>SRSM01000148.1:0-1200000 GCA_019593545.1 Apocynum venetum | reverse complement strand
ATAATTTTGACAAATTATACATTTGGAGGATTTGATCCCTTATTTTTATTTTTTTGGTGATATTGGTCCATTGGAGAGAATAGGCACATTGGGTGGACAAATTTCCCATCTTCAAAAGATTAATAAAGTCAACAAACGTTGACTTTCATTAACTTACGGCAAATTGGATGGAATGACCAAATTTGTTAAACAATGATAAATAGGGGACTTAACATGCCAAAAAATAAAAAAGAGACTAATGTAACCAAACTGTGATAAATAAGGGATCGAATTTGCCAATTTCCCTTTTTTTGTCTTTTACTTTCAAAAGATAAAAACAAATTCTTTTAACCTTATAAAATAAAATTATAGTTGTAATGCGTATTTATCATTAATTATTATTCATGCCTCTCCTTTAAATAAAATTTAAAATATTATGTATTTTATTAAGATTTAATTTTTCAACTTTCAAGCTCCTCTAATTCACTTTTTCTTCACAATTACAACAACTCGGAAAAATCAATAAAAAAACAAAAAACAAATAAAAATCTATGTTTTTGTAAAAGGTATTAAAAGTGATGCCCCTAGATGCATCATGATTCAAATTAAATGCGAAGGTGGAGCTTGTTAGAATGGAAGAGAAAGAATTGTGAAATAGAAATTGCACAAACATCAAAGCATACACTAATTGTATTTAACTGAAAAATACTCCATCTCTCTCAAACCCTCAATGGACCTGTAACCCCCACCCCACAATCATCTCTGTTTTTTTGCTAAAATTTTGGATAAACAAGGCATATATTTCTATTATCTTCCACAGTTAGTGCATTTTTCTCTTTGAATTAAGGATTAATTGTGTTAAATTTGTTGAAATTGTTGGTTGGCTATGAATTTGAATTTGAATTTTTATTGAATGATTTGTTGAATATTTAGATGGTTAGAATGATTTATTGTTCTTATTGGAATGTTCTTATGTGATAGTTAAAGGAGAATTAGTTATAAGAGAATTTGTTGGCAAAACAATTGTTATGTAAAATTATTTTCCTGTGGCTTCTATCCACAGACGGAGGGGTGGCTCCAACCATTAAGCTGACAATAGTGAGTGGGGTGCTGGGCTGCACGCTTGACTTGGGCAAATGGCTCGCCCAATCTCAAGCCATGGCTGTTCAGGCTGTGTTTGGGTTATGGGTTGGGCTGTTTTGATTTTTTTAAAAGAAAAAAACAAATAACCAAAAAAATATTATTTGTATTATTAGCGTCAAATTAAAAATATTATTTTACAAATAATCCAATATTAGTATTATGAACATAATATAATATTATATTATTAGTATATAATATTGTATTATTAGTATGATTATAATATCATATTATTATTATATAATATTATTTTTTTAGATAATTATTAATATGGGACCTGTCATTGTTGAATAGTTACTATGGACACATCATCTCGTTTATATGGAAGGAAGAAGTATTATAAGTTTAATTTTATTTTCGAACCTTTAGGTTTTTTGCAATAATTTGACATATTAATTTTTCTATTCCTATGATGAGTGTATATCATTGACTGATTTAGGATCATGTCACATCCAAGGGTTTTGAACACCTGGAATGTCCTCTAAGGTGTTGTGCCTTCTACATCATCTGTTCTCATCCCATAGGAGGTAAAAAATTATTATTATTTTGACATAAATAATTTCCAATTATGATTTTTGTGGGACTCATTGGCGCTCGAGCTTATGTGTCTATGATGGGACAATTTCGACATTGAGGTGGATGATGCAAAGTTTAAACCCCGAACACAACAAGCGATTTGACTTCTATCGCATTGAGTTTGGATTTGATTGTGAGTCTACTAGTGGGGGATCGAGAGTTCGGGCACACGAGAGTGGTTATGTGCGTAGATCAGGATAGTAAGAGTTGATATTATGTACTACGTATTGTATTTTGTATTATGTATTAGTATTCATTATGTCCGGATTGATATTATGCATTAGATACTTATTGTATTATGTAATAATATTTATTGTGATATTTATTTATCGATGTAATATCATGGATCTTTAAGAACTAAAATACAATTATATATATATATATATATATATTAAAATGACTCGAGGCCTATTGTGTGGCCCGAGAAGCTATAAACTCTTTTAAATTAAATATTATTCAGTTAATAAAATAATATAAAGATTATTCAATTTCTTAAATTTAATACAATTAAATTACTAAAATAAAATTAAATATTTACAGTGAGACTCGACCCATGATACGTCGACATAACAAGCACTAATATCATATTAAATTCAAAAATACCTATAATCAATTTTTAATGTTAAATTAATATTATATATTTAATGACCCGAGACTTGTTGCATGGCCTAGAAGCCATAAACTCTTTTAAATTATATATTACTATTTTAAATTAAATATTATTCAGTTAATAAAATAATAAAAAGATTATTCAATTACTTAAATTTAATACAATTCAATTACTAAAATAAAATTAATTATTTATAGCGTGACCCGACCCATGGTACGTCGACATAACAAACAATAATATCATATTAAATTAAAATACTCATGATCTATTCTTAACGATAAATTAATATTATTTACTTATTAAGCAATCATATATTCATATACATATATATATATATATATATATATATATTAAAAAAAGCTCCAAAATGACCTGTTGCTTGACCCGAGAAGCTTAGCCCAATTCCAAACATGCGGCTCGAATGATCACGCACCAAATACAACTGTGTGGCTTTTCTAATCACGCACCAAACACAAATGAGTGACTATTTTAACCACACACCAAGAGAAATATGTGGCTCTTCTTGCCATGCACCAAATTCATCCGAGTGGCAATTATAGCCACGTACCAAGTACAAATGTGTGGCTATTCTAGTCATGCACCAAGACAAACATGTGGCTCTTATAGTCACACACCAAGCTTATACCTGTGGCAATTATAGCCACACACCAAGCACAAATGTGTGGCTCCTGGAGCCACTCAATCCTTTTGCATTTGTGGCATAATTAATCGCGGAAAAAAGATTAGAACGTGGGAATAATGGTATTTTTGGTAATCCACTTATAAACTGTGTTGCAAAAAATGGATTGCATGCTACATTTAACAAAACTCATACATAAGAGGCACCTACTACCTAGTTATTAAAATTAAAGGAAGTGGTGAATTATTTTAGAATGATTTCAAAGTATAAGAACATTTTAAAATAATATATACATTTGTATTAAAAAAATTTAAAATTTATTTTTTAAAGATTAAAAAAACACTTCATCTTTCGAACTCAAAAACCTTTGAGAATTTCTAACAATGGTACTTACATGAGTAATATAAAATATAATACATCCCTTGTATTTTGAGACAAGATGAGCAATGATAGTTATTGATCTTCCATCTCCTAACTCTCTTACATGTTTATGTATAGTGATGAAATAACACACAACTAGATAGAATGGAAAGAGGGACCAATGACCCTATTTATAGACAATGAGATGACACTTCTCATCATAGGCCATTTAGTAGGGCTCCTTAATTCTTCTTATTGTAAGACTTGTAACATATGCAACTCATGCAACTCATGTAGCCTGTGTAACTCACATCTATGTTATAAGTTAGTGGAGATAGTGATATTTAATTAATAACTGAGTTACACTATAGTGATTCTTGATTTTGGAGTTACAACTTTGGTTATAATATTATAATTACAACTTATTATAATTGAAATATGAGTTACAAGACTTTTAAACAAATTGAAAAACCTAAGAGGGGTAAATTATGTTTTATCCGATTTTTCAACCTTAATTCAAACAATGCTTTCTAAGACAACAAATAACAAACACTTGGTGCTCAAACAGTGTGTGAAGTAATGTGTTAAAAAAATTGGCAAAGAACACAACGATTTATAGTGGTTCGATTTATCCAACAAAATATAATCCACTACCTTGAGCTATCTACTAAAGGATTTCACAAAATTTTTCACTAATTTAGTATGAGAGATTACAATAGAGGCTCACCCAATTATGATTTTACAATACAAACCTCTTACTCAGTCAAGGTTCACCAAACTTTTTGAGTTTCACAATACAACCTTGATTATACAGTTATCTCTAATACAACAATTAATTAAATAGATACACTTATGACAATCACAATTATCTATAATTCAAGACTCACTCTAACTCTTAGAGTTTTAGCTCAATCCAACCTTGAATAAAACTTACAAGATAAGAATAGGAAGAGTTTGATATAGAAATCACCTTAATGTGAAGATATATCAATTTGAAGCATAAACAACTCCTTGAGTAATATGTTTCTCTAGATTGCTCAAGAACATCAATGATTTAGTAAATACTCTTATTGGATGATTTTCACAATGTAAATGTTATAAAAAGGTTTCAAAATGATTTCAAGATGTTCTATAAAAAGTAGGAATCAGATTTTTGCTCAAAAAGTCATGGTTATTAATTTTTTAAACAATTGAGTATTTATATGTATGCACCAACGGTCATAAAAATGGTTGTTTGAATCCCACTCAAGAGAAGTGCGGTCGACTGCATATAAGACAAGTTGTTCGCACCATCATACGCAAGTGTTCCAGAGAGTTTGGGACATTCTGTGGACGATGAGCTGAGTAGTCCGGTCGACCGCATGATTCTGTGGTCAACCACATATGCAGTCAGGTCGATCCCACATGCATCCAAACTATACAATACAAGATTCCAATCAATTTTAAGAGTTGTGGAATATATTTTATAGAATTTTAAGTATATGCATGTATTTTGAAAATCATTTCAAATACCCAACACAAGTTTTATCTTTATGAAATGCATTTTGAAAAACGTTTCACTTTTATTGAGCAACCTATATAAATTATTACTCATAGAGGTAGTAGATCTAGAGATATTTAAGGATATATAAAAAAATAACACTACACATCTAGATCCTATCTAATCCATAAATCGCTTATCTTCAACGCTTGATGACATTCGATCTTTCCTAAAGACTTGAAACTTCAATCTTGCATGGATTAGACATATGAATCCTAAGAGACCAAACTTATACAATTAAGACATTAGTCCTCATCAATATTTGTCATTAATCAAAATTAAGACATTAAAAGCTTTAAGACTTTCAATCTCCCCATTTTTTATGATGACAAATATTGATGCAATGTGATGGATATAACAATTAAGTGCAAGGATTCAAACTAAGGAAGAGTTTATATAGTATTTAGTGAAACTTTTAAAAACACTCCCCCTTATAATATGCTAGGTATTTATAAGATATCACATTTAACATATAACCATTTAGTTTGATGATATCAAGAAATATATTGAATGAAACATTTTTTTGAACAAATATTGGATCTCAAAATGAAAAGATTCATTGTAAGTATATGAGATAATTTCCTAACTTATATAGGCTCAAAGGAATCTATTTTTCCTCCAACCTCCGTATCCTTCTTCCTTCCAGTTATAAAAACATTTATAAAGCTTCCCCTATCAATATGCATTAGTTTTGTAAAAATTTTGCCAGAGTTTCCTTTGTAACTATTATAAAAACCATTTTACAACACAAGTTTAACAAGCAAACATAGATGAAATATATCACATAAAGCCAACCCGCCCATCAACACACAATTCTCATTCTCTTTCAGTCAATCAAAAACATAATTTAAAACCAAGGATAGCCATACTTAACCTTTTAGAGCTGTTTCTTCTTTGTCTTGATTTTGGTCAAGTTCATCTCAAATTTTCCTGAAATAAGAGGTTAGTTTCATAACAATTTTATATTTCGATCAATAATAGTTTTTCTCCCCCTTTGTCATCATTCAAAAGAATGGATAGAAAGGATAGAACGAAGTCAATAAACAATAAAGTCCCTAAACTACCAATGAGTCATCATTGAGAAAAAATATATATAAAAATGAAAAGACAAATTTGACAATAGAGTTTAAAATTAGGTAGCTAGAAATGAGTACAAAAAAAAAAGACAGAAATTATATCCTAGGCCTTCTCACATAAACTTTGGTCGTGGAAGAAGATGGTTCAGCAGGTGGCTCAACGGGCAGGGACATGCCATTGGAAGGTGGTGGCGGTATAGAAATGTCAACATGAACACCGTGAAGCGCTTCAAGATGATACTTGATATTTATAATCTCGACGCCATAGTACTTCACCCGTGATGCCAGATCGTCGATCTTGAAGTTAAATGTCTTGAAGTGATTGTTGAATGTGCTGAACATTGAACCAATATGAGATGATAGTTCTTCCAAGGCACTCCAAATGGCAAGATGTAGAGTGGATTCATCTTCCTCTCCAACTTTTTCTTTACCTTTGGCCTTTTTTAATTCCGGGGCCTTAGGGAGAATATCTTTTTCCTCATCAAGATGAAGTGATCGTTTAACGCCTTGGGAGCCCTCAGCTTCTTCCAGGACAAATTCGTCACCAAAAACATCTTCGCCAATGATAATTGGTGGATTTTTTCCCATCAACCTTGTTGTCTCCTTTGTTGCCATAGAGATCTCTTTCGGAGACATATTATTCTTCAAATCCCATGTGCCATTGAGTCACAGAGCCTGCATTCTCTTGAATGATGCAAAATTGAACTTGAGCACATATTTTATGTCCTTCAATTCTGGGAATGGGACGTTGAAGAACTGAAATACTTTGGTTAATAATCGTTCATAAAGTAAGCTTTTGGGAACGCCTTTACTCTTCTCGATGGTAGCAATCATATGTTATACCATGATATAACCGAGATCCACCTTAATTCTCTTGACCAACATAAGCATGAAGAACATATGCATAAAAGTAACTGTAGTTTTATGTCCTTCATTTGGTATGAAAATGTTAGTACACATATGATGAATGATGCGATGATCAAAACTAAACATATTGGCTTTCTCTTGACTAAGTTGACAAAGGATTTTCCTTGGGTGAACAGCTTCTCAAAAGTCTCAGGGGAGAAATCCTTGTGCCTGATCGTTTGGTGAGTAGTGAAGTACTCAATCCCATCAAGAGGAATCTCTAATATTTCATCTAAACCCATGGAAGTAAAATGCATATCAATCCCATTGACTCTTGAAACATAAGTAGTCCTTATAGACATCTCACATTCTTTTTCTATCACTTTTTCAAGATTGGCATAAAATTGATATATAAGATCAGTGTATAAAGACTCTTTATAATCTATTATACTATTCCATCATTGTCAAGCCACATATGTAAGGATTCTATCTAAGGGAAACTCAAATCTATTAATGGTACTCTTAGAGATTACCTGATGATTCTTGAGATAATCGTTGTAACGGGCCTTTTGATACTTGCTCCTGAAGAGTTGAATAGAGACTTGCATGGTTCTTTTCTTCTTTGGAACTTCTTGAGTCATTTGGGTTTTTCTCTTGGTAGGATTGGTTTTGGCCATTTCTAGGGTTTTGAATATCAGAAGTCAAGGATTTGTAAGATGAATAAGTGAATTGAAGAAGAGATGAAGTGTAGTTATGGTGGATTTGTGGTGGGTGATAGGAATTTGAAGAGATACGGCTAATAGGTGAAGAGGTGGGGATGGCTGAAAAATGAAAGGTTGCATTCGAAAGAGGTATTTTTGTAATGGTCCTATAGGTGCGGTCGACCGGATTGACGTCCACTGAATCGTCTGCACATTGACTTTAATTTCTCTGGAACCTTTGTGGTCGATGATATGAATTTGCGGTCAATCGTAAGTTTGATATGGGTCGTCTGTAAGTTCTCTGAAAGTTTTGCGGTCGATGATTTGAATCTGCGGTCGACCAAAAAGTGGATATGGGTCGTCCGCAAGTCCTCTGTCTACTTTGCGGTCGATGAGTAATAAGAAGCGGTCAACCGGTTATCCTGTCATGATCATTCGCAAGTCCATTGTTTGTTCTGTGGACGATTATTAATGCATATGCGATCGACCGCATCTGCATTGGGTAGTATCCGAATAGAAGGAAAAAAAATGGTTTCGACATGCTATACAATAACACACAAGTTAGAAATTGAAAATTTCAATACCTAAGAGTTTTCTAAGTAAACAAAACATTTTCTCAGCCAAAGGCTTTGTGAATATATCAGCTAATTGATCATCTGTAGGAACAAAATCAAGTGGTATTTCACCTTTTAAAACATGGTCACGTAAGAAATGATGTTTTATATCTATATACTTAGTTTTTGCATGTTCTATAGGATTCTTTGTCAGATTAATGGCACTAGTGTTATTACAATTGATAGTGATACAATCAAAATTCAAGCCATAATCTTTCAAAGTAGTTTTCATCCATAGAACTTGTGCACAACAACTACCACCATAAACATATTTAGCTTTAGTGGTAGAAAGAGATACATAAGTGACGAAGCCTGTCGTACGGCTCTCAAATTTAAACCTAACAATTCCTATATAGATAGGGAAAGTAGGGATCGAATCCACAGAGATTTGTCAACTCTTAAATTAAAATCGTTAATCGGAAAAGGTTTGGGGGGTTTTTTTGGTATTTTGAGAATAAGGAAATGACAACAATTAAAATAAATATTTTTGAGGTTTTGGATTTTGTAAACAGAATTAAAACGAAATTTGGAATACAAATGATATAAAAAGCGTTAGTAAGGAACTAGTATCAAGTTATATTTTTCATGGGATTAATCATAGATAGATACATTATTAAGTAGTTGGTTTTAGAATCTCGATCAGCTCAGACAGATTCCTATCCTTACAAAATAGATTAATCCCGATCAGCTCAGACAGATTAATCACTAATTTAATTAAACACCACTACCAACCAGCGTGTATAGGATGCTCAATCAAATTGCATTAAACAAATAAGGCATCACCAACATTAAATTGTATATAACAATCAACTTAATTATATACAATTTAAATTATATAATTCCGCTACTAATTTAATTAAGCCAAGAGCTGCAACTCAATTAAACTAGTAGATGCTACTTGAATTATTAATACAAGATTAATAATCCTAGCTATATAATCACATTCATTAACTAGATTGTCAATCCAATTAATTCACACAATTATATTGGTTAAAACAGGAATTATATAAATACTTAATTAATATATATATATATCAGTATATTAAATAAATACACACACACACACACATATATATATATATATATAGAAAGATTGGATTTATATTAACTAAAGAAATTAGGCGGTTCAACCGGCCATTTAAATAAATTAAACTAAAAGTATGGAGGCTCGGCCTTTCATAAAAAAAAGAATTAAAGACATAAAAATATATTAAACTAGTTAGGAGCCTCGGCCTTCCATAATACATAAAATAAAATACATAAAAGTAAATTAAACTAATAGGTGGCTCGCCCATCCATTTGCGATATTTAAAGTGCATAAAGCAAAATAAATAAAGATTAGGCGGGTAAACCGACCATAAGTCTAGTTAAATAAATCCAAATAGAAATTAAGTATAAATAAAATTATCTCATAATCCCATTTATTAATAACTTAACACATATCCTTGCTAACAAAATAAAATTACTCACAAAATATATTTAATAAATATAAGATGAAATTTAAAAACATTAGAAATAAAATTTGAAAGATAAACTCCCCGGAGATATTGAAATTATCCGGACATAATTTCTTTACTAAATATTACAAAAAGCCTTGAAATATTATTCTAAAAAATCTGGAAAATATACTAAGATGAAGACAATAATAAAGAAATAAATTGCAAAAGAAATGGAGAAGATTGGAGCTAAATTGGTGTCTAAATCATAAAAATAAGCTCCCTATTTATAGCCACAAAAATCAGGGGCAAAATGGTCATTTTGCACCCCAAAGTCTTGAAAATGTAGTTGGTGGCCTAATTTCCCCAACTTCACCACATGTCGCATCCTCATTGGTCCAAGTTGCGGCTTCTAGAAGCACCACTTGTCACCTTCTGATTACGCCACTTGTCATCTTCTGATTGCTCCACGTGTCATCCTCTCATTGCGCCACATCATCGGATAATATAGATTTTTTTTTTTTATCTTCTCCAACATTTCTTCATCTTCTTCTTTTTATCTCCATAATAAACTAAAATACACTGAAAAACTTACAAACAAAGAAATAGAAGGGAAACGTGAAATATATCCATTAAATAACATAATTAACCAATTTTCAAACAAAATATAGTCATTAAATAACATAAAAATCAGTTAATTTATGAGTACATCAATAAACTTGTTTCTTACTATACCAAGAAACGAAAGAATAACCAATAATTTGATAATGAACACTAGTACTCTTACGTTCTACTCGACAATCTGCATAATCTGCATCAGTATATGCTACTAACTCAAAAGACACAGATTTAGGATACCATAAATCAAAATCTATAGTTTCTTTCAATTATCTAAAAATACGTTTGACAGTAATTAAATGAGATTCTCTAAGAGATTATTGAAATCTAGTGCATAAACAAACAGAGAACATAATATTAGGTTTACTAGCAGTTAAATATAAAAGACTACCAATCATACCTCTATATATCTTAATCCTATAACATCTTAGAAATATTCCAAAACCCTTTCTAAACATCAATTTTGTTAAAATCATTCAAGAAGGGTTTTTACATTTAAAGGTGAATTTTGAGCAATCTTGGCAAGCCATTACTCAAAGAGGTGATTGTGATTGAAATTGATATATTTTCACATTAAGGTGATATCTATCAAACTCTTTATATTTTATTATTGAATATAATTGTATCAAGGTTGCAAGTAGCATAAAACCCTAAGTGTTAGGGTGAGCCTTGTGTAGGTTGTTTTGTTTGCAAAACATTTGAGTGAACTTTGAATTGAATTGTATTGTTATGATTCACTAAGGAGAGTGGTGAGATTATTGTATAATCAAGGTTGTGTTGTAAAACTCAAGGATTGAGTGAGCCTTGATTGGTGGAGAGGTTATTTGTAAAACCCTAAGGTGAATTGAGTAAGACTCTTTTGTAATCTCATTCATTTGATTAGTGAAGAAATTTGGTAAAATCCTTAAGTAGGTAACTCAAAGTAGTGGATTATGTTTTGTTGGATAAATCGAACCACTATAAATCATTGTGTTTATTACTCTATTTTCTTCTTTTTATTTAAACACATTTTTACTCACACAACTAGCACACCAAATATTTGATATTTGTTGTCAAATATGTGTTTTATTAAATTAAGCTGAAAAATCGGAGAAAAACTTAATTCACCCCCCTTTTAGGTTTTTCAGATTCTTACAATAAAACTTAAAAGAATTTCCTTGTCCAAATGAAAAAACAAGCTCGATAGCATCTCCTGCATTTGGAATATGAATATTGCAAACAAAACAAGAAAAAGATTCTAAATTTAACCTCTAACACTCGTCATTGATGAATTCTTCTGGACACCTAGCTGATGTACTCATAAATTAACTTATTTTTATGTTACTTAATGATTATATTTTGTTTAAAAATCGATTAATTGTGTTATTTAATGAATATATTTCACATTTCCTTTCTATTTCTTTGTTTATAAGTTTTTCAATGTATTTTAGTACATTTTGGAGATAAAAAGAAGAAGAAGAAATGAAGATTAAAAAAAAATCGGTGAATAGTAACTCAATTGAATAGTATCGCCGTCGATGATGACATCACTGCTTACGTCATGAACAGTGTCGTCGGCTGTTCAAAGTCAACCCACTACAGTACTCGAAAGTCAAAATGACCATTTTACCCATAGAAATTTCCCTATAAATATGCTAGCTTTCTTTCTTATTGGAGACACCAATTTAGCTCAAATCTTCTCCATTTCTTTTGTAATTTCTTTCTTTTATTATTATCTTCATATTAATATAATTTCTAAAATTTTTAGAATAGTTTTTCAAGTCTTTTTTGTAAAATTTAGTAAAGAAATTATGTCTAGATAATTTCAATATTTCCGAGGAGTATTTCTTTCAGATTTTCTTTCTAATTTTTATAAATTTCATATTATATTTATTAAATATGTATTGTGAGTAATTTCCTTTTGTTAACAAGAATATGTGTTAAGTTATTAATAAATGAGATTATGAGATAATTTTCTTTACACTTAATTTCTATTTGGATTTATTTAACTGAATTTATGGTCGGTTTACCCGCCTAATCTTTATTATTTTTACTTTATGCACTTTAAATATCACAAATGGATGGCCGAACCACCTAATTAGTTTAAATTCTTTATGTTTTTTATTTTCTTTTTTATGGAAAGTTGAGCCTCCATACTTTTAGTTTAATTTATTTAAATGGCTAGTTCAACCGCCTAATTTGTTGAGTTAATATATATATATATATATGTGTGTGTGTGTGTATTTATTTAATATACTTATATATATTAATTAAATATTTATATAATTCCTATTTTAATCAATATAATTATGTGAATTAATTGGATTGACAATCTAGTTAATAAACGTGATTATATAATTAGGATTATTAATCTTGTATTAATCATTCAAGTAGCATCTACTAGTTTAATTGAGTTGCAGCTCTTGATTTAATTAAATTAGTAGCAGAATTATATAATTTAAATTGTATATAATTAAGCTGATTGTTATATACAATTTAATGTTAGTGATGCCTTATTTGCTTAATGCAATTTGATTGAGCATCCTATACACGCTTTTTGGTAGTAGTGTTTAATTAAATTAGAGATTAATCTGTTTGAGTTGATCGGGATTAATCTAATTTGTAAGGATATGAATTTGTTTGAGCTGATCGAGATTCTAAAACCAATTACTTAATAATATATTTATCTATGATTAATCTCATGAAAAAAATAACTTTATACTAGTTCTTTGCTAACACATTTTTATATCATTTGTATTTCAAATTTCTTTTTAATTATGTTCTCAAAATACCAAAACCCCCAAAACCCTTTCCGATTAATTGTTTTAATTTATGAGTTGATAAATCTCTGTGGATTCGATCCATACTTTTTTTTATTTACATAGGAATTGTTAAGTTTAAATTTGAGAGCTATATGACAGGCTTCATCTGCCCTGCCGTGAAGGCCTTGTATACCCAATTTCCGGCTTTGCTCACAACCATTTTTTTGGATAGAGATTAAGATGTTGGGCTAAAAAAAACATACTTTATTGTGTTTTTTTAAAAAAACACAATAAATATCTAAAAATACTATAAACAAAAAATATTAATAGGAATTGTAAAATAATCATAAGATAACATAACTTAAATGAAATTAAACACAAATAACATAATAAAATTACATAAAAATACATCTTTTTTTTTGTTTAATCAATATATATATAAATTTTTTTATTATATATATCATAAATTATTATTGTTATAAATCATTAATATTATATATTAATATAATATATAATATTATATACACACACATATATATACATATCACTTTATATAATTTTTCAGACATTTTGTCTAATTTTTTAAACTAATAAATGACACTACACCTCCTTTATTGTTTAGCTTTTTGTGCAATTTTTTCAAATCGTATTAAAAAAAATGGCACATCATGACAAAAGTTAAAGATGATGGAATATTATATTCACCGAAATTGAATATATTAGTTTAAAAAATTGGACAAAATGAAAAAATGGAAAAATTATATGAAATGATATGTGTATATTTTATTTCGATGAAATAAAATGATATGTATATACATATATATATATATATATATATGTGTGTGTGTGTGTGTTCTCTCTATATATATAGAGGTTGTTATTTGGTAAAAACTGTTATTTTTCAAACTGATAATCATCATTTAACTTATTATTCTTCTTCACTTATTTAAATAAAAATTTCTTATTTTACAAAATGGAAGGCACTATCCGTACATTTCAAAATTATGACCATTTACTCTTTATTAATACATAGATAAAGATATATCACATGAGAATAGAGAAATTGCGATTTCTATTGTCAAAATGAATGATCGAATACATTAGATTGTTAATTGAAGCCAATGTTTGACTAAGTGGTGAACATTTACCTACTTTTCTCAAACATTTACTTGGTTTGGATAAAAGTAAATTTGCCAAAAAAAGTAGAGGTAACAGATTAAAAGTTATGTTATAGATATGTCAGTTACAAAACAAAATCTCTTTCTTTTGAATATTTATCTAGAAATCGAAAAGATAAAATCACTTTTATAAAAGAAAAGATTGAATAAAGAATTATTGAATGACATCTGATTAATCATTGCGATGCTTAAAGTGTAGAACGAGAACTTCTTAAATTATGAAATAAAATTAAAGATGAAGAACAATGCTATATTTTAGAAAATTTTATTTTAAATGATCTTATATACAAGTTTATGCAAAAACTTGATAAGAAAAAAAATTAAATATGTAATGTGAATGTATCTCATGGAGTTTGTTAATGTAATAATATATTTAAAATTTTATTAATGTATTTTATGAATATTTTACATTTTTAATGCATTGATTATTTTTAATACGTATATTTTTAAACGGAATGTAAGATATTACTGATCAACGACGATAGTGATAGGTGTAGTTATTATAATTTAATCAGGAATATAGACAAATCAGAGACAATATTTTCACTCATGCCCGGAGCTGGAGATGGGGATTTTCGCCCATGAGCCCATTCCTCCAGTTGAGAATTTTTCGGAAGGATTCCTTTCTGGTAAAGCCCACAACTTTAGTTATAAATCTTGTACAAATAAATTGGAGAAATTATTCTCAATCACAAATTCAACTAGGTTTTTTTTTTTTTTTTTTGTGCCTCACAGATGAGGGCGGGCGGGCCAGATACCCCATCCCCGTCCAATTTTTCACTTAAACCGAGTAACATCCATCCCCACCGAAGCGGGTGGATACCCACATTTACTGGGTTTTTGCCCATCCCTCTCAGATATATAGGATCTTTTGAAGGGCAAGGGCAAAACACCAACTTGAACAATGCCCGTATCCCAGTTCCTCTTTTAAAGTTAGTTCCGATTTGCAGGTCGGACCAACAAATACAACAGTTCACAAATCAAATCCAGCTTGCGCCAACAAGATGCCTAACCTTGGATTACTTGGTTTGCCCATTCACTACAATTACTCCGCACAAATTTCTCAATCTGGACAATCAGTAGCAAAACCCTCGCACAAGTCACCACTTCTACTGTTACCAGTCATCAACAATTATGAAAGTAATTTTATAAACAGGCTAAAACTAACTACCAGGCGAAAGATATCAAACATAGTCTCATAAGAACAAAATCAAGTTACTAAAACTGATGTCTTTATCTCTAGCAGTAAACATCACCCCTATAAAACTGAGGCAAATTTAGCAGGTAAACAAATCTAATCTGACCACCAGGCTATATTGGTAACCATCAAACCTAATTTTTTTACATTAACTTCTCATTGCATGACAGATGCTTAAAAAAGAAGAGACATCAGATGGGATCTGAGCATCCTAGAATCATCCTCCTCCTGATGCAACCAGCAAAATGGGGAAAATAAGCAACAGACAAAAAAAACAACTGGAACTCAAACTACTTCTCCCTAAGATGCGGCGGGATTTGGTGGTGCGTCAGGGTCAGATGAACTAAAGGATGGTGCAAGCCAGCCTCTTTCTCTGGCATAATCAACATAAAAATTGAATTTTTCCTTTGCATTTGGAATGTCAAGTGCCAGATCATCAAGTCCATCCTTGATCCTACTGCAGCCTTTGGTCATCTGATTGGTGGTAATCAGGCCTTCATTGAAGCACTCTTCAAGTAAATGCAGCATCCTATCATTCTTCTTCTCCATTGCCATAACCAGAGCTCTCTTCACTACTTCATGATTGAAGAAAGGCATACCAAGATCTCGAATGCACTGACACGCTTCATTTACAACACCTCCGCTCTCATATTCCTCAAGAAGCTTCAATATCTTATCCTTAGCATCCTCCACAGCCCAGCCAGTTCCACCACCCCAGCACCTTAGAATCCTCTCCCCAGCATGACGAGCTGCTACAAGTGATCGGGCCATTCGCGCAGTCTCACTGCCACTGCAGTTTGCTGGCAACCTACTAGCTATCTCTTCCAGATTCAGTGGAGCAAGCACATCATCAATTACAGCTCTAGAAAGGAAAAGAGCAAGCTCATTTGATGCATCTAAAATGTCAAGTGCTGTATCCTCTGCAGTTTCCAAAAGCATAACAAACCCATTTACTATGTCTTCAGTTGAAAAGATTTCTATATGAAGTGCAGAAAGCAAAACAGATGCCATCTCCTTTTCTCTGTTTTTCCTATCCATGGCCAGGGTAATGAGCTTCTTTAGAAATATTGGGTTAAACTGAGGTGCCCTGAGATCTTCCAAATTATGAATGAGTTCTGGAATGTCATCTGAGAGAAAATATTCATGGATTATGGTGACTACCTCTTCCTTGTATCGTCTCAACTTATCATCAACCTTATCTTCCACATCCCTATCTTCACCCAAGGATTTCAGGAATGCTGCATCAAGCCAACCTTCTGATATTGCATTGTGAACCAAGGACTTAAATGAGGTCTTTGCGGAAGGAATGTCAAGGGCAAGGTCATCAAGACTCTCAGCTAAGCGAGCAAAGCCCTTAACCATTTGACTGGAGCTTATCAAACCTTCCTCTGCAGCCTCTTTTAGTAACTTCACAATGAGTGGTTCTGCAGTAGAGATCTCCATTGCTAGAACTAAAGCTCTCTTAACAACTTCATGATGGAAAAACGAAACTCCCAACTCCCTAATGCACCTACAGGCTTCAGTAGTATCTCCACTCTCTACATACTCCCTTAAAAGATCAGCAATCTTTTTCTTCACTTCCTCAACAGTAAAATGAGTGCTACCACCCCAGCGTCTCTCCACAAGTTCTGCATGATGAGGGGCAGAGAGATAGCTTTTCTCAGCAGTTTGCAGAACTTGGAATCCCTTGGAGGACTCTAGGAGCATTTTCTTTGCCCTCGTGATGAATGCCGGAGGAAGAATGTCATCAACTACAGCTCGAGCAACAAACAAGGCAAGAATATCAACTGCATCAAGAATATCAACTGCCAGATCATCAGCAGATTCAAGAAGCACGAAGAAACCCTGACTGATCTGGGCTGAGTTGATGACATCAGCATAGAGAGCTGAAAGCAACACTGAAGCCATTTCCTTCTCCTTATCATGCCTATCCATGGCCATGGAAACAAGTCTCTTGATGAAGTAGGGATGATATTCACTTGATCCCAAGTCTTTGAGATCAGAAGCAGCCACATCTACATCACCAGTGTTGAAGTATTCATCTATAATTGAAACTACAGCTTTCTTGTATTCATCCAGTGGATCACAGACAGCAGAACCAATAAGCTCATATGGCTCCTGTGAAGATCAGAAAGGGTAGTACAGTGAGTAAGTAAAGCATATTAGTTTTATAGCACCCCTATGACATTGTGAAATCCACCGGGGTACAATGACGGCCATGGAGCAAAACCAGACAAGGGACAGAATATATAATCGGAAATTTACCTCCCCGCTGTCATAGTTGGGATCATTTCGATCAATATGAGATTCCCCATCAGTATCGAGTAATTTTCCCCAGGTTCCCTTGCCACCGGCACCATCTGTTGCCATCAAGTAGTCAAAAGAAAGCTGTTAGGATATCAGAGAAATCAAACAGAATATGACGCATACAGACCAAATATCTAAAGTTTCAGCATAAATATGTATAAGATGGCAATAGCTCCACCATCTCATCTAAAGTTTACAAGGAAAAAGAAAGCCTGAAAGCCACAGCATGTACATATGTTTTAGTTCCTTTAACAAAATTATCGCATTCACAACTATATTTTTCAAAGCAAAATTTTCTGATGTATGCACAATGTAACCAATAAATGATATTTTCCTGACATTAAAGATATCAACTGACACAATGCCAGTGAAGAACATTTCATTCAGGGACTGAAGCTCAACACGAACATAAGCAATAAAAGACTCTTCCTGCTACGGAGATAAACGAAAGAGAGGAAGGGTGAGATTTTAAGAGCCCAGAGTTAATATCTTTTATACAAAACAGGCTAAAACAAAACTTTAGGAAAATGACTAATAACTTGCAACCTCAGTTCTGGAGAAGAAACAATAACTAGGTTTGACACGTGTCTGGATATAGATATAGCATAACTCGTAGTTTGCTAACACCAAAGTAATTCCATTTTTATCTGGACCAACTAACACAGTGGAGGTGGTCACGAAAAATCTTGAACATAGTGGGAACAGGAACGGAAGCCACAAATATCTGGTAAACATGCTACAGGTCCCAGACCTTGTGGAAATTAATTAGCAACATTTACTGGACTGAAACTTACTTGAGCTTTTCCACCTTACCCAACTCCACTGAAAAACACTAGCTGTTTATAATAATAAAATGGGCTGTTTTATATGCACACAATCTATACTAAATATGATTTATAAGACCACGTGACACAAATTTTTTCCTTTTAAAGCTTTCATCATGTACACATCAAACCATGATGGCTGTGTTCTGACAAACTGAAGCCAAACTACGTTACATCTCATTATGACCAGATACAGATAAAAGGAAGACAAAACTACGTCACAAACTCATCTCCCTCCACATGCAATGAAAAAGACAACGTTTCCATGTAGAGACATTTATTTTCTTCCCAAAAAGGGAGCAAAGTTATTTTTTATGGTCACTGGACTCCTCAAAATTAAGTTGACTTCAACTCAGTTAATGACAAAACTTACATCACCACTCATGTTCTGAGAAAAACCCCCCTACTCCATACATCAAATATAAACACACCAAGTCGCAGTTATGTAGAGCAGTACATCTTACTCGTATAACTCATCATGTAAATGTATATTCGCCAGCATCAAGCCAGCAATCCTTATAGATTGACATACTAATACATATAAAAAATGAATTTTATTCAACTCATCCAGCAAGAAAACTAGATATAATTTTATTCCCCAGTTAACCACATTAGTTGCACTTCCTGGACATTGAGCGCAAATAAAAGACTATAATTGCTATAAGAACCACTTAGTATAGGACTTTACCCCATCAAATCAGATACTAGGTGCGAATGCACTTCATGCTTTTTTTTCCTTTTTTAATACTATTTTTCTCTTCTTTCCAGACCAGGAATCAGACAGAAAACTGTCAACATCGTGCAGGCTTAAAAACATAACGCATATCAAAATTCAGAAGTATTCAATCAATGCAGTGGGAAACCAGAGAACAACTTGAGCCGCTACATTACAATTACTCCACAATGTCTTAATAACATAAAATACCTATCAAATGAAATGACTCTTACCCTTCTTGACGCGGATATATTTCCCTGAATGTGATCGGCGGACATGCCTTACTGCTATACCACCCCCTGCTGATGCCTTCCCACCACCGGGAGCCTTTATATGATGTTCAGACAGCAGAGTACTTGGAGACCTGGGAGATGGAGATTTTGGAGAGGATGACAATATTTCTGCATTCTGAGATGCTATTTTCAGCATCTCCCTTTGCTCCTCTGTCAAAAACCCGTCGCCTGACGCCATTTCCACCCAAAAATCAAAACCTGCAGAACAACCGCATCGTAAAATTCATTCATTCTTCTCACCAAACATTTTTCCTTTGTTTTGAAGAAAAACTACGTTAAAAAAAGGCAGCTTCTCATCGCCTGAATCAATAAACACAGCTGACACATAAAACAGCAACAGATATATCCAATCTAAATCAATAAAAAGATACAGGCAGAACTTGGACAAATTAATTAAATAATTTTTTTAAAAAAACAAAAAAGCAAAAATAAGTAAATAAAAATAGGAGATGCATTCATCCATATCCAGCGAACAAATCAAAACAACCACAGATACAAACACATAATTCTAATCGGATAAAATTTACCAAATAAAAACCGGAAAGAGGAAGAAAATACCTATGTGAGACTAATCCAACACCAAATCCAGATACCAAAACACGCCAATTCCTCAGTGCTCTTGGCTCGGATCTCGAGCCAAGACTGAGACTAATCCGCCACCAAATCCAGATACCAAAACCGATCCTCACACCTCCCACACACAGTAGCACACTCTACTGTGTGTTCTCACTCCCTACCCAAACCCTAGCTATACAAACGCCTCAAACCAATCCCCCAATATTTATATATTTGTCTGCAAAAATACAGAATATATATATATATAGAGAGAGAGAGAGAGAAATGTGTATCTATAGGTTTTCGACGACCGAAAGAGATATATAGAGAGAGAAAGAGGTGGCAAGAGTGGGATATGGATGAGGACGCAGAGAATAAATAAGGAGGCTAAGAAGAAGCTACAGTTACGTCTAACACGTCATCAAACGGGTTATGACCATGTCCACGTGGCTCCTCGTCTCTTCTCTCTCAAGTGGGGTTTACTTTGTTTTGTTTTTAATTCTTGCCGGTAGGGTTTTTTTTTGGGGTTGTTTTATATGAAGTTACGAAAATGTCCCTCGTGTGGAGTGGGATTTTGATTTCTATGGATAGTTGATGGTTTTTGGATGATTTTGAAAAAGAGAATGGGCATTTTACCTTAGTAGAAGCGCTTATATCTGTTTGCAATAATGAACAATAAAAATATGAATTGCTTTTCATGTTTTCTATTTTCTTCATTTTTATTTTTCCTATTTTGATATAACATAATAACATAAAGGCCTCACTTAGTTGATAAGAACATAGATAAATATTGTTTTAATTTCAAATTCTCATATTTGATCCAATTCTAAGGCATTTAGAAAAGTAAAAATAATACTTAATTGAAGGAAAGTAGTGCAATTTTTCTAGATTTTTATTTCCCTAACTCAAAGTTGTTATTCTTATTATTTGTTTTGTAAACCTAATAATAAAACGGGCTCTAACATAATTCTCTCATAAAGCTTCATCAAGTTACCACTGTTAAGCTGCCGGCACCACAATGACGAACACTATTTTCTCAACTCCCGCCACCACAACGGCGGGAATTGTGGTGCTTTCTCAACAGTACCATTTTTACATAAATAGTTATTGTTCATTGCCACAAAAGACATGATTTCAAAGCTTTTTTCTATCAAAATAACACTACCCATTCCCTCACTTCACCTTAATGAATCATTATTCAGCATGTTCTCCAACCAAAAGCATGAAAAACAACAAAGGCAGTTGTGCCTACCACTGCACTTTCAGACCAAATTCCTCCCTTTTTTGGCCACTTTGACATAATTCATCACCTCTAAACCATTTCTATTACACAAATGCACAATGCTCATTGCATTTTAAGCCAAAATACAAGCCAAGACCACAACAAAAAAGAAAAAACACACCATAGTAGTAGCTACGCAAGTTAATGTCGTTGTTGCCATGACGGAAAATATGACCCTCTCAAGTTCTTTCCATCCTTTTTCCAGCCAAATGATTACTGCCTACATACCCCAATATGGCCTGATCTACAACAAGTCACTACCACATTCTATCAAAAAATTTTATCTTTTAACCACTCCATCGAGCAAGTTTCTTCTACCCAAGCTTATCCCTCACTTCCTCAAGTTGTAACACAACTTTCCCAACCTTAGTCATTGCACAATCGAAAATCAACAAACAAAAAAAAATTAGTTTCTTCGTGTCGCACTTCTGCCAATATCGATGGTTTTTTTGGCCAAATAGCAGCCACCAACGCTCTTCCCTTGCCTTCTCCTACCTCCCAACAGCTGCCACAACCAATCTCAGCCCAACATTCAACTCAAACCAAAGGGAAACTGGAGACCAAGCTTCAACTCAAGCCTAGGAAATCGTCACTTTGGCCAATGGTTTCCTCCCAACTTCAAGCTTTATCCAAGCCTTTTCTAGCTAGATCGAAACTCATTCTCACATCTCTTCACCACATATTATCTTCCCAAATCTTTCTAAAGCTCCATTGGATCATTTGGTTGTTGAAATCGAAAAAAAAACCTACTACCGTTAGCCAAAAGAATGTCTGGGAAACAGCACATTTTTTTGGCCAACAAGGGCTAAACCAAGGCTCCATTCAACCTTCCAAACTCAGTTGGGCCTAACCCAACTCTCATTTTGCTCCAAATCAGCCCATGAAAAAAAATAAAACAATATGGCTGAAAATAGTGATATTTTGGCCCAAAATTTTCTTTCTTTGAATCCAACACTTATTTCACCAATTTACTCCACACACAAGCCCACTATATCATGGGCAAATAATTCTCCAATCCAACCCCAAAAAATTCAAGTGGTTTGACATATTTGACCACTAATGTTTTCCAAACTTCTATCCAAAATTCAAGTCACAATATGATTGATAATGTTTAGTTGACCTCCACACAGAGAAGCATTATTGATGTGCCTAGTACACTCCAGTGGCACATGGTGGGATTCCTAACACACAGGCCTGTCTTAAGATAAAGGCCAAATTTGCATGCAAATCGAGCCACCGAATCTCACCTACATGCTTCTGCCCGCCCCCAAGTAGTTGTTCATAATGCTCTCTACCCCGAAGATACTTAGTCAGCAGTCATGGGTCAGATTTATGCATCGGTTATCTCGAAACAACTATTTCTTCTTTGTATATGACGATAATCAAATCTTTTGACTCGATGTTAATTGTTTCTTCGAGATTGCTTGATGATCATCTTAGTAGCGAGCATTGTGGCAAGTCATCTGTTGTTCTACCACTGGAGCTCGAGACTGGCTTTAGTGGAGCCGTTTAGATACACACTTGTGGGCAAGTTTTCTCACTGAAAGCCAAAAATGGACTAGATACACAAAGCTTTTAAGAAATTTAATTTTCTTGGTCATTATATCACAGGATTAATGGATCATAAGCACATACTTATTCATATATTATATGAGACCGATTACTCTAGGCTTTTCTTAAATCCTATGTTGTACATTGCGGGATGCCCTATGCGTATACTAAATTAGATCATAGATTTCCACCTCGATGAGCAAACCCCTATAGCTCCCATTTGGATTTCATTTCATTTATTACTCGTCTACCTTGGAGCCAAACGGTTTATTTACATATTGGCTAAGACGATCGAGATTCCCTTACACATTGATAAGGCAACCGTTGATCTCCTTTGGTCCAGTGAGGCTAGGGTTTACGTTGATGTTAAGTTGGAAAACAAGTTATGTGATTGCATTTTCATTTATAGAGGGCTCGATAGGAGTTTTTGGCAGACTGCCAAGTACAAGTACATACTGATTTTTTGCTCCAGTTGTAGTCCATACCTATGGGTCAGTTAGCTTCTATATTGGTACATGTGCTTTTCACCACCCCAGTGATAGCTCATTTTGCTCAGTTAGCTCCGATATGTTCTGTTACTGCACCAGTCACTCAATTACCCATCAGTTCATCTACAATGACACCTACTACTAGCCCTACTTCACAGGCATTACCTAACACTTATAAGTTACTGTATTAGCTCAGCAGTCATGTACTTCTCCACTTGTGATCATCCTTGATTCTCTTATTACTGTAGTCACTGTAGTTGTGACTCCAGTTTTTGATATTATACCTTCAGCTACCACTACAGTTGTCTCTTATTCACATGCTCTTCCAGATGTTCATTCACCAGTGACCATCCTTGATTCCACTTAAGGTCCTACTTTAGTTAGGGACCTACTAGTTACTTCCCCTTCTCAGGTACAAGCCTTTCTGCTTAGTTGTCTCCAGAACATTGTAGGTTCATTTCATTTATCAACTGATAGCATGGCTTTTCACTTGTCTATTATGAGATCTTTCACGGATAATTGGTCTACTCTAGAGTAGTTTGTTGATATTGATATTATTGATGCTGATGGTGATGCCGATGATTTCATTCCAGTGAGGCGAGGACATTCCCAGCGTGTGACCACTTCTAGTGACACCCAGCCTTTACAGATGACTACTCGAAGTCAAGCCCAATCAGGTATGCATTCCACCTATTCTTGTTCCTTATGAGTAGTATCACTATATGAATTGTTAGGGGGTGAATAGTTTTTATACTAGCAGAAGATTAAAAAAGCTATTTCAAAATCACGCTGTTTATTTTTTGGTTATCATTGAGCCTATGATTACGAGACATAATTTCACTTTTACTCGTCGATACGTTGCCTTTGATCATGAGCTGGCGAATCAGAATGATCGAATCTGGTGCTTTTGGAAGGAATGGACTGTTGTGACTTTTGTTGTAATGGAAGCAATCATAGTTCTCTTCTTCTTTGGAACTTCTTGATCCATATTTGATTTTCCTTTGAAAATGTTTGTTTTTGTCATTTCTAGGGTTTTAAAGTGAGAGATCAAGTATATGAAATATCAAGTTGTGAATTGAAAGTGAAATCAAACATATTTATGGAAGATTTGTAATTGGTTTTGGGAATATAAAGAGGTGCAGTCGATCAATGAAGAATTGTGAATGATGGGAAATGAAGGGTTGCGTTCGAAGAGAGATTATTTTGTAACTGCTTGACAGATGTGGTTGATAGGATGGTGGTCCACACTTTTGAATTTTCCCTCTGGATATTTTGTGATCGATCAATTTAAATATATGGTATACCAGACACTTTATTAGTGGTCGTCTGCAAGTCGTCTATCCATTTTGCGATTGATACCTTTTAGATATACGGTTGACCGAAGGATTTTCATGTGATCGTCCGCAAGTCCACTGCCTATTTTGTGGATGATAGGCTTCTTAGATGCGGTTTCGAGCTCTTGTTTTTCTAATCGTTCGAGCTTCACATAAATAAACATGTTAGAAAATGTATTTGCCAATACCCAAAAGCTTTCTAAGCAAGCAAAACATTTTCTTGGTCAATGGCTTTGTGAATATATCAACTAATTGATCATCTATAGGCACAAAATCAAGTGATATATCACATTTTAAAACATGATCTCGTAAGAAATTATGTTTAATATTTATGTGCTTAGTTTTGACATGTTGTATAGAATTCTTTGTTATATTAATCGCACTATTATTTTTGAAAAACCTAAGAGGGGGGGGTGAATTAGGTTTTAACCGATTTTTCTTCTGTAAATTAAACAAGCTTTCTAAGATAACAAATATCAAACACTTGGTGTTCAACCAAAGTATGAAATGATGAGTTCAAGAAAAGAAGCAATGAACACAAAGATTTATAGTGGTTCGGTTTATCCAACAAAACCTAATCCACTACCTTGAGCTATCTACTCAAGGATTTCACAAAACCTTTCACTAATATAGTAAGAGAGAATACAATAGAGGCTCACCCAATTCCCTTAGGGTTTTACAACATAAACCTCTTAACCAACCAAGGTTCACTCAACATTTTGAGTTTTACAAAATAACCTTGTCTACACACCTATCTCTATTACAACAATTAGTGAAAAAGAAGCTCTTAACACAAACACAGTTTTCTATGGTACAAGGCTCACTCTAACCCTTAGAGTTTTAAGCTCAATGCAACCTTGAACAAATCAATCAAGATATGAATAAGAAGAGTTTGATATATGAAATCACCTTAATGTGAAGATATATCAATGTAAAGCATAAATATCTCTTTGAGTAATGTTTTCTTGTAAGTTGCTCAAGAACCCCAATGATTTTGTATAAATCTCACTTTGATGAATTTCACAATATGAATGTTAAGATTTGGTTTCAAAATAATCTCCAGAGGTTCTATGAAGTGTTAGGATCAGATTTTCGCTCAAAAAGTAGTTGGTTAGAGTTGTTTAAACGATTGGGTATTTATAAGTATGCACCAACGGTCATAAAAATGACTGTTTGAATCCCACTCAGGAGAAGTGCGGTCGACCGCAAATCAGGAGGGTCGTCCGCACCATCATCCGCAAATGTTCCAGAGAACTATTGACAACCTGCGGACGATGAGCTCAAAAGTCCGGTCGTCCACACCATCATCCGCAAATGTTCCAGAGAACTCTTGACAACCTGCGGACGATGAGCTCAAAAGTCCGGTCGACCGCTCCATCATCCGCAAGTGTTCCAGAGAACTCTTGACAACCTGCGGACGATGAGCTCAAAAGTCCGGTCGACCGCTCCATCATCCGCAAGTGTTCCAGAGAACTCTTGACAACCTGCGGACGATGAGCTCAAAAGTCCGGTCGACCGCTCCATCATCCACAAGTGTTCCAGAGAACTCTTGACAACCTGCGGACGATACTCTGAGAAGTCTGGTCGACCGCATGATTTGTGGTCGTCCACACTTTTGTCAGGTCGACCACAAATGCATTAAAACTATGCAGAATAAGTTTCCAAACAACTCTAAGATTTTGCAAACTATATTTTATGAATTTTGAAGTATGTGCATGTATTTTGAAAATCATTTCAAATACCCAACTCATGTTTTATCCAAATGAAATGCATTTTGAAAATCATTTCACTTTTATTGAGCAACCTATGGAACTCATTACTCAAAGGGATAGACCTAGAGATAACCAAAGATAAATAAAGAATTAAATCTACACCTCTAGATCCTATCTAATCCAGAAACGCTTATCTTCAAGGCTTGACATCAAAAGCTCTTTTCTGAAGAATTGAAACTTTGATCTTGCAAGGATTAGATATATGAATCCTAAGAGATCATCATTAATACAATAAAACCATTAGTCATTGTCAATGTTTGTCATTTAATCAAAATTAAGATATTAAAAGCTTTAAGGCTTTCAATCTCCCCCTTTTTGATGATGACAAATATTGATGCAATGTGATGAATATAACAATTAAGTGCACGGATTCAAAGTAAGGAAGAGTTTATATAATATGTAATAAAATTATTAAAAGTGCTCCCCCTTACAATATGCTAGGTATTTGTAAGATATCACATATAGCATATAACCATTTAGTTTGATGATATCAAGAAATATATAGAATGTAACATTTTTCGAATAAATACTGGATCTCAAAATTAACGTATTCAATGTAAGTATACGAGATCACTTCCTAGCTTATATAGGCTTAAAGAAGCCTATTTTTCCACCTACCTCCGTATCCTCCTTCCTTCCAGAATAACATATAGAAAGACTATAAAAACATTTATAAAGCTCCCCCTATCAATATGCATTAGTTTTGTAAAAAATTTGACAGAGTTTCTTTTATAACTTTTATAAAAACCATTTTTGCATAAATTCAATCAATGCAAAAAGAGATGAGATAACACATAAAATCACATATAAGGCCAACCCGGCCATCAACACACAATTCCCATTCTCCTTCAATCTCATTATAGCATAAACTTAGAAATATATAACTTTTAAACCATGGATAGCCATACTTAACCTTTTAGAGCTATTTCTCCTTTCTCTTGATTTTGATGAGTTTGAGCATTTAAGTTCATCTCAGAAGTTCCTGAAACAAAAAGTTAGTTACACAACATTTATATATTGCAATCAACAGTTGTTTTTCTCCCCCTTTTGTCATCATTCAAAAAGAATGGATAGAAAGGATATAACAAAGTTAATTAAACAATAAGATCCCTCAACTACCAAGGAGTCATCATGGGGAAAAATATATAAAAATAGAGTCAAGAATACAAACAAGAGATAAGTTGTCTGGATAAAACAAAAGTACAATAAGTGCAGAAAAACACTATCTCCTAGGTCGTCGCATATAAACTTTTGTTGTGGAAGAGGATGGTCCAGCAGGCTGCTCATCAGGCGGGGGCATATCACGTGAAGGTGGTGGTGTAGAAACGTCAACCTGAATGCCATGTAGTGCCTCTAGATGAAATTTGATGTTGATGATCTCAATGCCATGGTACTCCACCCTTGATGCCAGGTCGTCGATCTTGGAGTGAAGTGTCTTGAAATGATTGTCAAACGTGCTAAACATCGAGCCAATCTGAGAAGAAATTTCTTCCAGGGAACCCCAGATGGCAGGTTTTGGAGTGGATACATCTTCCTCTCCAACTTTTTCTTTACCTTTTGCCCTCTTCAAATCTGGAGCCTCAGGAGGAACATCCTCTTCCTCATCTAGATGAAGTGTTCTTTTCACACCTTGTGAGTCTTCACCTTCGCCAGAAAGGTCGCCTTCATGAAGAGTTATCGGTGGTTCTTTTCCCATCAACCTTGCTGTCTCCTTTGTTGCCACAATGATCTCTTCCGAAGTCATATTTTTCTTCAAGTCCCATGTACCATTGAGACATAACGCTTGCATTCTTTTAAAAGAAGCAAAGTTGAACTTAGGCACATGTTTTGTCCCCTTCAGTTCTGGAAATGGGACGTTGAAATGGCGGAAGACTTTGGTTAATAACCGTCCATAGGGTAAGCTTTTCGGAACACCTTTGCCCTTCTCAATGGTAGCCATCATGTGGTGTACCATTATGTAACCAAAATCCACCCGGATTCTCTTCACCAACAAATACATAAGAAACATATGCATAAACGTGACAGTAGTTTTATGGCCTTCAGTGGGGATGAAGATGTTAGTGCACATATGATGAAGAATACGATGTTCAAAACTAAACACATTGGCCTCTCTCTTGACTAAGTTTACAAAAGAGCTTCCTTTAGTGAATATCTTCTCAAAACCCTCAGCAGAAAAATCCTTATGATTTATTCTGTGATGAGTATTAAAGTACTCAATCCCATCTATAGGTATCTCTAAGATTTCATCTAAACCAATGGAAGTAAATTGTATATCTATCCCATTGACCCTTGAAACAAAAAGAGTCCTTATAGTCATCTCTCCCTCCTTTTCTAACACCTCTTCAAGATTAGCATAAAACTGATATACAAGATCAGTATACAAGGATTCTTCATGATCAATTATATTATCCCATCCTTGCCAAGCCATATAGGTAAGAATTCTATCAAAGGGAAATTCATACCTATCAATGGTGCTCCCAGAAATTACTTGGCGATTCTTGAGGTAATCATTGTAACGATCCTCATGATGCTTGCTCCTGAAGAGTTGAGAAGAAGCTTGCATGGTTCTCTTCTTCTTTGGAACATCTTGAACCATTTGTGTTTTGCCCTTGTCACTTTGAGTTTTTGCCATTTCTAGGGTTTTCAAATGCAGCAAACAAGGATATGTAGGATGAATGTATGAATTGGGGAAGAAATGAAGTGTATTTATGGTGGATTGTTCGTGGGTTATGAGAGTTTGAAGAGTTGCGGCTGATAAATGAAAAGGTGGGGATGATTGGAAGATGAAAAGTTGCGTCCGAAAGAGGCATATTTGTAACGGTCCACAGATGTGCGGTCGACCGGATCGTCGTCCGCAGTATCGTCCGCACCTTGATTTTTGTTACTCGGGAACATTTTCGGTCGATACATTTAATCTGCGGTCGACCGGAAGTTTTAATTTGAGTCGTCCGCAAATTCTCTGGAACATTTTCGGTCGATGTGTTTAATCTGTGATCGACCGGACGATTTGATAAGTGTATCGTCCGCAAGTCCACTGGAACCTTTCCGATCGATATTTTGAATCTGCGGTCGACCGGTCATCCTGTCATGATCATCCCCAAGTCCACTGTCTGTTCTGTGGATGATTGTTTTCTAGCTTGCGGTCGACCGCACCTGCCAATGATGTTATCCAAACAATGCACAAAAGCATATATTTGACAGACTTCATAAAAACGCACAAGTTAGAAATCAAACGTACCAATACCCAAAAGTTTTCTAAGTAAACAAAACATTTTCTCAGCCAAAGGCTTTGTGAAAATATCAGCTAATTGATCATCCGTAGGAACAAACTCAAGAACAATATCACCTTTTAAAACATGATCACGCAAAAAATGATGTTTAATATCTATATGCTTAGTTTTTGCATGTTGTATAGGATTCTTTGTCAGATTTATGGCACTAGTATTATCGCAGTTGATAGTGGTACAATCAAAGTTCAAGCCATAATCTTGCAAGGTGGTTTTCATCCATAAAACTTGTGCACAATAACTACCAGCAGAAATGTATTCAGCTTCAGTGGTAGAGAGAGAGACACAAGCTTGTTTCTTACTATACCAAGAAACTAAAGAGTAACCAAGAAATTGACAGTGACCACTAGTACTCTTACGTTCTACTCTACAACCTGCATAATCTGCATAAGTAAATGCTACTAGCTCAAAAGACATAGATTTAGGATACCACAAACCAAAATCTATAGTCCCCTTTAAGTATCTAAGAATACGTTTCACAGCAATTAAATGAGATTCTCTAGGAGATGATTGAAAACTAGCACATAGACAAACAGAGAACATAATATCAGGTCTACTAGCAGTTAAATACAAAAGACTACCAATCATTCCTCTGTATATAGTTTGGTCAATCATCTTACCATTCTCGTCTTTGTCTAATTTAATAGATGTGGCCATAGGAGTATCAATCTCCTTTGAATCAGCCATTCCAAACCTTTTCAGCAATTCTTTTGTGTACTTGGCTTGGTTAATGAAAGTACCTTCCTTTGCTTGCTTAATTTGTAATCCAAGGAAAAATGTCAACTCACCCATCATGCTCATTTCAAATTCATCCTGCATTGTCTTAGAGAAATCTTTGCACATATTTTCATTAGTAGCTCCGAAAATAATATCATCAACATATATTTGAACAATCAAAATATCATGTGCTTTATTTTTAATAAAGAGAGTAGTATCAACTATACCTCTAGAAAAACCTTTTTCAATAAGAAAATTGCTAAGTCTATCATACCAAGCTCTTGGTGCTTGCTTTAAACCATATAAGGCTTTGGAGAGCTTGTACACATGATTTACATATGATTCATGAATAAAACCAGGAGGTTGTTCAACATACACTTCCTCTTGAATGAAACCATTTAAGAAAGCACTTTTGACATCCATTTGAAATAATTTAAAACCTTTAAAGGAAGCAAATGCAAGTAACATTCTAATGGACTCTAATCTAGCCACTGGAGCAAAGGTCTCATCATAATCAATACCTTCTTCCTGATTATATCCTTGAGCAACAAGTCTAGCCTTATTTCTAGTTACAATACCATGTTCATCAAGTTTGTTTCTAAAAACCCATTTTGTACCAATAATAGTAAGATTTGAAGGTCTAGGTACAAGTTCCCATACTTTGCTCCTTTCAAATTGATTTAACTCATCTTGCATGGCAATAATCCAAAAATCATCATTAAGAGCTTCATCAATGTTCCTAGGTTCTATATGAGATAAAAATGCAAAATCATCAACAAAATTTGTAAAAAATCTTCTAGTTCTTACCCTTTCATTTGGATCACCAATGATTTGATCCTTTGGATGGTTGTGAACATATTTCCATTCTTTTGGAAGATCATACTTTGTTCCTTCTTCAAGTGAGATAGATTCTTGATTTTCAAGGACTTCTCCATTCTCATCCTTTGATGTTGAAGGATTTTCATTTGTTTGAGCAGCATCCTTATTTATTGACTTCAAGGGTATTTCTTGAATATCACCTTCAATCTCATTTCTTGGCAAATAGATGTTAGATTCATCAAAAACAACATGAATAACTTCTTCAATAATCATAGTTATCTTATTATACACACGATAAGCTTTTCTTATTGAAGAATAGCCAAGAAATATACCTTCATCGGATTTCTTATCAAACTTACCAAGATTGTCTTTGACATTTAAAACAAAACATTTACAACCAAAAACCTTGAAGTAAGAAATAGAATGAGTTTTGCCAAACATAAGTTCATAGGGGGTTTTCTTCACAAGAGGTCTAAGAAGCACTCTATTTATAATATAGCAAGAGGTGTTTACAGCTTCAGCCCAAAAATACTTTGGCAAATTATTTTCACATAACATAGAACGGGCCATTTCCTGTAACGTACGATTTTTCCTCTCAACAACACCATTTTGTTGAGGAGTTTTAGCAACAGAAAAATTGTGAGAAATTCCATTCTCATCACACAGTTTAGTGAAGTTAATATTGCAAAATTCTCTACCATTATCACTTCTAATGGAGATGAGTTTGCAACCTATGGTGTTTTGTACTTGTTTAAAAAGCTTGACAAAAGCTCCAAAAGCTTCATCTTTGCCCAACAAGAATAATATCCAAGTAAATCTAGAGAAGTCATCAACTATCACATAAGCATACAATTTTCCACCAAGGCTCATTGTCCTCATAGGACCAAATAAATCCATATGAACAAGTTCAAGAGGTTTTGAAGTTGAAACAATCTTCTTAGGTTTAAAAGAACTCTTGACTTGTTTACCATATTGACACGCATCACAAACACGATCTTTTTCAAAATGAATGGCAGGCAATCCTCTAACATATTCATGTTTAGATAAGTTATGCAAAGTATCCATGCTCACATGTCCTAACCTACGATGCCAAAGATATGCATCATCATCTTTCAAAGCAAGACATTTAACATCTTGTTCAACTAAATCATCAAAGTAAAGATCATACATATTTCCATTTCTATTTCCAACAAAAACAATTTTGTTAGAGCAATCATCAATAATTAAACATGAATCCTTCTTGAAAATAACCTTATAACCATTATCACATAATTGACTAATACTAAGCAAATTATATTTGAGATTATCAATAAGAAGAACATCTTTAATAAAGGGAGAAGTACTTTTACCAACATTGCCAATGCCAATGATTTTCCCTTTCCTTTTGTCACCGAAAGTCACAAATCCTTCATCTCTTGGTTTGACATCATTAAGTATGGATGCATTTCCAGTCATGTGTCTTGAGCATCCACTGTCAAGAAACCATTTGTTCTCCTTTGTTTTCAATTGAAAACATACCTACACCAAAGATGTTAATAAGCCTTTTGGTACCCAAATTCTCTTGGGTCCATTGGGGTTAGTTCTTTTAATTACCCAAGTGCTTTTAGCACCATTCTCAATCTTTTTCTTCACATAACATCTAGTCACTTTATGACCATTTTTACCACAATAAGTACAACATATTTTCGAAGAAGTATAGACATGTGAATGATATGCATGAGATACTCTCTTATGTGTATGTGACATATGTGAGTGAGATAAACTCTCATGTGTGTGTGAGACATTATTATAACTATCATCAAAACCAAGACCTCTCTTATCATGAGTGAGTCTTTGCATACCAAGTAGTTTGTTCAAATTGTCCCTACCACATGTAAGTTTTTGCAAGCTAGCACTTAAATCACTCATTCTAATTTTCATGGCATCATAATCACTCATCATATCATCCAACTTCTTGTTTCTAGAAATAAGATCAACATTAGCATTCTCAAGAAATTTTACCTTATCATTTAAACCAATAACATTCTCATCAAGACAAATCTTTGTAGAAGTTAACAAGGCATTTTCATCAATGAGCCTAGTATTATCTAATGATAGCTTCTCTACTTGACATTTCAAGACTTTGTTTTTCTTGATAATCTTTTTCATTTCCTTATAGAGATTGGAGATGAATTCATCTCTATCAAACATGTCACAAATATCATCATCACTTTCACTATCAACTAAAGAAGGAGTTTTTGGAGTATTTACCTCATCTTCAATGGCCATGAAACAAACATTTGCATGTTCAGTTTGTTCTTCATCTTCACTTCCTTCTTGATCCCAAGTGCAAGCAAGTCCTTTCTTGTTCTTGGACTTGTACTTCTTTTATTTCTCTCTTAATTTTGGACAGTCCGCTTTGAAGTGATTTGGACTTCCGCATTCATAGCATTGCTTTGAGTTGTTATTTGTAGATGTCGATGGCTTCTTTTTGAATTTGTTGAAATGTCCCTTTTTGAACATTTTCTTGAAGTTCTTCATGACAAGAGCTATTTCCTCATCATCCATTTCTTCCTCATCACTGGAAGATTCATTTTCGTTGTTCTCTTTAGTTTTGAGAGCAATTCCTCTTTTCCCTTTGTCTTCCACTTCTTGATCATTCAACCACTTCATCCTAATCTCATGAGTGAGAAGTGATCCAATAAGCTCTTCCACTGGTTTCTTCTTCAAATCATGAGTTTCCAACATAGCAGTAGTTTTGCCTTCCCAAGCCTTTGGTAAAGCATTGAGTATTTTCATATTTTGTTCTCCTATAGAATAAGACTTGCTAAACACTTTTAAACCGTTAATAATGTTAGTAAAGCGAGTAAACATATCAGTGATGTTTTCATTTGATTTCATAGTGAAAAGTTCATACTCCCTTGTAAGCATACCAAGTTTTGTTTCCTTTACTTGGTTTGTACCTTCATGAGTCACTTCAAGTAGTCTCCACATTTCATGTGCAGATTCACAACATCTTACCCTGTTATACTCATTCATATCAAGTGCACAAGTAAGAGTGTTCATGGCAAGAAAATTAAGGGTCATTTTCTTTTTATCTTCATCATCAAATTCCTCAGAAATTCTATCAATCTTTATACCATCAACAACTTTGAAAGGTACATAGGGACCATTTTCAACAATATTCCATAATTCATAGTTTAGAGAAGATATATAGATTCTAACTCTATTTTTCCAGAAATTATAGTTTGTGCCATTCAACAAAGGAGGTCTAGTAGTAGAGTAACCTTCTACCATCATAGTGTTATCTAGATGAGCCATAGAATCTTTGCTTCAAGGATGTTAAGCCTTATCAACAAGAAGACCTGCTCTGATACCAATTGAAAAACCTAAGAGGGGGGGGTGAATTAGGTTTTAACCGATTTTTCTTCTGTAAATTAAACAAGCTTTCTAAGATAACAAATATCAAACACTTAGTGTTCAACCAAAGTATGAAATGATGAGTTCAAGAAAAGAAGCAATGAACACAAAGATTTATAGTGGTTCGGTTTATCCAACAAAACCTAATCCACTACCTTGAGCTATCTACTCAAGGATTTCACAAAACCTTTCACTAATATAGTAAGAGAGAATACAATAGAGGCTCACCCAATTCCCTTAGGGTTTTACAACATAAACCTCTTAACCAACCAAGGTTCACTCAACATTTTGAGTTTTACAATATAACCTTGTCTACACACCTATCTCTATTACAACAATTAATGAAAAAGAAGCTCTTAACACAAACACAGTTTTCTATGGTACAAGGCTCACTCTAACCCTTAGAGTTTTAAGCTCAATGCAACCTTGAACAAATCAATCAAGATATGAATAAGAAGAGTTTGATATATGAAATCACCTTAATGTGAAGATATATCAATGTAAAGCATAAATATCTCTTTGAGTAATGTTTTCTTGTAAGTTGCTCAAGAACCCCAATGATTTTGTATAAATCTCACTTTGATGAATTTCACAATATGAATGTTAAGATTTGGTTTCAAAATAATCTGCAGAGGTTCTATGAAGTGTTAGGATCAGATTTTCGCTCAAAAAGTAGTTGGTTAGAGTTGTTTAAACGATTGGGTATTTATAAGTATGCACCAACGGTCATAAAAATGGCTGTTTGAATCCCACTCAGGAGAAGTGCGGTCGACCGCAAATCAGGAGGGTCGTCCGCACCATCATCCGCAAATGTTCCAGAGAACTATTGACAACCTGCGGACGATGAGCTCAAAAGTCCGGTCGTCCACACCATCATCCGCAAATGTTCCAGAGAACTCTTGACAACCTGCGGACGATGAGCTCAAAAGTCCGGTCGACCGCTCCATCATCCGCAAGTGTTCCAGAGAACTCTTGACAACCTGCGGACGATGAGCTCAAAAGTCCGGTCGACCGCTCCATCATCCGCAAGTGTTCCAGAGAACTCTTGACAACCTGCGGACGATGAGCTCAAAAGTCCGGTCGACCGCTCCATCATCCACAAGTGTTCCAGAGAACTCTTGACAACCTGCGGACGATACTCTGAGAAGTCTGGTCGACCGCATGATTTGTGGTCGTCCACACTTTTGTCAGGTCGACCACAAATGCATTAAAACTATGCAGAATAAGTTTCCAAACAACTCTAAGATTTTGCAAACTATATTTTATGAATTTTGAAGTATGTGCATGTATTTTGAAAATCATTTCAAATACCCAACTCATGTTTTATCCAAATGAAATGCATTTTGAAAATCATTTCACTTTTATTGAGCAACCTATGGAACTCATTACTCAAAGGGATAGACCTAGAGATAACCAAAGATAAATAAAGAATTAAATCTACACCTCTAGATCCTATCTAATCCAGAAACGCTTATCTTCAAGGCTTGACATCAAAAGCTCTTTTCTGAAGAATTGAAACTTTGATCTTGCAAGGATTAGATATATGAATCCTAAGAGATCATCATTAATACAATAAAACCATTAGTCATTGTCAATGTTTGTCATTTAATCAAAATTAAGATATTAAAAGCTTTAAGGCTTTCAATCTCCCCCTTTTTGATGATGACAAATATTGATGCAATGTGATGAATATAACAATTAAGTGCACGGATTCAAAGTAAGGAAGAGTTTATATAATATGTAATAAAATTATTAAAAGTGCTCCCCCTTACAATATGCTAGGTATTTGTAAGATATCACATATAGCATATAACCATTTAGTTTGATGATATCAAGAAATATATAGAATGTAACATTTTTCGAATAAATACTGGATCTCAAAATTAACGTATTCAATGTAAGTATACGAGATCACTTCCTAGCTTATATAGGCTTAAAGAAGCCTATTTTTCCACCTACCTCCGTATCCTCCTTCCTTCCAGAATAACATATAGAAAGACTATAAAAACATTTATAAAGCTCCCCCTATCAATATGCATTAGTTTTGTAAAAAATTTGACAGAGTTTCTTTTATAACTTTTATAAAAACCATTTTTGCATAAATTCAATCAATGCAAAAAGAGATGAGATAACACATAAAATCACATATAAGGCCAACCCGGCCATCAACACACAATTCCCATTCTCCTTCAATCTCATTATAGCATAAACTTAGAAATATATAACTTTTAAACCATGGATAGCCATACTTAACCTTTTAGAGCTATTTCTCCTTTCTCTTGATTTTGATGAGTTTGAGCATTTAAGTTCATCTCAGAAGTTCCTGAAACAAAAAGTTAGTTACACAACATTTATATATTGCAATCAACAGTTGTTTTTCTCCCCCTTTTGTCATCATTCAAAAAGAATGGATAGAAAGGATATAACAAAGTTAATTAAACAATAAGATCCCTCAACTACCAAGGAGTCATCATGGGGAAAAATATATAAAAATAGAGTCAAGAATACAAACAAGAGATAAGTTGTCTGGATAAAACAAAAGTACAATAAGTGCAGAAAAACACTATCTCCTAGGTCGTCGCATAAGTGTACACTTTAGTTAAGTATAAAAAACTACCAATCATATCTCTATACTTGGTTTGATCAACCATCTTATCATTTTTATCCTTATCCAATTTGATGGATATAGTAATAGGAGTATCAATATTTTTTGAATCAATCATACAAAACATTTTAAGTAGTTTTTTTGTGTACTTGGCTTGGTTGATAAATGTACTTTCCTTTGTATGTTTAATTTGCATCCCAAGTTCAACTCACCCATTATGCTCATTTCAAACTCATCCGGCATAGTCTTAGAAAATTATTTGCACAAATTATTATTAGTAGCACCAAATATGATATCATCAACATAAATTTGAACAATCAAGATGTCATGTACTTTGTTTTTGATAAACAAAGTATTTTCTATTATTCCTCTAGAAAATCCTTTTTCAATGAGAAAATTGCTAAGACTTTCATACCAAGTTCTTGCGGCTTGTTCAAACCATATAAAGCTTTTGAAAGTTTGTAAACATGATTTTCAAAAAAATTCATGCACAAAGTCAAGAAGTTGTTCAATATAAACTTCATCTTGGATGTAACCATTTAAAAAACACTTTTGACATCCATTTGAAATAATTTAAAACTCATAAAATATGCAAATGTAAGTAACATTCCAGTGGACTCTAATCTAGCAATTGGATCAAAAGTATCATCATAATCAATGCCCTTTTCTTGATTATAACCTTGTGCAACAAATGTAGCCTTATTTTTAGTGACAATGTCATTTTCATCAAGTTTGTTTATAAAAACCCATTTTATGCCAATGATGGTATGTTTTAAAGGTATTTGTACAAGTTCCTAAACACTACTCATTCCAAATTGATTTAGTTCTTCTTGCATGACAATAATAAAAAAATTATCATTAAGAGCTTCATTAATGTTCTTAGGTTCTATATGAGACAATAATGCAAAATTATCAACAAAATTTATAAAGTGTCTTCTTGTTCTTACCCTTTTGTTGAGATTACTAATGATTTGATCATTTGGATGATTGTGAACATATTTTCTTTCCTTTGGAAGATCATGGTTTGTCTCTTCTTAATGTGAGGTTGATTCTTGAATGTCAATGACCTCTTCACTTTCACCCTTGGATATTGAGTGATCTTCATTTGTTTGAACAATATCTTTATTCATTGACTCCTTGGATAGCTCTTGAAGATCACCTTCATTCTCAATCTCTTGGCAAGTAAATGTTAGACTCATCAAATACAACATAAATAGCTTCATCAATAATGATAGTTCTTCTATTATAAACACAATAAGCTTTTCTATTTGAAGAGTAGCTAAGAAATATACTTTTATCGGATTTCTTGTCAAACTTATCAATATTGTCCTTGACATTTAGAATAAATCATTTACAATTAAACACTTCAAGGTAAGAAATGGAAATAGTTTTGTCAAATATAAGCTCATAAGGGATTTTCTTAACAAAATGTCTAATGACCATTCTATTGACAATATAGTAAGAAGTATTCACAGCTTCAACACAAAAATATTTTGACAAATTATTTTTACATAACATGGAACAGACTATTTCTTGCCAAGTGAGAATTTTCCTTTTAACAACACCATTTTGTTGAGGAGTTTTTGCAACTTAAAAATTGTAAGAGATACCATTCTCATCACATGATTTTGTAAAACTACTATTGCAAAACTCTCTACCATTATCACTTTTAATGGAGATAAGTTTGCAACCAATGATGTTTTGTACTTGTTTAAAGACCTTGACAAAAGTTTCAAAGGCTTCATTTTTACCTAACAAGAATAATACCCAAGTAAATCTAGAAAAATCATCAATAATCACATAGGCATATAATTTACCACAAAGGCTCGTGATTCTCATATGACCAAATAAATCAATATGTACAAGTTTAAGGGGTTTTGGATATTAGGCAAACGTCTAACATATTCATGCTTTAATAAAATATGCAAAGTATCCATGCTAACATGTCCTAATCTACAATGTTAAAGATATGCATCATCATCTTTCAAAGCAAGACATTTAACATCTTATTCAACTAAATCATCAAAATAAAGTTTATGCATATTTCCATTTCTATTTCTAACAAAAACAACTTTGTTGGTGCAATCATCATAGATCAAACAAGAATGCTTTTTGAAAATAACCTTATAGTCATTATCATATAATTGAATGATGCTTAACAAATTGTATTTGAGGTTAGTAATAAGAAAAATATTTTTAATGAAGGGAGATGAACTTTTACTAACATTGCCAATGCCAATAATTTTACTTTTCTTTTTATCACCAAATGTCACAAATCCTTCATCCTTAGGTTTAACATCAACAAGTATGGATGCATTTTCGGTCATATGTCTTAAGAAATCACTATCAAGAAACCACTTTTTTTTTTACTTCAATTAGAGACATATATCTACACAAAAGATGATAATAAGTCTTTTGGTGCCCAAATTCTATTGGGTCCATTGGGGTTAGCACTATTCTCAATCATCTTATTCACATAACATCTAGTCATTTTATGACCAAATTTTCCACAATAAGTACAACACATTCTTGAAGAAGCACTTGCATGTGAGTGATACGTATGAGATGCTCTATGATGTGCATGTGACTTGAAACCATAAACTTGTTTTTTTTTTCATTTTTTAACCATAAATAACACAAGCATAAACCATAAACAACAATAAATGACACAGAAAAACACAAACATTAAAAACAAAACTCCCCATACTGGAATGAGACATTATCCTCAATGTCACAAACATGCAAACAAATAAAATGAAAAATGAAAATAAAAGAAAAAGGAGGGATGTCACCCGTCTCAAGGCTGATGAAGATGTAATTGCTTATTAAGGGCTATGGGTGACCGACAACTTTTAGAAATATATTCCCTTTGAAAATCAATTATCGTCCGCAATTAATTCATTTTTGAACTCTTTTGCTGTTAGTACCTTTTGTATACAACCTAGAACATATAAAAATAATAATAAATAAATAAACTGCAAACTAACAAGAAAAAGGAAAGTAATACTCTATTGGGTTGCCTCTCAAAAAGCGCATTTGTTTAAGGTCTTTGGCACGACCTCCAGAGCCAAATTATCCAATGCCTTCCCTCTCATAGAATAGAGGAGCATCCATTTTTACTTTTTTAAGCTTTATGATTCCATGCTTTCAAAATTTATTTATTTCATATAGAGTACCTACCATGAAATCCTCAAACAAACAATTAGTAGAAGTCAAATAAAAATTTAGCAAGTTAGTACAACTCAACCCATCAAAATTATGTGGCATGATAAAATTAATATGTTCAATATTACATACATCATGACACAAAGAAGAATGTAAGGCACTAGGATTGGTTTCAACTTCTACTTTATTATATTTTTTTATGGTTTCAATATTTGATTCCTCAAACTCACATTGGATGACAAAAGAAGGAGATTGTGGGTTATCAATGGAAATAGGAGATTCTTCAAACTCAGGAATACTAGGAACTACCTTATTACGAAAAATATGTCCATTATCTAATTCTTCAGCTTCACTAAGATCAACATTAGACTCATCCTCACTAGGACTCAACAAATGGAATAAAGCATGATAAGTAAATTGGTCCTTAATTTCACTAAACTTGGAAGCTAGTTGACCTAATTGACTCTCGAGATTTTGGATTCTTAATTTGGTCTCCTGTTGAAAATTATGAGTATTAGAGGCTATGGACTTGATAACTTCTTCAAGAGACATGCCACGAGATTGATCTTGAGAGATAAGAAGGAAATCTTGAAGATAATAATTAGGAGTACAGTCATTCCCAGGAAAGTTATCATAATTAGGCATATAGTCATAACTAAGCTCATAGATATAATTAGAATAGCTATTACCAAATTCATCCCACCTAAATTGAGAACAAGGAATCCCCATATGATAATGTATAGAATAATGTGGGTTAGACATATGAGAAGGTGAATATGAATAACCACTAAATCCATTACAACACTCAAAAGGTCTAGCATTCTCTCTTCCAATAATATAACCCCTTACCAAAGAAGTAAGGTTATCTATTTTGTTCTGCAAAGATTGATAATCTACCATATATATCCTAGAGTTATTATATTGAGAATAAGAGGAATACATAAAAAAAATGAAAACCAAATAAAGAAAGAAATTAGCAACGTAGAAAAAAGGAATATCGAAGATTCAAGCTTTTGAATTTGTCACTAGAGAGAAAAACCTGAAAATCAAAAACAAAGAAAAAGATTAGAAAACTTAATCTCAAAATTTTAAACAAGTTCCCCGGCAACGGCGCTAAAATTTGATGAGCGTGTCGTTGTGCTATCAAATTAAATTCCAAACTTTAACCAACTTATGCAGTTAGGGCAAGTAAGGGTCGAACCCACAGAAACTTGTAAAATCTCAAAATAAATAAACTGATCGAGATTTGGGGGGAAATATTCAATTTTTATCTAAAAGAATAAAACTTTAAATAAAATCACTCACAAATCAATTAAGAATTAATGGATAGAAAAACGTTAGCAAGGACTTCGTATTTCGGTTTTATTTATTCGGGACTAATCATTGATAATAACCTATTTGAGTAGTGGCTTAGAATTCCGTGTAGCGCAGCAAATTCCGATTCCTATAAATTTAGGTTAATTCCCGAGAAGCACGACAAATTAACTTTAACCTAATCAAACTAAATTACTGAATCGCTCGCATAAAATAGTCAATTAAGTTATTCAGCTCGAGGACAACATCAACACAAATTACATAAAATTAATGGCCGATTAAAATTATGCAATTTGTTTCAAACAATTCCCTATCAATTAATCAAACACATATATAAATTAATCAATAATTACTACATTTAGTTACTGAAAACCGATTCTGCATAATCCTAGTTAATCAACTGTGTAAAACAATTAAGATGACCAATAATAATTGAAATAACACAATTGATAAGATAAAACCAAGAATTGTTCAAATATTCAAATAGAAATAATGATTCCTTGAAAAGATCGGATTTTTAATGACAAAAAAAAATCTCATATTCCTGAATAAAGTAAACCTAGTACATGTCCTTGCCAATTATAAACGTTTACTCACAATCCATAAAAGAAAACGTCATAAAAAGATTAAAGGAAAGAGAGAAACTCATTATTCGGAAATCCGATTTCCTGAGAAGCTCCAACCCTTGATTTCCTATAATGCTCAAGAACAAAGTATCTAAGGTGCTTCACCCCTCAAAAAACGAAGCAATAAACCCTATAAATAATTAGAAAATGTCCTAGGGTTAGTTACATAAGAGTCCTAATTCAAAACTACTCAAAAAGTTCTCAAAATCTTCAATTCGGAGAGTGGACGCGCTTGCTGTCAAAAGTGGATGCGCGAGACTATTACAAAATGTCCAAGTGGACGCGTGCGGCTCCAAAACTACTGAGAATGGATGTGTGGATGAATAGGGATGCGTCCACTTCTTCAAGTGCGCTTCCAATTGGTTTATGAGGAGCGTCCACTCCATTTTGCCTACAAAACAACTTCTTAAACCTCATATCTTCCTCCAATGCCTTCTAAACATTTTAAAATACATTCAAAATACCTACAAACGAAGATATAAGTGTAAAGAACCAATTTAAGCACATAAACACACAATTAAGCTTAATAAACAACACATTAAGCTCATAAAAACCAATCTAATTATGGTTCAATCAAGTATTCAAAATAAAAAAGTTTAGAGTCATTTTCTTTTTATCATCATTATCAAATTACTCAGAATTTTTGTCAATCTTAACTCCATCAGCAACTTTAAAAGGAACATAATGACCATTCTCAACAATATTCCACAATTCATAATTAAGAAGAGATATAGATTCTAACCCTATTATTCTAAAAATTATAATTTGTACCATTAAGCAAATGCGCTTTAATAGTAGAGTAACCTTCTACCATCATCGTGTTGTCTAGGTATGTCATAAAATATTTGCTTCTACGTAGTATAAACCTTAGATGAGAAGACCCACTCTGATACCTATTGAAAAACCTAAGATAGGGGGTGAATTAGGTTTTATCCAATTTTGCAACTCAATTCAATTATGCACTTCTAAGACAACGAATATCAAACACAAATATTCGTGTTCAATCTGTGAACATGAACACGATATGATCATAATTATGTCAACTGGACACATCATGTTAACTCACAAAAAAATAAATAGATACTTAATAATCCGCTTAACTTGCCAACCTGCCAACCCGCTAACTTGTATACATAACACGATTACATATACTTCAATGAGAACGTCACATATATTTCTATATAAAATACAGTAATCCTATTTAAATGATCAAAGTAAATAAAGAAACATATAAAACATACTAAAAGCACAATTAGCTAAAAATAAACATAACCAATAATACAACTATACAAGTATCCAAACATTCAAAATTCATTATACATTCACATAGCTTAATTAAACAAATTCTAAGTTTATTACACTTGAACTAAAAGTCTCAAATACAAGCAAGTCCTAATACATTAAACAAACTAAACTGAAATTGAAAGTCTCAAACATAAATGTCTTAATACACTAAACAAACTGAAACTGAAAGTCTCAAACCCAACTAATACATTAAACAAATTGAAAGTGAAAATGAATAGTCTCAAACACAACTAAGCAAGTCTTTCAAACTGAAACTGAAAGTATCAAATTCCTTTTATCAAATATTTGAACCATCAAAATGTGTCTCCTTATTATTGATATCCAAACTTATAATATCTTCAATAAATTCATCTAGATTTAACTTCTCAGCAAGTGCCTCTGTAATAAACATTAAACATTAAATAAACTAATGTTATAAATTTAATCTAAAAAAAATTAAATCGAATAATAGAAAAAATATAATAAATATCTTACCTCTATAAAGTCAGTCCTTAACAAAAATTAAAGACTCAACAATATCATAAGACAAAGAGCTTCTAAATTTGTTAAAAACTCTACAACCGTTACTGAATGCTGATTCAGAAGCAATAGTGGAAATTGAAACGATGAGTACATCTCGAACCATTTAAGCTAACATAAGATATCTATATTGATGAGCCTTCCAATGAACTAGAATATCAAGTTTAGCTGTTCTTTCAACTCTAGGTTCATCAAGATATAATTCTAACTCAATTTTTTTGTATATGTTGTAAAGTTTCTTAGTCTAAGATGGAAAAAATGCAGAAAAGATATGTTAGATATATATAACAATATAATAACAGTTATAAAGATAATTTAACTTCTAAACAATTTTAATAAATAAAAAGAATTAACCTGAAACACACTTAACTTTTGTGTGCCAATTTCTTATACCACCATTCTAGAAACTGTTCTTGGTTGTCCTTGGTACCTACTACAAGAACTTAATTCTCCACTAATAGAAATATTACTTTTGTATGCTTCAAACATAGATGACAACTTTGATCTAAGTTTGCACACTCCAATGCACCACCGCTACCATAAAGTTTCTTATAATAAAATTTAACAAACTGCATTTTATATCGAAGATCGAATACAACAACAATGGCCAAAAGTGGACTGTACTCATATCAATATTTATCAAACTTTAAATGCATATTAATTGCAAGTTTCTTTATGTAAGAATCAAAACTTTTCATGCTTTCTGTCAACTTCAATTGAATCATAAACACATTTGGGAAATACAAATTGGCAGTAGGATACCTCACATTAGAAAATGCATTTGTTGTTTTATAAAATAATTCTAAGAAACTGCATATTTTTTCCATTTTATCCCATTCCTCTTCAGAAGGATTGTGCTTAAATTAGAGTCACTCAACTCTAAATGACAAAAGGCAACTTTATAATACAGTGCGCTATTAAGCATCAAATATGTAAAGTTTCATCGTGTAGGGACATCTTGCTTTAGAGATATCTTGGATTCAAGGAAGTTGTGTACCACACACTCTAAAAATTGTGCTTTCTTGATGGTGAACCTTTCGTATATTTTACATATTCCTTCATTTTGTCAACTGACTCATCAATATTTTTAAGTCTTTCCTTAACAATTAAATTGAGAATATGTGCACAACATTTTACATGGAACAAAGAACCAAAATTCACTAAACATCTTTGCAAATTCAATTGACTCTTTAATATCTCAACACATGAATTATTTGTAGAAGTATTATCTAGAGTTATTGAGATCAGCTTCTTTTTAATTCCCCAACCGGCAACCAAATTATAGATTTTTTCAGCTAATGCAACACCAGAATGAGGTGGGGTCATGTATGAGAAATTTAGAATCCTATTATGTAATACCTAATTCTTGGTCCAAATAATGTGCAGTTAAACTAATGTACCTATCTGTAACTATCGAAGTCCAATAATCGAAAGTCAAACAAATTCTACCAGGACATTGTTTAAGCTAAAGATTGATTTTAAAAATAAAATCAGCATGCAACGTTTTTATATCCAACTTGCAAGTATTCCTATTTATATGAGTCACATTAGATTTTAAGTAGGAAAATACAGCCCTAACACCCTTATAATCAACAATAGATTTTTCAAGGATATATTGTCCTATATCCTTTGTATCAATTCTAGGATATTTGTCAATATACTTTTTCATGTTACTAGTTTTATATCTACTATCACAAATATAAGTTTGGCCACATCTCTTACATTTGCTTTTTTCTTTCCCATCTTCATATATTAGTATTATATCAAAGGAATTTCAAACCTTGTAAGTTTTCTCTTTTTTTTTTCTTGCAAAATTTAGTAGTAGAAAAGCTTTCCAAGTTTTCATTCTCTCCAACTCCTTAAAAATTTTCACCATTGGATTCAGATTCATCTTCCACCTCTTCATTAGTTGGAGGTAATGACACATCCATATCTACAATAATATGTTAAAAAATACATCATTAATAGAATTCATATGAAGCCTATATCACATAACATAATTTCAGCCTACATGCTATATCACATACAACCTGTTAATCACAATTCAACACATAAATGATACATCAAAATACTATTTATTTGCGGCATCAACAGAAGCACAAAACAAATTATCATCATAATTTATCTCAGTAGAATATCATTATCATTTATCTTAGCATTATCATAATTCATCGCAGCTCAACAGAAGCACAAAACATAAGATTTTTTATAAAATATAAAAAAAATAGAGAAGAAGAAGAAGGAAATTATCATTATCATTGCAGAATATCATCATCATTTATCTCAACATTATCATCATTCATCGCAGCTTCAACAGAAGCACAAACCAGAAGATTTTTTATAGAATATAACAAAACTGAGAAGAAAGAAGAAGGAAATTATCATTTATTATCGCATAATATCATCATCATCATTTATCTCACCACTATTATTATTTATCGTAGCTTCAATAGAAACACAAAACAATATTTTTTGTAGAAGATACAAAAATAGAGATGAAGCAGGAAATTATAATTTATCATCACAGAATATTATTATCATTAAACAATTGATAATTTGAATAGTTGGATAATGAGAATTAGGAGGGATGTTTAAATTTTTGTACACTTGAGTATGAAAATATAGAGTAGAATATCTATTGCTTATTTCAGTTTCAAGAAGTTTGAATGTCAAGTTTTGCAAGTCACATCTTGTGGTTAACAGAGAAGCTTTCTGTGATCTTAGAATCGATCTTATAATCAATTATGCCAAGGCTGAGCTTGAGAAGAGAGAAGAGCTTTATGATGTTATCATAAGTGATCTTGCAAACCCTATTGAATGAGGTCCATGCTACCAACTATACACTAAATCTTTCTATGAATTCACTGTAAAACCAAGACTAAATCAGTGTGGCATTTTTGTGACACAGGCAAGACCTACAAGAGTTTTCAGTCATACATAAGTCTTTTCTTGCATCTACAATACTCTAAGGCAGGTTTTCAAATATGTTGCCCTATTCACTTGATCCAACCCTTCATTTTCTATTGTTTCTCTTTAAGGCAAAAGGACATAGAGGGAAAGAGAAGTTTCTTAAATGCAAGAGCTACAAAATTGAGAACAATTTTGCAATTATTCTGTATATTAGAATTTAACGTTATTAATTACATAAAAGACCTCAGGTTCTGCAGGGTAGTAGCATTATTAATTGTGGAAAAAACGTGATTAGTGGCTTGTATTTATACATGTGTATTTGAAGATTTTCTAATAGATTTGTATCACTAGAATTAGGTTGTTTTTATTAGTTTCTTATTTTTATTAAGATACCCTATAAATTGTAGGATCTGATATAGCCTAGAAAGTTTCATTTTTCTTTTGCTAGGGTTAGTATATATAGTTAATTTTGTATATATTATACTATCAATGAGAAGAATTCTTCCACAAAATTACTTCCTAGTTTGCGTCATGGTATCAGAACTTTAGGCTCTTTATTTAGATAAGAAAAAAAATCTTGTTACACAGCCACTAAAAAATATCAAAAACAATATCTTCAACTCCTTATGTCCAATAATCCAAACAACAAAAGGAACAATAGGTTCAGTGCTCTAATTTTGAATTACAGAATATCCAACTAGCATACCGGCTCAATGGACGAAATTACCTTAAATGGTCTCAACTTATTCACACCATGTTAAAAGGGAAAGGGACGATCAATCATCTTTTGGGTACAGGGCCGAAACTAGGAGATCCTCGTTTTGAAGCATAAGATGAAAAATGTTTTTATTTTTATGGCATGGCTGTGGAGTTATATGACTCTTGAAATTAGCGACACATGTATGTTTTGGCTATTGCTAAGGATATTTGGGATGCAATCCAACAAGCGTATTCAAAAGCTAAAGATGCAACTCAAGTATATCAGGTCAAGGTGATAACGATTGTTGCAAAACAAAGAGGTAAAATAGTTACTGCAAAGGCCAGTCAATTGAAAGTTTTGTGGCAAGAACCTGATCATTATAGGGTGATAAAAACCAAATGTCCTGATGATGTTGCTATTCTAAAGGATTTCATTGAGCAAGATAGAGTCTATGATTTTCTTGTTGGGCTTAATCCAAAATTTGATCTAGTGTGAATCCAGATTCTTGGCAAGCAAGAGGTTTCGTGCTTTATTGAGATTGAGTCACTGATTGAAGGTGAACAAATCAAACGTAGCTTGATGCTTGAATAAAAAAACACAGCTAGTTAAGTTATGGTGGCTAGTTGTAGCAACAATTCAGCCATAAAAGTGGAAAGAGCACCACATTTTGAAAGTGGAAAACCTGGGCAACTAAAGGCCCAAAATTGTGATTGTAAGGATGGCTTGTGGTACACTTATTGTAAGAAGGCATGGCATACTCATGAGCGATGTTGGAAGCTTCGCGGAAAACTTTTGAGCAAATAGTGTGGACAGAAAAGAAAGTAGCCAAAGAACAATAGTCAAACCCATGTAGAAACAGTACAACAAAATAAAACAGCACCAAAGAAATTAGATAGTCTCAACTAAGAAAAAATTGAGAGGGTGAGATCTCTCATTGGCAATCTTGATAAATCTCCATGTACTTGTTCATTATCTTGTTCATATGAGTTTCCATTCTATATTGGATTAAATGTTTTAAGTACAACCTTTGCCGATTCTTGGATTATGGATTCAGTAGCTACCGACCATATGACTCACTCACCAAATGTCCTTTCCACACTCTTCATGTCCAAGCAATAGGAAACTAGCCACAATCAGTGATTCTTTGACCATTATAGCAGGTGTAGAAGATGTTAAAATAAGCCCATCATTGACCTTGAAAAATGTTCTTCATGTCCCTAGATTATTTACAAACCTTGTCTCTATTCAAAAACTTATTGAAGATTTATATTGCAGTGTGAATTTTTCATCATAGTGATTGTGTATTTCAAGACAATGATTCGGGGAAGATGATTGGATGTGCTAGAGAACAAAATGAGCTCTACTGCCTTGAAACACCAAGCTAGTCAAGCATTACCAAGCACAAGTTACGTCTTTCTTTTTGTTTTAGAGTCTTTGTCATCCAATAAAGAAAGAGTTTGGCTTCATCATCACTGACATGCACATCTATCATTTAGGTCCATTAAAATTATGTTTCCTTATTCATTTCAAGGTTTAGATGTTGAGAATTTTCATTGTGACGTGTGCAAACATGCTCAACACAAACTTTTACCATTTCTAGTTAGTAATAAAAGAAGTTCTAATAGTTTATATCTCATTCATAGTGATATTTGGCGTCCTTCCACCATCCCCAATGTTTATAGGGCAAAACGGTTTGTGCCAGTTATTGAGGATTTCACTTGTGTTATTTGACTTATCTTGCTTAAACAAAAACCTTATGTTAGTATTGTTCTCCCAAAGTTTTTCTCTATGATTAAGTGAAAAAACCTAATGGGGTGAATTAAGTTCTTATCTAATTTTTCCAACTTAATTCAATTATGCATTTTTAATATAACAAATATCAAACACTTGGTATATAGTTTGTGTATGTAATAATGTGTTCAAGTAAATTGCATAATTAAAACAATGAGCACAAAGATTTATAGTGATTTGATTTATCCAAATAGAACTTAATCCACTACATTGAATTATATACTCAAGGATTTCACAATCCCTTCACTAATTCAAGTATACAAGATTACAAAAGAAGATCACTCAATTCACTATAGAGTTTTACACAAAAACCTCTCAACCAATCTGGGCTCACTCAACCCTTAAGTTTTACACTACAACCTTGACAATACAATAATCCTCAATAAAACAATTAATTAAATACACACAAACAAGATAACCGCAATTATCTTTAATTCAATGCTCACTCTATCCGTTAGAGTTTTAAGCTATATGCAACATTAAATATGATTACAAGAAAAATATATAAAGTTGATTTGATATATATATATATATATATATATATCACCTTAAATGTAAATATATATCAACTTGTAGAACAATGATATCTTTGAGTATTGATTTGATGAATTTTGCTCAATAACACCTTTCAAATGTTAAAATCCTTCTTGAATGATTTTCTCAATGAATATGTTTAGAAAAGGGTTAAGTATGTTTTTGAGATGTTTTATAATAATAGAATGCCAAATACTAGCTCATAAAACGCTGGTACTAAGTTTTTCCAAAGGTTTTGGTATATATAGACATGTTTCAACAATCACAGACATGACTATTAGAATCTCATTAAAGTGATTTGTGATCGACTGCTTGGCCTCAGATGGACTTGTGGACAATGCATTTTTAGGCAAGTGGTCGTCTGCATTATCATCTGCAAATGTGCTAGAAAGCACATTGTCAAACTAGCGAACTATACCAGGTGACTTAAGGTCATCCAAAAACTTGTTCAAGTCAAAATCTTGGACCTTTTTAGTCATCCACAACATGTCCAACATGCAAATAGAGATACCAAAATAACCATCCAAGTTATGATATCAAATAATCATGAGTTATATAAAACATTTAAATACCCAAAACATATTTTTAGTTATATTAAAACCATTTTGAAAAACATTATAAGATTATAGAGCAATATTTAAAAGCCAACACTTAATTAGAGGAAAACTAGAGATATAAAAAGATATCAAATTCAAAAAACTTATACCTCTAGTTCCTACCTTACCCAATAAGCATTTTCTCTTTGAATTTTGAATCCAAAAAAAAGTTCTTGAAGACTTGAAATCTTGACTTTACATGAATTACATGTATGAATCCAGAAAATACTATCACTTGAAAATATGATGATTAGTCTGCATTAATGTTTGTCAATAATCAAAATTAAGGCATTAAAAGTTTTAGAGTTTTCAGTAAGTATCAATTTGGGGCCAATGTCAAAAGGTTTAGGTCAGATAATGCTCGAGATGACTTCAATCAAGTCTCAACTCTATTTTTCCGAAAGGCATGAGTCATCTTGTGTCAATACACCACAACAAAACAGAGTGACAGAAAATAAAAATGGCCACATTTTTGAGTCAACCCGAGCCTTCTTGTTCAAGAAATATGTGCCTAAATAGTTTTTGGGAGAAGCAGTTCTTACTGCCACTCATCTTATAAATCATTTGCCTTCAAGAGTCTTGGGATTCAAGAGTCCAATGGAAACACTCTCAACATTCTATTCATACCTACCCACTACAAATAATCTTGTCTATAGGATATTTGAGTATGTATTATTTATCCATGTCCATAGTCAAAATAGGGGAAAATTAGATCCAACGGCGTTAAAATGTGTCTTTGTAGGTTATTCTTTGACCCAAAAAGGGTATAAGTGTTACCACCCTCCATCAAAAAAGTTGTCTCTATGGATGTTACTTTCAATGAACATGAGTCTTATTTATCCACACCTTATCTTCAAGGGGAGAATTCAACAATTGAAGATAAGGACATGGATTTCTTACTTGATCTATCATCACTTCCAATGTCTAAATTAGTTTCTACACCTTGTTCCACTATGACAAGTTTTGTGATTATGTTTGAGCCTGTGCTCGAATCCATGCTAAATTTTGTATTTGAACCAGTGCTTGGAATTTCAAAAAACTCCAATTATGCTTTTGAGGATGTGAGATTTGGCAAACAAGAAAGAAAATGGTTGCTCATGATTCTATGTAAGTCCAAGAATCCAGCCCAGATCTTGAGAAAAAGGTAACAATTCCTAATCCTTTGTTGCAAATTAAAACTAAATCTCATGAGAACGATGACCAAGATCTTCCTATTGCCCTTAGTGAAAAACCTAAGAGGGGGGTGAATTAGGTTTTTATCTGATTTTTTAACCTAATTCAATAAAACACCTCTTTAACAACAAATATCAAACACTTGGTGTGCTAGTTATGTGAGTAAAAATGTATTCAAATAAAATGCAGAAAGTAGAGCAATTAACACAATGATTTATAGTGGTTCGTTTTATCCAACAAAACCTAATCCACTACCTTGAGTTACCTACTCAAGGATTTATCAAATCCCTTCACTAATCAAATAAATGAAATTACAAAAGAGACTCACCCAATTCACCTTAGTTTTACAACATGACCTTGATTATACAATAATCTCATTACTCTCCTTAGTGAATCCTAACAATACAATTCAATTCAAGGTTCACCCAAAGGTTTTACAAACAAACCTTGAAAATAAAACAACCTACACAAGGCTCACCCTAGCACTTAGGGTTTTTATGCTACTTGCAACCTTGATACAATTACATTCAATAATAAGAGATAAAGAGTTTGATAGATATCACCTTAATGTGAAGATATATCAATTTAAATCATAAACACCTCCTTGAGTAATATGTTCATCTAGATTGCTAAAGAACACCAATGATTTAGTAAAGACCTTTTTTGGATGATTTTCACAATGTAAATGTTAAGAAAGGATTTCAAAATGATTTCAAGATGTTCTATATAGAGTAAGAATAAGATTTTTGATCAAAAAGTCATAGTTCTGAGTATTTTAAACAATTGGATGTTTATATGTATGCACTAATGGTCAAAAAATGGTTGTTTGAATCCCACTCAGGAAAAGTGCGGTCAACCGCATATCAGACAGGTTGTTCTCACCATCATCCGCAAGTGTTCCAGAGAGTTCTGGACATTTTGCGGACATTGAGCTGAGTAGTCCGGTCAACCGCACCATCATCTGAGAGTGTACCAGAGAGCTCTGGACATTCTGCGGATGATGAGCTGAGTAGTCTGGTCGACCGCATGATCTGGGGTCTACCACATATGCAATCCGGTCAACTGCACATGCATCCAAACTATGCAATATGAGATTCCAATCAACTGTATGAGTTTGTGGAATATATTTTATAGAATTTTAAGTATATGAATGTATTTTGAAAATCATTTCAAATACCCAACTCGTGTTTTATTTTTATGAAATGCATTTTGAAAAAGTGTTTCACTTGTATTGAGCAACCTATAGAAATTATTACTAATAGAGGTAGACTTAGAGATATCTAAGTGATATAGAAAAAAATAACACTACACCTCTAGATCCTATGTAATCCAGAAACCGCTTATCTTCAACACTTGATAACATATGATCTTTCCTGAAGACTTGAAACTTCGATCTTGCAAGGATTAGACATATGAATCCTAGAAGATCAACACTTATACAATTAAGACATTAGTCTTCATCAATGTTTGTCATTAATCAAAATTAAGACATTAAAAGCTTTAGGGCTTTCAATCTCCCCCTTTTTGATAATGACAAATATTAATGCAATGTGATGGATATAACAAGTAAGTGTAAGGATTCAAAGTAAGGAAGAGTTTATATAATATGTAATGAAACTTTTAAAGCGCTCCCCAGTACAATATGCTAGGTATTTGTAAGATATCATATATAACATATAACCATTTAGTTTGATGATATCAAGAAATATATAAAATGAAACATTTTTTGAACAAATATTGGATCTCAAAATGAAGAGATTCATTGTAAGTATATAAGATCACTTAGCTTATATAGGCTCAAAGGAGCCAATTTTTCCACCAACCTTCGTATCCTCCTTCCTTCCAGTCATAAAAACATATAGATAGACTATGAAAACATTTTTAAAGCTCCCCTATCAATATGCATCAATTTTGTAAAACTTTTGACAAAGTTTCCTTTGTAACTCTTATAAAAACCATTTTTACAACATAAGTTTAACAAGCAAACAGAAATGAAATATATCACATAAAGCCAACTTGACCATCAACACACAATTCTCATTCTCCTTCAATCAATAAAAAAACATAATTTAAAACCAAGGATAGCCATACTTAATCTTTTAGAGCTATGTCTTCTCTATCTTGGTTTTGATGAACTTGATCTTTGAAGTTCATCTCAATTTTCCTGAAACACAAGGTTAGTTTCATAATAATTATATATTGCAATCAATAGTAGTTTTTCTCCCCCTTTATCATCATTCAAAAAGAATTGATAGAAAAGATAGAACTAAATCAATTAATAATAAAGTTCCTCAACTACCAAAGAGTCATGATGGGGAAAAATTCATATAAAAATAAAATATCAAATGATACAATACAGTTCAAAAAAAGGTACCTAGACATATCAAATGTACAAAATAGACAGGAATTATATCCTAGGCCTTCACACATAAACTTTGGTTGTGGAAGAGGATGGTCCAGCATGAGGCTCAACAGGCGGAGGCATGTCATTTGAAGGTGGCGGCGGTGTAGAGATATCAACCTGAATACCGTGAAGTGCTTCAAGATGATATTTGATATTGATAATCTTGATGCCATGGTACTCTACCCATGATGCTAGATCATCGATCTTGGAGTGAAATGTCTTAAAGTGATTGTCAAAGGTGCTGAACATCGAACTAATCTGAGATGAAAGCTCTTCCAAGGCACTCCAGATGGCAAGATGTGGAGTGAATTCGTCTTCCTCCCCAACATTTTTTTTACCTTTAGCCTTCTTTAAATTCAGGACCTCAGGGAGAATATTTTCTTCCTCATCACGATGAAGTGATCATTTAACGCCTTGGGAGCCGTCAGCTTCTTCCAGGACAAATTCGTCACCAAAAACATCTTCTGTAAGGATAATTGGGGGTTATTTTCCCATCAACATCGTTGTCTCCTTTGTTTCCATAGAGATCTCTTCCGGATACATATTCTTCTTTAAGTCTCATGTGCCATTAAGACATAAAGCCTGCATTTTTTTAAAAGAGGCAAAATTGAACTTGGGTACATATTTTGTGTCATTCAATTCTGGGAATGGAACGTTGAAGAATCGGAAGACTTTGGTTAACAAGCGTTCATAGGGAAAGCTCTTGAGAACACCTTTACTCTTCTCAATGGTAGCCATCGTGTGTTTTATCATAATATATCCGAGTTCCACCCTGATTCTTTTGACCAACAAATACACGAGAAACATATGCATAAACGTAACTGTAGTTTTATGGCCTTCAGTTGGGATGAAAATGTTAGTGCACATATGATAAAAAATGCGATGCTCAAAGCTGAACATATTAGCTTCTCTCTTGACTAAGTTGACAAATGGTTTGCCTTGTGTGAAAATCTTCTCAAAATCCTCAGTAGAGAAGTTCTTGTCTTTGATCCTTTGGTGAGTATTGAAGTACTCAATCCCATCAAATGGAATCTCTAATATTTCATCTAAACTAATGGAAGTAAAATGCATATCCATCCCATTCACTCTTGAAACATAAGTAGTCCTTATTGTCATCTTACCTCCTTTTTCTATCACTTTTTCAAAATTGGCATAAAATTGATATACAAATCAGTGTATAAAGACTCTTAATGATCTATTATACTATTTCATCATTGCCAAGCCACATAGTTGAGAATTCTATCAAAGGGAAATTCAAATCTATCAATGGTACTCCCAGAGATTACCTAATGATTTTTTAGATAATCGTTGTAACGAGCCTCATGATGCTTGCTTCTGAAGAGTTGAGTAGAGGCTGACATGATTTTTTTCTTCTTTGGAACTTCTTGAGCCATTTGTGTTTTGCCCTTGGCAGTGTTGGTTTTTTTCCATTTCTAGGGCTTTGAAATTCAGAAATCAACGATATGTAAGATGAATAAGTGAATTGAAGATGAAATGAAGTGTATTTATGGTGGATTTGTAGTGGGTTATAAGAATTTAAAGAGATGCGGCTGATAGATAAAGAGGTGGGGATGATTGGAAAATGAAAGGTTGCACCAAAAAAAAGTATTTTTGTAAAGGTCCTACAAGTGCGGTCGGTCGAATCGTCGTCAGCACATTTAATTTTGTTTCTCTGGAACCTTTGCGGTCGATGATTTGAATCTGCGGTCGATCGGAAGTTTGATATGGGTTGTCCGCAAGTCCTCTGTCTACTTTGTGGTCGATGACTTGTAATCTGCGGTCGACCAGTGATCTTGTTATGGTCATCCGCAAGCCCACTGCCTATTTTGTGGACGACAATTATCTCATATGCGATGGACCGCATCTGCACTGGGTATTATCCGAACATATACAAGAGATTTGGTTTTGTCATGCTATATAATAACACATATGTTAGAAATTGAATGTTCCAATACTCAAAAGTTGTCTTAGTAAACAAAACATTTTCTCGGCCAATGGTTTTGTGAATATATCAGCTAATTGATCATCAGTAGGAACAAAATCAAGTAAAATATCACTTTTTAAAACATGGTCACATAAGAAATGATGTTTAATATCTATATGCTTAGTTTTAGCATGTTGTATAGGATTTTTTTGTCAGATTAATGGCACTAGTGTTATCACAATTGATAGTGATACAATCAAAGTTCAAGCCATAATCTTTCAAAATAGTTTTCATCCATAACACTTGTGCACAACAACTACCAGCGAAAATGTATTTAGCTTCAGTGGTAGAAAGAGATACACAAGCTTGCTTATTACTATACCATGAAACTAAATAATAACCAAGAAATTGACAATGACCACTAGTACTCTTACATTCTGCTCGACAACCAGCATAATCTGCATCAGTATATGCTACTAACTAAAATGACACAAATTTAGGATACCAGAAACCAAAATCTATAGTCCATTTCAAGTATCTAAGAATACGTTTGACAACAATTAAATGAGATTATCTAGGAGATGATTGAAATCTAGCGCATAGACAAATAGAGAACATAATATCAGGTCTTCTAGCAATTAAATATAAAAGACTACCAATCATACCTCTATATATAGTTTAGTTAACTATCTTACCATTTTCATCTTTGTCCAATTTAATATACGTGGCCATAGGAGTATCAATCTCCTTTGAATCAGCCATTTCAAGCCTTATTAGTAGTTCTTTTATGTACTTGGTTTGGTTAATGAATTACCTTCTTTTGCTTGCTTAATTTGTAACACAAGGAAGAATGTCAACTCACCCATCATGCTCATTTCAAATTCATCCTGCAAAGTCTTAGAGAAATCTTTGCACATATTTTCATTAGTAGCTCCAAATATGATATCATCAACATATATTTGAACAATCAAAATATCATGTGCTTTGTTTTTAATAAAAAGTGTAGTATCTACTAATCCTCTAGAAAAACCTTTTTCAATGAGAAAATTGCTAAGTCTTTCATACCACACTCTTAGTGCTTGCTTTAGACCATATAAAGCTTTAGAAAGCTTGTACACATGATTTGCATAAGATTCATGAATAAAACCAGGAGGTTGTTCAACATGCACTTCCTCTTGGATGAAACCATTTAAAAAGACACTTTTAACATCTATTTGAAATAATTTAAAGCCTTTAAAGGAAGCAAATGCAAATAGCATTCTAATGGACTCTAATCTAACAACTGGAGCAAAAGTCTCATCATAATCAATGCCTTTTTCTGATTATATCCTTGAGCAACAAGTCTAGCCTTATTTCTAGTCATAATACCATGTTCATCAAGTTTGTTTCTAAAAACCCATGGTGTGATCAGAAGGTCTAGGTACAAGCTCCCAAACTTTGCTCCTTTCAAATTGATTTAATTCATCTTGCATGACAATAATCCAAAAATCATCAGTAAGAGCTTCATCAATGTTCCTAGGTTCTATATGAGACAATAATACAAAATTATCAACAAAGTTTATAAAATGTCTTCTAGTTCTTACCCCTTCATTTGGATCACCAATTATTTGATCCTTTGGATAGTTATGGACGAATTTCCACTCCTTTGGAAGATCAAACTTTGTTTTTTCTTGATTTTCAAATACTTCATCATTCTCAAGCTTAGATGTTAAAAGATCTTCATTCGATTGAATAACATATTTATTTATTGACTCCATAGGTAGTTCTTGAATGTCACCTTCATTCACATCTCTTGGCAAATAGATGTTAGATTCATAAAAAACAATATGAATGACTTATTCAATAATCATGGTTCTCTTATTATACACACAATAAGCTTTTCTTATTGAAGAATAGCCAATAAATATACCTTCATTGAATTTCTTGTCAAACTTACCAAGATTGTCCTTGACATTTAAAATAAAACATTTACAACAAAAAACTTTGAAGTAAGAAATAGGAGTTTTGTCAAAAATGAGTTCATAGGGGGTTTTCTTCACAAAAAGTCTAAGTAGCACTCTATTCACAATATAGCAAGAAGTATTTACAGCTTCAGCCCAAAAATATTTTGGCAAATTGTTTTCACATAACATGGAACGAGCCATTTCCTATAAAGTACGATTTTTCCTCTCAACAACACCATTTTGTTAAGGAGTTTTTGCAACGGAAAAGTTGTGCAAGATTCCATTCTCATCACATAATTTAGTAAAGCTACTATTGCAAAATTTTCTATCATTGTCACTTTTAATGAAGATAAGTTTGCATCCTATGGTGTTTTGTACTTGTTTAAAAAGCTTGACAAAAACTCCAAAAACTTCATCTTTGCTCAACAAGAATAATACCCAAGTAAATCTAGAAAAGTTATCAACTAACACATAAGCATATAATTTGCCACCAACACTCATAGTTCTCATAAGACCAAATAAATCCATATGTACAAGTTCAAAAGGTTTTGAGGTACAAAACCATTTTCTTTGATTTGAAGAAACTCTTGACTTGTTTACCATATTGACATGCATTATAAATACGATCTTTCTCAAAATGAATGACAGATAATCCTTTAACATATTCATGTTTTAATAGGTTATGCAAAGTATTCATGCTAACATGTCCTAATCTACGATACCAAAGATATGCATCATCATCTTTCAAAGCAAGACATTTAACATCTTATTCAACCAAATCATCAAAGTAAAGATCATACACATTTCCATTTCTATTTCCAACAAAAACAATTTTGTTAGAGCAATCATTAAGAATTAAAAGTGAATCCTTCTTGAAAATAACCTTATAATCATTCTCGCATAATTGACTAATACTAAGCAAATTATATTTGAGATTATCAATAAGAAGCACATTTTTAATGAAAAAGGAGGTACTTTTACCAACATTACTAATGCCAATGATTTTCCCTTTCTTCTTGTCACCAAAAGTCACAAATCTTTCATCATTTGGTTTAACATCATTAAGTATGGATGCATTTCCAGTCATATGTCTTAAACATTCACTATCAAGAAACCATTTGTTCTCTCTTGTTTTCAATTGAAGGCAAACCTATACCAAATATGATAATAAGCCTTTTGGTACCCAAATTCTCTTGGGTCCATTAATGTTAGTTCCTTTAACTACCTATGTGTTTTTAGCACCATTCCATCTAATCAACTTGTGACCATTTTTATTACAATATAACAACATATTTTTGAAGAAGTTGAGGCATGTGAATGATATGCACGAGGTACTCTCTTATGTGCATGTAACATATTTTCATGTAAGTGTGATATGCTCTTAACTGTGTATGAGGTATCATTATAGATATCATCAAAATCAAAACCTCTCTTATCATGAGTAAATCTTTGCATACCAAGTAATTTATTCAAATTGTCCCTACCACATATAAGTTTTTGCAAACTAGCACTTAAATCACTCATTTTTACTCTCATGGCATCATAATCACTCATCATATCACTTAACTTCTTGTTTCTAGCAACAAGATCGACATTAGCATTTTCAAGGAATTTCATCTTATCATTTAAACTAAGAACATTCTCATCAAGACAGATTTTTGTGGAAATCAACATGACATTTTCATCTATAAGTCTAGTATTTTCAAAAGATAGCTTCTCTACTTGACATTTCAAGACTTTGTTTTTCTTGATAATCTTTTTCATTTCATTATAGATATTGGAAATAAATTCATCTTTATCAAATATATCACATGCATCATTATCACTTTCACTATCAACTAAAGTAGAGGTTTTTGATGTATTTACCTCATCTTCAGTAGTCATGAAACAAACATTTGCATGTCCCTTTGTTCTTCATCTTTACTTCCTTCTTGATCCCAAGTGCAAGCAAGTCTTTTCTTCTTTTTGGACTTGTACTTCTTTTCTTTCTTTTTTAATTTTGAGCAGTCCGCCTTGAAATGATTGGGACTTCTACATTTATAACATTGCTTTGAGTTGGTCTTTGTGGATGTAGATGGCTTATTTTTGAATTTGTTGAAGTGCCCCTTTTTAAACATTTTTTTGAAGTTCTTCATGACAAGAGCTATCTCCTCATCATCCATTTCTTCCTCATCACTGGAAGATTCATTATCGTTGTTCTCTTTGAGTTTAAGATCAATCCCTCTTTTCCCTTTGTTTTCTACTTCTTGATCATTTAGCCATTTTATCCTTATTTCATGAGTGATAAGTGATCTAATAAGCTCTTCCACCGGTTTCTTCTTCAAGTTATGAGTTTCTAGCATAGCAGTGTTTTTGTCTTACCAAGCCTTTGGTAAAGCATTAAGTATCTTCATGTTTTGTTCACCTATAAAATATGAATTACTAAACACTTTTAAATTATTAATAATGTTAGTAAAGCGAATAAGCATATCAGTAATATTTTCATTGGATTTCATAGAGAAGAGTTCATACTCCCTTATAAACATACCAAGTTTTGTCTCATTTACTTCGTTTGTACTTTCATGAGTCACTTCAAGTAGTCTCCACATTCCATGTGAGGATTCACAACATCTTACCATGTTATACTCATTCATATCAAGTGCACAAGTAAGAGTGTTCATATCAAGAAAATTTAGAGTCATCTTATTTTTACCTTCATCATCAAATTCCTAACATATTTTGTCAATCTTGATACCATCAATAACTTAAAAAGGAACATAAGGATCATTTTCAACTATATTCCATAATTCATAGTTGAGAGAAGATATGTAAATTCTAACTCTATTTTTTTAGAAATTATAATTTATGTCATTCAACAAATGAGGTCTAGTGGTAGAATAACCTTCTACCATCATAGTGTTGTCTAAGTGTGCCATAGAATCTTTGCTTCTAGGTGGTTAAACCATTTAAACAAGAAGACCTGCTCTGATACCAATTGAAAAATCAAAGAGGAGGTGAATTAGGTTTTTATCTGATTTTCAACCTAATTCAATAAAACACCTCTTTGACAACAAATACCAAACACTTAGTGTACTAGTTGTGTGAGTAAAAATGTGTTCAAATAAAATGCAGAAAGTAGAGCAATGAACACAATGATTTATAGTGGTTCGGTGTATCCAACAAAACCTAATCCACTACCTTGAGTTACCTACTCAAGGATGTTACCAAATTCCTTCACTAATCAAATAAATAAGATTACAAAAAAGGTTCACCCAATTCACCTTAGGGTTTTACAAATAACCTCTCAACCAATCAAAGCTCACTCAACCCTTGAGTTTTACAACATGACCTTGATTATACAATAATTTCACCACTCTCCTTAGTGAATTCTAACAATACAATTCAATTCAAGGTTCATCCAAAGGTTTTACAAACAAACCTTGAAAACAAAACAACCTACACAAGGCTCACCCTAACACTTAGGGTTTTATGCTACTTGCAACCTTGATACAATTACATTCAATAATAAGAGATAAAGAGTTTGATAGATATCACCTTAATGTGAAGATATATCAATTTGAATCATAAACACCTCATTGAGTAATATGCTCATCTAGATTGCTAAAGAACACCAATGATTTAGTAAAGACCCTTCTTGAATGATTTTCACAATGTAAATGTTATTAAGGGTTTCAAAATGATTTTGAGATGTTCTATATAGAGTAAGAATCAGAGTTTTACTCAAAAAGTCGGAGTTCTGAGTTTTTTAAACAATTGGATATTTATATTTATGCACCAATGATCATAAAAATGGTTGTTTGAATCTCACTCAGGAGAAGTGCGGTCGACTGCATATTAGGCAGATCGTCCATACCATCATTTGCAAATGTTACAGAGAGCTCTAGACATTCTGTGGACGATGAGCTGAGTAGTCCAGTCAATCGCATCATCATCCGCAAGTGTACCAAAGAGCTCTGGACAGTCTGCGAATGATGAGCTGAGTAGTCTGGTCAACTGCATTATCTAGGGTCGACCGCACATGCATCCAAACCATGCAATATAAGATTCCAATCAACTCTAAGAGTTTGTGGGATATATTTTACAGAATTTTAAGTATATGAATGCATTTTGAAAATTATTTCAAATACCCAACTCATGTTTTATCTTTATGAAGTGCATTTTAAAAAAACGTTTCACTTTTATTGAGTAGCATATAGGAATTATTACTCATAGAGGTAGACTTAGAGATATCTAAGTGATATAAAAAAAAATAACACTACACTTCTAGATCCTATCTAATCCGGAAACCGCTTATCTTCAACACTTAATAACATACGATCTTTCCTAAAGACTTGAAACTTCGATCTTGCAAGGATTAGACATATGAATCTTAGAAGACCAACACTCATACAATTAAAATATTAGTCCTCATCAATATTTGTCATTAATCAAAATTAAAACATTAAAAGTTTTAGGGCTTTCACTTAGGGAAAGGACTAGAGAGTGCACAAAACAACATTTATAGCCTCTTGGACATTTCTTGTCATTTAAACATTTTTCACCATCTCATAAAACCTTTCATGCTAGTTTAAACTCCATTGTTAATCAATCATTACTTCTTTTGTCAGAAACAGAAATGAAGTAGTAAAATACTCTGTTAAATCTATCATAATCTCCTCAAAAACATCAAAATTATCATTATCATCCTAAACAATAAAGTCACATAATATAAAAAACACATTAAATAAAAATCTTTAAAAAATGGAAAACTGATCTGCGAAAAGTACAATTGCACAAATCAATTTGATAAGCAGTCAAGGTATTCACAAAATATTTAGATATTCACGGTAGGAGTGTGCAAAAACCGAACCAAACCGAAAAACCGAACCGAACCGAACCGGAATTTTAAAAATGGATCGGTTTTATGGTATTTCGGTTTTTTCGGTTCGGTGAACCGAAATTTACCAAAAGTTCGGTTCGGTGTTCGGTTTTAAATTATTTTTTTTCGGTTAACCGAAATACCAAAATTGTAACATTAACTAAAAAATTATTTTGTCAAAATCACCCCTAATTTTAATAAAAAAAACCCTAGCCTCTCAGTTCTCTCATCTCCGTCTCATCTCTCTCTCAGTTCTCTCATCTCCGTCTCATCTCTGTCTCTCTCTGAATTGAGCCTCTAGCCTCAACTCCCAAGCACTGAACGGACCTTCTCTGACTCCCTCATCTCTCTGCCTCAAGCTCAACGCAGACGCATTTACGCAGGGCACAGACTCGCAGTGGCTAGCTCGCGCACCATTCCTGCATTAGCAGATTCAACACCACATCGTCGTCGTTGTCTCGTGATCTGGGCTCGCACGGTCGCACATTTCTCTGCATCGTCAAGACGTCGCTGTCCTTGCTTCCCTAGATTTGGAGCTCCCTCATCTGCACTCTGCAGTCTCTACCTCTCTCTGTCTCTCTCATTTCCATCAGGTTCAAAGAATTTTATTGTATGAGTAATGTATTGATTGCAAATTTCATCTCTGGGGAATAATGTATTGCAAATTTATGTGAGTGCTTACAAGTTACATCCGATTTCGATTTGTTGGTTGTTTCGAATTCTGACTGCATTGAATTAATTTATTTTTTTGCTTATTTCTGAATTTATTTTTTTTGCTTCCACAAGAGATTAAAACTGCAATTTATGAATATGGTTGTGAGTGAACATGTTTTGCAATTGTGTTTTAATCTGCGTTTCTTAAAATGAACTTAAAACTTGAATTTGGAAAGTGGACGCCCGAGTCTTCAAAGTGGACGCCTGAGTAAATGAGACACGTCCACTTGGCTATCAAACTTCTGAGGGTGGACGCGTGAGGTCTGGTGGACGCGTCCACTTGGCTATCAAACTTCTGAGGGTGGACGCGTGAGGTTTGGTGGACGCGTCCACTTTCTGGCCTTGCGCGTCCACTTCCCCTCTCTGCGCGTCCACTTCTTCTTTCTTCTAAATATCCATCTTCAAGTTTTCAATTTCTTCCAATTTTATTCCAACATCGTCTAAATCTTCTAAAACTGTTTTTTTTTTTATTTTAACAGGATGTCCGAACAAGCTGAAAATTCACTATCTCTATCAGATTTTGGAAATGAGAATCTCAATTTGGAACAGCAGTCCAACTCCAACATCTCAACCTCACAAAGTAGTAAAAAGAAGAGAAAAGCAATAGAGCCCCGTTCAGTTGTATGGTCACACTTCACTAGGTATACAAAAGATGAAAAACCAAGAGCCTATTGCAACCATTGCAAAAAAGATTATGCAGCTAATACATCAGTTAATGGCACATCTATGTTGAAGAATCATATGGAGGGGTGCATGAAGAATCCATACAATAACGAGACTCATGTAACTAAGCTAAATCAACAACCATCTTCAGTTGGAGGTAAGGTTGGTTCAATTGTTACTTGGAGATTTAATCAAGAAGATACTAGAAAAGCATTAACAAAAATGATTATTGTGGATGAACAACCATTTAGTTTTGTTGACAAACAAGGATTTAGGGATTTCATGGCTGTAGCTTGTCCATCTTTTCAAATACCATCTCGTACTACAATTACAAGAGATTGCTATCAATTTTATTTGGAAGAGAAAGCAAAATTAAAGAGTTTTTTGAAACATTCATCTACAAGGATTAGTCTTACTACAGATAGTTGGACTTCTGAGCAAAGAATTAACTATATGTGTCTCACTGCTCATTTCATTGATGTTGATTGGTGCTTGCATAAGAAAATTTTGAATTTTTGTCCAATTGATAGTCACAAAGGTGAAGCCATTGGGAAAGGGATAGAGAAGTGTTTACTTGAATGGGGTATTGAGAAAGTTTTTACTATCACAGTTGATAATGCAAGCTCTAATGATGTTGCAATTAATTGTTTGAAAAGAAGATTCACTAATTGGGGTACTAGTTTGCTTGGTGGTAAATATCTTCATGTGAGATGTATTGCTCATATAATAAATCTTGTTGTGAATGATGGTTTGAGGGAGATTGTGCCTTCCATTACTCGTGTAAGGGCTGCAATTAGGTACATAAGACAATCCCCAAGTAGATTGAAGAAGTTCAAGGAGTGTGTTGGAATAGAAAAATTAGAGAGTAAGAGGTTATTGTGTTTGGATGTCCCAACTAGGTGGAATTCTACTTATTTGATGTTGGATACAGCTTTAGGACTTGTCAAAGCTTTTGAAAGACTTGAAGATTTGGATTCAAATTATAAATTTGACCTCATGCAATTAGAGGGTGGTGGGCCACCTTGTGAGGATGATTGGAGAGATATTGCACGATTTGTGAAATTTTTGGGACATTTTTATTCTCTCACATTGAGAGTTTCTGGCTCATTATATGTGACTACTAATCAAGTGCTTCATGAACTCAGTGATGTGGTTAAATTGTTGAATACTTGGGCAGAAAGTAGTGACCTTGAGTTGAGGCAAATGGCAAAGAAGATGAAAGAAAAGTACAATAAATATTGGGGGAATAATGAAAAGCTGAATTTACTCATCTTTTATGCTGTAATTCTTGATCCTCGGTTTAAGTATCATTATGTTAGTTGGGTGATTGGGAAAATGTTCCAAGATGATCATATTATCCTTGAGGAAAAGGTAAAATCTGGAATTTATGTACTTTTTGATGAATATAAGAGGTTGCACACGTCTAAAGAATGTCAAGGATCATCATTGCTGCCTTCATCTTCAAATACTTATACTAGTTGCATTTCAAGTCGGAATTCTACTATGAGTGAATATGAAATGTTTATTAATGAAACAGGAGGAATTGATAATAGGAATGAATTGGACAAATACATTGCAGAAGATAGAGAAAGGAATGGAGATGAGTTTGATATTTTAAAGTGGTGGAAAATGAATGCACAAAGATTTCCTATTCTTTCACAAATGGCATGTGATATATTTGCTGTCCCTGTTTCTACAGTTGCCTCTGAGTCAGCATTTAGTATGGGTGGTCGTGTTATTGATTCATATAGGAGCTCTTTGACTCCAAGAATGGTACAATGTCTTATGTGCACTAAAGATTGGTTGAGGAATGAAGCTTATCCAATTAACATTGAAGAAGACATGGATATGCTTGAAAAGATTGATGAAGGTATTTTATTTACTTTAATATTTTACTATTTTTATCTTTTTATTTCTTAACCATTTATTCTTATTATTTAAATGTTTGACTTATACATATTTTTATGTTTTAGAATTTGGAAATCTTGCTAATGAAACATCTATTTTGGATATTTGAAGATGAAATACAATACAAGGTAAAATTTTTTATATTTGTCCATCTTTTTTTCTTTAAAGCATCACTTGATTTTTCACATTATTTCTCTCTATCAGTATTCACAGATTATTGAGAGATAGCTTGTTTGGTGATGATGGTGCATGTGCTTTGTAGTGATGATGGAGATGAAGAATTTTGATTTAAAGTTGTAATTTTTATTTCAGAATTTTTTTAATGCAATTATGTTAATTTTATATTTTTTTAATGAGGACTTTATTTTTATTTGTGGTTAATTTTATATTTTTGTCATTTGTGAATGAGGATATTGATTTTTTGACACATTTAGTTTTACATTGGATTAATGAATTGTTTTTTAAAAAAAAAAGGATATTACAGGGTTTTTTAAAATGTTAACAAAATAAGATGAAACTTCGGTTCCAAACCGAACCGAACCGAACTAGTTCGGTTTTCGGTAGTTCGGTTTTAATAAAATTTCGGTTCGGTTCGGTTTGTCCTATATGAAAACCGAAAACCGAACTACCAAACAACCGAACCGTATAACCGAACGATCACCCCTAATTCACGGTTAGGGTACCCTTGTACCATCCATAAGGTCACAGTTAGAGTCCCCATACACTATCACATGAGTACCGGTCATAGCAATTGTGTCGTATGGCCATATACATGAGCAATTGTCTCAGTTCGTAGGTGGTGCAATCGTGAGATGTGCAAATGTCTATGGCCTAGTTACATGTGTTGTCATGTATTTGTGGTGACTGTGTTATCCATGTCGTGTAATAGTGCGTGCATGTGTTGCATATGTGTAGTCCGATATAATGAGCAGCCATTTGGTCCGCATCTCATGCGAAATGAAAAAAAAAAAAATTTCTAAAATGCACTAGATTTGATCAAAAAGCTAAGTTGTCACCTCCACATTGGAACCTTAATATGCGTTCTCATTATCCATTGAGTTGATTTCTTGTAAAAAGTTAAGAATAATTCAAGTTTTTGATAGAGAACCTGGAGTAAAGTTTCTAGAGAAAGAAAGTTACTTTTTAGCAAAAAAAAAAAAAAAAGCAAGAGTATTTTTATTTTAGAAGACTAAAATGTGTTACATTTAGCACCCCTAAATAAATATGCATTTGTTAAGCATTTAAGTGGAATGCCATAGGTTCCATATCATAAATAGATTGTCAAGGGGTTACAACTTACAATCAATGTTGACATGTCAACACCTCGTTTATTGGAACATTAACATTCTTTTCACATTAACATAAAGAAGGATAAATCAGTTTGTATCAGAAATTGATCATACACAAGGGCAGCAGCAAATGCTGGGTGGACTAGCCACTGTTTCTTTTCAGGAAGGCTAAACAATATTTCTCTGCAATAAGAGAGGACTATTTGCGTCTTTCGTAACAAGTTTGCACAGAGCAAACTAAAGGATGCATTAGAATACCCTGAAGACAAAAGAGCAGGTAAAATAGGGCAGATCCAATATGAGCAGCTCCAGTCATTACATCATCTTAGGAAAGCCTACAGGTACCCTACCCAAGAAGCAGAGAAGCTATCTCCATTTGTGCAATCCTCAGCTAAACCAAGCAAAGTAATCATTGCATTTATGTGGACTTGTAGCAAAATTCAGACATAAGAAGTGAAACACAACGCATGCTGGCTTGGCCACTGCAGAACTGGGTAGATAGGTAATTTTAACGCAAAACAAGTAGCTATTTTTGTATATTTTAAAACCTTTGAGCTTCTGGTCACAGAATAGGAGCCCTACTGTTGCCCCAAGGCTAATACAATTCCTTATAGAGGTAAAAGATGATAAATCTAAACTAATTATTTTCTGCTAGAAGTTGAATGGCCAACATGTACAATTACTGTAGCTACAGTGAAGTACTGATAGATCTGAATCACACTTGGACAAAATCTTAATAAGCCAAAATTAAGAGACTCCAAGAAGATGTTGAAGCCTAGTCCATTAATACCTTTAATCCTCAATGCAACCCAAACATCCGTCCAGATCTTCATATGGGATTAATGTATATAATATGTGAGAAAAGAGAACAAAATACATATCCGAGGAAATATATATGTGGATAAATTGCCAGTCACCCACATTACCTAATCTTCACTAATAATTCCGTGTTGCACTGTGGTTGGAGATATAGTCATTTAAATCAATCGCAGGCACATTCTTCTGCTCCATAGCCAGCAAATATAGCACCTCCATTTAGAAGTTATCACTAAACTTCAAAAGAGATGATTTTAGAGATGAAAATATAAACCCTGAGCCTGGAGGACCCTGTATAGGAGTTAATCTTATCGAATGAAGTCCAACTTCTAAAACCAAGAAGCAACTGAAGTTCAGCTCTGAGCTTTTGTTGAGCCATGACTTCTTATTCCCTTCTTTCTATTTTTCCAGAACTCGTCTTTCTTCCGTTTCTTCTTCTGTTTCAACAAACCCATGCTACTATTGATTATACCCATAAGAGCACTCTTGTCTTGCCTATTCTTTATTGCAGCCTTTACATCCAATATTGCCCTCAGCTTCTCATATGATTTGGCATCTGGTACTTGACCACTTTTCACCATTTGTTTGTGATAATAAAATGCTCTTCTAAAATCCCGGACACGAACATAAGCATATATTATTGTGGAATACGTTATGGAATCAGGTTTCAAGTTAAGTGCAGCCATCTCCTTCAGTAGTTGCGGCAACTTTGACTCTTGCCCTCCCCGTGCATATGCATTTATCAACATGTTATATGTCATAACAGTTGGTTGCAATCCAATCTTTCCAAATTCGCATATGACATCTCTAGCTTCAGCATAGCAACCTTGCTTGGCAAATCCATCAAGAAGAGTATTGAAAGTTACCCGTGTTCCCTCAATCTTATCCCTGATCATCATTTTCCAAATTATCATCAATGTTTCAGTATCCCCAGCACGTCTAGCTGCATCAAGTAGGGCTGTGTAGGTTTCTATGGAGGGTTTTATTCCCTCCTTCAGCATGCTTTCAAAAGCCATATAGGCTTTCTCATGCCATCCTCCAACCGAATAAGCATGAATAAGAGCTGTATAGGAATAAGAATTGGGATTTATACCAACTTTTTTCATCCTTAGGAATGCATCTGCAGCCATGTCACTCATTCTCTTCTGCCTTCCATAGGCACTGATCAAACATGTGTATGATTTGACATTTGGTGCCAAGCCAGCATTCTCCATCTCTAACAGCAGCTTCTCAACAATTTCAGGCTGCATCCTTCTGCTATAAGCATCCATTAGAATGTTATAACTGGCAGAGGTAGGAGCCACTCCCTTAGCCTTCATTTCAGCAAAGAGACCTTCAGCTTCTTCTATCTGGTTTGAATTACAATATGCATGCATGATTGTGTTATACACAACAGCATTGGAAGGAATTCCCTTTTTTTCCATCTCTGATTGGATAATAAGAGCTTCTTTCTTCAATCCCTCCTGACAGAAGGATTTGATTAAAGCACCCATGACTTCAAGACTCCACTTGACTCCTTTTCTGTTCATCTTTTCAAAAAAATCCCATGCATCTTTGGCACTATTTCCCATTTTCCTCATAACTGTAATAATAATAGAACACGTGATATGATCTGGTTGGACATTAATTTTTTCCATACACTCATACACTTTCAAAGCATCATTATACCTTCAGAAAAGCAAAAATGTCGTAAGTTTGCATTCAGATTGCATCATATTGCAGTATACATGTACTAATCATATTACATGCGTGAATTGGTGTGCAAACACTACCAAGATTTATACAATATAACAGTGATGGTGCGATGAACCCAGCAGAGACACAAAAAGTCATTAAAATTATTCAAGCGAAACCAAGAAGTAAGTGTAAGAAAATGGATTCAACCATTTAGATCACCTATAACGTAACTTAGTCCAACATCCAAAAACTCTAATGAAGCAAATATAGCTACTTGCAAGATCCTTTTCAATATCGAATCTAATTAAATAATCTGACCCAACTAATGAAATTGAATTAAGTAGGAACCAATATAAAAATCATGGGCTATAAATTAAGGCAAACCAAAATAGAAGTGAAATAACATAAAAAGAACCAGTACCTCCCGCAGCTCAAAAGCCCCGATATTGCAGCATTATAAACGTGAACATCCTTGTACCTTTTCTCATTAGGCAAGTTCTTGAACAACACCATTATATCATCACCCCTTCCAGCTTTTCCTAAATATGGAAACAGAACTGAACAAGCTCGAGGAGAGACCAAAGAAGGCTCATTCAACCTCATCCATTCAAAAAAGTACAGACAACCCCTTGTAAGACCCTCCTCTCCCATCAATCCCAACACCTCCACGCACTCTTTTTCACCCACTCTCCCTTCAAAACCAGCCAAAACCTCACTTAGCGTCACGTTTTCCGGCAAAGTCCTTGCCTTTTCCAATATTTCCCCCACCACCCCACCAACTTCTGATGAAACCATACCAAATGAAGTTGAACCTTTCAACTGCGAACCCACTTGGAAATCATCAATTTCCTCGCTTTTCTCATCTTCTTGAACTGAATTATCAGTCTCAAAAGCAAGATGCCATGATGACTTGCGATTTTTTTGGAGAGAAATTTTGCCTTCTCGGCCAGGGTCCGGGTCTGGATTACAAGTTTGAGACATAAAGAATCTAAGAATCGGATCATATCCTTTTGTTCTTGAATCCAAAATTTCATTTTTTTGGGATGCATCTTCTTCTTGGACTTCTTCTGTTTGTGGTTTTTGGTCTTCTTGAAGTAAAGGTAGGAAAATGGAGGACTGATAACAGAAACAAAGAGGAGAAATGTGAGAGGGGGAAAGGGAGGAAAGTGAAAACGGTTTCTGATTATGGAAAATTTTTGAGAGTTTGCAGAGTTGAGGGATCGAGAAATGCTGGGAGTGAAGTGAAGATAGAAGAAAAGGAGAAGGGTAAATGGTATTAGGATAGTTGTAAAGCAGTGCCATTGTTTTGGATTTGAGTTTCAGGAGGGAGCTGTTGATGTATATTTCAAGCTCGAGATAACAAACGACGCCGTTCTGGATATTCTTGTTTTTTTAATTAATATTATTCCCTTCTTCAGATTTAGGAAAAAAACGCAAATTCATTAATTAGAAATTCTAATTGATGGATGATTAGTTTTCCCCCGCCTACAAGGAAACTCATTCAAAAATTCTATTTTTGCATACAATTTGCATTAACTCTATATTCGATTTGACTATATATTTTTTTAAAATTTATATTTTTCTCCTTATAACAATATCAAAAGTGATTGATCTAATTTACTTCAAAAGTCCATCTTTGTTTTATGACATTTGCTTGTTTTTCAAACATATGAGGATTTCACCATTGCTGCCAACACTTTTCAACAAACTCATATCATGGTTCAGAGTAATAAGGTTTCCTAGAGAGTATTGCACAAATCATCCTTTCCATATTCAGGACAATGCTGATGGAAACCTTTTATTTTGTTTCAACACCAATATTGATATTTCTTCTCCCATTTGGTCATTGACATCTTTCCATGTGGTGCATGAGATTGATTAGATATGTGCGTTTGCCTCACATATGTTAATCTGTATACTCTTCTTTTTTTTTTTTTTTGATCAAAATGTAAATATATAATAATGACCAAAGAATGATACAAATACATATATGGCTGGAAAAACCAGTGAACTCGGCTCACTCAACATCTAAATCTTCTCGAAACAAACAATTCAAAGGCCTCAACAATTTACTCATCAAGACGCTAAATATCTAAAGAATACATCAACCGATACACATGCGTTTTAATGCACGTAATAATATTATTGATATTCGATCCATAGAAGATAGACAGTTGCACCCACTACACATCTACTAACTTTGACTTGCCTTGTGGTACCTCTACACTCTTTCTTTAGCCATTTGAACGCACTTTTAACCGTTGTCATCATCCTTCTCAGCTTCAACCATTCCTTTATTACAATCTATACCTTTGCACTGACTCGACAACCAAAGAAAATATGTTTAGAGGTTTCTGCCTTGTCACTGCATAGTGGGCACAACACATCCGCAATCTGAACCTTCACCCTTTCTTTCGTGGCCAATCTGTCCCTAGTAGCAAGCCGTAATATAAATGAATGCTTAGGTGGGATGGCGCTATTCCAAACTGTCTTCGCCCAATTGTTCTTACATCCCTTATGTCTGAAATACTGGTATGCATTCTTAGAAAACGGTCTCGTCGCAGCCCAAGATTCCAGCAGTGTACTTCCCAACTCAACCGAACCCTTGGCAGCACAAATGTTACTCCGAACCAGAATCCACTTCAGTAGGGGGGACACATCTTTCCGACTTGGCAATGACCATATTGAGCCGCACTTAATCATCTCCAAATGCACCCATTTAATCCATAGAGAATCTTTTTTAGTATGTATATCCCACATATCTGTGTGGTCTTTTCTATCACACTATCTTGCTATGCCCTAGCCTTCCTATTGGCTTACCCACGTCTGATAGAAGATTTCTAAAATATGGAATTTGGATGCAAGCCCAGAAAGAAAATGACTCTTATTTTTTGCACCAAGATAAATCTTATGCTTTTGAGAATAATGTTAATTCTAAAGTTGCGTATCAAATTTCTATAGGTCAGCACCACACCAAACCCTCAATCACCGGTACAAATTGATGAAAGGAAATTTGATCACTTTACCAATTTGTTCAAAGATAAAACTTTCTTCTCTTTTTATTTTATCACTCTTCTTCCGTCCACTTTACTATTATTATTATTTTCCCTTCCCTATTTTTCTTATTCTAAATAAGAGTTTGTTAAAAAAAAAAAAAAAAGGAAGAAAAGAACATTAATTTATGTAAAAATATTTCCAGCAACTTAAAAGGTATAAAACGAGTATTGATCACCGAATCGTCATGTCCAAATAGGTTGGCAACCAAAAATTCGTATCTTACAACACTTATCACAATAAAGAGCGGAACTCACATATCAGCAGTATATAAAACTATTGTAGCATATTTTCTAGAATATAAATACTAATCTCCTTCATGAACCTAAAAGGAAAAAAGACAAACAAAAGTTTACCTGAATATAAGTTTAAATTTAATTAAGTTTTTAAAATTTTTTTGGTTCTGGATTGATTGACTTATATCCCTTGTTTTAGAACATCTCTGCATTAGACCATGTCTGGCCTCTGAGGCAGAAGTAGATTATAAAACTTATCATGCAAGAAGAAATGTTTCCCTTTGCTATCAACAGCCTTCTTCCAACCACACCATCCACCATTTACTATTTTCTTGAGATCATCATTACCAGTATAGTGAGGGTCAAGTATGAGAAATGCGCAATCTCCACTTGCTTCGTTATAGTCAACACCCAAAAGAGTATATGCAAGGACACCTCCACCTGGATATATAAAAAACATAGAGAATGCACAAATTATTCAACTTTTCTTTTCTTCCACAAGCATCTATATGGAGGATGCATTGTGGTAAATGTAAAAGAGAAAAAAAAGTAAGGTTGCATCAAACATACCAATCATGACAGGTGTCCCTTGAGTTTCAAAATGCAAGGCCAGCTCCCGGCATTTCTCAGGAAGCTCAGACCCAGACCTGACATTTATGACCTTACAACTCACCTATAGATGGACAAAAAAACTGGTGGTTACTTTTCAAGAGAAAAGATGCTTCAATTAGGACATGGATTCTGTATAAACATCATAGAGTTGTTTTAGTGCAGAACAAGATCTATGGCAGAAAAGACATTATATGCTAAAAGGCCATTCTGATTCAGACTGCAGATCCAAATTCTATTCTGACCAGCAAATGTGCCAATTAAAAAAATTTTAAAAAAATGGCACTTACACCAAGAAGTTTGTCTAACACAAAGCTTAACTCAATAGCTCCAATCCACTCCCGTGATCCTATAAAAGAAGGATCCTTGTCGCCAATCTCTACAAGTGACTGTTGAATTTCCCTGCAATGTGAACGTTCTAGAATCAGACCAAAGAAAGCAATTGAACAAAGAAATATGGGCAATCATGGGCAAAAACTCAGGGGTAATGATACAAAAAGTAACAGGAGGGCATGAAAAAATATAAGTTGCATTAGTTCTAGCAGCTATCTAGCATGTATCATCCATTTGTATCCATGATTGTATAATTGAAATCATCTGCAATTCTGTTGTACTAAAACCTATTCTAACTACTTGAACTTCCTAGTGTTCATTTACAACCTTCAAAAGTATAACAAGGTTAACTCATCCAGGAAATGAGGGAAAATTTCACTATTCTATCGCAAATTCTAGCAGCTATCTAGCACGTATTATATGTTTGTATCCATGACTGTATAATTGAAAGCATTAGATTTTCTGTTGTACTAATACTTAGTCTATCTGAACTTCCTAGTCTTCATTTACAGCCTAAAAGAATGTAACAATATCAACTCCAGAAATTAAGGGAAAAAATTCACTCTGCCATCCCATATTATGTGGTTTTCCCACATGGCTATCTGAATATAAACTTTTGTCTAATTGATGTATAAATTAATGTTCGAGATGATGCAATTTGCCGTCCCATTAAAATTGACCATTGATATATTACTTGAAGAGAAAAGCGTCAAACTAATGGTTTAAATACTATTAGCGAATGTGGCAATGTGATAATCACAACTAACCTTGGTAAGGCAAAGTGAAATTTCACAAAAACTAATGCCTATGTGAGTCCTTTTTGAGTTTGTCCTTTCATATTCATTGAATATCTCTTTTATTGAGTATCTCCAAGTTAAAAATTGATAGGAAATACTGCAACATAGCTACATTGAATTGGCACATAACAAATTACATTACCACTGTATATTTCTTAGGACCTATCCCTTGGTATAAATTACTGTTAATTCTAAGATCAAAAGATATCAGGTAAATAGTTGTTCTTGTTTTCTTACCTCTCTTTTATGGTTGATGCTAAATTAACCTTCATAGCAGTTTTTATGCTGAATTAAATAATATAACAGCTTAGCTATTTGAAACAGTTCACATAGGGATGGAAATCTTCTTTATGATTACGTTTTCATTTCGAACCATGACATACTAAAACCATTTCATGACTGATACGTAGAACAAATTTATCTTGCCAAAAGCAGATATGGCAGTCCAATAACTGACTTTCAAAAGTCAAGCAAAAGAGAAGTGTTCAGTGGAAAACTCAACAGAAATGGACAGCAAGGAAGCAGGAAATTTGGAGGATATGGATTCACTAAAATACAGTAGCCTTTAGTAACATATTATGATACCTGTGTAAAGGGACATCAATGCCAGTGTAATGCTGGAGCCTAAACCATGATATAATAGTCTGTAGAGAACGATAAGCGCAACCCCAGCCCTGAAAGGTCCCATTCAATAATACTTATGATTAGAAGTAATACAATTAAAAATGACTAAGCATCCAACAACTTGTGAATAGCATTCATTTACCATCCAAAGAAACATAGCACAAAAATAACAGAAATAGCTCGTATGCTAATATATAATCAACTACGAATTCAAACTCTTTGAGAAACCCACACCGCTACAGCTGGCAAAACCACAACAGAAAATTGATCAAACAAATATATTTCTACTCAGAACAAAATTGGAGGACCGGACCAATAAATTTAGAATCCAAAAAAGAAATGCTATAGAAGAACATGTGTCATATTATATTACCCTCAATTAATGATCCACAACATGGAAAAGAAGTCTACTGCAACATCACATACAGTGTTAGTTATGCTACAAAAAACTTCTTAATTAGGCTCATTTTATATTTACCTCTAATGTCCCAGTTCTTTTCAGTAACTAGTTAGTTGGAAGCCAAACATTAAGGAATTTACAAAATTTGGAAATTATTTAGTTTAGTTTCATGCACAATTATCAAATTGGATTCCTTTCATGATGATCTTCTTCAAAAGAAACAAGGGTGGCACTTCCGCCCTTCAAATGGCTTTCGAATGACACATGCTCTTTTCCTGAGCAGCTTAGGATGCAGGTTTCTCCTAAGTTTTCCCTCCCTGATTTTAGCTTCAATCCTGACTGAAAGTTGCTTTTACACCATCTTGTGCTTCCACCTGGTTCAAATTGCCTAAGGCACACAAGCATGTTTATACAAGGACCAGGAATTTGAATTACTACAGCAGCAGCAGGTGCACTTGTGTTTATGGCATGACCATTGCAGAAAAAATATTTTGCAAATTAATAGGACTCAGCTGAACTCCAGACACAACTGGGGAAACAATGGAATGACCAGATTGTCACAAACCATCACATTAATTGATCTATTGCTAATTGAAGAACATAAAAGCATATGAACTTTCACGGCAGAAATCTATTACCGAATCATCAAATCCATCTTGGAGGTAATGATGATACTCATAGGAACCCTGGATCAAAGAGACTGAGCCTCCAGCAACTGCAACTCTCACCATCATTTTAAATGATTGTAGAATGAAGAATCGCAATTCAAGAACAAAAAATGGCAATAATTTAAATAATAATAAGTGCATAATTTTTTTTAAAAAAAAAAAAACTCACCCCCACTGCTTGGGATTCCATTATGCACATCCTTGAGCAAATTGCCTGAAAATTATACATCAGCGTAATAAAAGCATAGCCATTCAACAAATGAATAAATTAATAAAACAATGAAATCCTTGTCCATAACAAACGATTACCCTTGTGTACTGAATTTCCTCTTGCATTATCCCTCATAAATAGATTTATTGAATTTGCCATCCTTAAAAGTGGACGATCCAATGGCAATCCAAGTCTCAAATGAAGAGATCTTCTTACATCAACTGCAAAAGACAAGTCAGATGCAGAAGCATGAAACTTTCTTGTATTACATAAATGATGAAACAAACCCCCAGGGCAAACTTCTTGTAATAAAAAATGAAAAATAGCCAACCCTCTTTCTTCTCCCCCAATCCCCAAGCTAGCATCCACCACTCTCTTCCCTGCCCCTACCCAAAACTTCTTCCTTTCGTATCTGGCCAGCTCGCATCATGTAGCTCTGCTATATCATTTTACCACACATCAATAGCACCTGCCCCTACCCAAAACTTCTTCCTTTCGTATCTGGCCAGTTCGCATCATGTAGCTCTGATATATCATTTTACCACACATCAATAGCACCTACATTTATCTTCTTTAAGTTAAAGGGGCTCTAAGCAAAGACTACCTATTGCAGTATTCTCAGATCAATATGGATATAATAAGACTTTCTTCAGCTAAACACTATCATTTTCAATGTTGTTATCATTACTGTAGCAAAGAATCTTTTAATCAGAATCAATTTTGGAAAGATTCAAATATAGTCAAAATTGAAGAACTCCATGGCCATGGCAGCTGAATTAATAGAAAAAGTTTTTAACTCTCAGAATAGCCCAAGAAATGAGATCTTCATTACTGAAGTAAACAACATTCAGCAATAAATTCATTTCGCCCTCAAGAAATATAGAAATGGTGTAACATTTTTGAAGATGCATCTCAAATGGAATTCTCTATGCATACCGCAAATCAGATTGTGATAATTTGGGTGAAGAAGGGCTTATATGCACCTAACCTTGCTTCATTTCTGTCTCCCCATAATTGAGTTCATAAATCACTGTAATTGGATGCAAAAAGCCTGGAGGAATGAAGTGGTAGGGATGTAGCTGCAGGAAAAAAGGGGAAAATAAAATTCTAGTCACTCCATGAAATCAATAACTGAAAGAAGATAACCTGAGAGAAACAGAAAATCATTTGCTGATAATCATGACATGATCTTAAGAGGGAACTTTCACAAAATTCTCAAATATAATTTATCCCCCAATTTACTTATAAAGAATATGGAATTGACTTGATTGCAAATAAGCACCAAAAGCAGTTATAAACCTCTGATCCTGCTTTTTACAACACAGAGCTCCTCTCAAGTTCGTAAAATTAAAAAACTAAACCATTTATATTCTCATTCAATGAAAACAATATTTGCAAAAACATCCCCATCTCCTTGCACCAATTCCCTTCTTAATGGGTTTCAGCCATCCTCAATGCATGCAATAACACCAAAGATTAATCCCCACCCCCCTTAACTACTACCAGGACCCCCTTAACAAAAAACAAGCATAACAATCAAAGCACTCCACTTACCATGGTAACAAGTTGATTAACATTAGTATACTAACAAAAGCACTCTATCAAATATTGAAAAAAGAAAATTGATAGTTGTTGAGTATTACATATTGTGTATTGATATGACACACAACAGACTTAGTAGCCATGAATGTCTACTATGTGGGTTGTTTGTCTCCCTTAGTGTGTGCTAGTCTCTCTAGTATAAGCCTATACATTTAGGCACTTCTTGTAATCTAAATCATTTTAAATCTTTCTGACTATGTAGCACGGACACTTCTAAAAACCACCTTGAATTTTGAAATGATTTTTCTCTGCAATCGGTTTTCTTTGCTCTTTGGTTAATAATTTGCTCCCTCTTGCCTTCTGAATGTCATTTAGGAAGAGGATAAGGAAGGATTGTTGTGTCAGTTTCAATATTGATCTTTGATTAGAGCAAATAAAACCTTATTGTTGGAGCATAATAACAACCATGGCTAAGGAAAAAATCTTGAAACTCACTGCCCAATCTCAATCTAAAATTTATGTTTCTAATTTATCTGGTAATGTTATTATCACCAATCAAGTAGTTTGGATCTCAAAAATTTCAAGAATGGTTTTCTACTGTGAAATTATGGTTCATGGAACAAGGAATATTCGATCATTTAGCTACTAATTCTGAACAAATCCAACATGAACGAGATGTTTGGAAAACAAGGAATATTCGATCATTTAGCTACTAATTCTGAACAAATCCAACATGAACGAGATGTTTGGAAAATAGCTGATGCCTAATTATACAGGCTTCTATTGGAGTCACTTTCATCTGAATTAGTTCTCATTTTTTCATCCCTTCATGACTTGTGCTGCAATATAAGAGCAAGCATAATCACTATATATACAAATGATATCTCTCATTTTTACTCTATTATTAGTGAAATGTTGAATATCAAAAAGTCGGAGATGTCAATCGAAAAGTTTTTAGGAAAAATTCAAGGGCTTATGACCGAGTTCAACAAGATCATACCCATTAGAGCATCACCGACAAAACAACTTGTTCAGCATGTCAAATTCTTTTTTTTTAATCTTGCAAAGCTTAAGCTAAATTATGAACAAGTACGTAATGGAATTCTTGGCAATTGATCAGTCCTAAGTACTAAAGTGATGTTTAAGAGACTTCAAGTCTTTTCTGCCTCTAAGGAAATCGCATCATCCTCCACAATAGAGCACTTTGCTCTTACCTTTCAAACTCAAATTATCAAGATAATAACAGAGGAAGAGATCGAGAAAGTTACAGAAGAGGGCATGGTGCATCTCAATTCTATGACTATTGTGCAAACCTAGGCACACGTGGCTGATAAAGTAGCATCTCAATTCAAGGCACTTTGTCTTAGCACGGACAGACTTTGTCTCAACAAACACACAACAAACTTAGCAGCCTTGAATGTCTGTTATGCAGGCTGTTTGTCTCCCTTTATTTGTTTGTGCAAGTCTCTCTTGTAGAGGCCTATATAGTTAGGCACTTCTTGTAATCTAAATCATCTTGTTCTTGAATACAATCAACAATAGTATTTCAAAAGGATGACAAATAGGAGTCTAAGAGAATATGTGACAAAATGGTATTACAATAAACATTGGATGAAAAATCCACAACAAGATCATAAAAGGATAAATATTCCAGTAGCTTACTTCAAAATATAACAGGGGGCATATAGTGTGAGGTAAAAAGTATGCAGTTGTAAAGTGACCTAACAACTATGGGAGGGTACAAAAATACTAAGATCAGATTGCACTTCCTCTACACAAGATGCAATATTCACTCACTCTCTCAATTTTTAAAAAAAAACATTAACAAATAAACAAATAAGAAAACAAAAAGTTCCATTTTTCGCCACGCCCAATCCATTCATGTGCAGAGGAAACAACTTATGCAGAACCACATATCATGTTCACATGTTCAGAGTATCAGTAGTCAACAGTTCTGTAATGACAGAATCATAAGCTCTCAAATCAGTGCTAACTTACAGTTTTCATAATAAGATAAAAACACAAAAATAACAGGAAACACAGCATCGATCATCAAACCTGTGGATGTTGTGTCAAAAGGTCCGGTAAGATTTTGTTCCTCATTGAATGCAACTGATCAACAAGTGCAGGAATGATCAGCTCAGAAATTGCTGATGTCAATGAAAGATCCTTTGCCACGTAACAAAACACTTCTAGTTTATGATCTACTACCAAATGTTTTGCATCTTCGAGAGCTGAAAGAAAACAAGTAAACTACTATTAAGATGACCCCTAGCAGAACATTGGATCAATGCGGATACACTACAAATCAAAGACTACATACAATGAAGCAAACAGAAATCAAGAACAGTATTTCGGAATATAGCAGATAATTCAAGCATCACATACAAATCAATTCATTACCAGGATAGTATTCAGCAATAGGCGCAACAGGTTTTAAAGAATTTCTTGATCTGTTACTCAAGATACTGACTTGGATTCTATCTGCACTCTATGCAAGGAATACATTATAGAAGCTGAAGAAATGAGCTAGTATAACATAACATAAAAAATATCAAAAGGATAAGTGTATGAAAAAATTAGTCTTCAATTCTTGTGCTAAACGATACCTCCTCTAAGGAAGTAAAATATGTCAGTTTCTCAGCTTTTGAACAGAGGTATGAGCAAGATAAACACTTTGTACTAGATTCTCGACCAGCTTCACTTGGGATTTCAGCATAAAGATCCAATTCTGAGCCATGAATGACAACAGGTTTCTGTTCACCAGCCAAAGGTCCATTCTGTGCTTCTAGAATGTATGTGGTTTGTGGATCCTTTAACTTACTTGAAACATCTTCAACTGCATGCGTGTACATATTCTCCACATCTATCAAACAAATACAACTGTTTAGAATCTTAAATTCTAATTAGATGATGGTAGGAGTGTAAATGAGTCGAGCGGCTCGCAAGTACTCAAGTCAAGCTCAACTAAAGCTCAAAGTTGACCGAGTTTGAAAAAAATATTTTGAAGGATATTTTATGGGGAATTGAAAAAGTAATTTCCAGTGCCAATCCAAATATAGCCCAAGCTTTTCAATTTCATAAACTAGAAACTAATAATTATAGCAGTTAAACTGTGATAAGATCAAGATGGCCATATGATGCACAGATATAAGACATTTTTTCAGTTGAACAGGTTATATGTTAATGATTGTGTTCAACGATGCAATAAAGATAAAATGTGATAATCCTTGTACTCGTTAATCATTTAAATTCTTGTAATAAGAAAACATACAAGCCATAGAGGACCAACAAATAATGTTGTAACATAATGCAAATACTGAGATTTACAATGCAGCTTCCTGCAATCAAGTAAATCACACAGATGAAAAATATAATGGATAAAGGAGAGAAAATCTCAAAAAGAATAGAACTTTTTTTTTAATACCTTTTGCATTTTTTACCGGATAATATACAGGCAATTTTAGCGGAAGCTCACACTGTAGTATACATCCTCTCTGCCAAATGTACTTCTCAGGTTGGTCGTCATATATAACTGAAGTTACATTCTCAATAGTTTGAGAATTTTCATTTCTTGATACAAAAAACTGAATGGTGCCCCCACTATTCAAGTCCGCTACAGCTCCTACCAGTTCACGATTGTGAATGCAGGATTCATCAGTATTACCATAAAGTGACCCCCTCAATTTAACAACAGCATCAATAGCTTCCCTAGCCCAGTTGTTGGCATCTGTGTCACTTTTAACTGCCAAAGCTCCAATGACCTCGAGTCCCTTGGGAAGTAGTATCCTTATATCATCTGCCAACAAAAAAAATTCGATGAATACATCATGCAGGTACACGATCAATTTGTGCAAAGTTTTGAGCATTAAAATCTCCTGCATTTTTTGGGCAAAAGTAGCCATTATTTGGGACATGCCAACAAAGTATGATTTTTAACATTGAATTAATTAAAAACAGGTGTTCTGTGACTTGAACATGTTTCAAATTATTCTGAATAGCTAGATATGCATACGGTATTAACCAGAATAAAATAAAATATCAAAGAGGCCAAACATAATACAAAACTTTCGTTAACACATTCTAAAGTCAACATCTCCCAATGATCATGTTTCCTTCTCTACATTCCGAAACTCAGCATTTCCAGTTTTCTAGTAATAAAAAGCCTAATGAAAAAGAAGATCGGGCACAAAAAAAACAAAAATTGAAATCGTAGTAGTTCGGGTAAACCTCGTACCTGATTCTCTGGAAAAATCTGGAGAGGAGGGATTAGAAGGAAGTGTGTGAATGCATCTGAAGGTGGAGATGATGGTGAATGGAGGGAAGAATGGGGAACCGACGAGCCACTGGATTTGAATCCCGTCATGTTGCTTGTTTACGGGGATCAAGAGTCTGCGGCAGAGGATTCGAATAACCGTGTCCTGGATGTCGCTATCCATGGAGGAATCAACTTCAAAAGCCTTCAATGGAGAATCAAGAATGATTTCTTCCTAGTGATTAGTAAACGAGGTGTTCAAGCCAGGGAAGTGGGGGTTTTAGACGGATTTTATCTATTTTAATTAACTTTTCCTAAAATAGATACTATGCTCCTAAAATATATAAGTCAATGAACGATTTTTTTCCCTTAAATATAATTCTTTTTTTCTTTAAATATTTTAGTAATTTTATAGACATTTAATATTATCTTTATTTATTTTTATATCTTCTCTTATTTATTTATTATTTTTAAAATAAAATATTTCTATTTTATTTTTCTCAAAATAATTTTATTTATTATTTTCAAAACATAATAAATAAAGATAATTTATAAAACAAAATATTTTCATGATTTGTGTAAAAAGACTTTCCTGACTTATATTTTGAAACAGAGAGAATTCTTTAACTAAAAAAATAATTATTTTTTATTTAAAATTATATAAATAATACTTTTAATTTAATATAGTTATGCATCACTAATAAAAAAATATATAATTTTTAATTTAATTGTAGTTAAAATTATTTTATTAAACTAAAAATAAAAATTAAACAATGAGTAGAAAGATACATTTATATGTAATTACACTAATGATTTTAAACATTTAAATAGGACTAAACCTACTTACAACTAAACCTTTAAATAGGATTTTTAAAATTCTGACCTAAATGGAATAAGGAAACTCTCATATAGAATCCTATATTTTTATAAGGAAACCCAATAATAACTAGATCCTAATATATATATTAAAAAACTAAATAATTAAAAAAAATTGAATAAAATTGAAAACACTATTCTAATCCTAAAATATTAGGACTAGTTATTCTAGTAATTATATTAGAAAAACACCCTACTATTAATACCTTCATACCCAAGTAACATAATATTAAACTTTCAATCTTTACCTTCTCCAAAATCCAATAGGCCTCTTGTATTTTTTAGAAAGGTTTTGTGATGGTTAAGAAGACGTTTGGTGCAAGCAATGAGATTATGTGCCGTGATTGCATCAACAGAGATGTGGCAGAAGCTGCCACGTACACTCCCCATCGCTATACTGCCCATCCTACAGAGGTTTTTTGTTTTTTTTTTTTTAGTTCATATTTTATTTTATATTGTTGCTGGATTTTTATTACATTATTGAAAATATTTGAGCCTTCCTTTAATTGTTTTGCCCATTAAAAGGTTTAACAAATATATAAATGTTAAGTTTCGTTTCATTAAAGATAAGGTTTCAAATGGCATTGTTGACATTGGAAAGATCAGCACTCATGATAATCCTGTTGATTTTGGAACAAAAATTCTTCCTACAAATAAGTTTTTCAAATGCAAGAATCTTCTACATGTTGCTCAAGGTTGAAGCTTGAGTGCTCTCTCACTATTGACATTGATACTGGTTTATGTTTAATGTGGAGTTTGTTGGAAATTCTGCCCATAAATCATGCCCTACACACTATGATGATTTCTTTTAATGACTCAATGATGATTGGGCCTTTCATTTGAGAAGTAAAAGAGAATGCTGAAGTTGGACTCAGATTATTAACCTCAAAAGTCCGCAGATCAATCAGGTAGGTTTGACTTGCATCTAAATGGATTTACTATATAATGTGTTTTTTCTTCATTTGTATTCTATTCGAGTTATGATTTCTTAATTTTTCTCTCTAATCTTTGTCGCTTCTGCCCTGAAACTGTATTCTTGTTTCTGTACTGTAATCTTCTTTGATTTTTGTATTGATGAGCCTCGAAGAAGCCATTGGAGGCCATTTTTGAAGATGTAACAGAACTTGATATAATTAGAAAGTTTTCAATTAAGCACCATGGAGTAAGTATAGCTAAATCATATAATTTCTAGTGTTTTTTATTGCTTTATGTTGCATTTATATCTATGTAGTGTTAGGTGCCTAACCCTAACATGGATCTCTGTGAATTGCTTTGCCAAAATGGTGCATTTTGTTGGTGTTTGACTTGTTAGGATGGTGTTGATGCAGATGGAGCTTATGATGTGTTCATGATGACACCATCATCATTCTGTTTTGCTGTAACTTACAATGATGTTTAGGAGTTAAGGAAGTTATTGCTCTTAATGCAATTGTATTTGAAGTGACGATGCTAATTAAATGGCTAGTGTTGTGAACTTTAGAATCATACTGCCTTTGTTTTAGCTAAATGGTTCCACCAGAACCTAATCTACATCAATTTCAATTTCTAAAGCACTATGAAATGAACAACACAGCCAAAACCTACAAAATCATAAATGCACACAGTACAAGTACACATTGAGCATTAAACAATAGCATCCATAGTATTAAGAACAAATCTGTTACTCATTGAAACAGTAGCTACAAAGTTCAAACTGCCAAAAACATACATAGTGCATCCAACATATAATGCAAGCCTACTCATCTTTCCAGGCAAATTGGTGAGTTTAGTCCCTTAACTTTTGCACTTGGGGGAGAGTGGTTCTCATATTTATTTTTATATTATTAGGTCTTTTATGGCATTTTTTTAAGTTGTAAATTAGGTCTTTTCATTTATTTTTTTATAATTAGTCTACATAGTATACATTTTGTGTTTTTAAGATAATTTTGACACTATGTTGTACTCTAATAACACAAACAAGAAAATGAACTAATTAGCGACCAACAAAATTCAAGGTAATTCTCTCTTCCACCAAAAGTTTATCATCTCACCTCTTTCACAAATTTCTGGTCAGAAATAAATTTTTTTTTTAAAAAAAAACAAAATACCAAGAAAGATTAAAGGACTGTTAAGACCCCAAGAAATGGCATCCACTACAAATCCCAGAAGCTACAATCTTAATCTTGAACATCATCAAGTGAAACAATCCTCAATACCAACTTCATAGGTAATGTTATTCCATTCAGTGATCAATCCCTTCCACCAGGCCACCAATTTTTTACCGAATATTTTTTAATAGAATCTGTTTCTCCTATTTCTGAGTTTTTGTCTTGATTGATTCCATCTTCGAGTTTAGTTTCAGGATTGAGTGAGTGGCCACACAGTTCTCTGTTGTCTTCACAAAATCACACACACGAATACTTCAAGAATAACCAAGCCTCTACTTAGCTCAGCCCACAGCAATAACCAATAAATACAAGCCCCCATGTTCCCACAGACTACTTACCAATGAAGTCACGCCGATGATCCGAAAGGCCTTCACGGATGATATCCCCCGCCAAAACCAAGGTTCAAATCTATGGCGAATTTGCTCAAATCTTCGAACCCTAAAACAAATCCACGCTTCAATGATAATCAATGGCTTTCAATCGGACCGCTATGCTCTTAGAGAACTCATCTTTGCTGCTGCAATAGTTGTACCATCCACCATTCATTATGCTCACCAGGTGTTTGCTCAAATTTGCGAACCAGATCTCTTCACGTGGAACACATTACTACCGGGATCAGCTCAGAGCACCAAGCCATCCCTCGCTATTCCACTATTTGCAAAGTTGGAAAAGCATGGCATAGAGCCCGATAGTTTCACGTTTCCATTTGTGCTCAAGGCATGTACTCGGCTTTCTTGGGTTAATACAGGTCGTGCTATACATGGAAAGATTGTCAAACATGGGTTTGAATGGAATAAATTTGCAAGGAATACACTTATATACTTCCACGCAAATTGTGGAGAGATAATTGTTGCAAGGTCCCTTTTTGATGATATGGCAAAAAGAGATGTTGTTGCTTGGTCCGCTATCACTGCTGGATATGCACGGAGAGGGCAGTTAGCCATGGCACGACATCTTTTTGATGAAATGCCTGTGAAAGATCTGGTTTCTTGGAACGTAATGATAACGGGTTATGTGAAGCAAGGCAAGATGGAGAATGCAAGGGAATTGTTTAACATCATGCCAAAGAAGGATGTTGTATCTTGGAATACTATGATCTCAGGACATGTGCTTCATGGGGAGTATTTGCAAGCATTTGAGATGTACAAGGAGATGAGAAGCAATGGGGATTATCCTGATGAGGTGACCGTGTTGAGCCTCGTGTCTGCTTGTGCTGATGCAGGAACTTTGGATATTGGAGAAAAATTGCATGATTCAATCATAGCAATGAATCAAGGAGATATGAGCAATACAATGGGGAATGCATTGATAGATATGTATGCAAAGTGTGGAAGCATTGAGAAGGCTCTTCATGTCTTCTTTAGAATAATTGAAAAGGATGTGACATCGTGGAATTCCATCATTTGTGGATTGGCTTTCCATGGTTATCCAAAGAAATGCATCGAACTTTTTGAACAAATGAGAAGAACCAAATTTGAACCGAATGAAATCACATTTACTGGGGTATTGGTAGCTTGTAGTCATGCTGGGGAAGTTGACGCAGGGCGTGGATACTTTGATCTCATGAAAACAAAGTACAAAATTCAGCCAAACATTCGACATTTTGGGTGCATGGTGGATATGCTTGGGCGTGCTGGGCTATTGCATGAAGCTTTTGAATTTATATGCACCATGGAGGTGGAACCAAATGCAATAATTTGGAGGACTCTACTTGGAGCTTGTAAAGTTCATGGAAATGTTGAGCTTGGGAGGCATGTGAATGAGGTACTTCTCAAATTGCAACAAGATGAGAGCGGAGATTACGTGCTACTCTCAAACATATACGCTTCGAATGGTCAATGGGGTGGTGCTGAAAGGGTGAGAAAGCTTATGGATGATAGTGGAGTGAGGAAAGAGGCTGGTCACAGCTTTATTAAATCAGATAAGCCAAAAACATGTATTAGTCTATTCACCTCACATAGAAGCGTATCCACAAATATAAATACCTTTAATACATAAGAGTCCTTGTGAGCATTTTAAGGCTTGTGAGAACCTTCAACCTAAAGGGTTTCGAAAATATTAAGGTTTTCTTTTTTTGGTCATGTGGCGGAACATCAAGACATCAGATAAATCATCAAATATATCTTAACTTTCAAGCCATCGACAAAGATTAGATAAAGAATTAATTGAATGAGAGGAGGCATTTTGTGAGACTGGTGTTCTGGTTCTATAGATTTCTGAGGAAACATAGGGGATGGACGGAGTAGTTATAACATTTGACTATATATAATTGAAGCCCAAGGTACTAACAGGGTTGACATGGGAGCATTATTTGATTATCAATTGTAGTTCCTCATTAAGAGCAAGACCGTAAAGATTATCACTGATAATTGCTTCGGGTCTAGCTTGAGTTGCTTGTTACAAAAAATGTGAAAGAAGAATCACAACCAGGCAATAAAGCCTGTGCCAAATCATTTTCTGGTATTAATGTAGAATCAAGAGAAGCCAACTAATCAAAGAAGCCTTGGCTTGACTCAAATAGACTCACCCTAAGATGAAATGGAAGGCCATGGCAACGAATGATGGGCAAGAACTGAGTTTTCCATAAAAGAAAGTTTTGTGATGCAAGTTTGATCAAGGAATTTTGGTTAGGAGCAAGCAAGACAACACTCGAAGAGGAAGAGGTAAGTGCAAGAGCAATGGAGCAATTTTGAGAGTTTGCAGGTGTTTTACATGGGGAAGAAATCAGTTAGCTAAAGGGCTCTAATACCATATCAGAAGCATTTGACAATGGGATCGTTGGCTTGACTAAAATGTTCACCCCAGGCCAACTAACTATTTAATTCCTTCCTGTAACGATCTAATGCAATAGACTTACAATATCAATGCTATGGCAAGCATGTAGTATGTTATAGATTGACTTTGAGATTTCCAAGAGATACTAAATTGACTGTGAGCAAAGAAACTTGACCAGAATGAAAAGTGTAATTACCCCTTTTCATTGAAGGTGGTGACTGAGGACTATGGTAGTGCAGTAGATTGATGGTGAAAGAAGGGTTGTCACAATTGTGAATGTAACCCCAAGCCTATCCAATGAGCAGTCAATTTGCCCAAGTGTTAGTTTGAACTGCAAAAATAAGTAGGCACATTTATAATGCTCGAGCAAAGATAAATTTGGAAGAGAAAAAAAGGGTGCAATTAGTAATGCAACAGATGATGAACCAACGTAGCAATTGCCTCAATCGTTAGAGTTGCAATTAGTCAATGTAATTCATGAGTAGGGAAATTACTATCAGAGGAAAGAGTGGGCACCTCTATGTAGAAATGTGGTGTGAGACTCATGGCCTTTTTAAAATGCATATGGAGATGCAGGTGGTAGAGAGCTTTTTTTTTCTCAAGTATACTTAATGCTTTTTTAAAAAAAAAGAAAACAAAACTTTATCTTTGTAGTCATTTTTTCTTTTTTGTTTTCTAATTTCATATTTTTATAAAAATATGAATATATTTTTTCATAAAATTAATTATTATTTTAATTTAATAACATAAAAAGTAATTAATATGTTAAATTTAATATTGTATTAAATATTAATAAAATAACGATGTGATGTAATTTGTAAACCCTATTTGTTATGATTTATAGAATTATATAATTAAAGTGAAAAGTTGTAAAAGATGGAAAAATAATTTGAAGTGATAAAATCCACAAAGAAATAGAAAAAAATAAAACTCACAGCGGCATCATCCTGGGAGATGCTCTTATATGCTCATTCGTACTCTGTTAACTCGTTGCACTCATTTCTTTTATGTTATAATTATTGATTGTATGTACGAGAGATTAATTGATACAAGATATCATGTTTTGAGATTAGTAGTATTTTTCTAACTAGGCACAATTTTGTAGTTGCATTTGCCATTTTGAGGAATCAGAATACGAACGAAACTATACTTGGGCGCTCAAGTGTTACTACCGGTGTATTTGCTTTGTCTGTCTATAATCAGATTTACTACAATAAAAATAATTGGAAAAAAAATGAAGTAAAAATATCCAAATCATCATAAATCAAATAGTGTGTTTTTAATACCATAATATGATAGGTCTCACACCGATGCAAATCATATTAGAATCGAACTATAGTCAACGGTTTGTTAGATTTTCTATTTTTAAATCGACAATTTTCGATTTCAATTTTCATTTTGATAAATCGTTAAACCACCGATTTAAATCTTAAAATAATTTAATATATATATATATATATATATTTTATTTGATATATTATATTTATTTTTTTATACATTAGTCTTGTAACCATTTTACCATAGTTCTGTAAAAAAATTAATATAATTTTTATGTTTTCAAATTTCAAAATTTTGAAATGTTTTTACAAAACTCTTATTGTAATATTTGAATAACTATTGCTTATTATTCAATATTCGTGTTATTTTTCATCAATTTTATAAAAAGAATAAAGAAAATATCTGTAATAAATCTAATTGTAATTATTTTTTATCATCAAATTAAAATATAAGATAGTATGTTTTTTTATAATGAAATGATGATAAAATCTTATATTCAAATCATAATTAATAATGTTAAGAGAAATATATCTGATTTTCATTTTGAGTATAATTCTACTATACAAATTCAATTTGATTAATCATCTTTTGTTGTTGTAAAAAATAAATGTGATGATTAATAATAATATATATAATATATTTGACACTAACTCCTAATAGAATTAAATTTGAAAATTCATGAATAATCGATTAAAATAAAAAAAACATTTTAAACAATAAGAACTATGAGAATTTTGATTCAGCTTAATTTTTTACAATAAAAATTAATCCATTTTAATAACAAACTTTTATTTATTTAATTAAAAAAATTACCCTAAATTTTGAATTTTTTCCCTAAATAAAATTATTAAAACTGTAACCATTTGCCAAAATTGACCAAAACTTAACCTTGCCAAATCTGTAAACTATCTGTTCATGAACTGTTAAAAACAATTAATTTAAAATTTAAGTTTAGATTTTTCTTTTTATAAACCATGATCAGGTCTAATTAACTGAGATGTGAAGCTTAGCAGTATCTAATGAACTATGAAGTCAATGAAAATCAGGAGATCCAGTCGGACTCTAATTTTCTAGAAATATTATACCACTAATCAAATACTTTTGTCCTTTCTTGAGATTTGGTACATCTTGATGCATGTTAGGTTAGCAAGAAGAAGAGCATATAATCATCAAAGGTTAGCAGTAGTAATTTAATTACTAATATGGAAAAATAGAAATATGTATGAAGCAGCTTTAGTCCTCAGGTATTTTCATTTTACCATACATAAATCTGTTGAACTACTAAATTAGCAGCAGCTTAAGGCAACCCGCTCTTGGTGAAGTATTACTCTGGTGGTAGATGCCTTAGCTGCCCAGCCTGCAAAATCAGCAGTATGTTATTGCATAATTCATTGGTTGCCAATTATGGTTACAGGAAGCAAACTGTTATTTTTAATTAATTGCAAGGATTAAAAGCATTCGATGTTGTAGCTTTTAGCAGACTTAAACAAAACAGTCTTCTACAGATTCGTCAGTAGAAAATGAGAATTTGGTTCAGTTGGCATCAAGAAGATAAGGATATTTCTTTGGGCTATGCTAAAAAGCCTATCTGCAAGTATCTATAAAACAGTCATAGGCTCCCTAAGGGACTAGTAAAAGCAGAAGCTCTCCAGCACTTGTTTTTATGAACAGCTAATGAACAAGTAATAGCTAGAATAATCCATAGGAGCTATAAGAGGAATGATTGTTAAACTAAAGTCTAAGGATACTTTTGTCTGTTACTCATGCCAAGCATAGAGATATATACCAGGATCTAGGCAAATGGATTTCCATTTTCTTTCTTGAGAAGACTACTGTAAGCATAGAAGACTTAACACGACAATTTTTCACACAGATGCAAGCTACAAAAACCTCTGGAGGTCCCAAGAAACTATCCTGAAACATGACAAACTTTAGTTGCATATTTAGGGAACATGCATGATCTTCATGATAAACAAAATCAATTTTGTACAAGCAAATAAAAAGAAAGGAAACCAAAAGAAAAAACAGAACAATAAAACAAGTTTGTAGTTTCCAAGAAACTTACACGATATCATTCCTACAGCAGTTCCTGCTAATCTCTGACCGGCTGCAAGAAACAATAACTGGATCACTGGCATGGAAATAGATTTCAGATGATCCTGTTCCTGTGCCTGGAACCGATAATGCTGAACTATTTTGTGCATTTTTCTGTAAAAGTATCATCTCAGAAGCATTTGACTTTCTAAGCTTTACAGTTCTAGGGAAGCACCCAGGCTGTTTCTCTGGTTCTAAGGCAGTCAAGTCCTGACATCCATAGTTTCTTCCATCTTTGAGATGATCAGCTCCAGATTGATGAGCTTTTGACATATCATCAGTAAATCTCCGGGGTGTAGTCATTGCAATGCTCATTGCATTCCCATCCTTATTTCTTATAGCCCTTATCACTTCTTTCCCATTACAACATGTGTGAGAAACATGAGATCCACATTCCGAGGAACACCATTCAACATGCTTATCTCTTGTTGAGGCATTACCAGAGGCGAAATCAGAATTATCTGATGGTTCACTTACACATTCAGGGGTGGATTTTGATCCATAGCATATTCGACGTGAGCAATTAAATAAGCTGAAAGATGGCTTCTTCCATTTTGCCTTATCATTTGGAGAGGAACTTAATATAAGATGGATTCTTATTTCTATATTATGTCCCAGCACATGCTGAAGTGCACTTGCTATCATTTTCCATGAATTCTCAGCTTTTGATACATATTTCGGGCGATGAAACCCCAATTCAGCTACAGCCATACCTGATGTAAATACATCAAACACAGACAGATATTGCATAAAACAATTTGCATGTGCATCAGCATCAATTAAAGATAAAGATAAATTAATCTTGTGAATATATGTCAGGATCAGTTTATATAATGTTGCCAAAGGATTTTAAAAAGCAGAAGTAGAAGAACATTTATGCAACATCAGCATGAAGGTTCTTATCAATGATATGATGGACCCTGGATATGGCGCTTTGTAATCTCTGTCTGTGTGGGTAGTCTGAAGGTTCTTCAACAAATAACGACATAATTGAAAATTTTTGGTTTTGCTAAGTATAGAAAAAGGAAAATATGATGCATCTTTGCAGATCATCCGAACATCGCCTATCTTAATTTCACATTGCTCAATTTGAGTACTTATTGTGAAAGAGGTGTACATATTCCTAGAAGCTCTGAAGGGGGATATCAACTATATGTTTTTGTTTAAAAGAAAATAATAATAATAATAATAATAATAAATTTAAAAAAGAAAATTCGCAAGACCTGCCAATAGTTCATAGATCTAATCAGATACTTCTGGAAGAATAAGGTACAAGATCTAACAAATTAGTTGAATGTACTTCTGGAAACAGAAAAGGTACAATGAGATCATGCATGCATAGAGAGTTACATACTTCACAAAATAGAAATACTATTTTGATAAAATATTAAACATCTAGGATCTCTACTCCTCTTCCACGATTCATTTTAGGTATACCAATTTGCTTGATACCATGAAGTATTTGAGCAGAATTACTAAAATACCTTGTTTAAGACTAATTGATACCAACTTCCCATGTTTGTGCAGGAAATTCTTCAGTGAACTGGGTTCACACATACCCGCAGCTCTCCTCCATATGGATTCAAGAGTCTGTTGGCGATTTTGCATTTCCATTTTGCAAGATTCATTGCAGTCACATGAACAAGCTACCAGATGCTTTAGACTCTCACTTGTAGAAGATGTGCTACAAAAATCACTATCTGCATTGAAAAATTGATTCTCAAACATAAACTTCACTAGAGTGATCTATCTCCCAATTACCAAACACTTGGGACAAGGCAAGGCAAACCTAAATAAGTACTATTTCACTTACTCTAACCTTTTGAGTGTGCTATTTTCGTACACAACCTCGATTCATTTGAATCCAATGACGAGCCCACAGAGCTTAACTGTAGAAGAGCTACAGTAAGCCATGTTGTCTGGTTCTTTGTCATCCTTAGTTGCTTTTCAGTTTCAGAAAGTATTTTAAGTGCACGACTTAGTTGCTGCATTTCAGCTTCAGCTATAGCACAGAAGATAGTGATCTCTTAGATTTATTAGATAGTAAACATATTATAGAGAAGAAAATGCAGGAAATCCTAAAGAGAATGATAGAGCTCTTCCATTCTACCAACTGAAGTTAGAATCTAAAAATTCAGATACTGACTAGCTAAGAAAACTCCTTATTCATTTGTTGACAGATCAGTTAAGTATATAAAGTCACCCTACACATCTAATCCAATTCCGAATGGTTGAAAGAAGCAATAATAGCATTATCAATCTGATTCATTGCATTCTAGACAAGAAACATTAAAGCAAGTATGTTTATTTTTGTTAGTATTCATCAATCAATTATTAGGAATTTCTATTTGAATTCTTTCCCAATCTCAAATTGATGTCCAATCGCTGAAGATGAACATTTTCTGTTCTCAGATATTTTGCAAATAGGTTTATTAGAATCCAATATATCACTTTCAAATGTTCATACTAGAAAAAACTTTCTTCCCACATGTTTTGAACTTCAATTTTGAAAAGTATTCTTGATTCGTTGCTCTACATCAAACTAAAAGGGCCCCAGGAAACCAAATCTAGTTAGCATACTGGTGCTAGATCATTCTGGTAACAATACTTAGGTCAAACAAGGGCAATAGTGGATAACATGCTTCACTGCCAATTAAGAGACAGAAATCAAAATTGGGAAAAGGGTCAAAATATGAAATTTGATACTTACAAGTATATTTTCCATGAAGCCTTCTTTTGACCTCAGAGGTATCTTCTTGACATTTTCCAGCAAGAATATCCATGATCAGATTTGCTAATTGGGATATGAGTTGCAATGGATCTATCCTTGACCTCATTAGGTCCCTGGCTCTTTTCACTGTTTCAGGAGTATCAGATGACAGTGCAAGATGTAGCAAATCAAGCAATTCATCATCAGAAACAACTCCCATCTGACGAAAACAATGGAGTTAGATACATATCCTGTTTTTTTGTAAATCAGAAACAAAATGGAAATAAAGAACCCATTGATTAGCATTACCACTTCATAAAGCAATGACATAGTAATTTTCTTTCCTATCAGACTTAACTGCTCAAGCATCATCTCTGCATCACGAAGTGATCCACTCGACTTAGCAGCAATGAATTCTAATGCCTCCTGATCAAAGTCTAATCCTTCTGCCACACAAATTTTCTCCAATCGGCAAGCAATATCAACTTCTTTTATTTTGGAAAAATGGTATCTTTGAGAACGAGAGACTGCACTACGAGGCAACTTGTGGAGGTCAGGAGTAATCATTATGAAAACAACATGACGAGAGAGACCCTCAAGGTTATTCAAAAATGTAGCCCATGTATCTTCTTGCAATAGATGGCACTCATCAACAATGAACACCTTAAACCTTGAGGAAACTGGAGAATTTTCTGCATTCTTAATAATTGCCCTAATCCTTTGTGTTTTGTTGACCTTCAGAGGATCTATCTCCTTCACATCCCTGCTCCCCCCAGAGAAGAATGAGACACATTCTCGGCACAGACCACATGGTTTGTCAATCTCAGGTGAAAGACAATTTAATGCAGCAGCAAAGATCCTTGAAGCAGATGTTTTACCAGTACCACGGGGACCATGAAAGAGATAAAAAGAAGTTATCCTTCCATTTGAAATTGCCGTCAGAAGAGACCTAGATACTACATTTTGGCCCATCAATTCCTCAAATGATCTTGGCCGGAACTTTAGACTGAGACTTCTAGGACTTCCGGAATACCAAGCCACCTCATTATTTGTATAATTGCAGCTCCTTCTCTTGCCAGATGGGACTGCCTCACTTCCATTCCCTGCTAAAAGCGGCTGCTCTGCTATGTCAAGATAAAGACTTGATTCTCTAAGTCTAGGGGTTCTGGACCAGCAACGGCTTATCCCACATCCACATTGACCAGACTCCAAAATATCAGCATCTTCATTTCCGTAGAGCGATGTCTCACGACTTGACCCTCCAAGCAAAGCTTCACTCCTTGACAAGCATGGACTGCCTATCCTACTCATGACATCACCTGCTGCAGCTTTAGATGATCTAGTATGTTTTCTGTAATAGCATGATCCGTTAGATGCATTGTAATCTATCTTTTGTTCTTGTGTTGATCCATCATTTGCCTCATTACACGATCCCGCTCCTTCTTGATAGTCACTACAAGGTGTCACATAAGCCAACTCCAGTCTTTTGTCTCTGTAATTGCTGCAATATCTCTCACTCGTTGATTTGCTTCCACCCAGCATATCCTGGTGCGCTGATTGACCTAAGTTTGAACCCTGAACGTGAATATTCTTAATAGTGGCAGAACCCAAATTTCCAATGTAACCTGAAATTTCATGTGAATATTTTAATTTTCTAGGATTGTAGCAAAATTCTTGCTCATTGAAAGATTGCTCCTTCAAACCCCCAAAACTATTATCCCTTGTTTCCACGACATCATTACCAGCATAGTTACCATCTTTATACTTATTTTCAAAACCTAAGGTGATCCCAGTATTTGAATTTGTCTCCCAATTCAAATTTTCAACTAAAGGAGAGAATTTGCTAAGAGAATTAGTAGAGGGGTCCCTAAGAGACCTCACTCTCCTTAGTGCTACCAGCGTCCTCGAAATGGGAATGTCAACAGAATGCCGCCGCCCATCCATCGCTTTCAAAACACAAAAACTCCTTTTAGAAACTAGAAGATCGTGCTTTGACAATAGAAAGATAATGCTCCATTATTAACCTGAATTTCACCAAAAAGTAGCATTCAAAAAGCCATTGCATCATCTACAAAAGTACCATTAAACAAATTTCCCTACCTTTTTGCTTTCCACAACCAAAAAGAACCATTTAGGGCAAAACAATTATAAAAAAAGAAAAAACCGAAACAACAAAGCACAAGAAAATCCAACTTCCCTGGTAGAAAAAGAAGCTGTTCATACTATTTTCACAACAGTTCTACAATTCGTTTTTCAGCAAAAAGATACAAAAACAATAATCAAGAATTTAAAAGAAAAAAAGGTAGATATCTTCTGGGTTTGTGGGAAAAAATAAAACTACCAACAAAAGCGAAAGAACCTCATAAACAACATGAAGTACAATGTAGCACCTTTCCTCAGAGAACACCACCATAAAAAAGCTGAAACCCATTCAGCCCCTTTTCCACTTGAAAACAAATGCAAAAACAGAGCAAAAACATTCCATTATTCAATTTCTCTATTGTCTTCATACACACGAGTGCTTCAAGAATAACCCTCTATTTTACTCGGACCACAGCAGTAAATACAGGCCCGTGCTCCCACCACCCGTCCCACAACCATCCCCCCCCTCCCCGCCCCCCCCCCCCCAAAAAAAAACAAAACAAAACAAAATTCCCTGGAAAAGTATGAAAAAGTCAAATAAAGGAAGAATCTTTGAATTCAAAATGGAGCAATATAAAATATGCAAAACGCATATAAAAATATTTATACTCTACAAATATAGTACTACATTATGGTACTGGACTAGAAAGCAAACAATATAAGAAACGACAAGTTTGAAAAACTTCAAGACACAAATACACGGATAAAAACACAGGATACCTGTGGATTGAAGCATAAGCAAAGCCAGAGCACTCTGTATATTAAAGTGCACTTTGAAGTTCACGAGATTTTTCAAATGGAAAAGCGAAAAACCCGAGAGACCCTTTAAACCTGCAAGCCTAAAAGTCTTGGTTTTTGAGTAGAATCCCAAACATAGATAATAAAGACAAATCAAGACGATGAAATGAAGAGCACTTCTTGAAAGGGAGAGGCGGGGGTTGGGAGTCAGTGGCAAAGCAGTAAATGCCATTAATGAAGGGGTGTATTAATCTAATCTGCTTAGAATATGAGGAATGGAATTTTGTATTAATTTTTAATGGGAAAACAGCTTTTTACAGACGGATTTTGAATTGTTTTCAGAAAAAATTCTCCTGTTTCATTGTCTTTCTGCAAAGGTTTTGCAGAGTTTTAGGGGTACTTTTGGTATTTTAAATGCTGACAGTTACAGAAGTAGGGCACATCTAGGGGTAATTTTGGGATTCAAAAACTGACAGTTGCTGTTAGTTCGTGCTTTGTGAATAAAGCAGCGACGCCAGTCGGTTTCCGGAGTAGGAAGTTCCACGCTCAGCGATGGCGCGTTGATTTACGGTCTCCAAAGGGCTGTAATAAAATAGACCCTTTCATAGAAGGGTGATCCCACATGGCCCTTCCGGAGGGAAGTGAACCAAAAGGATCCTTCGTTAGTGACAAGAACCTATCACTATTGAGTGATGCATTTTTCATTGGCGATGCGAAGAATAAAAACTTGAGAGTGAAACCTATATTCCTTTCGTTCTTTTTATAATATGTTTTGTAAGATAAATTATTTTACTTTTTTTTATTATAACTTTAGATATTTTAATTTTATTTGTTTTAAATATATTTGTTATATATTTTTTTCATTCAATACAATAATTGTAAATTTGAAAATAACATAAATAATAATCTTAAAAAGTAATAAAATATTTTATAATTATGAATAAAAAAAATTATTTAATACATTTTATTAAAAGGTTCAATACTAAAATAAAATAATCACAATCAAGAATAATAAAGTATTGTTTTCTAAAAATGTGTCCGTCCTTTTTTCATCAAAACAAAATCATTCGCGACTGATTTTGAAGATAAATTTTACATCATTTGGAGTCATGAAAAGTTGCATTCTGCAACTACTCTCCATGATAGGTTGATGCTTCTAAATATGATCTTTGGAGATGGTATAATACCACTGTGGGTTCATTGATGACGGAGATCAAATGCCAACAAAAATATCTTTAGTCTATTTAGCAAAGTCTAGGTTCCCTTTCATATCAATTGCAATGTAAAATTGATGTCTTAGCTCATCTTAATATGATGGTAAGAATTTGTCTTTTATAAACTCTACTAATATTGTTTTGATTTCTAAGGTTAATAATCCTAAAAAAATTATCTCAATTTTTTCCTATTAGTCTTTGCAATGCATGGTATAAAATCATTTCAAAATTTATTGCCATTCGTTTGAAAGTTATTTAGAATCCCTTTTTATCAATCGCAAAATGCTTTATTATCTAATCGATTGATCACTAATAATGTCATCGTTGCCTTGAAAGTTTTCATGATCTTCAACATAGGCATAAGAAAATATCTATCTTTGATTTAAAAATGGATATCGAAGACTTAAAACTTTTAATGTCTTAATTTTAATTAATGACAAATATTGAAAAGAATAATGATTTAATTGTATAAGTCATAGCCTTTTAGACTTCAAGTATCTAATCCATACAGGCTCAAAGTTTCAAGTTTTAAAAAAAAATCATATGATATCAAGAATTGAAGACAAATGTTTTTGAATTAGATAGGATCCAGAAATATAGTATTAAATATTGATATCACTTAAATATCTCTATATTTATCTTTATAAATAATTATTCTATAGGTTACTCAATGAACGAAAAACGTTTTTCCAAAATGTATTTCATAAAGTTAAAATATGACTTAGGTATTTGAAATGGTTTTCAAAATATATATATGTATATGCTTAAAAGTTTTATAAAATAAATTTTGCAACTTTTAGAGTTGATTGGAATCTTGTGTTATATGGTTAGTGTGTTGATCGTTCGCAAAATATTCAAAACTCTTTGCTATATTTGCAAATAATGGTGCGGTTGACCGCAAGTCTCATTAGTAAGATTTAAACAATAATTTTTATAACTGTTGGAATACATAAATGTTTGAAAATCTTAATAACATAACTTTATGAGCTAAAATTTAATAGACATTCATTATAAAACATTTTAAAAATATTTTCAAACTCTTTCAAAACATTTACACTGTGAAAATCACTATATTCCATAATTCAAACTCTTTCTTTATTGATGGAATCAAGTTTGACAAAATGTCTGAAGAATTTGATGATTATGATAAAAAGAAAAATAACTATAAACTTTCTTGCTATGAATACTCTCACTTGTGCACTTGATATGGATGAGTGTAACAGGATAAGATGTTGTAAATCTGCACATGAGATGTGGAGACTACTTGAAATAACTCATGAAGGTACAAACCAAATAAATGAAACAAAACTTGGTATGCTTACAAGGGAGTATGAACTTTTCTCTATGAAATCCAATGAAAATATTACTAATATGTTTACTCACTTTATTAACATTATTAATGATTTAAAAGTCTTTAGTAAGACATATTCTCTAGGATAACAAAATATGAAAATACTCAATACTCTACCGAATGGTTGGAAAGGCAAAACCACAACCATGCTGGAAACTCATAACTTGAAGAAGAAACCAGTGAAAGAGCTTATTGGATCACTTCTTACTCATGAAATAAATATGAAACGGCTAAATGATCAACAGGTATAAAACAAGGGAAAAAAAAGATGGATTGCTTTTAAATTCAAAGAGAACAATGGTAGTGAAACTTCTAGTGATGAAAAAGAAATGGATGATGAAGAGATGACTCTTATCATGAAGAACTTCAAGAAAATGCTCAAGAATGGGCACTTCAACAAATATAAAAAGAAGTCATCTACATTCACAAATAACAACTCAAAGCAATGCAATGAATGTAGTTGTCCCAATCGCTTCAAGGTGGATTGTCCAAAACTAAAAGAGAAAGAAAAGAAGTGCAAGTCCAATAACAAAAGGACTTGCTTGCACTTGGGATCAAGAATGAAGTGATGATGAAGAATAAATTGAACATGCAAATATTTGTTTCATGGTCATTGAAGATGAGGTAACTATATCAAAATCTTTTACTTTAATTGATAGTGATAATGATAAGAATGTATGTGATCTATTTGATAAAGATGAATTTATTTCCAACCTTTATCAACAAATGAAAAAGATTATCAAGAAAAACAAAGTCTTGAAATGTCAAGTAGACAAGCTATCTTTGGAGACTTATAGATGAAAATGCCTTGTTGATTTCTTCAAAAAGTTGTCTTGATAAGAATGTTCTTGGCTTAAATGATAAAATAAAATTTCTTGAAAATGCTAATGTTGACATTATTGCTAAAAACAAGAAGTTAAATGATATGATGAGTGATTATGATGCCATGAAAGTAAGAATGAGTGATCTAAGTGCTAGTTTGTAAAAACTTACATGTGGTAGGGATACTTTGAACAATTTATTTGATATGCAAAGACTCTCTAATTATAAGAGAGGTCGTGGATTTGATGATGCCTCACACACACACAAAAATATCGCATATGCACATAATAGAACACTTCATATATATACTTCATATGTCTCCACTTCTTCAAAAATATGTTATACCTATTGTGGTAAAATTGGTCATAAAATGACTAAATGTTATGTGAAGTAAAAGATTGAGAATGGTGCTAAGAGCACATGGGTAGTTAAAAAAACTAATCCCAATGGACTCAAGATAATTTAGGTACCACAAGACTTATTGTCATCTTTGATGTAGGTTTGTCTTTAATTAAAAACAAATGAGAACAAATGGTTTATTGATAGTGGATGCTCAAGACACATGATCGGAAATACATCCATACTTATTGATGTTAAACCAAATGATGAAGACACATGATCGGAATGGCATTGGCAATGTTGGTAAAAGATCATCTCCCTACATTAAAATTGTTATTTTCATTGATAACCTCAAATACAACTTGCAAAGTATTAGCCAATTGTGTGATAATAGATATAAGATTATTTTCAATAAGGATTTTTGTTTGATTCTTGATAATTGCTCTAACAAAGTTATTTTCATTGAAAATAGAAATGAAAATATGTATGATATTTACTTTAATGATGTAGTTGAACAAGATGTTAAAATTTTTACATTGAAATATGATGATGCATATCTTTATAATCATATATTAGAACATGTTAGTATGAATATTTTGTATAACTTATCAAAACATGAATATGTTAGAGGATTGTCTAACATTCATTTTGAGAAAGATCGTATTTGTGATGCATATCAATATGGTAAACAAGTCAAGAGTTCTTTCAAATCAAAGAAAATAATATCTACTTCAAAACTTCTTGAACTTGTACATATGAATTTATTTGGCCCTATGAGAACTATAAGTCTTGGTGGCAAATTATATGCATATGTGATTAGGGGCGGCAATATCGAACTCGATTTGCCAACACGATACGAACATGACACGATATAAACGGTTTAGGGTAGGACTTTTGCGAGTTAACTGGGTTCGCGGGTCAACCCGTTTAAAGGTAATCGTGTTCGGGTTGTGAACGGGTCAACCCGCGAACCTGTTTATTTATTTATTTTTTTTAAAATTGCATATACCTAATCTAATTAGAAAAAGAAAACCCTTATACGGTACCTAATCTCACATATGGGATTTGGCCGCTCACAGATGACGAGCGTGTCGTTGCGCTATCAAATTAATACCAAACTCAACCAACTTATGCAGTTAGGGCAAGTAAGGGTCGAACCCACAGGAATTTGTAAAATTTTAGAATAAGTAAACTAATCAAGATTAGGGGGGAAAGATTTGGTTTTTATCTAAAAGATTAAAACTTAAAAATAAGTAATTCACAAAATAACTATAAATCAATGGATAAAAAAAACGTTAGCAAGGACTTTGTATTTCGGTTTCATTTATTCGGGATTAATCATTGATAATAACCTATTTGAGTAATGACTTAGAATTCCGCGTAGCGCAGCAAATTCCAATTCCTGTAAAAATTAGGTTAATTCCCGAGAAACACGGCAAATTAACTTTAACCTGATTAAACCAAATTACCAAATCGCTCGCATAAGATAGTCAATCAAGTTATTAAGCATAAGGACAACATCAACACAAATTACATAAAATTAATGGCCGATTAAAATCATGCAATTCGTTTCAAACAATTCCCTATTAATTAATCAAACACAGATTTAAATTAATCAATAGTTACTACTTTTGGTTACCGAAAACCGATTCTGCATAACCATAGTTAATCAACTATGCAAAACAATTAAGATGGCCAATAATAATTGAAATAACACAATTGATAGAATAAAACCAAGAATTTTTCAAATACTCAAATAAAAGTAATGATTCCTTGAAAAGATCGGGTTTTTAATTACAAAACGTAAATCTCATATTCCCGAATAACATAAACCTAATACATGTCCTTGCTAACTTAAAAACGTTTACTCACAAAGCATAAAGGAAAACATCATAAAAAGATTAAGGGAAAGAGAGAAACTCATTAGTTGGAAATCCGATTTCCCGAGAAGCTCCCACCCTTTGATCTCCTACAATGCTTGGAAAGAAAATATCTAAGGTGCTTCACACCCTAAACTAAGCTATTAAGGCCTATATATAGTTATAAAAAGGTCCTAGGGTAGTTTATACAAGAATCCTAATTAGAAACTACTTAAAACAATCTTAAAACTTGAATTCGGAAAGTGGACGCCCGAGTCTTCAAAGTGGACGCCTGAGTAGATGAGACGCGTCCACTTTGCTGTCAATCTTCTGAGAGTGGACGCGTGAGATTTGGTGGACGCGTCCACCTTCTTGCCTTGCGCGTCCACTTGGTCTCCCTGCGCGTCCACTTTACTGTCCAACTTCTGAGGGTGGACGCGTGCAATTTGGTGGACGCGTCCACTTCCTGGCCTTGCGCGTCCAATTGGTTTCTGAGGCGCGTCCACTCCATTTTTTCCTGCGAAACAACTTCTTAAAGCTCCTATCTTCCTCCAATGTCTTCTAAACATGTTAAAATACCTTCAAAATACCTGTAAACAAAGAGAAAAGTGTAAAGAATCAATTTAAGCACATAAACACACAATTAGGTAGATTTTATCTCAATAAACAACACGTTAAGCTTCTAAAAACCAATCTAATTATGGTTCAATCAACAGATCAGCCAAATTAGTTAATCTTAATCGCCTAATCTCATTCTCAACCGCAACCCGCAGTACATTCTCAGTCGCAGTAGCTTGAAGTTTGAACTCTCTCCCTTTGTCTCAGACTCTCAATCTGTTTGAAGTTGTTTGCGGTACTGGCGCTGCTTCAGTTGGTGTCACTGCTTAATTGCTTGTGGAAGTTTCGATTTTTGATATGAACTATGAACATTTGCTGCTTATCTATTTTTTCTTGAATTCTTATTGTGATGCTGGTAGAGCTAGACTGTGATGATGATTTTTGTTAAAAAAAATCTTCTATTTTAACTTAATTTTGATAATTTTCTGTTTTGATTACCAGGCAAAAATCTTTTGTTTTGATAATTTTGATTTAGAGTACTTTAGAGGATGGGCAACATATATGAGAATTAGAATGGGCTTCTAATTTTTTTTTCTCATTTAGGATCTCAAGTTTTCTTTATCGCACAGTCTACAATCACTCCTCCCCCTCCCTAGTCTTGCTTCATTTTGCAGACTTGATGTTAGAAGAACATAATTCCCTATTCTGCATATACATTGCTATTCTTATTTTTCGTTGTTGAAGTTAATGGAGGAGCTTACTTCCAACGGGAAGATTGCATGATTAGGTTAGATATAGCATAAGCTGACAGCTCAGATGTTTTGCCATATCAAATTGGAAGATTTGTAAGTATACTGAATACAATAACTGCTGTTGACAGTTGATGTTTTTTAACTTAATTACTGAAGTTGATATGTTCATCAACAAACTTGTATCTGATATGTACTTTTGAGTTTTGATTGCATATCTCGTGTCTCTGGCATGCTTTTATCACCAGGTATTGTTTGTTCCTTTTTCAATTTTCTGATATATATTTTGTGCCATATATGTTAAATTCCTTTGTAATCGGAAAACTGTATGGGGTTTATGGCGTTTATATGTATTAGAACTCTATGAGAACAGAGTTTAGACTATTTTTTCATGTTTCTAGTTTTCTACTGCCTGCCTTCTTATGCATCCACGATCTAATGTAAAATCCTGAACATGTGTAATAAGTACATCTACCATGTGACATAACCTTTTCCACCTACTATTTCCTTTTGTTTTTTATCTTGATGGTGGATTATTCTTTTGACAGATGTATGTACCTTTCACATGTCATTGAGCATGTTATTCGCTTAGGTTTCATTAATCTTCTATTACTCTAGTTTTGACTTTTGAGTATGCCTTCATGATATTTAGAACGTCATTTTCGTAGTTTGATTGTCTATTTGTTGATTAAAAATGAATTTTTTTTGTTTCGAAAGGAAAATTACAAATGATTTTCCTGGTTTGCTGTTACCTAAATGCCCTGCCTTAGCTGCCTGGTAATCATCATTTGGACCGATTACAACATACTTAATCTATAGTGTTTTATACTTCCAACTGGTATTTCTATTTTCTTTCAGTTTGGCATTTATGCTTTTAAATTCTCGAAAGACAAGCACAGAAGAAGCATTTGTTTCTAAACAAAGTCCATTCTTCTCATCAGCTATAATTTCCTGACCATCCATTCATCAACTACTTCTGTTACATCTCTACTACCAAGTCTTAGTGTTAATTCTTAGGTTGTACTTTCATACGTTAAAGAAGTATCTCATGCATCAAAATCGAATAAACTTCAATTTGATTTTTTATGTTAAAAAAGAAAACAAAGGATTCAATTACCTCTCTCTGTCGTATTGCTGCTTCATTTCTGTAAAGCGTCATAGACCACATCAGACCAAAGACACTAGGAATGGTAAAATACTAAGAACATTTTCTTTTTTCCAAAAAAGATTACTTGCTCAACAATTTAGCTTCCAGGGATACACCTTCCCTAAGAGCAGCAACCTGTTTAGCATGCACCTAGAAAACAGAAAGTGAAGATTCACCTTATCCAGAATAACCTCATTTTCTTCTTGTACCATATCAAGCTACAAAATTTGTTGAGAATTTCATCAGAAATTATTCAAGGATCTTAGTGTGTTTTTGAGAATTTTGAAGAAAATATTTCTGAATTCCATAGAAAACTCCTGATGTCAAATATGTCCATTCAACATCAAAGCTCATATAAGGTGATGGTTTTGTGCTTACTTCATCCCAAAGTGTAGAAGCTTCATGTTCATTTCCAGAACCTTTCAAGTCAACCCGTCCTACATTTGGTAGAAACCTGCATGCAGAGAATTTGGTCATTATCTCCCATTGCATGCAGAAAAGAAATTCAAATACAATTACATAATTAAATTACTATGTTCCATATTAGACAGATGCAGTATTATGGGGACCCATGAATGGTTAAAGCATAACAAAAAATTAAATTAAAGCCAAAAACATGCTAACATGAAAAATATAGAGCAAATATTTGTTTACCTGAAGATGCAAGAAAGATACAGGAAAGTCAGCTAGGCATGCTAGCAGTAAGCAATCATGTTTATCACTTCATTTTTTTTTCTTTCTTTGGGAACTAGGACATAAAACTTCTGACTTATTATGCAGCTATAATGAAACAACTACATTTTCCCTCATTAATATGTCCCCAATAAGAATTAAGAACTTGGTCTGAATCTGTCCCCATTAATCTATTCAACTCAAAGATATGGTTGAACAAAACCCGATGAATGATAGCCGTAAGAAATTTGTTCATGACCTTATTTTCTTAATATTTTTTAGCTGATGCATAGCATGATATAAGGTATGTAGGCTGAAATAATATTTCTTAATATAGGCTTTATGTGATATAGCATGTAGGCTGAAATTATGTTAAGCTGAAATTCGATTATGTTATATAGGCTTTATGTGAATTCTATTAATAATGTATTTTTTAACATGTTATTGTAGATATGAATATGCCATTACTTCCAACTAATGAAGAGGTGAAGAAGTGGAAGATGAATCTGAATCTAATGGCGAAAATGTTCAAGGAGTTGGAGAGAATGAAAACTTGCAAAGCTCTTCTACTACTAAATCTTGCAAGAAAAAAAAAAGAAAAAACTTACAAGTAAAGTTTGGAATTACTTTGATATAATACCACTATCTGAAGATGGGAAAGAAAGAAGCAAATGTAAGAGATGTGACCGAACTTATATTTGTGATAGTAGATATGGAACTGGTAACATGAAAAAGCATATTGACAAATGTCCTAGAATTGATACAAAGGATATAGGACAATATATTCTTGAACAATCTATTGCTGGAAATTTAGTTGCAAAATCTAAGAGTTTTGACAAAACTAAGTTTAGAGAGTTGTTGATTAATGTTGTGATTAAGCATGATTTGCCACTATCTTTTGTTGATTATGAGGGTGTTAGGGCTGTATTTTCTTACTTAGAACCTAATGTGACTCTTATAAGTAGGAATATTTGCAAGTTGGATATAAAAAAGGTGCATGCTGATTTTATTTCTAAAATCAATCTTCAGCTTAGACAATGTCCTGATAGAATTTGTTTGACTTTTGATTGTTGGACTTTGATAGCTACAGATGAGTACATGAGTTTAACTGCACATTATTTGGACAAGAATTGGATATTGCATAAAAGGATTATGAATTTCTCATACATGCCTCCACCTCATTCTGGTGTTGTATTGGCTGAAAAAATCTATAATTTGATTGCTGGTTGGGGAATTGAAAAGAAGTTGTTCTCAATAACTCTGGATAATGCTTCTGCAAATAATTCATGTGTTGAGATATTAAAGAGTCGGCTGAATTTGCAAAGATGTTTAGTGGATTTTGGTTATTTGTTCCATGTAAAATGTTGTGCACATATTCTCAATTTAATTGTGAAGGAGGGACTTAAAGAAATTGATGCAGTTGACAAAGTGAGGGAATGTGTAAAGTATGTGAAAGGTTCACCATCAAGAAAACATAAATTTTTAGATTGTGTGGTACACAACTTCCTTGAATCCAAGAGATCTCTAAAGCAAGATTTCCCTACACGATGGAACTTTACATATTTGATGCTTAATAGTGCATTATATTATAAACTTGTCTTTTGTCATTTAGAGTTAAGTGACTCTAATTTTAAGCAAAATCCTTCTAAAGAGGAATGAGATAAAGTGGAGAAAATATGCAGTTTCTTGGAATTATTTTATGAAGCAACGAATGTATTTTCTGGTGTGAGGTATCCTACTGCCAATTTATATTTCCCAAATGTGTTTATGATTCAATTGAAGTTGACAGAAGGCATGAAAAGTTCTGATTCTTACATAAAGAAACTTGCAATTGATATGCATTTAAAGTCTGAGTAATATTTGAATGAGTACAGTCCACTTTTTTCCATTGCTGTTGTATTCGATCCTCGATATAAAATGCAGTTTGTTGAATTTTGTTATAAGAAACTTTATGGTAGTGGTGGTGCATTGGAGTGTGCAAAACTTAGATCAAAGTTGTCATCTTTGTTTGAAGCATACAAAAGTAATAATTCTACTAGTGGAGAATCAAGTTCTTGTAGTAGGTACCAAGGACAATCAAGAACAGTTTCTAGAATGGTGGTAGAGGAAATTGGCACACAAAAATCAAGTGTATTTCAGGTTAATTCTTTTTATTTATTAAAATTGTTTACAAGTTAAATTCTTTTTATAACTGTTATTATATTGTTATATATCTATCTAACATATCTTTTTTGTTTTTTTTTCCTTAAATTAGGAATTTGATGATTTTGAAAATGAACTTTACAGCATATGCAAAAAACTGAGTTAGAATTATATCTTGATGAACCTAGAGTTGAAAGAACAGCTAAACTTGATATTCTTGTTCATTGGAGGGCTCATCAATATAGATATCCTATGTTAGCTCAAATGGTTCGAGATGTACTCACCGTTCCAGTTTCCATTGTTGTTTCTGAATCAGCATTCAGTAATGGTAGTAGAGTCCTTGACAAATTTAGAAGCTCTTTATCTTATTATATTGTTGAGTCTTTAATTTGTGTTAAAGACTGGCTTTATGAAGGTAAGATATTTATTAGATTATTTTTATTATTCGATTTAATATTTTTTAGATTAAATTTATAACATTAGTTTGTTTAATGTTTAATGTTTATTACAGAGGCACTTGCTGAGAAGTTAAATCTAGATGAATTTATTGAAGACATTATGAGTTTGGGCATCAATGATAAGGAGACACCACTTGATGGTTCAAATATTTGATGAAATGAATTTGATACTTTCAGTTTTAGTTTGTTGGGTTTGAGACTTTAAGTTATAGTTTCAGTTTGTTTAGTGTATTAAGACATTTATGTTTGAGACTTTCAGTTTCAGTTTAGTTTGTTTAATGTATTAAGATTTGGTTGTGTTTGAGACTTTCAATTTAAGTGTGTTTGAGACATTTATTTTGCTTTGATAATTTAAATAGGATTACTGCATTTTATATGGAAATATATGTGATTTTCTCACAGAAGTATGTGTAATCGTGTTATGTATACGGGTCAGTGGGTTATTAAGTACTTGTTTATTTTTTTGCAAGTTAACGTGTCGTGTCGAGTTGGTGGGTTGACGGGTTAAGCGGGTTATTACGTACTCGTTTATTCTTTGCGAGTTAACGTGTCGTGTCGAGTTGACACGATTATGATCGTGCCGTGTTCGTGTTCACAGATTGAACATGAATATTAATCGTGTCGTGTTCGATTTCACGTGTTAGCAACCCGTCAACCCGTTAACCCGACACGATAGCCGCCCCTATATGTGATAGTTGATTATTTTTCTAGATTTACTTGAGTATTATTCTTGTTGACTAAAGATGAAGCCTTTGGAGCTTTTGTCAAGCTCTTTAAACAAGTACAAAACATCATTCGTTGCAAATTTATCTCTATTAAAAGTGATAATGTTAGAGAATTTTACAATAGTAATTTTACAAAATTATGTAATGAGAATGGCATATCTCACAATTTTTTAGTTGTAAAAACTCATCAACAAAATGGTGTTGAAATGTATACATTTTCCTATCTCCTTTATCCAGCTTATTATGCGATGCACATGTTTTGTGTGCTACTTAACTATGCTTAATGAACATCAATCAAAATCTTTCTATCTCACAAGAGGTATTCAACAAGGTGATCCATTATCGCCATATTTGTTTCTCTTTTGTGCAAAAGGGTCTTCTCTTCTGCGTCAAGCAAAGCAAAATGATGAACTTTGTGGTTTTCAATTCCACAATGGCCCTTATTTTTCTCATTTACTACTTCTCAACTTTTTGCAAATGCGGATGAATCTTACTTAACCAAACTTAAAGATATTTTTATGCTCTATGAAGCTTGCTCTAGTCAAATGATTAATAGAGAAAATTCATGTATTTACTTATGGTATGTCATTTATTCGTAAAGCTCATATCACTACCCTTTTGGACATACCTACCGGCTTCAATGTATGGCTACATTTAATGTTTAGTGTCCATTGCATAAGTTTCAAATTTGCTTGGGTTTTTCACCTTGTATTTATTCTTCATTTAATTGAATTGTAGTGTTGTACTTGTTCTTGCATAAATATCTATTGCTCAAAAGCCTGTGATTTCTTCATGGTATCAGAACACTAAATATTCAATATGTCCATGGGTGCTAAAGTTCAATCAACTAACAATAAAGCTCTCTTTTCATCTCATACCAGCCTGCTTGACATTACTTCCCATTATTACCTCCATGCATCAGATCACCCTAGCCAACAATATGTAGATAAAATCCTCAATGAAATAAACTACACTGAATGGGTCAATGAAATGACAAATGTGTTGTTTGCCAAAAATAAAATTAGTCTTGTTGATGACACTATTCTCGTGCCATGAGAAGACTCAATCAACTTTGCATCATGGAAGAGATGTCATGACACAATGAAAGTGTGGTTGCAAACAACTATGGAGATGAATGTTTGCAACACTATATGCTATACACGAACAACCTAAGATATGTGGGAGGAACTAAATGAATGATTTGGGAAAATTTGTGTTGCACATGTAGTATTGCAAAAAAGCTCACAAAATTAAAAGATAGGGAACACTTGTATGAATTTTTGTTAGGATTAGATGAGGCATTTTCAACAATTAGGTCTCAGATCTGAGAAACAAACCCTTTACCAGTTGTAGGTTATGCATATCATTAACTGGTAGAGGATGAACAACAAATACAATTGGTTATACTAAGAAAAGCTTTGGTGGAACCCATAGCTTTTCAAATCAATGAAATGAAACAAGAAAACATATTAAATGTAGATAGATGTTTCAGCAAGAAAGAAAGACCAAAATGTTCTCATTGTGGCAAGACAGGACATCTCAAGAAATCTTGTTTTGAACTTGTGGGCTATCCCCCTAACAGGAATCAAATGAATGCCAATGACAAAAGCAATTGGAGAGGAGAACATCACAAGAAATACAAGTGGATGGGACAAAGAGTAGCCATAGGGGATGCAAATGAAGTTGGAGTTGTACCAACCCTTACTCAAGATCAATGTCAGCGACTTATGCAATTCCTTGATAAAACAATGGATGCTAATCAATCTAATCAAACAAATAATCTCCAAGTAAACATGATAGGTAAGAAAGTTTCATCATATTTGTGTTGGATTTTGGATAGTGGTGCAAGTGTACAGGTGACTTTCAATGGAGATATTTTACAAAACATAATTGATAGCTACAATGGTTCCCCTGTTATATTACCAATGGTGACAACATGACAGCAAAATGATCTAGGATGTGTTTTTAATTGATAATATTATCCTGAAGAAGTATTGTTTATTCCTGATTCAAAGTGTAATCTGCTTTCCATATCAAAATTGACACAAGATTATTCTTGCACACTAACTTTTTTCTATGACTTTTGTGTTATACGTGATGTGCAGATAAAGAAACCGATTGGTTTGGATAGATGTTTGATGTCTTGTACTATTTCAAACACACAAAAAGGCTAATGCCAGTTACAAAAAGAATTGACTCATCTTTGTGGCACAAACGATTTGGTCACCCTTCTTACTAGAAGATTTCACATATACTAACTATTTCTTCTCATTTTGATGGCATTTATCACTGAGAATTTGAGTCAAGGGGTAGACTAGACATTTTTTTGGGTTATCCAAGTAGAAAGAAAGTGTACCGAATATATGATATAAAATCCCACCAAATATATGTTTCATGTGATATTATTATTATATTTTTTTGTTGAGAATCACTTCCCTTTTGCTCACTAAAATTTGGTTGGCACATCAATGATTATCGACCAACTACATAAGAAACAACAATAGATGACCAGCCATTTCCACACAATTCCATTCTTATTCCAACTCACTTTTCACTAGCTACACAACCCAATGTGCTTAGGGAAAGCCACAGTCGACAATGACACACAAACTTCACATGTCAATAATGAAGAAGTGCTAGCTGACAATGCTATAGAAAATTCGGTTTGACATGATGTAAAAATACAACTAGAAGAATTTCTTTAGTCCACTTATTCGACAAGTGGAAGAGGTGGGACCAAGCAAGGAAATAAATGGAATGATTCCACAACTGGAAGGCACGGTTCAAGATGAAGGATTAGGATTATCAAGAATAGAAATGAATTCCAAGCACCAAAATATCCAAATTGAGCTAGAAGGTTACTAGCATATTTACAAGACATTTGTAACTAACTTGCCCTCTTGTATTTGGCCATCACAAGATCAATCCACACCAAAAGGTAATTCAACTGCGCATCCCATGTCTAACTTTGCATGTTTTACAAAATTTTCACCATCACACAAAAGTCTATTGATGGATTTTTTTTTTGAGCAAAGAGTCAAAAGTATGGAGAAATTGACACATTGGAGAATAATAGAACTTGATAAATTATTGACTTACTATCGGAAAAACATCCAATAGTATCCAAATGGATATACAAAATCAAGTTTAAACCTGATGAGAAAATTGAGAGGTATACCAAGATTTGTACCCAGGGGTTTTATATAGAAGTATGGTGTATATTTTCATAAAACTTTCGCCCTAGTTGTAAAAATGGTAACAATTCGTACTTTACTTGATGTGGTTGTGGCGAAAGGCTGGGGTCTATACCAATTGATGTGAACAATGTCTTTCTACATGGTGATTTAAGGAGGAAGATTATATGTCTATACCTCAAGCATTTCATACCTCATAGACAAGATATGTTTGCAAATTAAAGAAGTCAATATATAGACTAAAACAAGCATCCATAAATTGGTATAAAAAAATCTCAAATTCACTAGAAAAATTAGGTTTCAAGCATTCTTATGCAGATTACTTATTATTCCTTTGTAAACAAAATAATTGTTTTTTGTGGTAGTAACTATTTACGTAAATGATATTATTTTGGCTAGAAACAATAAAAGTGTCTTGAATAAGGTGAAACAATATTTGAACATACTTTTTGTTATCATGGACTTGGGAAAGTTGTGATATTCTTTTGGTATAGAAGCTGCCAACACAAGTGAGAGAATGGTTCTAAGTCAGGACAAATACACCATGAATTTGATACGTGATTAATGACTAGATGTCGATCTTGTTATGTTTCATTGGAGCAAAAACATTTTTTATACACACCAGAGAAAGGGATAGAAATTAACACGGAAGAGTACAGAGTATTGAGATATTTGAAATGCACAGTTGGTCAAGGATTGTTGTTGTCTAAACAAAACGATTTACACTTGTGTGATTTTTGTGATGCAGATTGGGGAGGGTGTAAACTCAATGGAAAATTCTCTAGTGGATATGCTATTAAGCTTGGTGATACTACTATTAGCTATAAAAGTAAAAAACAGCAAGTTTTATGAATATCAACAACAGAAGCGTAGTAAAAAAACATCTCTTCCACTCTAACTGAAGTTTTATAGCTTCGTTATCTATTGAGTGAATTGGATGTTGCACAATCTACATCAGCACCATTTTATTGTGAGAGTTTGATAGCCATACATATTGCAACCAATCCAATATTCATGAGAGAACCAAGCATGTTGAAATTGATTGCTACTATGTGAGGGAAAGAGTACAAGACAAAAACATTGCACCATTCAAAGTTCATCATTCTTTTCAACTTGGGAATATCTTCACAAAACTATTAGGGCAAGATCTATTTCAACAATTTATGTCCAAGTTGGGAATTTGAAATTCATCTCCCAACTTGATGGGGAGTAATGAGATATATATTCAATTGTAAACACCATATGTTGTAGTTTTTGACAAAACATTTGTACTATTATTATGGGGTTACATTTTGTGTTTAGTGTCCAGTGCATAGGGTTCAAGTTTGCTTGGGTCATTCACCTTGTATTTATTCTTCATGTATTTGTCGTTGAAAGACGAACGTTGCGGTCAAGCCTGTTCGGCAATGGCATGTCGGAATCCGATGGTGGCCCTGTAGTGGTGCAGATTTGGATAGTTTTTCTTGAGAGAAAAAATGGTGAGAGATAATGAAAAAAATGGCCCATGTGAGGCAGGCCTTTCAGTTAGCATTTAACTGCCTGATAGATGGAAGTGCATGTTTTGATATTTTTGCAAAATTTAAGTGCATTAATTAATAATAAAAAATTGAGTGTTAAAACCAAAATATATGAAAGTGTAGGTGCACTTGGCACTTTTTACCCTTGATAATTTTAAAGTGGAGATCCGAAAGAGTGCATCGATCGATGGTAGGTTTATGGACAAATATCAGCTCCTAGTAGTCACCAGACTTCATTCCTATTCCTTTACCTTACCAAATTTACCATAATCACAAGTTCTTAATCATGTGGCTGACTTTTCATTAGTTAACAATTCAAGAATAAATGTAGAATGCACCAAGACATAGTTCCTATGGTCAAAAGACAACAAACATAATTCTTCCATTTTATCAATAAGCGTTAAGTTTGAAGTAACGTGTTTGAAGTTTGAAATAGGGGTAGCAATTAGGGTTGCTCAGCCAGTCCAAGATAAGGGAAAAAATTGAGTTGACTCGTGGTGCCCAAGCAAGTTAAAGAGACATCATTTTTGTTTTTGATTTGATTTTTTTATTTGAAAGCTTATAATTCAAGTGGTTTGGCAATCTAATTTAACTTGACTAGAAATTTAGTTTGAAATGGCCTGACACACTTGGCCTAATGGACCAAAACTATTTAGGCCTATTTTTTTTTTGTAAGCCAGTAGTATATGAAAGGTTCAGCACAACTCTATTGTTCAACCATCGGATTGTGCCTAAATTCGGGCTTCTATTTTGAAAGCTAAAAGAATAATATATTGTTGTTGTTGAAGTTTAAGTAAGTTTTACTCCACACAATATTTTGTAGCAACTTGAGTTAAAAGTAGAAAATTTTAATCCTACAATTCCTTCACAATGGTGATCAACAAAATCTACTTTCAATGGGCAATGTCCTTTTAGAAATAATTGCATCAAGGCCCATTTTGAGCGAAAATTCTTAGGTATATACTTGCGCTTCATGAACAAGCTTTAAAAAAGGTTGAATAAGATGCATTGCATGTGATATTTTCTAAAATAATACTACAATTCTTTTTTCTTAACTTGTAATCTACAAATCCCAGGTCACATAAAATGTTGCCAATTTGAAGTGCAAAGTTTAACAAGTATACACAATTTAGTTAGTAAAGAAGTTTCAAATATTATTATACATATCATGAGCACGAGTTATACTAACAAATTTTATTTTTTTTTAATCCACTTGTTCCGTGTGCTTTTCCTTGATGTAATTTTGCCTTCTGCCACATGAATTGACACTTTGTGATTTGTTATACTCGCAGAGATGCTCTACTTGGGGCTCCGAGCTCCCTTCTTTAAATTATCAAGAAACTTGTCCTTCAAAAAACAAATATTGACAATTGATATATCTCTTTTTGGGCTAGTTTGTTGGTAATGGTCCATCAACCAAGGAGCCTGTATGCTTTCGGACTGGGCCACTCGAAATGAACAAAAGAGACAAATCGAAAAGAAAAAGAAAAATCGTTTGCAGAGGTAAAATCCCATTCTGCCAATTCTTGGAATTTGGAATGTAAAGCTACAGCTAGAAATTTTCTTTAAGAACACTCCTTACCCACCCCCCCCCCCCCAACCAAAAAAAAAGTTACTGGATGATATCAAAGACGAAGGCCAACTTCATCTTCCCATCGATCTTGAAAACAATAATCCTCTTATGTTTTTGAATAAAGGAAGATTTTTTTTTCTTTTAATTGTAACTTAGTGAAACTTTTTTTGATGTCTATATATAGATTTCTAATCCAAAATCCTTTCGCTATCTACAAAACATTTTTTATCTCCAACATTCCAATTAAATTCAATTATTATTCTAATTTGTTATTAATTTTATCTTATTTTAATACTTTTTAATCAAATTTATGTATTTAAAAAATTAATTAATTATATTTTAACTATATCTTCTATAGAATTCAATTGAAATCAAATCAAAACAAATTCGAGACCAATTCCGCAATTTTCCTCACTGTAAGAAAATACACAAAGATTACAAATAAAAGAGAAATGATTCCTTTCTTGACTTTTAATATATATATATATATATATATATATGTGTGTGTGTGTGTGTGTGTGTGTGGTCATTTGAATAAATATTAAGAATGTAAGAAACAATATAATTTTTGTATTCTAATCTCTCTTTAAATAAATAACTCTTATTTTATTTCCACTTAAATGAAGGTAAAATATTTTTAATCAAAATAAAAAACTTAAGATGCCATATATTTTTAAACAAATGAAAGTGTATCTTATCTGTTTTCTATATTTCTAGTAATCATATTGCAGGTTTGACTTTGTGAACCATAATTTCATCATCATTCCTTAGAGTAAACTTTCATTATAGATTGCATCTTAACATTTTGAAGTTTAATGTGATCCAGTTTTGATATAGTTTGGATTATAATCTCTCCACATGTCCTATCATTAATGATTATTTGACAAGATCTTTACCTTTATGCGCAAAAAGTTTTAGCTAGAAAATCAAAATTAATGTTAATTAGAGCACATTGTCAAGAAATAAAGAAAGAAACAATTTATTGCACAACTTATTATCCACTTAAACATGTTGAGGTCTTTTAACTAAATCTCAAGGTAAAAGTGATTAACTTTTTATTTAGAGTTATAATTAAGTTTTTTTTCTTTTTTTTATAAGGGAGACACCAGAAACTTCCCCACATGTATTAGATATCTCTTAATCAGACGGTGGATTGTAAATAGAGAGATGTGCCCGAGTGACACATACATATGAAAGAGAGTTAGCAGGATTCAAATCTAATGAAAAACCTTCACAATATTTCAATGAAAATTTATCTCACATGAGATTCGAATCTGCATTTCCAGAGAATTTCTCCTCACATCACCGCATGTCTTACCACTTCATTATACCCAGAGACTATAATTAAGTTTCTTAATTGCAAGATCAAGTGAATGTAACTAGGTAAAATTTCTTCACATGTAATTGTAATGTCAAAATTCAATTAATAAAATCAATACCTATTTTAAGATGGAGTAAAATTTATTCTTTTCGAATCATAATTGGATTAGTCGGGTCAAAAGTGTTCGAATACCAATATGAAAAGGAACTTTCTCAATCAACCATTATTGGAACCATCTTAGGGTAAAATCTTACATATCCAATTTTCCAGATTTTGTAGGCCACATATAAATTGAGGCTTTAAGCAATGACTTTTTCTGTTGGGACGCCATTGCTGGAATTTTCCTTCTAACAGTATTGGCACCTCATGGCTCTTGTTCCTTCTTCTCTTAAATGACATTCCTGCCCTCTTTGATTTATCATTTCCTATCACATTATTTTTCACTAATATATTTACAGTAAGATGTTAATCATAAGTCATAACTAGCAATAGTTGGCCTCATTTTTTGTCTTTTGCTGGCTTTTTTTCTTCTTTTTCCTTCTTCTGAAAAGGCGAAATCGATCGACCGGCCACACCGCCCCACTCCACTTGCCTGCAACCTTGATAGAGGTTAAACTGAAAAACAAATTTGGGAAGCAATTGGAAGAGGAATATTATTTTGATGAGTAATAATATTAGATATACCTTTTTAAAAAATTAATAAGCATAATAATATTATATAATACTAATAACGATATCAGAAATCATCAAGATTATAGATTAATCAACATTATTACATATGTAATATACTAAGTTCTAAACAGTATTGCTCACATTAACCGTACATTTGGTTGTCCTTGAATTGTCTTCTGCTGACATTTCTTTTTTTCAAAAAAAAAACATTGAAATGTTTCGGGCATAAATTGAAGAATTTAAGGAAAGCAATCGGAAAAACAAAAAAAATAAGGATAATTAATATTATAATGGAAAATGATAATTACAAATACCTTTTTAAAATGATAATTAGTCAATTTTGTTCTTTAAGTTTAATTTTTTGCCCCATTTTTGTCCCTCTTATTTTTAATCGACTTTTTTTTTTTACTTTGTCCATCCCTTTCTATAAGATACATTAATCAAAATATTTTGTCCTTAATTATAAAATGTTTTGTTACTTTTTAGGGTTATTGTGTATGTTATTCTCAAATTTACACTTAATTTATTGAGAGAGAGAAATAGAGAATAAATATTCATTTTTCTATGAAAGACTAAAATAAATAAATATATAATGAGAAGTAAAATAATTTCTTGATTTGTGTAAAATTGTTTAAAACATTTTTAAAAAATGAATGGATGTAGAATCTTTTAACAACTTTTGTTTGGCCAGAATGAGCAAATAATTGCCAGAATTCAGCATGAAAACTCACGTTGTGAATGTGTTGCAATCTACTAGGGAAAAAAAAAAAGATGAAAAAGGAAATCAACATAATCCCTCCCTTCTAATTGAGATTTGCACCTTAAACCACTCTCTCAAATTTTACTCCAAATTCAATATTCCCAATTTTTCCCCATTTCACCTTTTCAATAAAATTATCATGCCATAAGTACTAGCTACAAGCTACAACAAAGGCTTTAGTATTTTCCCCTCATTTTCTCCATCATCTACTGTAAACATTCCAGCAAGTGTAATGGGCTTGTCGATCTATAGAAGCCACTACAGCCACTACAAACTTTCCAGCAACCGGTTCATTCTCAGTGAGCAACTTATAAGCAAATTTCAAATTAACCATAAGGAAATCTTATATATTCAATTCCCAAAATATGGCAAATCATAATTCACACACTCAGTTTTAACTACCTTAACCCACGCTACCTATCAAAGTGTGGTATCTTAATGGACTTATATCTGTCAATAAACTAGAAACATGGACCACACATAATAAGAATTAAATTAAATATAAGGGTAAAGTAAAAAGTCTTGGGTGTCCCTAAATTTTAAAAAATGTTGGTTTTTGCCCCCAAATTTTGCTTTGTCAAAATCTTGCCTTAAACTTCCAAAACTTCTTCATGGATGCCCTTCCATCCAATTGGCCGTTAAACACAAAAATGCTCTGTTAGGTTAAGGGTAATTTTGATATAAGCCTTATCTCAATTGTTTTATTCCCCTACAAGCTAATAACCCCCCAACTGTTCATCTATTTGCAGTCTTCTCTGCAGCTCCATTTCCTCTAATCTTTCCTCTATAATGATCCCATTTTTCATCACTCCTCTTTGCACCAAATGATTCCACCCCTATCACAGACCACCCATTTCCAAACTCGGACTTGTGTCACTCCTCACGTTACCTTCACTCAGTTGATCTAGCCACCGACATCTTTGCTTCTTACTTGTGAGAATGATAGCAACAATTAAACCAGTCCCCAAATAAGTGAGCCCATCTAATACCATACCTTCATCCAAAACATATCTATTTTCATCCAAATCAGCCGAGAAGCCTAAACCCCAACAACCAAAATACCTCATCAAATGTATACCTAAACCACTAGAATCTGCACAAAAACATCATCAAGACAACCACCAAAGTTTACCTCCGAGAAGAATAGGGAACAAAGAAACCAAGAAAACACAACCCTAACTCACTCGACAACGACAAAGACTTGAAATGGCACAGTAAAAACGAAGGGGAGGTTCTTCATGATGTCCTCTGTTGCAATCCGCTACCACTATCGGGCTAAAGTCCTCACCAAAATCCTATTCCTTTTGGCCAAATCATTGGCTCTTCTACTATCAATTTAGTTTCTTGATTGAGTTAAAAATGTCTATAGTATCTTATTGTCCCAAATCCATAAGAAAAACTTGTCAAGCTAGCTCTTGCACATGCTATTGAAATTAAGGGTGAGCATTCAGTTTTCGGTATGAAAAATTCAGTCTATTTGGTCTTCAATTTTTTCCTGACGAAGACCGAACCAAAATGTAATATTTATGAAATCGAAAAATCGAAGACCAAAATATTTCGGTTCAGTCCAATTTGGTTCGTTCAAGACTGAAATTCCACTTTATATATATTTAAAATGAAATACTAGTTTTTTCTAACTATTTTGTAATATCTACATGAATTTTACATATCATTCATAAAAATACAAATAAAAATTCCTCTCATTGTATGAAGTTCTTGTATCATCAGCAAGATTTTTGTCAAGATAAGAAAAAAACATGAAATTAGAAACAAAATTATTAATTATTACTGTTATAAAAATAGAAATTCAATTTTTGGTCTGGTCCAGTCTTTAAAATTGAAGATTGAAGACCGAACCGAAATAATTTTCTCCCTCAAAGACCAAATTAGATTGGATTGTTAGACCCAAAAACGGAACCAAATTTCAAAAAACAATACAATCCAATCCAAACAATTTGTCTACACCAAATAATGTCCACCCCTAATTGAAACTAGTGAACGAAGGCTATATTAAAATAAAAGTTTGAAAATATATTTGAAAAACAAAAATTCTTCAACTTTGGTTTATTATAATTAAGTGTATAATGAAATTAATGACTAAATTACCCCTGACTTAATGGTTTTTTTATGTGTTTAACTGTTAAATTGGACGGAAGGGTATCCATCAATAGGTTTTAGAAGTTTGTGAGCAAGAATTTGGCAAAAAATAATTCGAGGGTAAAAATTATCATTTTTCGAAGTTCATGGGCAACTAGAGTTTTTTACTCTAAATATAATTCTAACATTCTCTCACTTAGGCCATATGATGACTTTATTGTTCAATAATAACAATAAATTGCACACAATTGCCATATTAAGTCCATTTCATCAACATGAGCTTAATTAAATTAAAATTGATTGGATCATGCTAGTCATATGTCTATGACAATATGATTTTTTCCATGTATCAAATAACAATCCTTATTGGGCATTCTCTTTAAATGAGGAAAACCATAAGCCTCAACATAATTTGTCGCTTCCAACATGTATACACTAATATTAATACGATAACATATCCAAATTAATACAAATAACATAACTACAACTTAATTCAAAAAGTCTCACAAATATAATGAGTATAGCAGTCATAGTATATGAACCATTATCAATTAAGTCCTTAAAACTTTTAATGTCTTAATTTTGATTATTAGTAAACATTGATGATGACTAATTGTTTATTTTGTTTATTTGTCTAATCCATGCAATATTGAAGTTTCAAGTCTTCAAGAACATTTATTCGGAATCAAGAAGTGAAGACAAGCGTTATCTGGATTATATAGGAATTAGATGTATAGTTCTTAGATGTTTATTTCATTTGCATATCTATAGTTCATCTCTTTTAGTAGTAAATCTATAGATTGTTTTATAACTTAAAATGATTTTCAAAATGTGTTTTATAAGTCAAAATGTGCCATGGGTATTTGGATTGGTTTCTAAATACATACATGCACTTAAAATATTTATAAAATAGGTACCACAACTTTTGGAGTTAATTGGAAACTTAAATTGCATATTTGAAAAACTTTAAGATGACATTTTGACGTTCCAATGGTCGACCGATTGATAGCCAACATGGTCCACTAACCATCCAGAAGAATCTGGTGATGTAGTGGACGCTCCAACAGTCAACTAGAAGATAGCAGACATTGTTAACTAACCATCCATAGAAACTTGGTGTTCCAACGGACGACCAAGCAATGTAGCGGTCGACCACAAGTCTTCTGAGTAGGATTTTAACAGTCATATTTATGACTGTTGAAACATACATATAAATATTCAAATGTTTGAAAAACTTAGAAACATGATTTTTTGAGAAACAATTTGATACACATTCATTATATAACATCTTAGAAACATTTTTAAATCTTTTCTAAACATCTACATTGTGAAAATTATTCAAGAAGAATTTTTTATACATTTAAATATCTTCTTGAGAAATGTTGTGAAGTTATTACTCAAAGAGATCTTTGTTCTACAATTGATATATTTTAAAACCTAAGGACATATCTACATCAAACCAATCTTTATTTATCTTTTCTAAACATATTCAATGTTGCATTTAGCCTAAAAACTCTAAGGGATAGAGTGATGCTTGAATTGAAGATAATTGTAATTATCTTGTTTCTGTGTATTTCATTAATTATTGTATTAGAGATTGTTGTATAATCAAGATAGTGTTGTAAAACTCAAGAAGTTGGGTGAACATTGATTGGTTGAGAGATTTTGTATAAAACCCTAAGATAAATTGGGTGAACCTCATATGTAATCTCATATACTTGATTAGTCAAAGGTTTTTGTAAAATCTTTGAGTAGATAACTCAAGGCAGTTGTAAGACCCATTTTACAATTTAATGGGCTTTATTAATTTTTATTTTAGGGTTTTTACCTCACATATATATATATATATATATATATATATAACAATAAAGCAAGAGTTAAAACATTTAATCATTTTTTTATTTAAGCACGAATCCCAAGGTTGGCAAAAAATTTCTTTAGCCTCCCAGGTATGGCAGCCACCACCGGTGTCGCCATATAGTTGGCCACCACTGGCGGCAATAAGTGTAAAGAATCAATTTGATTCACCATTTATCCTCTCATATTTAAAATTTTATAGTTTTTTTTTTTTGAGAAAAACTCTCCATCATTTGAAAAACCATTTTCTATTCTATTTTTTATTGGTGATTTTTTAGCATTTTGTTTTGAGTTTGGAGGGGGGGAAGGAAGGCGAACAGAGAGGGAGAGAGGTGGGTAGAAAAGGGAAGGAGAAGAGGGGAGGGGCGGCGGGCAGAGAGGGAAGGAGAAGAGATGAGGCAGACAGGCAGAAGAGGGAGGGAAAAGAGAGGAGGGGCGACAGCCATGGGCGAAAAGAGAATAAGAAAGATGAAGAAGGGAAAAGAAGGGAAAGGGGGCGGGGGCCAAAGGGGAGGAGAAGAAGAAGAGGGGGCAGCGGCTAGTGGGTAGGAAGGAAGAATAGAATTAGGGTTAGGGTTTTGGGGACAAATGGGTATTTTTGTAATTTTTTTTAAAAATCTTATCCATTTTTGCAATTAGGTCCTTAGGGTTAATAAACCTTAAATTTTCTCAAATTCATATACAATTTTACATATTATCATAAATATTTTAGGGTTTTCAAATAAGTCTTCAAATCTTTCTAAAATTTTCAATTTGACCATAAACTTCTTAGAAATTATATTTGTACCCAATTTTTTAGGAATTCCCTTTTATACCATAAACCTTAATGAAATTATGTTTCAACCCATTTTTTCCAAAAAATCGTTTTTAGTCCCTAAAATTTTGTAAATTATGATTTGACTCATAAACCATTCTAAAATTACAGTTTGGCCCCAAATGTTTCCAAACTCGAAAAAAATTCCTTTTCATATTTCAAAAGTGCCCCCAAACCTTTTAGAATGTCAAATATTTCCTCGAACGTTTCTAAAAGCCATTTTGTTTCATTTAAATAGATTATTTATTTATTTAAAACCAATCAATTAGTTTTGCCTTTTCAAGGTTTTGATTAATCGAATACTTTCAATGTAAAAAATAAGGACTTAAAGAGCTAATTTTTCCATACAATTTAGCACACATGTTATATGTGTTATATATTCTATGTTTAATTGTGCACTTTTAAATTCTGTTGTGATATGTGTACAATGATTTTAATAATTGCGCGTATGAATGTTTGTTGCATATGTCATCAAATAACAAGGACTTATGTCCGATTGAACATGGGCTTTAGCCCAATTAAACAGGAGTTTTTGACTTGATGACATACATTGATCATTTATTATTACATGATATTTTTAATGTGTAAATCCTTGTATAATGTCATAGTTTACTCTTACAATATACTTTGTACTTAACTCATGTATTTTGTTTTTTTAAAAATCATTTACAGGTTGACAGGTTGCGATGCGAAGATGGAGGATGACCCTTCACTTATAAAATTTGAATTTGGTTTAAATAATGTTATCGATTTAGAGCTAAGAATGTCTATATTTAGTTTTACTTGGTTATAAATATTTTTATTCTGGTAAAGTTTGTTTTTTGTTTCAAATTTATAATTTGATATTTATTTGTAACTAGGGATTTTGATTCACTATTTGGGAATTTTGACTATTATATTATATTTTCTATTTTGCTGATTTTTGGAAAATTTGGAATGTTACAGTTAATATTAGACTAGGTTTAAAAAAAAGTCTAAAATGGTCATCCATCCACCGTGTCACAACCCACAAAAAGTACATATTTGGTTGTATATTACATTTTATGGATATGACACACATGTTCTATTTGATAGTTATATCTTATTTGTATGAAATAACTGAGTGATGAATTCATAATGAATTATAGAAATAATCAGTGTTTTTTTTTAAATAATTATTATAATGAAATTTATGAAGTCATTATTTCTATTATAATAATTATTATTATTATTATTATTGCTTGTAGTATGGCTTGCAAGTGCACTCATAGGAGGACCGTTAGAGGTCTCCCTATTGATTGCGATGAAAAATATTATGATCAATGTCAACGCAACAAGACTCACAGGATAAAAAAAATATCAAACCGATGTTCGATCTTTGGTAGTGCGTGCGTACAGTCAAGGTGAGGCCCGGTGTCAGTTCCTACAAAACAATAATGAAGCTCCTTAGCACCTTGCCTAACGACTGGGCAGCTTTGGCTTATGACCTATTCTGTCATAAAGCAACTTACGTGAGTAGAAGACCATATGGTATCAACTATGCGAATTACATAAGTGAGTTGCTAGATCTGAGTGTTCCTGATGAGCCTAACGTAATTGAGATTTCCTTTGAATCTGACCTAGAAGAAGGTCAGGAACCGTAAAAGATTCTCGTAGATTCGAAGCCAAAAAGTGAGGTGCAAGAATTTTGAGTGGGGATGGCTAGATGATAGGAAGGATTTTGGAGTAGCTTAGGACATAAATATTTGATTTATTCGTTATTTCATTTATTATTAACTTAATGTTTTACATTATTTGAACAATATTTTTGTTATTTCAAATAAATAGAATCCTACATTAATAAAGTGATTATTACATTTTCTTGATCTGTTTCTTTTGCAAATTATGTGATGAATGGATTCTTAAGAAAGTTATACATATATGTGATCTAAGTACTCGTATATCATAATTTTAGAATCATACCTCCAAGAAGGAAGAACAACGGAAATGGAAATAGATCATTCTCTAGTCACACACCAGAAGGGGATGTCGGCACAACGCTAATGGCTAACTTGGTTTCCGTGCTTCAAGGTTTCCAACAGTAGCAAATGTCTGTACTTCAAAGTTTCTAGCAGCAGCAAAATCATGCACCACCAGTACATACCAGAACTAAAATTTTGACTGTTATGAAGCAGTTTCAAGAACTCAAGCCGTCTGCTTTTAACGGGCAAGAGGGGCCACGTGCAGCCGAGGAATGACTTAGGGATATGGACAAAACTTTTGAAAGAATGAGTTGTACTGATGCACAAAAGATAACTTGTGTTACTTTTAGATTCTCTAGAGATGTGAATCACTGGTAGGAATCTTTTAAGAGGTCCCAAACAGAAGCGCAAAGGACCAGCTTGACTTGGGGAAGGGTTCAAACAAGAGGTATTGCAACAATACTTTCTTAAAACATATTGAAACCAGAAATAGTCTAAATATCTAATGCTAAAACAAGAGACAATGACAGTGACATAATACGAGCACAAATTCAATGAGTTGTCGAGGTTTGCTCCACATGTGGTGGACACTTATGAGAAGAAGGCGGACTGATTTGAGCAGGGCTTGCGAAAAGATATTAGCAGAGTTTTGGCAGGGCAAGAGTATGTCATTTCCAGAAACGTTGAGCCGGGCACAAAAAGTAGCTCTCCGTTTTCAAACTAAAGTGGTCAAGAGAGATAATGCATCTAGGAAGAGAAAATAGAATGGTTCAAGATCTAAACAAAATTATGGAAATCGGAACAAACAACCCAAACATGGAAATAACAAACATTCCCAAGTGGAGGAAATAGAAAAGCCTCTTAGTCCTACATGTGATAGAAGACATACTGGAGAGTGTCTAAAAGGAAAAGGGGTCTGTTACTATTGTAAACAACCGGGTCATTCGGCAGGAGAGTGCAATAAGTATAGGAAGAATAATACTAAACAGATAAAGGAAGCTCCGACATGTCAAGCAGGCCTCTACTCAATGGCGCAAAGGGAGTCATAACCATCTTCTGGAAACATGATAAGTACGATTGTTGTGTCTAAAGTCCTCGCACATGTATTATTTGATATCGGGACCACCCATTCCTTCATATCTACAAAATTTGTAATAATTCTCATGTTATAAGTTGCACTGTAAATGAAACCTTAGAAGTTAGAATACTTTCTAGGAAGATTATTTACACTAAGGAAATGGCTAAAGGAGTGAGATTGGACTTAAGTGGAAAATAACTAGATGCAGACTTACATGTGATTAAAATGAATTATTATGATATTATTTTGGGAATGGATTGGTTACACAAGAATAAGGCAAACATTCATTGTCGAGAGAGATAAGTATCATTTGAAGAGCAGGAGGATAAGGGGTTTATCTTTCACGGATCAAGATCGTCTAACTCGCCTCGAGTGATTTCTGCGTTGAAGGCAACAACTATATTAAGGAAAAGGAATTGTCATTGTTTCTTAGTTAACATAATAGCTAATGAAATTGTGGAACCAGTTATCGATGTACCTGTTGTACAGGAATACGCTAATGTTTTTAATTTGCTAAGATTACCTCCGGATCGTCAAGTAGAGTTTACTATTGACTTAATACCGCGGTATTCATCGATATATAAACCACCTTATAGGATGGCACCTAAGGAGTTACAAGAACTTAAGGTACAACTACAAGATTTATTGGATTTGAGCTTTATACGACCCAGTGTGTCTCAATGGGGAGTGCTAGTGCTATTTGTGAAGAAGAAATATGGCACATTAAGGATGTGTATAAATTATCGGGAATTGAACAAGCTTACCATTAAGAACAAGTATCACTTACCTAGAATCGAGAATTTATTTGATCAGTTGTGAGGCACAGAGGTATTATCTAAGATCGATTTAAGGTCAGGATATCATCAACTAAAGGTCATTTAGAACCCGATATAGACATTATGAGTTTACAGTGATGTCGTTTGGACTTAACAACGCTCCTACAGTATTCATGGATTTGATTAATCGAGTTTTCCACTCATATCTAGATCATTTTGTGATTGTATTCATCGATGACATCCTTGTATACTCCAAGGATAAAGAAAACATGATCAAATTGAATGAGCTGAAGAACGGGAAACTAAAGAAGATAGGCACCATGTTTAAGTCTTTATAGACTCATTTCAAAATGCTAAACAAGAAATTGGAAAATTTGGAGTCAATAGTAGAACTTTTACTTGTGAAGGTTGGTAATGTCTCCACACTTCTCGAGGCATTATATAGAGTGGATGTCAATATCGAGACCTTTCCAGTTCCATGGCACATGAGAGTGAATACTATCCACCTATATGTACTAAGATGCTACCGAATTAGTCCATTGGTGAAGAGATTGCACATATGATCATGCATCTTATTGTCTCATCTACTCCTAAGCCATCCATTAACATTGAGACCTCTAGTATCACGACAATGACAATCATTCTGGGTGATCCACCAATTGACATTGCAGCAGGACCATCTACAACTCAGAACAAAGTTTATACTAGGAGGCTAAGGTATCCGACTCCTGATGTTTAGACTTTTTTTATTATTATTGTCTTTAGAAATTTGCATCATTCTATATATTCATATATTAACTATTTTTTATAAATCTAATGTTTTTAAATCCCTATGATGACTCATTGGTAGTTGAGGGATTCTATTGTTTATTGACTTAGTTCTATCCTTTCAATCCATTCTTTTTGAATAATGACAAAAGGGGGAGAAAAACTAGTGTTGATTGCAATATAATATGTGTTATCCTTTTCTATGTGGAGTTAACAATTTTTGCAGATCAAATGAAGTTCAAGAACCAGGAAGAAATAACACAAGCGAGGAAATTGAAGTGAACTTCAAAATCAAGTTCATCAAAATTTGATTTAATTGATTTAAAAGATTAAGTATGGCTATCTTTGATTTACAATTTGAGCTTTTGAGATATTGAGATTGAAGGAGAATGAGAAATGTGTTGATGGTCGAGTTGGCCTTATATGATATATATCTTATATTTTATATAAACATATTCAAGGTTTCATTTAACTTAAAATGAGCCTTGAAATAAACATATTTTATATAAACTCTATGGGTTAGAATGAGCCTTGAAATGAATATAATAGTGATTATGTTATTTATGTGTATTTCATTAGTTGTTGTATTGAAGATTGTTGTAGAATCAATGTTGTTTTGTCGAACTTTGATTGGTTGATAGGTTTTGTGTAAAAACCTTAAAGATTATTGGGTGAGCCTATTTTGTAATAGCGTGAAAGGTTTTTGTGAAATCCTTGAATAGATAATTCAAACTAATGGATTAGGTTTTGTTGGACAAACCGAACCGATATAAATCATTTTATTATTTGTTTTAATTCTGCAATTTACTTGAACATATTGTTATACACACAAACTGTACACCAAGTATTTGATATTTGTTGTCTTAAAAGTGCATAATCAAATTAGGTTGCAAAAATCAGATAAAATTTAATTCACCCCTCCCCTTTTAGATTTTTCACGCTCAAACCTTCATTGGAGCCTTATATTTTCTTTTGTCTTTTTTATCCATTTCTTCTTGTTGATGCTAACATCATTATGGATTGAGAGGTAGATGGAATGCTTCGTCTTCTTTAATCTTTCTTCCCTCTACACCAACATGGCTTTTAACTTCTTAAAGTTTCATTTGTCCTTAATGGTGTTTTAATTCACTTAGAATTGACCAAATTCAGCAAACAAAGAATTGATGAATTGCATAAAAAAAGTCTCACATTCATCCGTATACATAATATTAAGCTTTGCTACTAAGTTGGACATTTTAGTCACATAATCATGGATAGGCCGAGACCAATCAAACTTTTTCATAGTCATCTCACTCAAAATACTCCTTAGTTTTTTACACAAATTCCCTTGCATTTGTTGTCTTCGGCATCGATGACTTATAGGGGTGTCCTCAATATAGAATTCAATAGAATTTTTAAAATTTGTGGAATTTTATGGAATTCATATATTTTAATAGAATTCCACGAAATCTGTCAAATTCAATAGAATTCCATAGAATTCTATGTTATTAATTTTAGTGGAATTTGATAAATTTTTGTTCTTTTATTATAATTATAATGAATAGAAAGTTTTTTTATACAAAAAATATAATGCATATATGCTCTCTCTATTTAATGTGATTTTTCTTTTGTGAGAGGTAGAGAGATATTGAACAAAGTTATGTATGCACTAATTATAAAAAAAATCATTAAAAAAGAAAATATAACAGTCATTTAAAAGAAAAATAAAATCTTGTACTTTACTACTAAAAACCATAAGATAATAAAATTTATTAATTTTGAAAAAAACGACTCATTAATTGTTTCTAATGAATCTTCATTCAATGCATCTTTCCACATATTTGAAATAAAATTATTTCTCCATTCTTTTTTTGTGTGGATTATTCAAAGTCTAAAGGGGTGTTCGTCCCCAACATGGAATTTAATGGAATTTTTAAGTCTTGTGTATTTTCATGAATTTTTTGGATTTTAATAGAATTATATATAATTTAGTATATTCAATAGAATTACATGTAATTTCATGTCACATAATTTGGTGAATTTTCATTAGAGTTTCAATAAAATAGATAGAATAAAATTTGTACATAAAAAAAATAGACTAACCAATATAAGTCTAAACTCGACTCAATCATTCATCAATTTTTTAATGGACTTCTTGATTGATTTTTCATTCACTTTAGATTTTTTTTTTGTTTGGTTTGTTTGAAATATGTATATATGCTATTACATACATTTCTACATATGAAATTCTTAATAAAACTTTTCTTATCAATATTATAGTTTATTGCTAATAAAGTTTGAATAATAATTTGAAAATGAAACAAAGAACAACTTGTTTTACATCAAATCAAATTCACGTGTGAGTTATAGTATAATATACTAAACCAAGTAGATGGATTACATGGAATTTTATTCCATAATTGTTTGTGGAATTTGGTAAATTTTTAATAGACTTTTTAAATAAAATAAATATAATAATTTGTATATAAAAAATTACATATAAACAAATCAATATATGTAAAAATTATTGGTGTAGAAGGAGAAGTATAATGTTATGGCAATCAACTTGAGAGATATACATGATATTTTGTTTTTTATATTAGTTATTTGTTTTTTTTTTGTTTTTTATTTGCAACAAAAAATGAATTACACGAAATTTCGAGAGGTCACAGTTGAATTTATGGAAGAATTGTTTCTTCATAGTTTTTACTTCAAATTCCTTTAAATTCCATTAAAAATAGAATTCCATTGAAATCCATAAACTTTTGAGAATACTAGAATTTTATGGAATTTATTAAATTCTATATTGAGTATATTGGATTTTGATAGATTCTATAGAATTCTAAATTGATAATATCTGAAATGTCATAAAATTTTAAATTATATCAAATTCCAGAATGAACACCCTTTTTTGAATTATGGTCATCCTCATAAGGTTTAAACTCAGTCATTTAATGACTTAATATTCTGAAAAAGATTTTTCAATTTCTGAGCTAGTCTTTATAATGGTTGCTGCTTTTTCATCAGTCATAGTGGAAAAGTCCAAATCCATTACACCTGATGAATTGGATTTGTTCAGACCAATGTGTATAGGAGTTTACCTTTGGGCAATCCTTAAACACAAGAAAAATATAATTGATGCCAAAATAAACATACTTTAATAAACAATCAAAATACGCTACCAAATAAGCATGTCGTCTTTAAATATCCACTATATTAACCTAAATATGATGACTGATCTCTCTAATTTGATTGACTATATATGCATGGTCCACTTTTAGGTTGTCTCCTGGCAATATACTCAATTTTCAACAACCTTTAAATGTCATCCTTTTAATGGAATATCTTTAATCATGAACAATTCAAAATAATTAATTTCACTATCTAAATATCCATTTAACTAGGCCACTTTGGTGACTAACTAGCTTCTATACATTAGAACAATTGAATTACGTAAAATTAATGGTAAAATTAATGGAGTCTCATAACAAGCATTTTAGAAATAGTATAAAATTACTTCATTTAAATTGATTTTCTAGCCTATTAAACAAACTAACTATAATGATGAAAAATATACAAATATCTCATAAACCAAAACTATCATATCAACATAACATGATTTTTGAATCATGCTGACAACAAATAAGTCAAAGAATTCCATATAGTCTAAACCAGAAATTTCGTAAATCAGAAATTTCAAATTTTGGCATGAAGGATTGTCACTAGTTAGAGATAATAATTCAATTACAATAAACTTTCCACAATTCTTTTCAAATCTTGAAACCTTGAGATAGTTTATGTAACCATATTTTAACGTAATTTTATGTTATTTAATCATGTTATTTTGATTAAATTTTAATTAATTTATGTTATTTTTTGATATTTTATGTTTTCCCGTTAATATCTTTGGTTGCAAGAATTTTTGGGAAAAATATAGAAAAGTTTAAATTAACAGTAACCATGAATAGTGCTGACACCAGCAAACAGTACCGATCAACAATCAAATCCGCTACAGTGTGCGCCGGTGGTCAACATCACCCGCTACAGTGTCGATGGCTTTGACCTAACTTTCGTTTATTTTATTTTGACCCCCAAATATTTGTATTTTGTCATTTTAATCCGAATTAATTGTACTTCAACCTCTAAAACTTCATATAAATAGGTCATCAGTTTTCTTTCATTTGTACAACTAGTTTAGATCAGATTTCTCTCAACTCTCTCTTTATTTCTCTTAGTTTATTTAGAAAATATTTTTTAATAATATTGTATAGTGAGTTTTTTAGTTATTTTCGAAGAGAAATCAAGAGTATGAATGAGGTGTTATCCTAAGTAATACTAGAAAAGTTTTTCTTTCTAATTCTTGTTTTTAAATATTTGATGTTGTAATTATGAAGTTTGTGTAACCTTGTTTTGATAGCAAAGACGTGTATTAAGTTGTTAATTAATAGGATTATGAGATATTATTCTTACGTACTTATATATAATTGACTATTTGTATAATTCCTATATTAATTCAATATAATTATGTGAATTAATTGGATTGACAACCTAATGAATTAACATGATTATATAGCTAGGATTATTGATTTTGGATTAATAATTAAAGTAACATATATTAGTTTAATTGAGTTTCATCTCTTAACTTAATTAAATTAATAGTAGAATTATATAATTTAAATTATATTTTATTAAAGCCGATTATTATATGTAATTTAATATTGGTGATGTCTTTTATAGTTCAATAAATCTATTTTTCTCAAGGATTAACCTCGTGAAAATAAATAACTTTTGTACTAGTTCCTTGCTAACATTTTTAAAAACATAATCTTTTTAATTAACTTCTTTTATTTTATTTCTTCTTAATATGTTAAAATTAATTTTTGAAATAACAAAAAACACCAAAATATCTTTTGATTAACAAACTAAAATTGAAGGATTTTACAAGTATCTATGGGTTTGGCACCCTATCTGCATGTTAAGTTAGGGATATCAATTTGATAGTCATATGACAGGTCTCGTCAAATTTTGACGCTATTTTTAAGGATTTTTTTAAAAATCTTAAATTTTTGTTTGTTAATTGTTCTCTCTTCTTTTCTTTTCAATTATGAATCCTTACAATTTTTACTATGTTAATTCTAGAATTGGTTATGTGAATTCTTTTTAAAATAATATTTGTTAATTTTTTTGTAGTTATAATCATTATCCTTCTTTGCCTTGTGATATTTGGAATTAAAATTCTCAAAATATGGGGATTAATCAAAGATATTAATCAGTTACAATTACTCAAATAATTGTCATCTCATATTTCAACAGGAGACTAATTTCAATCTTAAGAATCTTAAGAGTCATGTGGATTATTTAGCCTCCGAAATAGTCAAACTTAACATTCTTCTTTCTCAAAATCTTCCATGTAAATCACAGAGGTCTTAAAGAAAAGATAAACTAAATAATTGGTTTTAAATAAATAAATAATCTAATAAAAAGAAAAAGAATGGATTTTTGAAATGTTAAAGGAAATATTTGGTATTTTGAAAAGGTTTGGGAACACTTATGGAATATGAAAAAGTTAATTTTCGAGTTTGGAAAAGTTTGGGGCCAAAATGTAATTTTAGAAAAGTTCAGAGGTTAAATCATAATTTTCGAAAGTTTATGAACTAAAAACGAAATTTTTTAAAATATGGGTTGAAACATAATTTAAATAAGTCTTGTGGTATAAAAAGAGAATTCCTAAAAGGAATTGGGTAAAAAGATAATTTTTAAGATGTTTGGGGTCAAATTGAAAATTCTATAAACATTTGGGGACTAATTTAGAAATCCAAAAACATTTGTGGGTAAATCTGTAAATTCGTATTTTTTAGAGAAGTATCTGTAAATTTGTGGGTAAATCTGTAAACATTTGTGATATACTTTAGAGAAGTATTGTCGCAATACCTTTTGTTTGAACCATTCCCAAGTCAAATTGGTCATCTGCGCCTCTGTTTCAGACCACTCAAACGATTTCCACAAGTGATCCGCATCTCTTGAGAATCGAAAAGTAGCACAAATTATCTTTAGTGCATCAGTAAAACCCATTCTTTCGAAATTTCTGTCCATATCCCTAAGTCATTCCTCAGCTGCAAGTGGCCCCTCTCGCCCGTTGAAAGCAAGCGGTTTAAGTACCTGAAACTGCTTCATCACGATCAAAATTTCATTTCTGGTATGTACCGGTGGTGCATGATTTTACTGCTGCTAGAAACTTTGGAGAACCGATATTTGTTGACGTTGACATCCTTGAAGCACGAAAATCAAGTTAGCCATCAACGTTGTGCCCACGTCCCTTTCCTGTGTCTGACTAGAGGATGATCTATTTCCATTTCCGTCATTGTTCCTTCTTGGAGGCATGATTCTAAAATTACGATATACAATTATTTAGATCACGTATATATATAACTTTCTCAAGAATTCATACACACATAATTCACAAAAGAAATAGACCAAGAAAATGTAATAATCACTTTATTAATGTAGGCTTCTCTTTATTTGCAATAACATAAAATATTGTTCAAATAATGTGAAACATCAAGTTTATAATAAATGAAATAACGAATAAATCAAACGTTTATGTCCTAAGCTACTCGAGAATATTTCATATCATACTCAGATGTCCAACTCATCAGGATCTACTACTTCACTCGTTTGTGATGATGTATTGCTAAGTTCTCTAAATCCTCATCCATGTCAACAAGTGGGTCAAGATCCAGCAACGCATTAGTATATCTCTCATAATTAATCCTAGGTGGGCGTCCAATCCTAGGCTCAATCATGTCCACGTAAAGTTCTCTTGCCATATCTGCCCACTCTAGAGGTAGCGTGAGTGCAAACCTATAAATTCCCTCAATATGATAAACTCGTTCATTTAGAATACCTGGTCTCACCCTCCACCAAAGATCATACATCTTTTTGATATGTTCTTTAATAGAGTCAGTCTCGTTGCGCGTGTAATGATAGTAAAATTCTTTGTCCCAATTTCTGGGAAGTCCTGGAACATTCCTCCTACCCATGCTAGGCAACTCTCGTTTATAAATCTCTATTTCATTATGCTATGAAAAAATTAATTAATCATATAATTATGCATATATCTCACACAAATCAAGTATAAATATCAAGTAGAACATGTGTGTCATATTCATAAAATGTAATATACAATAGAAAACGTACATTTTTGTGGGTAGCGAACACGGTAGAGAGATGACCATTTTTTTTTTAGAATTTTTTATTATTATTATATTATTTTTTAAAAAAGTCTACAAGAAAGTAAACCTGCTATGATACCAAACTTTAACATCCCAGATTTTCCCAAAAATACCCAAAATAGAAAATATAATATAATAGCCAAGTCAAATAATATTCCAAATTTAAAATACTCAAAATTCCCAAACCATGAATCAAAATCTTAAATTCCAAATAAATTTCAAATTACAAATTTGAATCCAAAACAATCTTTGCCAAAATAAAATTATTTATACCAAATAAAACTAAAACATAAACATAAATATTCTTAGTTCGAAAATGAGAACATAATTTAAACCAAATTCAAAAATTCATAAATGGTTGGTCATCCTCCGTCCCCGCATCCCAACCCATCAGCCTGTAAATGATTTTAAAAAAAAACTTAATACATATGTTAAAGACAAAGTACTTAGTGGGAGTAAAGTGTGACATTTTACAAGTATATACACATAGCAAATATCATGTAAATATAAATAGTCAATGTATGTCATCGAGTCAAAGACTCATATTTAATTTAAGCTAAAGTTCATGTTTCATTGGACATAAGTCTCTATTTTATTGAGCCTAAGCCCCTGTTGTTTGATAACATATGTAATAGACATTTATATGCATTAATAAAATCATTGTACACATATCATAATAAAATTTAAAAATGCACAATTAATAATGGAATAAAATAGCACATATAACATGTAAATAATAAAGAACTAATTAATTAAATAAGGTTAGAACTCTCACCTCAAATGCAGATATAAATGCGTGATAAGTTGCGTGAAATAACTACCTCCCTAAGTTCTTGTTTCCTACATTGGAAGTATTCAATGAAGTATAACCTTGAAAAGCTAAACTAAATAATTTGTTTTAAATAAATAATCTAATAAAAAGAAAAAGAATGGGGTTTTGAAAATTTAAAGGAAATATTTGGCATTTTGAATAGGTTTGGGAACACTTTTGGAAAAGTTTGGGGCTAAAATGTAATTTTAGAAAAGTTCAGGGGTCAAATCATAATTTTCAAAAGTTTATGGACTAAAACGAATTTTTTTAAAATATGGGTTGAAACATAATTAAAATAAGTCTTGTGGTATAAAAATGGAATTCCTAAAAAGAATTGGGTAAAATATAAATTTTAAGAAGTTTGGGATCAAATTGAAAATTCTATAAAAATTTGGGGACTAATTTGGAAATCCTAAAAAATTTGTGGGTAAATCTGTAAATTAGTATATGAAATTGGGGGAATTTTAGGGTTTGTACTCATTTGTAAAAATGGATAAGTTTTTAATAAAATTACTAAAATACCCCTCTATCCCCCAAACCTTAACCCTAACCCTAATTTTATTATTCTTCTTCTTCTCCTAACCCTAGCCACCGCCCCCCCCTTTTCCTCCCACAGCTGCCGCCGCCGCCATCCCCCTTTTCCCACTGCCGCCACCGCCACTCCGTCCCTCTTCCCCTCAACCCCCGCCCCCCTTCTTCTTCTCTTTTCCCCCTTCCCCCTTCTCCATGGCTGCTCGCCCCCCTCTTCTCCTTCCCCCTCTCGGCCCCTCCCCTTCTCTCTTTTCCTCCCTCCCTCTCTACCGCCCCTCCCCCTTCCTTCTCCCTCTCCCTTCTCGCTACCGCCGACGACCAACCATATGGCGGCGCCAGTGGTGACTATCTTGCCTAAGAAGGTAGAGGAATTTATCTATTTCGGATTTTCGTGACTAAGGTGAAAAAATGACTAATTGTTTTAACCCTATCTATATATATATAAGATATATTAATTTGGGTATTGCACTTACCATGTTGTTGGTTATAAGGAGGAGGAGGATTTAGAGGTTGATTAGGAACAAAACAAGATAGGTTATTCAAATTAGGTTATCTAGCCCTTCGTTATTCATCTAAAGTTAGGATAATCTCTTCACCCTTGATTATAAGTATTGCAGTAAGCATTGTATTTTACTTGAGGCTGGTCTTAAAGTTCCAATGACATTGACTTGTTTCCTCTGAAAAAAGTGTATGACAAGAATTTGCAAAGTAGTTAGTACCTAAACAAAGACCACACACTGTTTCCTTTCCCAACTAATTGTCCAATTAGACTCGTGACGTGTTCCAATCATTGCTCAGTAAATGATGATGATGATGATATATCTACCTCACTAACTTTTTTATTGTATTATTCCTGGTATTAAAAAATTGAGTATTTACAGTCATATTACCAATTAAATCTTTTGCGGCTTGTAGGGTTTTATCCACAAGAGCACTAGCAGCATCAATTGTTTTTATATCACATAGAAGCATGCCTTCATAAAAATATTGAATCAAAAGTTATTCAAGTATCTGATGATGAGGAAGTTATTCATACATTTCTCCATTTTGTTGGCTTATGTCACATATATTCTTTCAGACTGTTGTATCTCTAGATGCATAATAATATAAGCAAGAAAATCACGTTGCATGGTAGTCCAATTATGAATAGATTCAGAAGGTAAATCATATAATCAATCTTTCGCACTATTTTGCAAACCAAACATAATAGCACACAATTTAATGACTTCATCTCGTGTACCCTTGTGTTTAAGATTAGTGGAAATGACATGAAATTTATTGATGTACCTAAGTGGATCTTCTTCTAATAAACCATAAAAAATAGGCAAGCATTGTACGAATCTAGCAGGCATTTCAAAATTAGAATCACTTGTGCAAATAATGCATAATGGTTGTTCATCTAAAATAGGAGTAGTAAGCTCCTTCAAGGATCTCTAGTTTTCAACCATAGTTAAAAGAGGAGTATGAAGAATATCATCAATTATGAGTTGCTTATCTGGTTGATCTTCAATTTTAAATTCTTCCAAATTAGCAATTGGTTCTTTGAATTCCAATGATTGTGGACCCTTTGTTTCTTTTTTAGTGATTTTACCATTACGAAGATGCATAAAACTATGAATCTTTTTGGTTTCGTCACCAAAGGGATAAATCTTGCAAAGAAAATGAATAACAAACTTAATCTTAGAATTAAATACAAGTCTCTGGCAACTGTGCCAAAATTTAATGAAATCTATCACACAACTGTCAAAGTCTTCTTAATTGTTCTTCCATATATCATGCACTTCCATATATCAAACCTGCCAACTCCTAGCAAGGGACTAGTATTGACTTCCACATGACCCATTTCTAGGGCATATTTTTCAACTCAGAAAATAAATTTTGTTCTCTTCAAAAAAGAAAAAATATATTTTGTGCTTTCTTTCCCTTGTCCCAACGAAAAGTGTGGTCTTCTTCAGAGAAATATTTTACCATTTCTACCTTACCTACTCATCAACCATCTCTCCAAATGTAATTGAATTATCACTAGAATGAACAGAAATTTATGTTAAGTTGAACTTCATTTGACTAAAACCCCACCCATTGAAGACTCATGAAGAACGATCAGAAGAAAAGACAAAGAGAATATGATAGTAATTATAGGCGTCAAAGTAAGAGAGGAGAAGAGAGCGATTGCAGCAATGAAATATGAAGAGAAAGTGAGGAGTCACATCTGTCTTAACCCCAACTAAGCTACATAAATTAGAAGTCGAACTTCCTCAATAGAAAATCTAATGTGTAATTTCGTAAATGCAATTACTAACAAGTATACTAGTATTTGCAAATACTATAATGACAAATCAAGGTCGATCCAACAAATATTAGAGTTTAATTACCAAATTTATTATTAAGCCCGACAAAATTGGAGTTATTTAATTTAACAAAATATGTTTTTATGGTGAGAATGAACTAAAAAAAATGTGTGAGCTTATACAAAGAGTTAAGGTGATAGAGTTTTTCTGCCATTCAAGTGATGTTGATAAAATAATTGAATTTTATAAAAGTGCACCACAACTTCAAGTTGATGGTGAGAATTCATTTATTGTGTTAGAAAAACTTGAGACTAAAAATCTATCTTCGAAAATGTTGTTGAAATGGTATTCGGAATTGTGCAGCTAAGTAGAGCCACAAACATTCAACAGTTTGTCAGATATTGAAATAATTGATAATTGTGGTGATCCTAGAGTAGAGCAAACTCGAAAATGTTCAAATTTTCAGTTTAATGGCATTGAATGGGAGAGCAATGCAAATGGATTTGACGTATCCCAAGTGAATGAATATCAAGAAAGACTTGTGAAACAACCTATCAATACAAGAAAGAACATGTCCAATGACAATGAAAAAGTCTATGAACCTAAAAAATCAATAACATAAACAATGCAATACATACTTCAAAAGCTTGATAATATGAAAAACACCTAGGTTGACATGGAAACAAGTAGGTCTGCAGTTAGTGATGATGCATAAAGACATGAGTCTATAATTAATTATGATATAGTAAGTGCAAGTGGCCAACAACAGCAAGAGGGTCATGGGGACCATATAGAGTTTGATTATTCTTCTGTTGAGGACTCCAACAATAATGAAGAATATTGTGATGATGAAGTGTTTGAGGAGTTTCCTACTGATAAGGAGGTTCTTACAGCAAGATGGGAAAGTACAAGGCAACAATAGGGCAATGGTCAAGTATGTGGTTAGGAAGACAGTGGTCAAGCCTCTGATAATGTGGTGGATGATGATGAGCTTAGAAGCACAAATGGCTCTGATGAAGAAATAGAACTATTGAGGAACATGTACCATTATTTTGATATCACTAAAAATAGAGATGATCTACACTTTGAATTGGGAATACAGTTTCATGTAAAGAAGAGTTTCAAGATGTTGTTACAAACTTTTTAATCAAATAAAGAAAGCATCAACGTTCAGACCAACTAAACCTAAAAGAGTAAAGGCAATGTGTAAGAGCTCTAACTGTGAATGGTTTCTCTATGCATCAGTTGAGCCTGCAACAAAGGGTAATGACCCAATCATCTAGTCAATGAGATTTGAATGCACCAATTGTTCACATTAGTGGACAAATCTATCAGTTACTTCAAGATGGCTTATTGGCAAGTATGTTGAAAGGATCTGGATAAACAAGAACATGCCAGCAAAGTTGATATGACAAAAGAACAATGAGGACTACAAAACAAAAATAAGTAGATATAAGACATATCAACTTAGGAGTATTGCAAAAGAGTTGATAACAAGATCTCAAGATAACCAATACTTAATGCTTTGGAGGTATGCAACATAATTGAAAATGACTCATTCAGACTCTACAATTTAAATAGACCATAAAAACTTCAGGGAGTTTGAACTTTTGTTTGCTAACTTGGATATTCTTAATGGATGTCATGCCTGGACATTCATCTCGAACAAACAAAAATTGAATACATCTACTACTTTAAACATTATGCACAAAATATTTGTTCATGTGGTGATTTGCAAACAATATGATGGAAACTTACTTGTTTGAGTATGTTTGCACTGCAGGGACTTGATACTGCATTATTAGAGGTGCTAACCAACTATTGCCACATATATTGTGCCCAACATATATACAACTTCAAGAAGTTGCACAGAGGAAAGACATTGTAGGATATGATGTGGAGGTTTGTAAGTGCCACAAATTTTCAATTGCATGCAACTTCAATGAAGATATGAAGCAGTATGACAAGGAAACATTCAATTGGGTGAGAAATAGAACATACTTAAGGCATTGGGTGAAGGCATACTTCGGAGATTTGACAAAAAGTGACATACTTTGCAACCATATATTAGAATCCTCTAATGCATTTATGTTGGAGGCACAAGATCAACCAATAATTACAATTATGGAAACTATCAAAGTCTTGTTGATAGACACATATCAAGAAGAAAGACATGGATTCTCAAGCAACAACTAGGTCCATGTTGGTCCAAGTCCTGCCAATGAGCAATTCATAGTGGACTTGAAGAAACTTACTTGCAACTGTGGCAGTTGGAGATTAAGTGGAATTCCAAGTGTTCACAAAATTGTTGTTATTCACAAGAAAGGTTTAGATCATTTTCAAATGGTTCATGAATAATATAGCACTAAAAGATTTTTGAAATTATATGACAATGCTTTGTATCCAATCAATGGTAAGAAGCAATAGCCGAAAGTTGATGGTGTGAATTTGGATGCATCGAGATTTGTCAAACAACCTGCAAAACGAGTAAGGCAAGAAGAAAACAACCAGATAAAAGTACTTCCAATTCCAAAACCCAAAATATCAAGATGAGAGTTATAATCCACTACAAGATGTGTAGGCAGATTGCTCATAATTCAAGAAACTACAAAAAAAAAAAAAAAAAAAAAAACAAGTTCAAGACCATAAGTAGATGAAATGGAAACCATATCAGATGGGCTAGGAGCAAAAGGTGCAAAAAATCAACAAGACATGAATCCACCATCTCAAACGGGCAGGGAGCCAATATTGACGAAAATGGTGCATCCATTGTCTTGTATTTCATGATTCATTCACCTTCATATATGAAAATTAACAATTGTTGTATATATTTTTAACAAAATGCAAGAAAAAGGGTTTACATGAATGTAGATAAACAAATGACAAATAGTGCACCAACACATCTCAGAAGGGAGGCTTAATTTATTTCTTCTCAAACTACTATATATAGTTGTCGATCAAAATTTCAGCTTCATTAATGGCAATTTAATATGTGCAGGTTAGAGGAAACAATCAATGAAGACACAAAAGTTAGATGAGGGACCAAAGGAGTCAAGCAAAAGTTGGAAATCAACAAAGGTACTAGCACAACAATAACCAGAAGGGCTGCATGGTCAAAGGGTATGAAGTCATATAATGATTTTGGTAAAGTTTAGCTAGGGGATGATAATCCAAGAAACAAGTATTCTCATGCTAGAAAAAACCAAGGATTTGGCAAGACTAAAAAAGCATGAGACTTATGCTATTAGGATGTATAGGGACATAGTTAATTGAGATATTTAATTCCTTTTGGATTATTATTTGGGATGATGTTTTAGGGCTGTCAAGTTTGGGTCTTTCTTTAGCAGTCTAGTTTAGGAAATTATATAGTGGTTTATATATTATAGGGTGTATATTTTAGGGTTGTAGATATTTGGGGCTTTCTAAGCAGGTTCAAGTCATTGAAAAAGAATTAAATAGCTTAATTTCCTTACTATTTTTTAAACTTTAACTTTATGAATTGACAGTTAATGCAGATCATTGCACCATTAATAATTGGTTGTCCTTTTCATTATTTTTATTTTTCTTAATTGAATGTGCTAATGTACATGCTACGGTTACAACAATTCACAATTTAATTAACATAATTCATTTCATTCAAAAACTACTTGACAAAATACATCTAGTCACACATAACACTTGTGCAAAATACATCAGCAACTATAAATTATAAAACTGCACTTGCTTTGTCCTAGCCTACACTTGAACACTTCCATTAATTTTTAACACATAACTAAGCCTACACAACACCTCCATTAATTTTTAACAACCATAGTGAATTAAGATGAAATATACAAGAAGAACAATAGTGAAACATAAAGACATTGTGCCTTCGACTTCAACTTTTTGTTCTAAACCTTCAGAGTCTCAACCACATTTTTGCATTTACTTCATATTGTCAACGTCAAGTCCAATCTCAACTTCCATGTTTCTTATTTGTCTCAAAAATCATGTATGATTTCCATAGATTTTTCAAGCATCTTCGAATCAAGCCAATAAAAAAACTCACAGCTTTCACCCTACAACAACGCAAAGGGAAAAAAGAAAAATAAGAATCAAAAAGTATGATAACCCAAGAACCATCCTACTAGGCTTACACAAGGATGAAAACCATGATTTTACCTCATCTTGGCTACAAGATGCAAATCTTCTTCCTAGGTTTTTGTCAGTACAAGAAGTTCGCATTATAGCTACTCTTCCACAATAAAATTTTGGAATTCTTGAGGGAACTAGACTTTTTCTTGGCATGACTATAGATTGGGATTGAAGATGGATATGATTATGCTTCTGGTGTAGAAGAAAAAAGACAAGATGAAGAAGAAATATATATGGTTTAATGGATTTTCCCAGTTAGGTTGATGTATTTAGTTGCCTACAAAATAGAATGAGAGGAAAATTGGCTCTAAAATTTGAAATATTCCCTTGAAATGGGTCATGTGGAAGTCATATGCTAGCCCCCATTCAGGAGTTGACAAATTTGATGGACAAAAGTAAATGATTCAACAAGTTTTGAAAGTTAATATGCACGAACTAGACAAAAATTAGTTCAACAACAAAAACTAAATTCTTTTAAAGTTTAGGTGCATCTAGCATTTTTTACCCATATATTGTTTAAAACTAATTATAACAATTTTAAAACACATCTTTGGTTTCTAGTTTTGAAATCAAAATGTATCGAAAACGTTAATAAGAAACTAGTACCAAGTTATGTTGTCATTGAATTAATCATAGATAATGAAATTATTAAATAGTTGATTTTAGAATCACGATCAATTCAGATAGATTCTTATCTTTACTAATTAGATTAATCATAATCAGCTCTGACAAATTAATCTCCAATTCAATTGAATAATTTTACATGATTATTACTCAGTTATAATATAAATTATATAAATAATCAATAATATATACACACATATTATATATATTATATATAGGACTATACTAAAAGAACAAAAAGTAGGTGGCTCAACCTATCATTATAAAGAAAAGAAAAATGTAGGCAGCTTGGCAGATCATAAAAAGTAAAAATAGTGAATTTTACCCTTACATTAAAAAATACGTAAAATAAAAGATGAAGACTTTTACTCTCCACATATATGAAATTTAAATTACATAAAGTAAATTTGATAGGTTTTTATCCACCACTATTAAAGAAATTAAAAAGATTAAGTGGTTAACCCGATCGTTTGTTTGGTTAATTAAATCTAAGTAATTATCTTATATTCTCATTTAATAATAACTTAGTCCATGTCTTTGCTAACAAATACTAGCTACTCACAATACATAATTAACATATTTAAGATGAAGAGTTAAGGAATTGAAAGAAAAATTCCTCTTGAATTCTCCAAAGACCCATCATTGAATTCTTCAAAAACCTATCTAACCTAATTATAATATACTCTCTAATATGAAGATATTTAGAGAGAGAAAGTGGAAAAAAATGAAGAAAAATGGTGTAAAAATGAAGAGAAATGTATCGATATTTATAGGAAAAAAATTTAGACTTTTTTTGTAATTTTAATAAAGAAAAGGACTGAAAATTAAATAAAAAATAAAGGGAAATCCTCCAGTGCTATGTCTCTATACAGACGTGGCACTTCCTCGACTTGCCACATCATCTTTTCTTTTCTTTCTTTTTTTCCTTCTCTTCTTCTACTTTTCTTCTTCTTCCTCATTTTCAATATTTAAGTTTAAATGATTATTTCCTAAAAATCCTAGAAGCAAAGAAATAAATGGAAAAAGTAAAATTATCCATAAAATAACATGGATTGACTGAGATTTAATTAAATAACTTAATTAAATAACATAAAAATAAGTTAATTTATAATTTTATCACCTTTATTTTTTATATTTGTCTTTAGAATTAAAGGAGTATCTATGCTTAGTTTCTCAATGTAGTGTGACTAACGTCAATGGTGGCCGCACATGAGAAAATATTACACTTTAAAAGTTCTTTCAGCCAAGGAATGATGATAATATATTTGGTAAGATATATATATATATATATATATATATATGTATTTAAATAATATTGTGGCAAACTAATCCCAAACTTTCATAATTAATGAACAAGTTAATCAATAATTATGCCAACATATTTAACTTTATGTTAAAATACAAAATGTAATCTTCACAAAAGACATAACCTTTTGCCATTTATTCCATGATGACAAAAATCTGTGCAAATCATCCCTTCTGTCCCAAGAAACCTAGTTAATTATTTCTTGTGTTCCCAAAAACATGCATAAGAGTAGTAGGTGTACATAAATAAAAACCTTGTATAATAAGAGCGTGTATATATTGTTTTCTTCAAGAGGAGATGATCACAAGAAGGCTTACTGCTTTCTATTTTAAGTTTCTAGGAGATCATTATTCATTTTGTTAAGCCAAATTGGCCTATTTCGTACTTTATCTTTACATTTTTTATGAATATAGTCCCTTATTTTATTTTATTTTTAGCTCATATGATCCCTTATTTTTGTTAATGCGGAATAGACATCAAATCAGTTTTAAATTAAAAAATTTGATTAAGATAAAGTCAATCAAAATTTGGTAGGAGATTCAATTAATGTTTTATTTAATAGGAAGTGAATTTTAATTAGAAGAAGACAAATTAGTCTATTTAGTCATTTATTTTTATAATTTTTGTCGATATCCTCCTTTATCATTTTTTATTTTTAGCATTTTTTATCTCCTATCTTTATAATTTCAGTCAAATAGATTATTGTCATATTTTAACCCAAATTGAAATTATCATTGTGCCCCTACATTTTTATCACATGGTAAACGTGTGAAACCTAGTGAAATTTTCACCCGAAAATAATGGCAATGACCTATTTGAATCATGTTATAAACAAATTTGGATTAGGGAAAGCTCAAACAAATTTGGCAATTGTGATTATATTATTTCAAATTAAGTGATCAATTGTGAAGGAAAAAGCCTTATTTCCTGTAAATTTTTCTATACAAAGGGATTGTTTGCAACAATCATAAAATTTTCTTTATTTAGTGATGCAGGATGAGAATAAAATGATAAACTAGGGAACAACCATGTTACTAAAATGCATGTGTACACAAATGGTCAAAAACAACGTTATGGATTGAAGGGGAAGATTCTGACTTTTTGCAAATATTTTGTCACAAAAATCTGGTTTTTTTTTCTTCTTCTTCTTCTTCTTCTTTTTTTGGGGGGGGGGGGGAGGGGTGTAAATAGGATAACTGGACCAAATTTTTGAATTTGGTAGCTAGTTTTTGGAGGTGAAAAATCAATAACCTCCCCATGTGGAGCTTAGAAGAGTGATTGGCTGAGACTTAGAGAACCAAAAAGGAACATATGGCATCATCACTGTTGGAAGCCTAGTAAGTGGATGAGAAAAAGAGGAGGTTGCCATGTAGCAATCACTATGCTAGTCAGCATCCAAATAAACCAATGCTAACATGGCTGTGTTCTTATTGGATCCCTACTTTTTTTGCCTATCAACAAAGACTTTCACGTTAATTCTGTCTCTAGCTTTGCAAAAGTCGATAAAGAATGATTTGATATACATCAACGAATTATCTTCCGGGACTTGTTTTCTATTAAGATTGATTTCTTAACTACTTATGCAATATAACCTACTCAGATAATCAAATTCTCTACACAATACTTACATGTGATACAAGATAATATACTTTTAAGTTACTAATTATTATTTACTTCGTAATTGAATATCCAAATTTTTATTTAAGATATTCAAAATTAAATGTTAATTTTTTAAAAAAATAAATATATTTTTCATCTAAACTTTCATTAATAATCTCTTCAATTTAACTAATTGTGATTGCCACTAACATAATTAATAAATAATAATATATTAATTTTTTAAAATTCAAATAATATTCTTGATATATATATATATATATATATTTATATTTGTGTGGGGTGGGGGGCTTATTGAAATTATTGGCACTATCCTTATACTGATGACGTATTTTGTGCGTCATATGTAACATTTTCGTTGATCAAGGCTTTTTGTAGCTAATATTTTCAAAAAAAAAAAAAAAAAAGAGGCTTTGGCGGCCAAGATCAAAGGGTTGAAATTATTGGCACTATCCTTGATCAACGGCTAAAATCACACAGTTCCATATTCATGTGAGGATATCCTATAACTTTCAACGTACGTACAAAGGTCCCTAAGTCAGCAAATTGACGGATACTGCGCCTTCTATTTAGGGCCATGTGTCGGCTGGACCATGTGGACAAGTGGCGAGTTCTGAGGTGACTGTTATGCCATGTCATCACGTGGGCCAACGTGGCTTTTTTTTTTTTTTTTGATTTGGGAATTTGCGGCGACGTTTGCGGTTGGAAAATCTTGTGCGTAGACGAATTATGGATATTTGTTCACGAGAATATATATATATATTATTTTTTTTTCAAAGTAAAACGTGGGACCAATGGGACCATGCACTTTTGATTTCTAGGGCAAAAACATGTGCAGTGTTATTAGGATTATAAACTCTACCATTAGTACATGTCATGATCTTTTAATTGAATGAAACCAAAATGGATAGTGTTAGAAGGGCACTTAAAGATTAGGGTCTACATGCAAAGTTGCAATCCATATTATGATTGAGACTTTCTTCTTCTTTTCTTTTTCTTTCTTTTTTAAAAAAATTATGCTATATTAGTTGTTGAAATTAGGAAAAAAAGAGTATTATAGATTTAGACGATTATGTAGTTTGATAAAATTTAAAATTTTACGGCATTTCTCGTATCCTTAATTTAAAATTTTATATAATTCATCAAAATTCAAAGTTCTTAATAATGAAATTTAATAGTGTCATTAAAAATTTAAAGAATTTAATGGAATTCTATTTTTTAATATAATTTAAAGAAATTTGAAGTAAAAAATATGAAAAAACAATTCTTATACAAATCCAATCATGACTCTTCGGAATTTCATGAAATTTCTCTCTTTATTACCAATAAAAAACAAAAGCAAATAAAAAAAATATAATGCATCTCCTTCAAATTAGATGCCAAAATCTTATATTTTTCCTCTCACGACAAAAATTTATATGCAGATATTAATTTGTTTATATTTTATTTTTTTATACAAATTATTCAATCCATTTTATTACAAAAAATCTAATAAAATTAACCAAATTACACAAAATTTTGTGACATAAAATTCCATATAATCCATCTACTTTAAGAGAAATGATGAACTATACTACTCCCTCCATCCCTTTTTATAAGATGCATTAAGCATCCTTTCTTGTTCCTAATTATAAGATTTTTGTTACTTTTTATAGTTATCGTATATGTTATTTCCAAATTTATTACTATTTTATCGAGAGAGAGAAATAGATAACGAATACTTCTTTTTTTCCAAGAAAAAGTAAAATAAATAAGGGTATAATAGGAAGTAAAATAATTTCCTAGTTTGTGTGAAATTGCTTGTAACATCTTATAAAAATGGACGGAGGGAATATAATTCACTCATAAATCTAGTTTGGTGTAGAAAAATTTGTCTAAACAATTTGTTCTTTGTTTCCTTTTCAAATTATTGTTCAAATTTTATTAGTGACAAAACTAGAATATGGAGTAAAAAAACCTCATTCAAAATTTTATGTGTATAAATGTATGTAATATCATGCATATATAGTTTTAGAAAAACATACCAAAAAGTATAAAATCTAAAGTGAATGGAAAATCAATCAAGAAATCTATTTAATAATCGATGAATAACTGAATTGATTTTAGATATATGTTGACTCGTCTATATTTTTAAAAAAAAATATATTATTGTTTTATTTATTTTATTGCAAAAATTCCAATAAAAATTCACCAAATTTCAACAAAATATGTGACATAAAATTCTATGTAATTTTATCGAATTTACTAAATTCTATAGAATTCTATTAAAATCCAAACAATTCATGAAAATTTACAATATTTAAAAATTCTATTGAATTCGTGTTGATGAAACCCCTTAATTAAGGAATTCTTTAAAATTAAATATTCACATTTGACTTAGTCTAAAAATCAATAATAGTCTTTAAACTTAAGAAAGTTATCGGAAGGAAATTAGTTAATGAGATGTAAATTCATTAAATTAAAAAGGTTATTAGTTGAACTTTAGATAAAATATATGTTTATTTTAGAGAGTGAACATCTTAAAATGTAAATGTAAATATTTAATTATAGGAGAATATAATACACTATAGATTCTCTCGGTCCAAAATTAAATATTTACGTTTTTATTTAATGATATTTAAAATTGAATATCCATTTTTTAAAATAAAAAATTTTATTTAAAATTTTATTAACAATATATCTTAATTTAAGATATTTATGTCTCATCAATGCAATGATTCTACTATTAAATAATTTATTTAAGGTTAAATGATCTCTTTTAATTCTTATATTATTTTTTTAAAAAAATCAAGAATCCAATTTTGGACATAAGGAGTATTATAGTCTTGAAAATTATGCAAGTATTTTAAATGTATGGTTGCCATGTGAGAGTTTTCCGGTTTTATCTGATTAAGTTGGTATAGAGAATGGGGAATGGTATATTCATATTCATATTCATATTCACATTGATTTGGATGAGGAATTAACGATTAAGACAGGCAGAAAGGGCCCGGGGAGGGAGGCGAGGGGAGCGGAGGGGACTGTATGTATGGTGTGTCGCACACGTTGCTTCTCTGTAAAGGTTAAAAGAAAGCTGCCTGAAAAGGGGTCCCATAAAATCCATTGGGGCTGCGTGTGCTTTCTAATGATTTAATCCCATATACGCATGCAGAATTTATCGAGTTGCATTTCTTTATGTTTACATAACAATAATTGTTACGCTTAGCTATATATATATATACTACTTGAAAGCATATACATTTATATAAATGTATATATAGACAAATAGGAGTGGACATTATTTGGTTTGAATGAATTTTCGAATTGAATCGAATTAAATTTTAAAATTTGATTTGTTTTTGCGGGACAATTCAATTCGGTTTATGTTGTACAAAAATAATTTAGTATTCGATCTTCAATTTTAAGGATCAAACCGGACCAAAAAACCAAATTATCTAATATTGAATAAATAAAATTGATAATTTTATATGTTCTATTTTCTAAATTCTGATTTAATATTTTTAAATTTTTTCAGAAGTCATAACTAGGTGGATTTATTGGTTTTTTTTATTAGTTTTTGGGATATTTAGAAATTTGGTCAAAATCATACCGAATCAAGTTAGACTTAGGTTTTTGATTTTTCAATTTCATATACAATTCGATTTTGTTTGATCTTTATTAAGAAATGACAGAAAATCGAAAAGACTAAATTTTTAGACAAAATTGGATTGGAAACCAAATGTCAATTCCTATAGACAAACACATGCATATATAATAAATTCATTCGATGACACTTGTGTGTGTATATATATTTCATCGTTCTTATTTCAATTGTTCATATTTCTCTTTTGGGGGTCTCATTTCAATTGCCCATTTTTTAATTTTAATACGTATTTTTATAACTATATTCATTATTAATGAATGATTTGGATATGTTGTTATTAAATGAGGGTAATTTAGAAAGTTTAGTTAGGCAATTTATTTATAATACTCATTTCAATTATTATGTAAGTCCAAAGTATGACTTTAAAAATAAAAAAAAAGTCCAGAGAATGGCAAGTGGAATGAGACAAATGAGTATTATTTTTGTGAGTTAGTGGCTAGTAATTCCTCTCATATTGTTAGGTGTGGCTCTAAGAATGAAGTTTTAAGATAATTAAATTGTACCGTCACTCTAATCAGCTTTAGGCATAGCATGAAAACGTTTAATTCCAGAGTTTCACAGCCTGTCTTTAACGATTATTAGCTTTAATGATCTTACAACACCATCTCATTAGCTGTGAGGCAGTTAATGTCAATTTAATAAGTTTGTTTTTATTTTTTATTTGTCTCAAATTATAAATTTTTAAAATTATATATATTTATTAGTTGATCAAAATATTTCTATTTATAATAAAAATATTTTAAAAATACTTTATAAAAAGATATATTTTAAATAATATTAATTATGTTTCTTTTATCAATGTGAAAAATTAAATAAGTATATCAATTTGGGAATGATGGCAATATAAATCTACCTTCTCATCTTTCCCTCTTGAATGACAAATGGGCGCTTTTTATTACTTATTTATTTGACGGTGGATGAGAAAAGAGTTAATTAATCCAAATGCATCGCCATACCACTACCAATAAATAAGTTTTGCTTGTGCTTCATCAAAAAAAAAAGAGAGATAGAAAGTTTTGTTCGTGTAAATTAAGTAATAAGGTTAACTTTTTTTTTCAACCAATTCTTAAACAAAGCTAAGCAAAAAGGACCACAAAATCTCCTTTAAATCACTAATCTTTCTTTCCTTTGGTTTTAATTTTTTTTGAATTAATTAGTCATTTCAATTCTTTATCTTTATTGCTCTAATCAATTTGGTCATATATTATTTTATTTGTTTAATTTAAGAGTTAATTCATAAATAAAACGGATTAAAATGACTAAAAAATATATAAAATAATAAAAATAAGATATCGAAATGTCTATTTTGTAAAAAAAAAGAAAAAAAGAAGAAGATTATACGTGTCTCCACTTAACTTTTGTGGTAATTTTACAAAATGAGGAGATGGATAATTTGGGGTCGCATTGAAATTAATTTGAGTTGTGAATAAAAAAAAAAGCATTATAAATTTAAAGAATGATGAGTGGAAAAGTAGAGGGAGAGACATTGAGAACAACGTAGGCACCCACCAAAACTAAATGAAAAGAATAGACTCGCAACAGAAACCGGCAGCACCATTATAAGTGTCGGTGCGGATTCCACTGTTGTTAATATTAGTGAATAACAACCCAGATTAATTATCTTCCATTTTTAGTAGATGATAATTCAATTCAGTTTTATTTATAAATTAACGTCATTTCAACTTTAATGAGTGATTATTATGAGTTGGTTTGCATGTCAAGATGTATGACAAGAGTTTTTTCAAATCATAGTTTTCATCATGTACATATAAAAGTGGAGGATTCTTTATATTATATTAATTGAATATTCTCGTTTTTATTTAGTTTGTATTTAATTTGTACGAAATTAAATATTTACTTTTTTAAAAAAATAAATATATTTTTTATTTAAAAATTTTTTAATAAATTTTTTAATTTAATATATTTATACACAATTACTTACCATTTTAATTTAATAAATTTGCATCTCACTAACTCATAAGTCTCCCCATTTATTAAATTATTGTTAAGAATAATTTGATAATTTATTAATTTTTAGTCAAAGTAAAAAAATGAATATTTAATTATGGACGGATGGATATATGAAACAAAAATATTTTAATTTGATGTCAAATTCGAAATTTAAGTCTCTAATAATAATTTTTTCACTTCATTTTCTAACAACTCTCTCACACTTTTGAGTAGAAAAGGACTAATTATTTATTTGTTTCTTTTTTAAGAAAAAAACAAGACGGTATTAGTTAAGAAGGAATAAATACATCATGTTCAATAGGAGGTGGAACAGCTTCTCCCTAATCATGTTCTAGGATTTGTTCTTATTTGATTAATAAGTTTGATTTCAAGGGGGTTTTTTTAATATAAAAAAAAAAAGTTAAAAAGTGTTTTGAGGTATCTTTTAATCCTATTTCATTTTGAGTTTTATATTAGAAACCGTTGTTTCAAAGCTCCTCTAGTTTTGCGCTTATATATAAATTTCAAAAAGGAAATTAGTGTATTAATTCCTAAACTAATCCTATTTAAAAACATATATTTTTTATAACTTAAGCCAAGAAAGAAATTAAAAACCTTTATATCTTGAATATCTTTCGCACTAATTAGATATGAATAAATTTTCTTGTGTAATGGAGAAGATTGCCTCCTAATAGAACATCATGCTCATATAAAATCATTCTATAATATACAAAAACCAATCCCTTGTGCTTCTCCTTTTAATTTTGTCCCTTTCTTCTTTTTTTTCAGGATTTGGGGGGGGGGGGGGGGGGTTGGTAAAAGCCAGATTGAAATTTGCTGGCTTGAATGGGGGTGCCTTTGCAGCCTTTATGCATGTCCTCAAGCTTTTAGAAATGCAATTTCAGCTTGAGGGCCATATTACGGACATCTCAACAAAAAAAACAAAAAAAAAAAAAATATATATATATATATATATATTCATGTTTTATCTTTATTTAGAAATTGATATCTATATTCTCAGTTTTAGCTAAATACTTTTGAAGCTTTAAGAAAAATTAAGGTTTATTTTTTGCAATTTGATGTTAATCTAAGAAAAATCGGGATTATTTTTTATATATATAAAAAAATGGAAAGCAGCAATTAAGAAAATATTTCTGCACTTCATTATTAATGACAAGAACATCATATATTTTTTTGAAGTATTTTCCTTCAACATTTTTTTCTTTTTAAAGTGTAAAAAAGAATTTTTCAATTATAAATCATTATATATATATATATATATATATATTCCAATATAATGAGTTTCTTGTCTTTGTGTGTGTGTTGTTTTTCCCACTTTATCTCTCTTGCCCTTTTTTACTAGGGTGGTTGCTGCAAAGTCATTGTCCTGGAAAATGGAAATATTTACTGGCTTAAATAGGGGGTCATTCCCAATTGACTCGTGCATCTCATGGAGCTTTTTGAAATTGCCCGCAATTTGAGATTAGGGACTCCACTCCAAATGTACATTACCAAGCGAAATTCAAAATTGACATTTAGGAAATTACAGATATCCTAAATGTTACGTAGTATCATTCAAGAATCGCAATTCATGAATCATCAAACAATTGATCTTTTACAATGTGTTATAGCTATTTGGAATCCAAAAATAAAAAACTTTGGACATAGACCCGCTGACAAAAGTGTGCTAACTTAAAGGAGATAAGTCTTTGTCAGTTTGGAGGAGATAAGTAAGCTGATTTTCGATCGATAAAATAAGTATAATAAGTCTTGTGATAAAATCAATGTATTTCTTTTAAGTTCTTGAGGTCGTTTTTCATCAATTTAAAGTCTAAAATTGACCTTAATAGAAGAATAAAATTGAACACCTAACAATTCATCCTCATCAAAGAAATGACAAGGCCCCTATTCGATATTTTGATTCATCAAGCAAATTTATGGTGAATTCTCATTTTTGAAGTGCGTTTAATGAAAGGTAAAAATTAAAGGACAAATTTGTCAACATATATAGGCGATGAATCGCTCGCTTTTCAACACAAAAAGAAAAGACTGTAGTACTTAACGGCAAAAACTACCATGTAGGGCCCACTAGGAATCTCCGTAAAACCAGTAATCACGAAGGAGCTGGGGACCCCACATGTTTTAGTTTAATCACGCCATTTCACCCTCCTTTAATCTCTTTATAAATTCCCCATTACTCGTTTCATTTTTTCTCATCCCTCCTCCCATTGTTGTCTCTCACAGAAACCAAATACACCAAAGGAGAGTGTGTGAAAACCCCTATCACCAATGGCACTTCCTTCACTCTCTCTCTTCTTCTTCTTCCTGCTCTCTCTCCTCAATCTCTCCCTCCTTGCTTCCTCCTCTCCGGCAGCCGTCCAAGACCCAGAGCTCGTCGTACAAGAAGTACAAAGGTACATCAATTAATTTCATTCTTGCATAATGAAAATAATTAATAATGAAGTTTATGTTATGGGTCTTGAAAAAAATGTGTAATGTATTTTGTAATGTAGGAGTATTCATAATGCGACGAGGGCAACAAGGAGAAAGTTGGGATACCTTTCTTGCGGAACAGGTAATCCGATAGACGACTGCTGGCGGTGCGACCCGAATTGGGAGAAGAACCGCCAGAGGCTGGCAGATTGTGCCATTGGGTTTGGAAAAAATGCCATTGGTGGTAAAGATGGAAAGATTTACGTGGTGACTGACTCCGGCGACGATGATCCGGTCAACCCTAAGCCGGGAACCCTCAGGTATGCCGTTATCCAAGATGAGCCATTGTGGATTATATTTGCTCGTGATATGGTGATTCAATTGAAGGAAGAGTTGATTATGAATTCATTCAAGACCATCGATGGTAGAGGAGCTAGTGTGCATATTTCTGGTGGTCCATGCATAACTATACAGTATGTGACAAATATTATTATTCATGGATTGAATATTCATGACTGTAAACAAGGAGGGAATGCTATGGTGAGGGATTCCCCAAGGCATTATGGGTGGAGGACTTTATCGGACGGTGATGGTGTGTCCATCTTTGGTGGTAGTCATATTTGGGTAGACCATTGCTCTTTATCTAACTGCCGTGATGGGCTAATTGATGCCATTCATGGGTCCACTGCTATCACCCTTTCAAACAATTATATGACCCACCATGATAAAGTCATGCTTTTGGGGCACAGTGATTCTTATGTTCAAGACAAGAACATGCAAGTCACCATTGCCTTCAATCACTTTGGTGAAGGCCTTGTTCAAAGAATGCCAAGGTAATTATGGGATGTTGTTATATATATATATATAAAAGATAACTGGGAGATGGACTTGGGAGTAATGATTTGTTGTTTTTCATATACTCGCAGATGCAGACATGGATACTTCCATGTGGTGAACAATGACTATACACATTGGGAAATGTATGCCATTGGAGGGAGTGCTTCACCCACTATTAATTGTCAAGGGAACAGATTTCTTGCTCCAAATAATAGGTTTAGTAAAGAGGTGAGAACACATTTTCTTTTTTTCAGGAAACATATTTTTATCTGTTTAAGTTCTTGATTTTCTGGATGAGAATTCTTGTTCGTGATTGGAGGAGACAATTCATATTTTTTGAAAATTCAAGGTTTTTCTTAAAAGTAATAAAGTGATTTGTTAATACACCCCCACCCTAGCTGACAAATTTTAGAAAAGGAAAAAGAAGAAAAAGAAATTTGTCCTAGACTTTTGTACTGAAATGCAATACATATTTCCGTTTACTTTTACTATTTATGGGTTGAAAAAGTCTTTGATTTCCTTCAATTTGACACTGTACCTTCCACTTTATTTCATTTTCTGATTGATCATATCAAATTATGATTTACCGATCAAACTTAACAATCTATAAAACTATCAGCACATGCTTGCATTAACTGAAATAAACTTTTTGCTTAATCCTGGTCTAGGGGGCATCTAAAGCTTTTGACAATTTGATATGTATCACCGAATTTCTTATCCAAATCCCGTCAAATATTTTCTTTTATAAACCCTTCTTCCTTCCCTAAATATGTATCTCATGAAGGCCACTAAAGATTATTTAAAAAGTAATATTAAGTAATGCATTTATCTCTATATATGTAGGTGACAAAGCACGAAGATGCACCAGAAAGTGATTGGAAAGGTTGGAATTGGAGATCAGACGGAGATCTAATGCTAAATGGTGCATTTTTCACACCATCGGGAGCAGGAGCATCATCAAGTTATGCCAAAGCATCAAGTTTGAGTGCAAGGCCATCATCACTTATTAGTTCTCTTACAAGTAATGCAGGTGCACTGGGTTGCAAGAAGGGTTCCCGCTGCTGATTATTCTCACCAACAAGACAAAAGGATTATTTCACTTGGTCTTGTTCAATTTAGATTTACTACAAGCCTAAAAAAAAAGAAGAAGAAAAAAAGAGAGATTAGAAATTAAACAAAGTAAAAAAGAGGGGCTCAAAGAAATGTTCCAAGGAAGTCTAGGTTTGCCACTAGGGCCACTTTCTTGGCTTTTTCTTCCCTCTATTTTTTTTAACTTTTTTTTTTCTTCTTTTTCCTTTTTCCTTTTGTCTTTTTTTGCTTTGATTTACACAACCTCGGCCTGTTCCTCAAGCCATTGGGAGTTGAACTGTTGGACTTCTAATTGGTTTTAGAGAAAGCAAGTGCAGAAGTGTTGCTATACTATAAAATTTGTGTTTCTTCATTTTTATATATATCTATCCCTCATTTTGCCATTCCATCTCCCGTGATTTTTTTTTCCCATTATTATTGTACATTCTTAAACAATACAATATTAGTATAGTTTTCCTAACGCACAAGAGGAAATGCAAGTAAGAAATTAATACAATAATCGAGAAAAAAGGACAAATGAAACAGAAAATGGAAGTAAAAGACAAGGGCAAACCCCTTCAAGAAATTACCAACCAAATATATTATTCTTGTTATACTAAGTTCAACAGCTACTGTATAACAGGAATGAACATTCTATGGCAGCAACAAAGAGGTCATCATTGGACATTATATGAATGGATATTACTTAGATAGGAATCAATCCAAATACTCAAATCCCATGAGATCTGTAACTGAATTCTCAAGGACCACAACATAGTATTTAATCAATTAAACTACTTTGGAAGTGATATTAATTAGTTATTTAGCCAGATGATGCTTCGTAAACCAATGCACTATAACAAAAGAACACAACTAAGTTCCAAAGGAAACGGCCTCCATAAATAAACTAAAATGCCAAAGGAAACCTCGATCTCTTCGGAAATTTTTTTAAAGAAAAAAAGAAACTATAAAAGTTGTAGTGATGTATCAGTAACTGCTACTAATTGATGTCCCTCAATTTAGTTTACAGTCTTAACTTTTTGAGCCTTTACAATATTGTTTTATTTCTTAGAACTCTTAAAAATTGTTATTTGACCATTTAGATAATTTAGATGAAAATAAATAAATAAAACTCATGGAAAACACTCTCATGTGACATTCTCATGATGGTGATTTTAAAGGGTAAAGTTGACAAATTACAATGATAATTTACAATTTAGTCTCTTAAATTGCAGATCTTAACCGTTTGGTTGCTCTTGGTTTTCTTTTTTAAAAATATTTTTTTGATGTATCCTCTAACACTGTTTCGGATGATCCTTTTTAATTCATGATCCCTAACATTTTATATGATACAATAGTTACATCCTTCTTACCAATGCTTTATCAAAATAGATGGCTAATTTTTGCATTGTCCCAAAATAGATTACTCATGCCAAGAATGAAATTATAATGTATTATAAAGAATAGTAGTAGAAATAAGATAAGATAAGTTATTAAATTCCTCTAGTTGTTCAACCTTTTGGGCTATCTAAGTGATATTTGAGACCTTGTTTTATCACACAAAATGAATTAAAGCTCATCAATCTTAGTATCTTGTTGCTTTGTGTCTTACTACATCTACTCATGTTATGGTAACACAAAAATTAGTCATCTATTTTGCTAAAGTATTGTCCAAAAGGGTATAGATATTGTATCAATTAAAGAAAATTGTTATAGAAGTACCAAATTTTTTGTATTTTTTTTAAAAAAATCATTAAAAAATCGTAATAGTTAAGATTATAAACTTTAAATACAAAAGTGAATTATCATTGTAATTTAATAACTTTGTCCTTAAAAATTGTCACACGTAAATGTCAAATGCGTGTTGCAATTGGATTCTAATAATTACTTTGTTAGAAGGACCAAAATTGTCAACTAAAAATTATTATAGGATCTAATTATTATGTTTTCTTTTTCTTAAAAAAAAGAACAGAAATCACGCAAATTTAAATCTTTCACAATTAGAAATAGCTCACAAATAGGAAATTTGGTAAGAAATCGTTGCAAGCATGTCCGTGAAACTACACAATCAAATTAACTATCCTGATATTAACAATATATCATGCCCTTTTCACGGCCTTTTTTTTTTAAATAAAAAAAAAGCAAAAATTACTTTCTCAACCCTTTTTTTTAGTTGTTAGAAGATTTTTGTCTTGCCCTTAACTCGTTTAAATGAGTTTTTAGAGATATTTTATTAGTTTGTTTCAATATTACACTTAGTTATTATTATTTATATTTGTCACCTCTTTCTTATTTCTAACATGATTTTTATTTTTCTTTCATTTTTTTATTTTCTCTTTCTTATTCTCAATACAAAAACTTTATGCATTCATTCCTTCTTTTTTTATAAAATAAAATTAGAAAAATTAGCAAATTTAGAGTTTATACTTTTTTACTTTTTCAACGTTAGTAAGATATCTTATGCTTTAAATTTTACAATATGAGTATTTTTTAAAATTTTCAACTTTGGTAGCATATTTTCTATTTTGAATTTTACAATACTAATAATTTTTTATTTTTTCATGTTTGATCAATCCGATCATTTTTTTCTCGTTAATATTATGTAAAATAAGTGACTCACATTTTTATGATGATATACATATCGTTTTCCATGAGCATGAGTCAATAACAAACTTCAATTAAAAAAATATTGGTACGATTAAATAAAAGTATTTTTGAGTTCAATAGGCTTACCCCCCAATGTAAAATAAAAAAATTAAACTCAACTGCGCCATCCCTCCCCCACCAAATTTTTTCTCCTGAGAACTCATATAATATTATTGACTGGAAATTGGGTTTCTGATAGGACAAAAAAGGGGAAGAGCACATGTGTATGAGATCTCCTTTTAAATCTTAGCTGTCATTGTTTCTTCTAAATTGGTTACAACTGCATCTTTGAAAAAACCTGCAGCCACATTCAATAGAGTTTCTACTCTGAAAAAGTAGAAAAGTGAATCATATCTCCAAATCTCCAGCCATGCAACATTATCAAACATATTGATTCAGCTACAATTACTAGTGCAATTATTTTTACTCTTCTAGAAGGTTACTCCTCTGTGTGGGGTGGCATTTATAAAAGTCAAATTTGACATAAGTAAAAGGCAAAAAGATTACTATACCATTCATTCATTTTCTCTTTTCTTTTCAGAAATTTAAGAAAATTCTTTAATGTGTTCATATTAACATTGACTTTCTAGCTATTCCCTAGTTAAGTAATATAATTGGCATTATTATGATTTCTTTTTTATTAAATTTGCATTCGACTATATTCTTGTGCGTATAAAAATAATAAATTTTCAGTGTATTTCACTTCACAGAATTCAAAATCTAATACTGTCACGATTAGAAACTTGCATTATGGCTAATTTAAATTTGCGATGATTGATTGTGTCCATTGCTATGTGCCAAAGAGTGTTATGGCTAATTTAGACATAGAGTTTGTATGAACTAGTCCATAATAAAAAAAAACACTTCAAAAGTCTTTGGGTGGTGGTAAAAAAAAAAAACAATTAACTCAGTCTCAAGCTCCAAAAGTCCTAATAAATAACATTTGGACAGGATTTACACAACTACTTCTTTTTACCTTTATTTTATTTTATTTTTTATGGAGAAGCGAAAACTACAAGAAATTTTTCTATAGAGGTTTGCACCTCATTATATAATTATTCTTTAGCACGCCTGACTAAAGCAACTAGTTTTAGTCAATACGTACCAAAACAATAAAGAGTTGTTCATCTTTAGAAAAGCTTTAATTTTATTTTTATTTCGAGCTCACTTTTATGCTTTAACCATTTATAATAATAATAATAATTATTATATTATTATTATGCATTTGCCATTTTGGAATGCAATCAAGAAAATTTTCTTACTCATCTGGCTGCAAATGATAGGCCACTTTATATACCTAACAATTTATTATGACTGTCTAATTTTTTTTTATATTTTATGAATGGTTTCTAATCTAACCAAATCATTGGAAAAATAATTCTAATAACAAATGTTGATATTACTATTATTTTTAGAAAATTTAAATACTTTCAACACACACACACACACACACATATATATATATATAAGGGAAACCAATTTCAATGCATATTAGTAAAAAAGAGAAATGTTAAAATAATGCAAACTTTGTCATAAGAGAAAAAGAAATTCTGAATTTTTTCTCATTAAAAATGAATTTACCCTTTCTCATTGGGAGGAAAAAAGAATTAATCATTGCCAAGTTTGAAAATCTTCAATGAAATTTTTGTGACGTTGATATTAATCAGAATATTATCTTTGACAAACTAATAATGCTAATGCCACAAGCCAAATCAAAGTTTGTTTTTTTGTATGAATTTGGATTAAATTTTGATGTTTTGTATTTCAATGTTTGATTTGATATTAATTGGATCTCATAAATTATATCTAGTCAATTGATTAGTTAAAAATAACCTTTGAGGAAAAAAATATGATTAGTTAAAAATATAATTCTGATAAAAAATATTTGATTTAATTATGTGGGGCCACGTGTGTGGTTTAAAAAAAATAACTTAAAATTTGAAATAGAATGTTTTGGAAGGGAATAATATTTAAATGTAGTAAATAAATCATTGGATAGTATTGTTTATTGTGATAACTCACTCTCAGCAGCAATTTTTTCAATTTTTTAAACTAAAATTCAAGATTAAAAATTAATCAACAATAGTTTAAACTATTTTTAATTAATTTTTTTTATTTTAAATAAAAGGGATAAAACGACAAAAGAATTCATAAATTCCCAACAAATAAGAGTAACTTAATTGATAAAGAAATCTCGCCACCTATACAATTCTAAAAATCATGATATTGATTTATACTCTTTATAATAATTGTGGTGTATTTTAAAAAAAAATCATAAATTCCCATGATCAATTAGTTAAACTAACATTTCTTTTTTTTTTTTTTACAGAGAAAAAGAAATTTAAGTTGGTGCAAGAATACATCAAATACATTGTGATATTGACACACATCATTCAACCATGTGGTAGCCAACCACCAAAAAATTTAGAAGATTTTTATTTTTTTATTTTTTTTGAGCCATACCTATAGAAGATATTGATTGTAAAATTCCTATTATCCCGCAATGCACGCTCAATCACGTGCAGCAACAGAAAGAGTGGACGTAATCATTCTTCAATACTTCTTTTTGAATTTTGTGGTTATCTTTGACGATATTTTATTGTTTTCTTGTCTCAAAACAAAGGCGAATTGAAAAAGGGATAAAAAGTGTCATGTATTTTTTAATTTTTATAAATTTTAGTTTTAATAATTAATTTTTTTTACTCATGTATGTATTTAAAATTTTCATTCTCGAACCAAAATGTAAACTCATTATTTCTAATAACTTAGTTAATTTCTAATTGTCATTTTATTATACACATGTTCTAATTCTCATTTTCTAATTCAATTTGATGCTTTTTAGTTTTTATTTTTGCATTTTTTCAGATTTCTTTTCTAGTTTTGATTTAAGTATCTCTTATCCTAAAGGGGGGGGGGGAGAAATGAGTTTACAAATAATCTAATTGGAGAAAATGAGTTTATGTGGATTAAAGAATATTGAGTTTATATTATTGTTGAGAATGAAAAAAAAAATCATTTAATTAAATGGATGAGAGTGAAATTTTTAAAAATAATTTTGTAAAGTTTGAATGCATGCACGAGTAATAAAAAAAATTGAGTGCATTTTTTTTTATAGTTTTAAAAATTTTGAATGAATACATTATTAAAAAAAATATTAAAATCAAAATTTATAGAAGTTCTGGACACTTACCTTTTACCCTTATAAAAATTTTATTTTGCTAATGTTTTGCTTCATATCAACTTGAAATTTTAATAGTAGTAAGAAAAATTATTTTTTTGTACATGTTAGGCCATTTATCTATAAAGTATTTAAAGTTTTCTTTTACTATTTTAATACTAAAAAAATTACAACCCACCAAAAGTTTTTTAAAGCCAAATTCAATGAATTCATTGACCAAAAAAAAAAAACAAAAAAACAAAGCACAAGTTGTTTCCGTGTACGCTAAAACTTTGGAGAAAATTTTCATAAACTAACAAAATTACCTTAAGAAAGCTCTCATGTGAGTGGTTAGTACGTTTTTTTTTTTCTTTTAACGTTAACTATAAGAATTTGGTTGATTCTTTTTTTTTGGAGCAATTTGAACCTTAATTTTTCTGAAAATGGAGGATGAAATTAGGGGCTTTTTCCGAATTAGATGTTGGAAGGAATTGGATTTGGTGAGAACAATGCGAGAATAATAATGCATATTTGACCAAAAATTGTTGACCTCGTCGAATTTATCATTTTTTGGACAGAATGGAATGTGAAAAGATTGACAACTCAAAAAGTTAAAAATAAATATCAAATACTCCATCATTTCATTTCAATTATCCATTTTAAATTTATACAATAATTAAGATAAGTATTGAAAATAATAATTATGTAATTAAAGTTTTTAAATTGCTCTTGAAAAACCTAAGAGGGGGTGAATTAGGTTTTAACCGATTTTTCTTTTATAAAATAAACAAGCTTTCTAAGATAACAAATATCAAACACTTGGTGTTCAACCAAAGTATGAAATGATGAGTTCAAGAAAAGAAGCAATGAACACAAAGATTTATAGTGGTTCGGTTTATCCAACAAAACCTAATCCACTACCTTGAGCTATCTACTCAAAGGATGTCACAAAACCTTTCACTAATATAGTAAGAGAGAATACAATAGAGGCTCACCCAATTCCCTTAGGGTTTTACAACACAAACCTCTTAACCAACCAAGGTTCACTCAACACTTTGAGTTTTACAATATAACCTTGTCTACACACCTATCTCTATTACAACAATTAATGAAAAAGAAGCTCTTAACACAAACACAGTTTTCTATGGTTCAAGGCTCACTCTAACCCTTAGAGTTTTAAGCTCAATGCAACCTTGAACAAATCAATCAAGATATGAATAAGAAGAGTTTGATATATGAAATCACCTTAATGTGAAGATATATCAATGTAAAGCATAAATATCTCTTTGAGTAATGTTTTCTTGTAAGTTGCTCAAGAACCCCAATGATTTTGTATAAATCTCACTTTGATGAATTTCACAATATGAATGTTAAGATTTGGTTTCAAAATAATCTCCAGAGGTTCTATGAAGTGTTAGGATCAGATTTTTGCTCAAAAAGTGGTTGTTACGAGTTGTTTAAACGATTGGGTATTTATAAGTATGCACCAACGGTCATAAAAATGGCTGTTTGAATCCCACTCAGGAGAAGTGCGGTCGACCGCAAATCAGGAGGGTCGTCCGCACCATCATCCGCAAATGTTCCAGAGAACTCTGGACAGACTGCGGACGATGAGCTCAGAAGTCCGGTCGACCTCTCCATCATCCGCAAGTGTTCCAGAGAACTCTAGACAGCCTGCGGACGATACTCTGAGAAGTCTGGTCGACCGCATAATTTGTGGTCGTCCACACTTTTGTCAGGTCGACCACAAATGCATTAAAACTATGCAGAACAAGTTTCCAAACAACTCTAAGAGTTTGCAAATTATATTTTATGAATTTTGAAGTATGTGCATGTATTTTGAAAATCATTTCAAATACCCAACTCATGTTTTATCTAAATGAAATGCATTTTGAAAATCATTTCACTTTTATTGAGCAACCTATAGAACTCATTACTCAAAGGGATAGACCTAGAGATAACCAAAGATAAATAAAGAATTAAAGCTACACCTCTAGATCCTATCTAATCCAGAAACGCTTATCTTCAAGGCTTGACATCAAAAGCTCTTTCCTGAAGATTTGAAACTTTGATCTTGCAAGGATTAGATATATGAATCCTAAAATATCATCACTAATACAATAAAGTCATTAGTCCTTATCAATGTTTGTCATTTAATCAAAATTAAGATATTAAAAGCTTTAAGACTTTCAGCTCTAATTTAATAACTAGTGTATATGTATTAATTCTCTTTAAAAAAATACATTCTCCAGTAAATAGTTAACAACTCATCAAAAATCATTCATTAATAACAATTATATAATTGTAAAATTATGTACTAAAATTAGAAACTGAATAATTGAAATATACATACCAAAATAAAAACGTGGACGATTAGAATGAGACAAATAGAGTAGTACTTAACAAACAATTGAAGTTTGCCAATTTGTTCCGGTATTGATTCCTAGTTTTTTATACAAATTAAATTTATGCACATAATTTTGGGGAAATTCCTTGGCTTATAATTTATGCACATAACATTTCACAACAATAATTCTAAAATTTAAAGAAACTTTTCCTTTCCATACAGTAAAATATACAGATAAAAAACACTTTTACAAAGCAAAAGTTCCTGACAAAAACATGTTTGTATATGTGTGTATATAAATACTAGTATTGCACTCGTGCGATGCACAAAATTTTTTTTTTTTTTGGAAAAGAATTTATCATTTGTGATTTATGTGTCATTGACATACTATCCATCAGTAAATATGATAATGTTTAAGTAATTGCATTGTAAAAACAAATAAAAATCTCCAAAGTATTGTATCTGAATAATTATAGATAGTTCAATATATTAAAAATATAAGATGGAAAAATTAGTTTAATTTTTGCAATACTTCATGGTTTATAGCATTAGACGTGGTAGTACATGAATTGCCATTCTCATCACAAATCATGATTTTGAGACCTTTTTTTATTTTCACGTGTGATATAGCAACATACAATTGACCACGTGTAAAAACAGACCGAAACAAGTATAGCCCAACATTGTTCAAATATTGTCCTTAACTCTTGTTGATTGTCATTGCAAAGCTAACAGAAATAAGAAATTGCCTCATTTGAAACTTGAAAAGCAACCTCTATGTCTGAAGAAATTATAACCATACGAAAAATTAAGACATTGTTTCCAACACAATTACCAGAAATAACTTTCGCTTCCAATATATGGGAACCCAATTTGGTGATCAATAGTCTTATTTCATTGCATAAACCTACAAATTCAATATTATTTAACAATATAATTAGATAATGAACCTTTAACTTTATAACATGACTAGGGAGTCTAGATCTTTTTATACTATTTAAGAATTCATGTGTAAGCAAGTCCTCACGAGTAACACTGCTATTTGTTCCTTTGCAAACACTATCTGAACTTAAATATATTTGTTCATCTCCAGGAAGCATATCTTGCATGTATTCATTGATCTTATCAACCAATTTAAGTGTTCGAACCAATATGGTTCTCTCTTGAAAGTAAATGAAATCATCAATGTGAGATTGTAACAGTGAGTAAGTATTATCAACAATGCTCTCAAGAGGATCAGAGATATCTTTAATTATAAATTCATCAGGTATTTGAATATTCTCCTCCCTATCATTTTGGCACTCAACTTTGCCATCCCCAGCCTTCAGAATCCATTCAACAAATTATTCATATTCATTAGTTCCATCACCCAAAGAACCAGTTCTCAGTCTCATATTTAGAGTCAGTGTCAACACTTTGCAAGATTGCCATAAATATGAAGAATTAACAATTGCATGCACAATGTCTTCTCAACTACCTTTTGGTATGACCGATAATATTTATTTAAAATCTCCTCCCAATACAACAACTTTTCCTCCAAAAGGTTCATGCATACTATTAGGATTTGAAAACCTTATTATATCTTTAAGGCTTCTATCCAATACTTCAAAACAAAACCTATGAGCCATAGGAGCCTCATCTCAGATTAAAAGTTTGGCTCTCACAAGAAGTTCAGCTAAAGGCGTACCTTGTTTAATGTTGCATGTAAAATCTTCATTTATTTCTAATGGAATACAAATCTGGGAATGAGTCGTTCTTCCTCCTGGGAGTAATTGGGCAGCAATACCGCTTGAAGCAACATTGAGGATGATCTCACCTCTCGAACTAATTGAAGATGATAATGTCATTCATATGAATGTCTTACCATTACCTCCATATCCATATACAAAAAAAAAGTCTCCACGATTAGATTCTACTGTATACATTATTGTATTATACGCAACTTGATGCTCTTCATTTAAAGACAATGTTAACTTTGAGAGTTCAACTATCAAATTTTTCTGTTATAACAAAGCTCTTCTTGCAACAATATGTTACTCAATTCCGATAAATCAAAATCTTCAAATGTAGGCATTGATGAAAAATCAGTCAAGCTACGCCCACTCGTTCTTAACAACCTTTCAATCTCAAACAAACAAAGCATAGTTCTTAATTTCCTCACAACCGAGTTGCAAATCTACAAAATAATAGATTTTAATAAATTTTATAAGATGATTAAACTTTCAAGTCTAAAACCTACTAATAAAATACATGTACATAAGAAGTTTTATTATATATATATATATATATTGCATATATACAACTCATATATTTATATGTAAATAGGGGATAAAAAGACTTTATCATCATAACATAACAACTTTCTTTGACGATATAAGATATCCTCTGATAAGTATTTCCATGTTTTATTCCATACATCTTCTAGTAGATTAATATTGTTTGATAGAAAGTAATGTTATAAGCAACATTTTCAACTAACTTCCTAAAGCCCAATGACTTGCTTTCATGATTGCTTCAACATATTTATTGTCATCATCAAGTAGACCTATTGCATAGCAAGATTTTTTTGTAAGTATCATATAAAATTACATCAACAACGTGTATATCTTCAACACATGTCGCTTTTCCAACAACATTCAATAGCATACACAAATAATACAACTCACCATTACTGCCTATTACAAAACCCCTCTTCCTTGGCAATCATTTCTTGACATAAGATTTTTAAACAAACTTCATCAAGAACTTTGCATATGTAAGATTTTTAGCTTCTGGATATTGTTTATTAGCTTTCATCCAAGCTGAGAACATGCTTCTAGTTGAATCATTTTTTCCATCATAGAATATAATGAATCATTATCATTAAAATATACATCATGCTCATCTCGTAAATGGAAATTCAATATGTCCATAGGAGGATCTCTGAAATTTATGTCATATGCAAATATCCTCCAACACGCTTCACATGGTGAAACATACCTACAATCATAGTATTTCTTGATCTCATCAACTATTTCACCAGTGTGTCCCCTTCTACAATCTCGTAAAATGCAAATGTAACACGATTATATTCTTTATTGACATACTTAAACAAATACTTGATTGATTTTGATTGGTTATAATATGAGCACCCATTGTTAACAATAATGAAGGATTATAAGGAACAACATAACGATTGTCCAAGGAAATACCATTTTTTACCACAACAATCAATTCCATTATCTCTCATCTTGTAGATTGGATACCCTTCCTCATCTATTGTTGTTTTATCATTGAACTTTTTTGGAAAATGTTTTGAACAACGACCATCAACCATGCAAGGTGAGCAAGGATTTGATAAACCACAAGGTCCATGCATCATCAAATTTTTTAGTACATTATGGAGCTTAGGATTTTCATTATGATCAATATAATCAGTAGTAGAATACTTATTATCTGGATGAAAGAATAATAGTATATGAGCATGAAGTAGACCTCTTTTTTACCATTCCACTGTGTAGAACATTGCAAACAATATTAGTTTCATATTGATTAGTAAAAATATAATTGTATATGTTATATGTAAAATAAATAAATCTAGTTATTAAATTTTAAATGTTTACCCGCCATAACATTTTCAAAATATTGTCCCTGTCACAATTCACGCAGCAACACATTAAGTTTCATTTTGAATACCCTACTTAGGATATTAGGGCGATCCTCTGACCATAAATGTCATTTTTTAACAAATTGTACAATCTCTAGCCACCGAGGATTGCAAGTAAAAGTCAAGAATAAATTGGGATATCCTGCCCACCTGCATATAATCATTGCATCCTGATAATTTTGAATCATATATCGAGCACCATCAGTGAAAGAAGAAGGTAGTATCACCCTTTTTCCTTTAGTACCTGGATTAGTTTCTCCACAAAGTACTGCATCAGCTAGTCCTTTTGTAAAGATCAACTCTTAAATTTTGTTGATATGTTCGTATGTAAGACAATCTTTGGGATTCAATCATCTTTTTAAATCTTTGGCACTAATTTGCAACAAGCTTGTAGCCTCTCTTTCAAATAGGATGAATAATGCACTGTTTTGATCATCATCTACCCCAATTTTCAGCTTATACTTGTTATTATAACATAGCATGGTTATAGATCGTCATCGTATGCGATCTTAATACTATTGTATGCCATGTATTTTTCTTACATTGGGACAACATCATACACTCGTTTTTTACATTTAGGGCAATAGAAAACCATGTATCTTCATTTTCCACAGCAAGTATTCTTACCAGGCATAGATACATTCTAACATGATACATCAGTAGAAAAGTAATTAAGATCTTGTCGGGTGCTAATGAACTCTATTTTCTTAATGATTTAATATACCTCTCGAGTAGTTCGGATGTCGCCCAAGTTCTTCCTTTCAATGAAGACAATGAAATCTTCATAAAGAGTAGTAATACTATGTGTAGACACTTGTGACAGTGTGCGCAAATTATCTTCTTCATTACCTGCTAGGCTGTGTTTTTTTTTTCTAGAAAAGAAAAGCATTAAACCATCAAACTTACAAACTGTATAAAGTGAACAATGAGCATTCAAGGTGATTGATTTCAACCTGTATAAAGTTTATTATACTATTAATCAAAAGTAAATACTGGTGGCAGGGTAATCAAACTACACTGAAATGAGGCTTTGTAATCATGAAAATAATATAGTTGAAGATTCTTGTACAAACCATGTTTTCAAGCCCTTGAATGTATTACAAGCTTACAATACAAATTATACTTCATTAATATCTATTATATATATTTAGTGAAATTACACTCACTTATTTTTAAATGAAAGCTTTATCAAATTTTATGCAATATGATATTAACCACAAAAGGTATTTCATGTATAGTATAGTTGCAATTAAATTCACTGCAGTACATTCATTTTGCAAAAGATTTACAACTAAGTAATCTATATAATATATCTATTATTTAGTAACACCTAATAAAGAAATATACATGATCAAATCACTGCCATTAGAAAACAATAATACATCTATCCTCCTAAAGTAACTTACAACATTTTGAATATGTTTATTTCAGGCAAGTCATCATTGATGATCACTCTTGTTGAATACATCAAGCTGCTAACTTGATTTTTACCTACAATGTTTAACATAGGTTGTCCATTATTTCATAAACTATCAGTATCATTACCCGAGTAATATAAATAAGGTATCATATTACCTTTGTAATATTTGATCTTGTACCATTGTGCTATGATTATTACAAGTTCATTATTAATGTCTTCTACTATCTTCCCTACATCATCTGCAAATTTGCCCCATAATGTACAAGATAGTCTTGTTTTCCTCTTAAATCATTAAAATATTTTTATGCAATGACAGATTAAAAGAAAACCTCAGAGTATTATACCAACCAATATTAGAAAACTTACTCCAAATTCTCTAAGAATAGGACCAACATTCTGTTAGCCTAACCACTACTTATATCGTTCTCAGTCCCCTTGAATTCAAATACCCTACCAATGATGTCCGCAACTTATAATAGTTAGTATAAGTGCACAAAATGTGTAATTAGGATGCTATTTTTTTGAATGAGTTTTTAAGTATGATAAAAAATTAGTACCTACTAAATATTTGGATTTGGCTTCACCATTTAGTATATGTTTGAATGGTATGAAATTGAACCCATGCAGGTCTATAGTACCATCACCATATGCTATTTGTAATTTTATAGAAGACTAGAAGGATAATTTATATTTATGAGTACTTACTCTGTAATCTCCATGGTTATTTACTACGTACTACCCTGAATTTTGTGAACACATAAACCATGCCACCTTTAATAGCGTCTTCAAATTGTGGGAAGTATACTTTCTTCATTGTTGTCTGAATTCTACTACCTTGCATTAACATTATGAATTGTAAATAGCCAAATTTTAAAATGAATATAAATCATATGCAATAAATATATATATCTTTACATCGTCATCCAAAAGAACCATATCCATTGTAGCAATATTATTTTCATTACCCCTATATTTTTGCATTAATAATGTTTTAATAACACGTGATCTTGTCCTCCACTTTGTTCTTAAGGGCGTGATGCTTGCAATGCAATCAAATTTCATCGCTATTTTCAATTTTGAGAAACCTTTATTTTTAGGTACACAGAAGAGCAAAGAAATTACTGGAGAAATTGGTTTTTTTTTTTTGGAGTATTCTTTGCATTAAAATTGGAAAAACAAAAAATTAATTAAGAGCTTTGATATTTACAAACTTCTCAGCATTCAAGGTTTGAATACCACCTCGGAATTATGACTCCTCAACAACTCTACAATCGTGCAAGATTCTGGAGGGATTCATTGCTGTGCCAAGAGAGGTTTGACGCTTCAGATGCCCTTCAAATGGATGAGCTATTGTGAAAACTTTCATTTTTGCTATTTTAGATATATTCAATAGCACATGAGATATTTTTCAATAGTTGTGTATGCAATAAAACTTTCAATCAATAATAATACTTTGTAAAAATACTTTTTATTAGTCTCAAAAGTATTTTGAGATGTATTATTGTCTTAATCAATGGGCTTCAATATTAAATTGTCATACAACTATTTTGATGGCATGTGGGTACTTTACAACTTGTATTTAATTTTTTTTATTACTGACTTTTATTAAAAATTATTATGGATAGATGGCAGTGTGTGGTGAAATGTGGAACAACTTATATATATATATATATATATATATATATATATAAGCTTTATGCACGCTTAAAGAAAATTAGATGCATCTTAATGAAAAGATTTTTATTTCCACTATTAAAAACTATTCATCTAATTTACAATTTATTTATTGAATTCTTTTTAATTAAAAATTATCAATAAATAAATAAATATATCACTTAACTATTTACAATTTATTTTTAAAAAAATTAATATTTATAGTTTATTATGTATATTCTTTATCTCTTTTATTTAACTTTTACATCCTGAATAATTTTGAAGTAACTTCTTATATCGATCTATCACCACATGTGATGGTTTCCAACTGTGATGTCTTTTTTCCTATGGTTTTACATTTCATTTTACCTCTAAATTTGAAGTACAAATTACTCAAACTTCTCATTTTAGAAATAAAATATAGGGAAATTGGAAAATTCAGTCCCTCAATGACTTTTTAAAACTTTTGAAGATGGATAAATTTGTCAATCCATTGTTTCCATTTTCTCCAATGGACCAATGCCACCAAAAAATAAGGGACCAAATCCACAAAATGCATAATTTGCTAAACTTATTTTTAAATCCATAATTTGTTTTAGGGAAATTGGCAAATTGTCAAATTCAGTCCCTTATTTATCATAATTTGATAACATTGGTTCATTTTTTTTTTTTGCACTATTAGATCCCCTATTTATTCATGTTTGACAACTTTGGTCATTTCACCCAATTTACCGTCAACAATGTTTATTGACTTTTTAAAACTTTTGAAGAGAGTCGAACTTTTTTTTTACTTCCTCTCTTATCATTTATGTACAACTTAAACCAAACATGATAAATAATTATTTTTAATATTTTATTAAGAAAAGTTGATGAATAATACAATAACATATTTCTAATTATCAATAATTATAAAAGAAAATATAAGCTCATATTATCTTAGAAATAACATCAATGTCACATGTTGTAAATATACATGTGTTATTTCAACGTGTTGTAATATGCAAAAACTATATAAGTAATTAAAATTTTCTTAATTTAGTTATTTATCGCGTTTGATGAATTATAATTAGTATAGTTAAATAAATTTTTTAACTAATATAGTTGTTCTTATACTATATATAATTTATTGTGATATAACTAATTTGATTTTGTTTTTATAAAGTTAATGATATATTTTCTCCCTTTAATTTCTTGAGGATGAACATTTTCTCATTTTTTTATTTGATCAAAATAAGTAGATGATTGATGGTGATAGTTTTATAAGATCAATATTGCTATCAATTATTTATAAAAAAAAATAATTTTATCAATTATATTAGCTATTTTCATAAAGATTATAAAGTTCATTTGATGCAATGTCTATGATAATATGAGCTTAAGGTTTTTTTTATATAATTATCAATAATTATAAGTAGGTTATTGTATTATTCATTGAATTTTCTTATTAAAATACTAAAAATAATTATTCTGTCATGTTTGGTATATGAGAAGGAGTAAAGAAGGAAGAAGAAAGGAAAGATAAGAAAGGAAGTAAAAAGAAAAAAGATTTAAAAATAAATTGGCAAATTATGCATTTAGTGGATTTGGTCCTTTATTTTTTATTTTTTTGATGACATTGGTGCATTCGGGAAAATTAACATAGTGGATGAACAAATTGGCACCCTCCCTTCAAAAGTTTTGAAAAGTTAACAAACATTGACTTTTGTTAACTTACGTTAAATTGGACTAAATTACCAAAATTGTTAAATATGGATAAATGGGGGATCTAATAGTGCAAAAAAATAAGAAATTGACCAATGTTACCAAACTATGATAAATAAGAGGCTGGATTTGCCAATTTCCCTAAAATATATTGCATATCCATTTTTACCTGTACCTTAAAATGGAAAAGATAACATCGCTAGAAACACTACTTTGTAGATTGGTAGATGGATATAAAAAGTTACTTAAAAAATTGTTGAAAATATATAAAAAAAAATTAAAATGAAATAAAAGAAGATACGAATGATAAACCCATTTCCAATGAACCTCAACTAATTATTAAATTACTTATAAAAAACTTTTTTCTAAAAAAACAAAAAAATAAACAACCTATTCCTGAACTTCTAGAAAACTAATATGCCCCAAAATAAAGTTATTAAAAGGTAGAAAATATAATATATCTTACAATTACAGAGAATGGCAATGTGATGTTGAACTATGGCACCAATGCGAACACTAGCAAAGTCCAAGAACTCATTAACATTGAGGCCCAAAAAATGAACAAACTATAAATTCATCTAGTTAAACTAATAATAAACTAATCCTTAATTAAAGCAACAATCAAGTAACTACATATGAACAAACTAACTAATTCCTAATTCCTAATAATATGAGCAAACTATAATTCAAGCTAGTTTCTTAATTAAAATGAACATTCAAATAGCTAGTTATTAATTTCTTAATTATGACAATAAACTAAAACTGATTTCTCAATTGATTTAAATTATTAATATAGTTTAACTAAACCCCCCTTAAACTTATGATTTGATTTTAGGATGAGTTGAGAAAAGTTTTGAACCTTAGATATAACTATATTTATTTTATAACAGTAAACATTTAAATTTAGATGAAATGAATATATAAATATAATATAAAGAAATATAATTATTAATTTTAAAATTTTCTAAATAGTAATAAAAAAATTTATTTATCATTTTTATATAAGATTTTATGTAGGAAAGAAAATTAAAATTTTGTTTTATTTTTATTCATTAGAATGGCCCAAATTAAATATGAAGCCCGTAGTAATCCTGGACGAACTCAACTCAGGCCCAAATGACTGATTTTTTATTAGCCTGAACTCAAATTTAACTAGACTCAGTTTACATAATCCATGCCTTTATCACCCCCCATGTGCTGCAGGCGTGCAACTTCAATATTTTTTAAAACAGTTTTGCTATGAATTGGGCTAAAAATGAAGATGGAAATGTCCGAAAAAGGCCATAAATTGGGTAATGAGGAAGCAAGTAAGCCCACAATTGCACCAATTTCTAGTTCAGCGTTCTAATGAAGGCTGATGATTGATGAGTAGGTTTCACTTGCTCCTTTTTCTTATTCATTATGAAAGGTATGGCTTTATTTTACTTTTAAAATATTCTTTCGTCCAAAATTAAATATTTAGTTCGTTTGAAATTAAATGTTCATTTTCCTTAAATAAACATATTTTTTTATCTAAATTTTTATTAATAATCTCATTAATTTAATAGATTTATATTCCACAAATTCATGATATCCATCACTTTCCACCTTAATTTAACAGAATTAGATTCCACTAATTCATGAATATCACAATTCATTATAATAATATCAATGATAATTTGATAAATAAATTAAAGTCGATGACTTTTATTAATTTTTAAATAAAGTAAAAAGTGAAAATTCAATTTCAGACGAAGATAATATTATATTTCCCATCCAAATTAAAACAAATATTTATTCTTTTTAAAATATTCTCTCAGTCCTACAAAGATAATCAATTATTCCATTTTTAGTCTCTCAAAAAAAATAGTTAACTTTTTATATAAATATCATATTTAATTTTTTATTTTCACATTTACCCCTAATTACTATTGTTTGTTATCAATTATAAATTAATTTTATTTTGGATTTACAAACTTTGAAACTAAATTATAAAACAACTAGGAAACAAGTCCCTATTACTTACCATTAATATTTGGTTACAAAAGTGCTTGGAATTATACTTCTAAGGAAAATCTATTAGTTTATTTGTTTTTCGAATAATTTAAGTAATTAAAAATTAATAAGGAAATACATGAAAAAATGTATATAAAATTTACCTCTCAATTAAACTACTTGTCATTTCTTAATATGTGTTAAAAAAAACAACCTAACTATCTTTGTGGGATTGAGAAAGTATATATATATTTTTAAATTAATTATGTATTTCAATAAATTAATAAAGTGAGAGATCTTTTAACTTTGGATAAATTCTACTTTTCTCTTTGGCGGTAAACATGATATAGAAAATTCATTTGGGCACTTTTCTCATTATAGAAATGAGAAAAAGAGTAAGTAAATTAGATTTATGTACATGTTTTCTCCTCTTTTGCGCTCTTTTATCATAACAAAACCAAAATAAGGGGGGAAAAAAGAATGATATAAGAAAATGTAATAATTTGATTAACATTGTATTATATGGTGTACTTTTAAGTTATTTATAAGACTCAAGTTGTTTTTTGAATTAAAAGCTTAAGTAAGATTTCACCGAAAAACTATTTTAAAAAAATCACACAAAAGACTAAATTGAAGGTCGATCATAATTCAGGGATCTAAAAGTTTTAAAATAAAAATAAGGAATTAAAAACCAAAAAACAAAATTGTTCGAGGACTAAAATTATAAAGAAAAACAGTTAATCGACATAAATGCCTTTCAAAAGTTTTAACTGATTTAACAAAATTTTGGACAAAAGAACTCATAGCACAAATAAAAAATAATTTAAAGATCTAAAAAATTAAAAATAAAATTTAAGGATCAAAACTGAGAAAAGCAAATAATTTGAAGACTAAATCCGCTAATTTTCCAAAACATTTTCTTATTTTCGTAATATTAAATTCAAAAGCCATAACGTGTCGTGGCGCACAACCGCGTGTGTTTGGATCACGTCAGTGCGGCTCCGCCCTATATATATATATATATAAGTTTTGTGGCGCACCACCCCGGGTGGTGGGAACACGTCAGTACGGCCCCGCCCCTATGTATGTAGATAACCGCCCTGGCTATATTATATATATATAGTTGGGGTTCAAATTCGTTTTATATATAATAGTTGTTGCTGTGTTTAATTGTTTCCCGACCGAGTAGTTAGTTGTACCCTACAAAAGCAATACTAAAATAAAAGAATACGCTGTTGAAAATCACTTAAATATTATATATATATATATATATATATAAATATTTAAGGAAATACACGTTGATAATCACTTATCCACAATCTGGAGGAAAAGTGTTGGACCCCACTTTCAAAAACAATTTTCTCATCTCTTATAGAAAAACTCTTCAGAATTTTTATTACATTCATATCTTAAAATTCTTCCAATCAGATATAGGTCACACAAATAATATCTTTTTAAGACTTTTTTTTTATTAAAGCCACAATTTTAAAAATTTTGTTAACTAATTTTATTTTTATTAAGATCATCTATAATGCTAAACTATTAAGATTGAACAAATATTGTCATGCGACAACTAATAATTGAAATGTAATGTAAAATGAATAGAAAATTAATTTTAAAACTCATGTTCAATGTATAATTTCATTAATTTATTGTGTTGCTTACCTTGTCTATCCAAAAGTGAGATATGTTTATTTTCACCTATTTAGTCAATATGTTAAATATGATTTTAAAAGATGACATCAATTAAAGACATTAATTGACATACTTTTTTTTTATTGCTATTGAGACATTGGAGATTGTCTAAAAATATTCTTATACAAACACAATTTTAAATGAGTGTGTCTCCACTTTCCTCAAAATGAGAAGAGAGATTTATTTGGTTAAGCATAATTAGCTTTTTGTTGGATAATTGATATGGTATTATTATATCCCACGTATAAAGTGACATATTAAAACAATAAAAATATACAGTTGATTAAAAATAAAATGAGGTATGTTAAAGTTTTTTTTTAAAAAAATAATAAGGAAAGAGACCTTTTCAATCTCATAAACAAAAAATGAAATATAAAGAAAGAATGGGGCATAAACCTAACTTCCAGTATAGGTAAAAAATATGAGCACATAAAAAATAGAACATAAAGAAAGTCAAATTTATCTAAGTATATCAAAACTCTAGTCCTCCAATTTAGCTCCTGAGATGCAAATAATGTGTAATTTTATCATTTTCATCACTCAGAAATTAAGCCATGAGCCACTTTGTTCCTTTCTCTGAAGATGTGGGAAACTTTGTCTCTTTTGAAACAGATGAACTGCCGAATATGTCAGAGTAGCATCTAAATATGTCAAGATCCTCCTCATCTTATAATGCAATGTACGACAAGTGTCAAATTTACCTCTATTAATAATGTAATTTGTCTTAAATTTCGAGTTAAAATCAAACCATCTAAAATAGCACGCAACTCAATCTTAAAAATAGTGCAAGAATAATAAAATGAACAAAAAAACATGAATGCACCGTCCACTATTGTCTCTAATAATTCCACTACATTAGTTCTACCGTCCTTAAAGATATCAATTTGTGTTCATCTTATGAGATTCTATAGATGATCTATGCTAAGAAGCCAAGATAGGTAAGGAACAAGAAGTAGATAAAGTGATTCTAAAGAGCCAAACAAAACACATGTCTCCGTAAGATTGGTCATATCAAGTTATGTTTAAGTGAGTTTCAGTCAATTAAATATTGTATGAGAGATAATTTTCATACTTGTGTAGGGCTTACAAGAATTTGATTTTTTCGCTTAATGTTTTAAGAATAATAATAAAAAGTATCGTTGGACATTTTAAATTTTAAAATGATTCTTCACTTAAGATGTGGGTTCCTCAAAAAAAGCTAAAACTTAAGATGTTGGTCCAAATACAGATTTTTTAAAGTTGTTTATTTTCAGAAAATCAAAACAAAAGAAAAGGGAAAATCTATGAAACTTAACACGGTTTTGGTTGGTGCCAAATCCTTTGTGTTAAAAGAAATTGGTGGTGTGAAATGAAGCTTCAAACTTCTTCACGCGAGGGAATGAATAATGACCATGGATGCCCCTCTCCTCCCCCCCCCCCCCCCAAAAAAAAGAAAAGAAAAAGAAGAACAAATTCAAAATCATGCTTCTTCACACAAGAAATTTGAGGTATTACAAATTACAATCAAGAAATTCAACTAAAGTGATGTTCAAAGATGTTTGGCCGCCAAGTACGAAGGATCTGTTTCTATTTGAATGATATGTTTGATGTAGCATTAATGATAAAATGTGGAGTTCTTATTGTGCTTGTTCTTTTATCTACATACTTGAGATGTAAATGAGAGAGAGGTCATATATGTCCTAATTATGCTTTTTAAGCACCCTCATGCATAAGGGCCACATCTATTTTTGGAGAGAGGAAATCTATTGGCTTTCATATTTTGTTTTTTACAAGGAAAAGGGAAAAGTAAGAGTAAAATAAATTACATATCTAAATCTAATTGAGTAATAATTCTTTTAATAGTTAAAGTAAATTGACAACTAACTTAAAAAGAAAATCAAAATCCATTAAACAAAAGAAAGAGAAAAATTCATTTAGTTTTTTTTTTTTTGGTTTGAAGTCAAGCTTTTCCTTTAAGAAAAAAGAGGAGGAAGATAAGGAATTGGGAACGAGTTTGGGAAGCTTCTTGGTCAGAGTTGAATTCAAATCTAAAATTAGAGTAACAATTCTCTCATAATTTTCCTTTTTTTTAAAAAACCATTTTAAAGGTTGTTAATATAATATATTCATATTTTTATTTTATTTTTCTTATAGAATTTAAGCGTCGTGAGGAAAAAAGATTGAAAACTTGTCATCAAAATCAATACCTCATACCATAAATTAATAGATATATAATATTTTCTTTACTCAAAACTATCTTGTACATGTTTTATTATAAGAAATTGATTTGACGATTATATTTATATTTTATGATCTAAAAAAGTAATTGTCTTTGATAATATTGAAATACGATTTATTAGCTCTTAATTGAAATTTTCGAGATAAATTGGCATTCAAAGCCTCTCATCATATCGGGTGTACCAGTATAATCCAAAAATAGATTCATACAATAATCATATTGATACGAGAATAGAAATATTATGTTATTATGAAAATGATAATTAATAAGGACATTGTATGGTGTTTTAAAGAAGCCGCTCACTTGAGTCATGTTCTCAAGATATTGGAATCGGAACAAAAATTGCATGGTGAAAGCTTCTTTGTTTTGGATTGTATGTTATAGTACTTTTTTTTTTATTGCATGTAGTAATTTACCATATTATTCAATTATTTTAAGTAACAATATTAATTAGAAGTAGGGCATAAATTGATTTACAAATAGGTTAGGGTGATAAAATTTCAAAATATTAAGTGAATGTATATAAATGTTTTAAGTGTGAAAGTAATTCTTTGTTCGTTTTGAATTGCCTTAGAGTATGTATTTTTTTAGTAAAGAGCACATGTATTTAATGCATTCATTTCTTAAAAAAAAAAATTATAAAATATGTTTTTCTATATTATTATATTTTGGGAACAACTCTCACCGTTTTCAATAATTTGCCTTCAAAAAATGTGGACATGGGGAACATGTTACATGTGCTATTATTGATCATAATGATTCGAATGCACTTTTTCTTGACATGTGGCTTTTGCATTCCTACCACTATTAATTAGTATATCTTTTTTTTAATTTTTTTTTTATTTATATGAAGTTTACATAGAATGAATTTTTTTTATTTGCATTACAATAGGATGAGGTTCTTTGGTTACTAGAATGAATTTGTTAATTTTGACATCCATTGCGTGTTATTAAATTAATAATTTGATTTAATATTTGGTTCATATTTTTAAAATTAACAGTCAAATCAATATAAAAAAATAAATATTTTTCCATACTTGATGGAAATGAAGAGAGAGTAGTTGGTCAGTGCCTTAACTTAAAAGTTGAAATCACTACTTAATTTTGAACTAAAAGAATAATAGATAAAAGCAAAACAAATTCCTAAAACATGTAAGAATAATAATATTAGACTCATCAAAACTCGAATACAATACCAATAAAGCACAATTACAAATAGGGGTGTTAAAAAATTGAATCGAAAATTAAAAAAATGATTTGGTATTTTTATTTTTCAGTTCGGTTAATTGAAATATTTCAAAATTACTGTTTGATTTTTTTATTTGAATTTTAGAAATTTCATTAAATCGAAAAATTGATTTTAACATTTTTTTATAAAAAATATTGAATTAATATTTAACTAAATTTATTTATTTAAAAAATTAGTTAATTTTTGTCTTTTTTTATTTGAAGTGTTTTTGTTATTTACAAAATAATGATTATAAATTATAAAAGAAGTTCATTTATCATATTTTGATATATTATGAATCATTTTTTATATTCTTTTTATTGAAAATGTATAAATAATAAAATAATATGATTTAATTGTTTAGAAGATAAATTTTCTTTCTTTTACTTATGTCTAAGTGTGTGGGTGTATTTATCATCATTATTTCATTTCATCATATTTCTTTAAGTTCATTAAATTTTCGATCTAAATCGAATCGCAAAATTGAATTTGAAAACTGAAAAATCGAAAAAAAAAAACGTACACCCGTAATTATGAATGCATTAGTATTCAACTTTTCAAATTCATATTGAAAAATGAGTAGACTCATTTCCTGATAAGTGAGTTAAATTATTGTTTATTTAAGCCATAAAAAAACCCTCTTCTTAATTAGGAGCACTTACATTGGATAAGTCATAAGAAACATAACATATTTTAGAGATTTTATGATAACAGGTCGAATGATTAGGGGTGGATTAGTAAATTAACAAGCGGACTCAACTTTGTTTTATTTTGTGTCAAAATATGTTGAGTTGGTGTTATATACGTTTAAAACGCCATTTGATCTGAATTAACGATTCTATTTTGTAGTAATCTTGTCGGGAATGTCATTCCCAGACGCAACAAAAAATGTAATTGTAATTAGAGTATTGCAATTAAAGTAATAAATCTTGATTAAGATGTGGTTAAGATCTTTCTGCCACGTAGGAAATTATCTGTCATCCTGGCATGATCTTTTTAAATTCTTGGAAATTAACAATTTGAGGAGATTAGGATGACACATCAGATGGATTTCCTCAACTCAAGAGCCAATGAGGCGTTTCTGGCCTCAAAAGGCCGTTTTATAAATATCTGGCCTTTTGGTTTTCCAAAAAAGAAAATAAATAAATAACACTTCATTTATTTCTTTTTATAAAATTTTATAAGTAGTTTTACGCATATTAAAAAATTATTTTATTTTTTATTATATTATTATTATTATTATTGTTAAAATAAAATATTTATTATCGCTTTCTCTCCCTCGATTAAATATAAATAAAAATGTATTAAAATAGGGACGGATGGAGTACGTGGCATTTTCTAAATTTCTTTTCCCTGGATAAAGATTACTCAGCCCTTCAACCGTCAGCAGTGACTGTGCTAGTCTTGGAGTTGTCAGTTGCCACAGAGAAAATGGAAAAAGACTAGGGGTAGAATTGGAAAGTCAGTTATAACATCCTCAGATAAAACCCCCCACAGCCCCACTCTCACCACCGCCAAATTGCATTTCACCAACCACCTCTTTTTAAAGTTTTTTAACATTTCATTCCAATTTTACCCTCCACCTGTTGCCCCCCTCGGTTCATTTCTCTCTCTATCTACTGTTTTTTGATAAGTTTATTAATTTTACCCTCCACCTGTTGCTCCCCTCGGTTCATTTCTCTCTCTATCTACTTTTATTTTTTATATAAGTTTATTAGATGGATAGTATCATGCTTATTAGATGGATAGTATCATTTAATTGTGAAAACGAGACGGGTCGACCTCATTTCAATCCAAGCTCGACCTCGAGGATGAACATATTTTATTAACTTGAGTTTGAGCTCGACTAATTAAATTTTTAATTAAGATTGAGGCATAAGTTAATTGATTTTGAACTTGAGTTTGACTCAAATTTTTAACGAGCTAGTTTGAGATCGGTTCAAACTCGAGTTGAGTTTTGATCGAGCTGCTCCCGATATGCTTGACTCATTTGCAGTCTTAATATTATTATTTTCTAAAATTTATCATTAAATTGTTACAATTTATCATTTATATTTTTTATCTTTTATTTTACATTTTAAAAAAATGCAAACAATTATTTACATCACAATGCAACACCACCTGGTAGGTTTTGAGAAGAAATTACATCTTTATGATGTCACTTCCATTGAAAATCACCGTTGAGTGTGCTAGTGGGATACAAGCAGTTATCTAAAGTTTGCCAAACATATAAAAAATTAAAATAAAAGATAAAGAATATAAATAATCTAGTGGCATAATTCATTATTTTTTACATTTTTTTATTCAAAGTTTATAAAAATACTCCATCGTTCTTGTTAATGTAATGCATTTTGAGATTCGTAAATTAGTATGATATAAATATTTTAAATTAAAAATAATTATTAATGAAATTTAAAATAAAAATATGTTTTATTTTAAAAATTAAATATTTAATTTTAAATAAATTAAAATAGAATTATGAATATTTTATTACGAATGGAGTGAGTGGAGTGAGTACTATTTATGAATTGGGATAGATTTTTCATCACGCAGAAAGTAGTTAAATTTGTTTGACAAGACTAGATGGTTTTGTCTTGAAAATATACAAAAATAATATATGAATTGAATAAAACAATGATATATAATTTTATTTATTTGAAAGGCATAGGTAATTCCCAATAGAATTAAACTAAAGAGACATCACATGAAGTGCATTAGGTTCAATACATACCATATAAGTATGGCTCTTTTGAGTGAGACTATGGGCTATGTCATTAGCAGCTCGAGGAACATAATGTATACAAATAAATGTGGTATCCCAATTTTGCAATAGTTGTAAAAGGTGGTGTAATGGTGATAGAATCATATTTCATTTTTTTACTTCATTGACAAACTCTAGAAAATCACTTTCTAACTAAAATTTAGGGTAAATAGACAATACAATAAATATAATCTTAATTTCATAACTTGGATAAAATACTTCAGAATTTGATAAGTATTTGAGGGTGAAAAAAATATTGAATGCCTAAATCAATAACATTTTCCTTCACTAGACATATCAAAGTCACACTTAACTACATTAATTACTAGTTATTTACCTTGGACAGAGGTTGATTGCATTGTTGTTAAGACATCATAGCATCTCTATGCCCAATTTGAATGTAAAAAAAGTTGTCTTTCAAAATCAAAGTCAACAGTATCATCAAATTTTTTTCTTCAATGCAAATATCATCAAATAATGTTAGGTTGATGCGTAATTGACAATATCAAGGAAAATGTTATCTGTTGATATTTTCTTTGATATACTGGTTTATCATATATACATAATATTAATTTTTTAAAAAATTCACAAATTAACAAATGACACGTGAAATATATAATTAATTGTTAACATTATACATTATATATGATTTTTAAAAACGAATGATGTGGTTCGACACTTCAATTATCAATTGATACACCATATAAATATTTTTTAAATTGACATTAATTCATTAAAGATTCTAATTGATAAGACTACATAGCTAACTTTTACCTTTTAAAATTATTTAAAATTAAGATCAGATCTATTTGTGTGTAGTAAGAAGATTTAAGTTTTAAATTAAAAATTGTTTTAAACGTTTTGAATGGGAGAATTAAGAGAGGAAAAATAAAAAGAATTTTTAAAGTCTAATTCAAATTCAGCTTTAAGTAATGCGCAACTCAATTGACAAACAATATCACGTATCTATTTAAATATTATAAGTTTAAATAGTACTATATATATATATTTAAAAATTTCAAATTTGACGAATAAAGTCTCTTTGACCTTTTTGCCCCCATAAAGCCTCGTCGCGAGGTAAAAGTTGGACGGCCACTATTGCAAGTCCCAAAAGGTTTCCATTCCAGAAGATGACACTAAAGCGCGTCACACGCGCCGGTAAAGTACGTGAAGAAATGTTGGATTTCGGCTCTTGTTTTTGTGTTCCTTGGCGGATACTTCGTCCTGGCCTATAAATACCCGCCATAGACATCAAATTGTATTCAACTTTCTCATTCATCCAATATTCCGTAAGGCACTTCTGATTTGATTTCACTGTTTCCATAAAATACTGTAAGAAAGAAAAAATCTCGCATTTTTCAACTTTCTGGATTCTCTGCTAGTCTTATTAGAATCATGAAACAGACATTACCGGTGACCGTTGACGGAGAAATGCAGGCGCCTGATGTTTTTATAGTCACTTCCGACGGCGTTCGCATCCCGGCGCATTCTAGCATTCTTGTGAGTTAGAATATCATATCATCTCTGTAATTTAGATGATAAATTCAAAGCATGCTTGCCAAAGCATTGAATCTGATGATGATTTCGTTTGTGAATGCATGTTTTATTTATTATATTTTTAGTTTCTTTTGAGGAGTGATTCTGTATGTGTTTATTGGAGAAATTTGTAATATTAATGAAGAAAATGACGTATCAGGCTCTTGCTTCTACGGTTCTGGAGAACATAATTGATCAGCCGCGGAAGCACCGGAGCTCCGATCGAACAATTCCGATACTTGGCGTTCCTTGTGACGCTGTTTCCGTGTTCGTTGAGTTTCTCTATTCCGCCAAGTTAGTTCCTTAAATTCGTGCCAATCATATTTCTTCACTTATATATTTTATTTTGAATTTACTATTTTTAAATTGAAAAAAAAAATGATTTTGAACACTTAAATATTGTCTAAATATTCCGTAATTAAAGAGGAAATCATTACGAAACAATCATCGCCGTCCTTTTGCTAAATTTGTGAAACGTGGCACCGTTACCGTCTTAGTTAACTTCTTTTGGTGCCGCGCAATAAACCGACAAAACAATTGAATCCATATATTATGGAAAGGGCAATAGTTTTATCTGGAGGATGTGAATTGACCAGATCGCCCCTGTATGTTCAGGTGCAATGAGAAGCAGATGGAGAAGTATGGCATACATTTGCTGGCTCTGTCTCATGTATATTTGGTGCCACAACTGAAGCAAATGTGCACCAGAGGGTTGGCGGGCCGGCTAACGATTGAGAATGTTGTGGATATCGTTCAGCTGGCTAGGTTATGTGATGCTCCTGATTTGTACCTCAAGTGTATGAAAATGTTGTCAAATAATTTCAAGTCTGTTGAGGAGACAGAAGGATGGAAGTTCCTCCAAAAGCACGACCCTTGGCTTGAACTTGAAATTCTGGAGTTCATTGATGAAGCCGAATTGGTATATAATCTAACACTCATTTCCTTAAATCTTACTGTCTTTAGATTTTGATTAAAAAAAAGTCGTGTGTTGATTGACGTGAAAAGCCTTTTAGAAATATGAATAAAGACTATGATTCCATTCAAGATTCTTTTTCTTGTGTTGCACTAGGAAATTGATTAAAAGATGGACTTAACTTTTGGTATAATGTGTAAAAGGTTCCAAAATCATGTAGAATGAGAAGCTAGAGGAATTTATTCCTGAGGTTGTTGCCAAAAGAGATGGAATTCTGACATACAACTTTTTCTTAATTATCATTTGCTAAAAGACATGGGATATGCTGTGCAGGAAGGATCATGGGTAGTTTTGATGTTTCATTATCCAGTTACATGCTGAGTGATTTGAATTTACTTATTCATCTTCTTATGTTGAAGGACAAGAGACATAAAATTCTATTTAAAAAGATTATTAATTGAATTATGATTACATTATTATTGACAATTGAGTTTTTCTGTAACAGAGGAAAAAGAGGACAAGGAGGCATAGACAGGAGCAGAGCTTGTATTTACAATTAAGTGAAGCAATGGAGTGTCTAGAACATATATGTGCAGAAGGTTGCACCAGTGTGGGGCCTTATGACATGGAGCCAGGCAAGAAAAAGGAACCATGTAGCAAATTCTCAACATGCCATGGCCTACAGCTTCTCATTAAACATTTTGCTACTTGTAAGAAGAGGGTAAACGGAGGATGCCTTCGATGCAAACGTATGTGGCAGCTTCTAAGATTGCACTCTTCAATTTGTGATCAATCTGATGTTTGCAGAGTTCCCTTATGCAGGTAACTGAAAATTTTCTACTCATGTATTCCATTTATAAAAACAAGAATATTTAGTTTCTTTAAGGTAGATGATTCGGATTTTCCTTTTTTTATTATACTGTTGTGAGTGGTATACGGGGAAGAAGTTTCCTTTAGGACTTCTCAAGTGGCTGATGTCTACTAAAGTTAGTCCTCCATTATGCACACTGGCAACTTTAGGTGATCCCTAAATGTTTTTCTTGCGACAATTGGATCCAAATGTGGCCCTTGAAATGGATAAACAATTGCAACAATTTAGTTTTTTTGGTAGGGTCAGATTCTTTTCTTCCAAGTCAGATGCCCTTTAATTAGTGTTGGTTGCTTGATCCCAATTTTTACCTGTGGCCACCATTGATGTTTGTAATATATATGAATTGTGAATGTTAAAATTAAGATTCAAGGCAATCTAATTAACTTGGAACACATTGAACCTGGCTAGTCTTCCTTCAGAAATTAGAAAATATTACTGCTCAGAAGTTCTCTAGTTTTAACATTGCTTTCTTTTGTTCTCTATTTTGAGGGAGAGATATTTCACGGGCTTAAATTTGGTGGTGCTCAGTATAGGTATGATAGTAGAAAACAGCTGGAAGTTTTTTTAATGTTCCAGACTTGTCTTCCTTCAAATATACTTGTCACTAGCAGAAAAAACTCCACAATTCATGGTGGAATCAAATGTGTTTGTAGAAGATGACTTTTGAATTAATAAAATTATCTGTTAAATCTTAAATAGGAATTTATTTATTTATTTATATTTTAAAGAAATGAACTTCAATTTTGACCATTCAAGACAAGGTGTATGCTAATATGAAACTGTAGACGTCACATCCAAAGTCTCTTCTCAATACCAAACATCATAATGACATTATTTGTCCTTTGTATACCAAAAATATCCTCTCAAAAGTTTTGGTAGCTCATTTATTCAGAGTTTCTATGTCCACCACTCCTTGTTCGTATTTTAGACAGCTCACTAAGTGAATGAATCAGGCAGTTGTTGAGTCACGTTTGAAATGAAATGTCAAATTCCATTAATTGGATCATAGGATCTAAATATCTCTTACAATTATTATCCTAGTTTCTTTTGCTCATTCACTTTCTTATCCATTTATATAACAGTTTTACTTTCTACCAAAAAAAAAAAGTATTAAGGGTTTTACTAAGATATTTTCAGTTGTATTCATGCCAGATCTGTAAAAGTGCTATAGAATTTTTTTTTGCCCCTAACTCTGCAACACTGTTGTGTCTTTTTACAGGCAATTTAAACTGAAGGCACTACAAGAGAAGAAAGGCGACGATGCAAGATGGAAATTGCTTGTGAGGAAGGTGGTTTCAGCAAAAGCTATTTCTTCCTTGTCCTTGCCAAAGAGGAAGAGAGAAGAAGAACCAAGAATGAACCTCAGTACTCATCCTGGTATTAGAAGAAGCTTCAAGTTATGACATACTAATTGTTAAAAAAGGATAGATTAGAAATCTTCTTTTTGGTTTTTGTTTCTTGTCTTCTCTTTAGTTATATGTGCAAATGGGTGATCTTGAAAGCTGTATTAGTAGTAGTACTTGATAGTTTTCCTAAATGTACAATGGTGTTTCCAAGTTACTGTCTCCTGCCGGTGCCCATTTTTCTTTTATTTTGGGTCAGCAGTGATGTGATTGGAGTTCATCCTTCTTAATTCCAGCTCCATGCTTAGACTTTAGAATCATCAAGGCATGTAAAACAAAAGAGAAATCAAATCATTGATTGTTCTTATGCGAGTAAAAATCTTTTAAAGTTGATTAGTGTTACTGCGTTTTGATCCTTTCTGCAATAATAGTTTGTGGGCTATATTGTCTTCAGAAATGATAAAGTCATGTTCATCATCAAAGGAAACCTTGATTATAGGAATAGGCATATGCTCCACACATATATATATATATACAATCAGAAATTTAAAACTAAACAAAGAAGCTTTACCAATTGAAACAGTACAGGATTACTTATTGATTTAGGTAATCTTTCATTCCTTATTATTCTCTTTTTTCCAAATAGACAGCTTTTCTTTTGATTTCGATGAGGGAGAGAAGATTTCGTGTTGTAAATCGAGGGATGTGTTCGAGTGACAGACATACATAGTAGAGAGTCAATAGGACAAACCTCAGGATAAATCTTATCTTTATAATATTTCAGTGAAAATTTGCCTCATACGAAATTTGAATATGCGTTATCGGTAATTTCTTCTCACATTACTCGGTTATACCCATGCGGATAATAGACAGCTTTTATTGCTTGCATTGAATGTGCTTTCATAGTATTTCCTGAACTGTATTAAATAATAATCATGAATATTAGTATTTTATAATACAATCCCAGTTGACATGAATTGAGGACCTTGAATTCAACCAAACCGAAAAACAAAAAACTTGGCAACTCTTTATTAATCTTTGAAGTTAAAAAATGCTTGCTTTTAAATAACATAGATATTTAATTGATAAAATTATCTTCATCAGATGAATATGTCTAAACATGCTGTGTAACGGTCCTGTGTCATTTTTTATACACTCTTCTCATATAAATATGGAATATTAATTAACGCATTTAGTAAAAGAACGCAATTTTAAAATACGTCTCTCGGACTGTGACTAAAGCTAGCAATTCATTAGACTGTATCTCGGTTGTTTGTAATGTCTTTTTAGTGAAATCAATGTCAAAGTAACAATATTTATTAAAGATAATTGAATCATATAGTAGAAGGTAATCAGAGATAAGTTATTAATTTACCTCTTTATTCCCATTTTTGAATGAGTAAGGTAAAAATATTTATTAAAAATAGTTTATTTTTCTTTTATTTTTGCCCAATTTTGAACAAAAGTAAAATTAATATTTTTAAAACTAAATCCAATTCCTTCGTTTCCTTTCACCCAATTGAAATATTTAACCCTTCTCCTCTCCTCTCCTCTTCCTCATTTCTTTTCCTCTTACTCTTTCAATCTCTTTTTATAAGACGTTAGACATAGATAAATGAGAATTATCTTTTCTTAACATACTCTTGTATATTTTTGTTTAGAAAAAAAGAAAGAGAAGATAGATAATAAAAATAAAAGTAAATTTTGTTTTGTGAATTAGGAAGAGCAAAGAAATAAGTATGATTAAATAAGGAAAATATTAAAAAAAAAAGGAGTAAAACATCTCTAAAAATTCGTAATATGTTTAAATCCAAACACAGGACATTGGAGCGGCCACTTTATAGATATTTTATGGAGAAGACGGGACCAAACAAGGCAGGAAGTTTGGTAATGCATGATGCGACTGCAGCGGCTGCTAATTGGCAAGGAATTTCACAGCAGCAATAACTCCTCTCTGCTACAAATTGAAAGGTCACCTTATAGCTGCTTTACATGTTGACTAAAATTGCAAAAGATAGCTAGAATTTGATTTGATTTTATGTGTTTTTGGTGATTTTAACAATACACAAGTTTTTTTTTTTGTTTTTTTGTTTTTGAGAAATCATTAATAAAAAAAAGTCTCATCAATCTATCTAATTCATTCTTTCCCATTCACCAACCTAGAACGATGGAAAATCTCCTAAAATCTTTTATCAAATTGGACGTTTGAGTTGATAGTGTGTTGCTTTGCTTGGCAACTTAGGATTTCCACTACATTCAATATGTCCAGTAGTAGAAGGTTTTGGACAGCCACTCAACTACAATTTCCACTTTGTAGATTCTTTTAGTGCCTCTAATATCACAGTCCTTTTCACAATAAAAATCAACTTGATATTTTTATGTGCATGTACGAAAGAGAAAATGTGATGTGAAATAAAAACAAGAGACAGAAGCAAGAATTCAATGAATTATTGACTAGCAGAGGAGATTGAGATGGAGAAAGACATTGAAGTGAATATTCGGTTGGAACTCTGGAAATGCGAGTTAGAAGATATGCCAACCCTCTGTAATATTACTCGGTTTAAAATAATGAATCTTCAGATGTCCAAAGTTTAGAAGATATTCTGATAATCCTCATGATAATAGAGTTGAGGATGATTCAATACTTTGGAACCAATCACAAGAAATGAAGCTATCATAGTGGTAACAAATCTTCATAATTTTTTATTGTAGTTCGAAAAAATGACATTGAAACTTTTGAATGTAATGGTAAAAGTTAAATATGAAATTTATTTAGTTTTGAACTTCATTAAAAAAAGAACAATAATAGATTCACATTTTAATAAATTGTTCTAGTTATATTTGTAATTTTAGAGAATTATTAATTGATGATATTGATAGAACGATAGATTTATATAGAGATTTTATTAAAAAATATTATATTATTAATTTATTAAATTTGATAATTTTTTGAATTGACGGTAGTTGAGACCAGACGAAAATATTATTTTAGAGATGTTTTTAATTTATGGAGTATTAATTTATAGATGTTCTATTGCAATTCCTTACTAATGGTTTTTAAAACATAGATTTTTTAATTTAACTTCTTTTCTTTTATTTCTTTTTAATTGTTTAAAATTATTTTTTAAAAACCAAAACCGCCCTCCAAATTTCTTTTGATTAACAAACTTAAATTCAATTATTTTACAAGTTGTTGTGAAAATTATGAACGCAAGTGCACGTTATCAAACAAGTAATATATAGTGAATATTCAAGTATCATCCCACAAAGACTGATTGTATTAATTACCGTAATTATGTTAATCCTAATTTTATGTGAACAAATGTCTTAAGATGGTGATTTTCTACCTAATAAGAATTAAAATAGGAAAATAGAAAACTTGAACTCAAGGATGAATCAATATATGAAAAGACCTAGAGTTTTGGATTTCACCAAGATAAATCCTACTAAAGTTTTCCAATTCAATAAAGTAATGAATTATTCCTATGCTGCCAGTGAATCTTTCTAATATATTTATTAATCTTTCTCAAGAGTTAATAAATTGTTTCAATGAGCAATTTTTCTACATCTATGTGATAAATTAAACCCATCAAAATTCATTAAGCACAAAAAATTCATTATATTGCACAAGTTAAATAGGTATATCTCTATCATATAAAACTCATGATATTCTGATTATGACAAATTCAATTATTTCCTCTTGGTCTTATATCGAATCTCGAAATCATGCAAAAGGTGATCAGACTTTCACAAGCATTAAGAATATATCAGAATATTTGGCATATTAATGGAATAAACATCAATCTATTGAATTGGGAAAAACAATAATATTCAATATTTGGTTACATCGTAACTTTAGAAAAGAAATTTAGTTCATAATATTAATAGTAAACATGCTTACAAAAATTTGAAAAAAAACATAAAAAAATTAGAAAAGAAAAGAGAAACTAGTCTAGAAAAAACTCTAGCTGAAAGATTCAATCTTGTCTCCAAGAAAGCTCTTCTTCCTCTTTTTTTTTTCTCTACGTTTTTCTCCCAGGTCTCTTTAAATTTTCTCTAGCGCTTGTCTGTCCCAGCTCTCCTCTCCTTTTCCTTTTGTTTCACGTCTCATTTTAAAAGAAAGACTTATTATTTTTTTCTTCATAATGACATAATTGGAACTTCGGTCAAATCTCAAAAGTGCAGTAAAATCTGGACTCAAATTAATTCAATGCCAAAGTCCTTCTCAGAAATATCTATAAATCCCCTTCAAATTGTAATCCTTTTCCAAATTGGTTTCAAAATTCATTATTTTTAGTAACTCCTCCTTATCTGCAAAAATAACACAAAAACACATAAAACACACAAAAAAAAAACTCGAAAACTAACTTAATATTAAGACTAAAAGTATTTAAATTAGTGAATAAAATATTCACTCATCACAAGTCTTGATAGATTCGACCCTACTTGCTTTATCTACGGGTTAAGTTAGAATTATTAATTTGACACTTGTCCGACAGTCTCTCAAAACTATACGTGTCGGTTGGTAGATTTTTTAATTAAATTAATAGTTGATTTGTTTGAGCTCATTGAGATTAAATTAACTGTAAAGATATAAATTTGTCTAAATTGATTTATATTCTAAAACCAACTTCCCAATAAAACTTATTTTATTTAGGATTAATGCCATGAAAATATAACTTGTTACTTGTTTCTTGTTAATTTTTTTAAATGTAGTCTCTTAAATAACATAGTTTCTTTTATTTCTTTTTAAATTTGTTAAAATTAGTTTTTTTAAAATCAATCTAATCCCCTCAAATCCCTTTGATTAATACACTTAAATTTAAGAATTTTCAATTGTTGTCATGTATACTCTAAAATATTTTTGGAAAGTGTATTTCAGTATTAAAGAATAACATTTATCTACTTTGATTTGAAATATCCAATATTAAGGGATGAGTTCTTGATATGTATAGGAAGAAAAATGAAAATGGAAATAATAATAATAATAATAATAATAGTAATGATAAATATTTTCTTATTGTGTTTGGATTACAAAAATGAAATTTGATGATCTCAATATCGCACCCCTCAAATTACATTTTTACCCTTAATCTCTCTCTCTCTCCCCCCTATTCTTGCAACAGGCATTATCAAGATTTAGCTGGAGTTTCTTGTCGTTTTAGCATCGAATTCTTGCAATTAAAGATCAGTTCCTAATACCCATTGAAGATTAGTTTCCTATTCTTATTGATTTTGCTTGTTTATATGGTGATTTTAGTACATAAATGTGTTTGTTGCCATTGCAGGGTGTTTCACATAAATGCAATGAATATTGAGTTGATTGTTGTGTTATATTTCCATTATTTGTTGGGTTATCTTCCTAAATGGTTATGTTGTAGTTTGCTTGGTTGAATTATGTGCTAAATTGGTCCGATCAGTATGAAGTTTGCATTTTGGTTGACTGAATTTATGTTGCCTAAATGTCATGAATTTTTATTTAATTATTGTGTAAAACTTACATAAATCTCGGTTATGATCCTATTATATTAATATATAATTTATTTGGTTGAATTCTTTGAGAAATAGTTGAATTTATGATTTTTTTTTTATCATGAAATTTGCATGCATTGAAATATAGTTGCTCAGAAGAACTTTTCCAAGTTTGAATGCTTGATTGATGCCTGGAAGGATCGACCGGACAGGTTTACATAAGATAGCCCGGAAATTTCGATCCGGGAGGCACTGTGTTCGAGTTCTTGACAACATTTTTTGCATTAAACAATTACTTCTATGGCTAATCCAAATGTAAATAAATTGGAAACTAGTCCCAGATTGGAGGCTAAATTAAAATACTCAAAGTTCCTATGATATCAGTATATCACTATCACAAAGTTTTTCCAGACCAACGTACGACTTTATATTTTTAAAATGGTTATTTTGCATTGAAAATTTCATGGTTGAATTCAATTATATATATATTTTGAATTGCTTAAGACAGCAAAAAAAAAAAAAAAAGAGAAAATAAGTATATTGAGAGAAAAATGATAAACTATAGAGGGACAAAAAAGGTAAACTCCAAATTTGAGTTCGGGAAACCTATATATATATATATATATATATATATATAGAGAGAGAGAGAGAGAGAGAGAATATTGACTTGGCAAGAACTAACAATGTAGTTATTATTTTAAACTTCTAAGATCAATGAATTAAATCGAAAAATAAAATAACACACAGTAGATTGTTATTCCTTGCCAAGTCAATATTATCTTATATTTAATCCTTGGAAGATACATCTGAGTATGAGTAGGTGGTTGCTTAGTCAATATTGTCAATACTATTTAATCCTTTTTTTTTCTTTTGATATTATTGTTAACGTGTCTTAACATAGAACTATAAACAGTTTTTAATTATTATAATCGCTTTTAACTCCAAAATTTTCCTAAACTGCTAAGAATAAATTGTTTTTTTTAATTGGGAACATCATCAAACAGTAAAGATGGATAAGGTTTTCCAGGGAAGGAGAAAAAGGGTAATTGGGGAAAGGCGGAGGCATCTTGAATTCTTCATTGTAGATATAATGAATTTCCCCTCCCGCTACCGAGTTTGAATATGATTAAAAAATTCACACTTGCAAGAAATATTTGGTAATATTCGAATGATCAAATAATATTGAAATCATATGTAAGCGATTTTAAAAGTCGTCATAATTGTATAAATTAAAATTTCTAATTTAACTCTTATCTAGGTAGTTAGGACAAATAAGAATCTATTCCACAAAGACTTGTTAAAATTTTATAATTTAAGTTTATTTATAAAAATGATTTTTTTGAGTTTGTTGGATTTAAAAACTAGTTTGTTTATAAAAAAGAATATTTATTTTAGCTTTTGACAATTTTATGAAAAAAAAGTCTGTCAGTTAGTATTAAGTTATCCTTTGATGAGATTTGTCCTAGATAAAATGACAAAGAAATGTTGTATTGTTTCTTGTAGAATCCTAGATTATATCTGTAACATTTCACATTTTTTTAAAAATATTCAAAATAGAAAATATAATCTAATAGGTAAGTCAAATAATATACCAAATTTAAAATAGTCAAAATTCCTAAATCATGAATCAAAATCCCAAATTTCAAATAAATTTCAAATTATAAATTTGAAACCAAAACAATCTTTTCCAAATAAAACTAAAATATAAACATAAATATTCATAGTTCGAAAATGAGCATATAATTTAAATCAAAATAAAAAATTCATAAATGATTGGTCATTCTCCGTTCCCACATCGCAACCAATCAGCCTGTAAATGATTTAAAAAAAACATAATACATGGGTTAAGTACAAAGTATTTAGTGGGAGTAAAGTGTGACATTTTACAAGGATATATACATTGCAAATACATATAAATATAGATAGTCAATGTATGTCATCGAGTCAAAGACTCCTATTTAATTCGAACTAAAACCCTTATGTCCCTGTTTTATTGGGCCTAAACCCTCCTTATTTGATGACATATGCATTAGACATTTATAATGCACATTTATACAATCATTGTACACATATTATAATAGAATTTAAAAGTGCACAATTAATCATGGAATAAATAACACATATAACATGTAAATATAAATATTTAAATAATCAAATAAGATTAGGACTCCCACCTTAAATGCATATATAAATGAGTGCTAAGTTGCATGGAAAAACTAGCTCCCTAAATACTTGTTTCCTATATTGAAAGTATTCAATGAATTAGAACCTTGAAAATCTAAACTAAATAATTGGTTTTAACTAAATAAATAAATAATCTAATAAAAAGGAAAAGAATGACTTTTTGAAAAGTTTAAGGAAATATTTCGCATTTTGAAAAATTTTGGGAATACTTTTGGAATATGAAAAATGTAATTTTTGAGTTTGGAAAAGTTTGGGGTTAAAATGTAATTTTAGAAAAGTTTAGGAGTCAAATCGTAATTTTCTAAAGTTTGGAGATTAAAAAATAAAATTTTGAAAATATGGGTTGAAACAGAATTTAAATAATTCTGTGGTATAAAAAGAGAATTTCTTAAAAAAAAGGTAAAAATATAATTTTTAAGAAGTTTAGAGTCAAATTGAAAATTCTAAAAAGATTTGAGGACTAATTTAAAAATTATAAAACATTTGTGGGTAAATATGTAAATTCGTGAGTGGTTAGGCCAAAAATCAGTGACCATGTTTTTCCCCACTCTCCCCTCGCAGCTTGGCTTCTCAGGTTTCAATCCAGCCATTCAATTGAATTTGTGCAGCCTCTCAATAAAACAAAAGGCTATTCTTGTTATAAAAAAAGAAACGAAAAAGTGTAATGTGGTTCTCAAGTACAGCTTCAATAAGCAAATTGAGATCTCCATGCAAAAGGGTAGAATCTGGGCATTGTCCAGTTCCAAGAAAGTGAGTCCAACTGAGGAGGCTAATTTTTTGTCCAGTGTTTTAATTAAAAGATGAGGGAGGAAGTGTGTCTTTTGAGAAAAGATTAGGGGAGTTTAATGGAATTAACCCAGAATATTTTAATAAAAGTAGGCCGAATAGGACATACTTTCCTTTTAGCAAGACCAAGAGACTTCAAGAACCTTTTGATTTTCAAACTCCATTGCAAATGAGACTTAGACTTTGGCCAGGCTGTTGAAAGGAGAACCAAAGTGTGTGGAAATGAACCATTTTCCTCAAACAAGGAATCTTCTAAGGCCCTACTTCTGATATACGAATATATTCCAGGTAGCACGTTGGCGTACCACCTGATACCAAAGACTTGATTAGACAGACTATCAAAATGTTTTGGTGGGCAACTAAGAACAATTGTGTTTTTGAGGGAACAAAGATCAATTGTTTGCTATAGCAAATGCAAAAGTGCTTCGTGATCATTCTGTTTAGAGCTTTTATGACCTCCTAGGTTGGGGCTAAATTTATATATTTAGAATATTTATTCACAAAATTAAATGACAATGTTCCCTCTTAATTTGTTCCACCCCGCCACTCCCCTCCACCACCACCCCCCCACCCAAGATCCAACATACTAATTGAGGTCGTCCTCCTTTTCTTCACCACAGTGCTAGACTACTTTCGGCTGTTGGTCTGGTCTGTTATCAGAGTAACCTTAATAATGATGATCCTGTTGGATTGATGGGGGAATAGATCTAACACACTGTCCCATAATGACTCGATTCCTTTCACTATCCTAATATTGAGTGTATAGGCACCACAATAAAGAAAATAAATATCCAACCATGAAGTACAAATCCTACATTTATTTTTTTAAGTTGGAATCAATTTTCATTTTTTTTAAAAAAGTCAAAAGCAATTTTCTAAGTTATTGAATAAGATGTGTTTTTTTATCCTAGAAAGAAGAGTAACGTTTTGAATATTCATTTTGAAAGCTACAAAACTTGTAAGACTAATTTTATTGATTGTGATAATTACTTTTTAAGATGATAATTCAATATTGATCTAAAATCACATAAAATACTTCGTTCACATTTGACTTAGTTTAAAATTTAATAATAACTTTTTGTTTCATTAAAATAAAAATTCTCTATTTTTCATGCAAATTAAGAAATTTTTTTTGCACCGTACCGGGCCGGGCCGTTTCCTTGCTTTAGTTTGTACCTAACCCAAATGAACGACCAGGTTCGTCGCTCGTCCCTCTATATATATACATATATATTCAGACACGTACATATGTGCGGAGGATTGACAATGGCGTCCAATGAAGGAGAAAGGGGAAGCAAGTCAACGAACCCTGCTTTGGATCCGGATCTGGATGCTCCGTTTAAACCAGGCATCGAATTGGCTCAGTTTGCCGCCGGATGTTTCTGGGGAGTGGAATTGGCGTTTCAGAGAATTGAAGGAGTCATGAAAACTGAAGTCGGATACTCTCAAGGCCATGTCCATAACCCGAATTACAAGCTTGTTTGTACCGGTACAACTAACCATGCTGAAGTGGTTCGGGTTCAATTCGACCCTGTTGTTTGCTCTTATTCTATGCTACTCTCTCTCTTTTGGTCCCGCCATGATCCCACCACCCTCAATCGCCAGGTACATGTACATCCATTTTATTACTTTTCTTTTTATTCTTTAATCAGTAACAGTACTGTTTTCTGAATTTCCATAATAATTTGGTGGTTTTGTCATTTCTGCTTGTGCTAGCTGAAATTTTTGAAGTTTGACAAAAAAAGTATTTATTTGAAAATTAATATAATATTTTTATATTTAAGGTAGCTTTTTTAAAAACTGTTTTTTCTTCTTCTTAATATTAAGAAGCAGAAGCTGTTTATAATAATTTCAACTAAAAATCTAAAACTGAGAATTGGGCCTAGTACAATTTGTGTATAGAGTATATATATTTCTGTTCACTTTGAAGTTTGAAAGTCTCAAAATCATGTTTTGCTTTTTAAAGAAATTTTTACTAAATAACCCTCCAATTATGAGCGTTTCTTAGTTAACGATTTATGAGGAACTTTTATAAATATAATCTAGAAATTCATTACCATCAGCACTTATAACGTGTAAAGGGATATATATATATATATATATATATATTTTTTTTTTTGTGTGTGTTTTATAAGAGTAGAATCTTAGTTTAATATTCTTTGGCATGAGGATGAAATATGTTTTGGGGGGGGGGGGGTGTTGTCCAGAATTGCAGTTTCTGCTTTGTACTGGTGGTACAAAGAGAATTCTTGAAAATCAAGTATTTCAGTAATCCCTTTAGCCTCCAGCTTGTATACTAAAATTAAACTTAGCTAGGTACTGTGCAAAGGGTTTTTCTTTGTCGCAGTTGTTCTAGATGGTCAAGAGAAGGGCAGCGTGTTTTCTTAGGGTGGATATTACTCATCCCCTCTCACAAGTATTGTGGTCTTCTAGTTGGCCATATGTTGGCAATGCATTTGTCACCGGGGCGGAGGGATTACAATGTATGAAAAATCTGTGATAAACCTTCTTTGTAAGGAAGGATATGATGCTTTTGTGTACTTCTATCAACATGGTGGACATAACCTTGAAACTGCAGATGTTATTGTTTGCTACTTGAATATAGACATATGAACTATTCTTTAAACATTTGAATTCCAAAGTATACAAGGACTCAATTTTATACCAACTAAAGAACTACTACAGAAAAGATCACTTGTAACTAACACACTAAAATTTTATTTTGGAGAACTAAGCACAATGCTCACCGATGATCTGAATGAAGAATACATGGGTTTATATAGAATAAGACCTTTCCGGATTTCACACCCATTAATTCTATTCATACAATAATGCACAACTTTGATAAAATAGTTCTTTTTTAAGAACCAAACCCATATACACTCTTTGTGGTGCTAGGGCTTAAAATCAAAATCTTATGGTGATTTAACATGATAGTATTCATATTTTAAATTGTTGGAAGTTAAAGATAAACTGTCATCCTCATGCTGACAATTGCCAAGGACTAAAACTTTTGGCTATGAGCAACTCCAATAGCTACGAAGGTGATTGAGCAATTACTAGTATGTCTTCTCTTTCCTTCGTTGTATTTGTTCCTTCATTAGGATACAAAATGTAATTACAAGTTGTTTATATTTGTTATACTTATCAATAGAAGAGTTTTAGCATTTTTGGTTATGTGATAATTTTTGGAGAAGTGCGTGCCAGCTTTGCGGCTGCTTTTACATGCTTATTTTTGTTGATGGAATGAAGCCCTTTTGTCAAGTCAGTTGTGTTATCTAATGATAATATGATAATTTGCTAGGGTGGTGATGTTGGCACCCAATACCGCACGGGGATATACTACTACAATGAGAGCCAGGCTAAGTTAGCTCAAGAATCACTGGAACAAAAGCAAAAGGAGTTCATGGGTAAGAAGATTGTCACAGAAATTCTTCCTGCTAAGACATTCTATAGGGCAGAGGAGTATCACCAGCAATACCTGGAGAAGGGTGGAGGTAGAGGTCCGAAGCAGTCTGCTGCAAAAGGATGCAATGATCCAATCAGGTGTTACGGTTGATGCAACAGTTCTTCATACTTGCTGCACGGTAAGTAGAACTAATCCATGACCATGCAGAAAGTATTCAGTATTTTGTCCTCATGTGGGTGACTCATGACTGGTGGATCTTATGACATTCCAAGATTACTGTAATGAATAAATCCCTTGGAAAAAATCTGCTTGCAATTATATTGGCCTTTGCTTTTATAAACCTAAATGGTTCGTGCTGTAGGGTAAACTGTTATGCTGTAATGTAGAGTTTGTGTTTTGAAGTTTACTAGAGAATTGCATGTACTTCGTTTTGGAAGACTTAATTTTAGTTGTTGAAGAATGAAGTTTCAGAAACAATTCTGGTTTTAAACTTGAGAACTTTGTGAGCATTGATCATATTCCTTTTCTTTATTTAATTTTAACATTGAGCTGAATACCATGTACCCTTGGAAATCCTTAATGGTTTCTGAAATGCTGGTGTTTCTCATGGTTGAACTACAACAAATAGTCAAATTTGTAGATGCTTTCCAAAGGAACAATGTAACACAAAAAAGTATCAAAATTTTATTCACTACTGCCAAACAACTCTTTCCAAGTGTAGATACAGCTTTTCTGGTCATGTGTAAATCACTAACTGATACAAGTCAAGAAAACAAATTGGTTCACAAAAGAACTAACAAACACGAAACAATTTCCACTGCTCAAAATTGGTCTTTCACTGATCAGACTTTGCTTTGTGCAATGCAAGGTCATCTTTGATCAGTTCAACTACATGTCTCCCCCTTGTTTTTCCCAAAAAATGTGGATAGTAGGGCTTGAGGGCGTCAAGAAGTTGGGTATAGAGTTTTTTGTCAATCATCATCTTGGTCTGTTTCAAAGCTGTTTGAACTACATAATTTCCAAATTGATCTCGAGCAAGTCGAAGTAGTGCCTTTCCATTCTTGGTAATTTCTGAAACCACAGTTTTGAGTCCTAACTCAGAATACCTTATGCATTTCTCAGTAACATGACTTCCTCCTTGTTTCTGAGCTAGCTGTTCAAAACTGCCTGTAAGACAGCGTATGATCGTCTCTGTTACCTTTCGATTGTTAAGATCCAGTAGGTACTGCACAACAAAGTTCCCCGAAGGATCATTGGAAAGGAAAAGGGAATGATTTGCAAGATAATCTAGAACCACTACTCTTACTTCACCACCAATGCAGCCAATAAAGTTGTTTAGAGATATGCATCCCACTCTATCTGTTGCTAGATCCAGTAAGTGAGGTGCTATTGATTCAAGAAACAATAAACTTGTTTCCTCCCCAAAGATGACAAAACATTGTCGAATAATATATGAGGCTGTCTTGTGAGTCAATAGCTCAAAACATCTAAGGCGCAAGATTTTGGTAATAGTCATCGCCATTGGTGGAATCCTCTTGATCCTCTTGATGAGCTTCCAAATAGACTTTGAACCTTTATCTGTTAAAGCAACATCTAAAAATCTATCCGGTTGACTCTTTGCCCTGTTGACAATTAATTGCAGTTGATCATGGTTGCATTTTTCAACTAATATTCCAAAGACACGGTGTCCATTATCATCTGTCATCAGCGCAAACAATGACCCTAAAATCCCATCTAGTATTATCTGAATTCCTGTGTGGTTCCCCAGTCCAAGAAGTCTCTGCAACTCCTCTGAACCACTGCGGGTTTTGGCCCTCATTACAAAGTAATGCTCTCCCGGCAAACTTGATTCTTGGTGGACTTTATATGGAAAGTAAGTGGGATTTGCAATGTTGTCGATCAAGTATCCATCATTCTTGATTTCCGGCCTGAAGATCCCATATTCACTCGTCATATAATTTCCCTTAAAAAATTGATCTCCCATCACTGTGTCGCCGATTGTATGTCCATCTGAAAATTGACTGCCCATTGCTGGGCTGAAGTCTCCATAACCATTGATCATAAGATTTCCCGAACGGTAAAGATCATATAGATAATCCAAAGATGAAGGGCTCTGTTCCTGAATTAATGGATTGTGATTCCTAGTCAGAGCCATGACGTTGTTCAAATCTTCAAGAACTGGATTTCTTGGAGACAATTCCCTTTTCATACTAACCGGCAAATCACCGATTTCAATCCATTGTGATGGGCGTTCCTTCTCCTTCTCCACCCTAACTTGGGTCACCGCCAATTTATCATACTTTTCCGGTGAAGATTTGCCCTTAACAGAACAAGAAACACCGTTCATGCTAGGACACCTTGCCGGAGTTCCGTCCTGTCCCAACCCGAATCTTCTTAAAGAATTAATAATTTCTTGGCAACCTCCTTCCATTGAATCTTGATTACCACTTCACTATAATTTTTTGATATAGAGAGATGTTAAACCTGATTTTGGAGACAAATTGAGGAAATTTTTCCTTGCAACAAAATGAGAATAAGAAATTCACAAGGGTATTCATCGTACTTATAGAACTGCATTTTGTTTTCTATATCCAGATAGGACTAGAATCTCTTCCCTTTTTTGGAATATTTACTTACTAAAACTGATCCTAGTTTCCATATTTAGGAAGGGGTTTTTCCGCTCTAATCAGAAAAAGAAGAATTAAAAATTGACTTTAATTCAGTCTTTTCAAGAAATTGCCAAATGAAGAAAAAGATAATAAACCACTGTTGAGTCATCATTATATTAGCATTCCCTGTTTGTAGAAACAGAATACATCAAACATGTCTGAAGTTTACAAACTTATGAGCACTTGCATAATTGAAACTTTGCTGAACAGAAGAAATAACTGACATCCCAAATGGGAATTAGAACGTTTTTCAAAGCTCATCCTTAGTAACTCCGTTGGGGTTAATGGAAGAGTTTTTGATAGGATAAGAAGGTTCCATTGCAATGCCACAAAGTCCCTCTTTAGGATCAACTCCACGCTGCATTCTTATGTAGCCTTTCTCTCCCCATTCATGTCCCCAAGAATTTCTCACGATCCAATACTTGGTACCATCAACAGTTGTTCCGTAGCCTACTATTGCTACCCCATGATCCAGCTCTGTTCCACAGTCCCCTGTAAACACACCCTGCCAACAGAAAACGTGCATTAATCTGCAGGACTCTTAATTTCATCGTAAAGCGTATAAAATTTCAGATGCTTGGTTTTTACCTCAGAGTAGAACTGGAAATCGCTGCCTCCAGCATCAATGGCAACCGAGACGGGTTGGTTTGCCACGGCTTTCTTGAGTGAATCTTCATCGTTATTAGGCACATCTTCATATCCATCAATTGAAACTACTGGATGATTCTCCTGCAAATCCAATCAGAATCAGGGATTAGCCTCCATAACTTAATCATAACTTCAAGTTAATATTACAATATAATTAATTACCTTAGTTCTATCGCATCTTCCATCACGAGCCTTGTAAGGGTAGTTCTGCTCTGTGTTCAGACCCCCTTGTTTCTTGATGAACTCAAAAGCTAAATCCATCAGCCCTCCATTGCAGCCTTGATTTTCTCCATTATCACAATCCACGAGCTCTTGCTCGGACAATGAAACTAGCTTTTTTGTTTTGATGTAGTTTATTCCCTCGACTCCAACTACAGCAGAAAATGCCCAGCAACTACCTGTTGTATAAGGACAATTTTAACCATAAGCAAGAAAGATCTTTTATCATATCTCAAATTGTCTGTTTATTAGTGGATATCGATTTCTTACCGCATTGGCCTTGATCCTTGACTGGATTGACGGCACCTTTCTGCCTCCAATCAATTGAAGGGGGGACACTATTGACATTGGCGTACATGAATGTTCCGTTCTCCGGTCGGCCTCCACGAAGCATACGGTGGTGCTTAACCTTGGAACCAGCATAAAAGCTTCTGAATTCATGGTTAGTCATATCTGCAAACTTGTTGAGCTTCAATTTATAAGGCTTGTCCTTCTTGTTGAAGTTATGAACATAGTGAACATTTGTTTTGAACACATTAAAACGCTTGTGCTTTTCATCAAGATTTGTGGAAATTGTATGATGACTTCTCCACCTCTCGTACAAATCCCACAATCTTTCTTCAGTCTCCAACTCTTTTTCATGGAAATCAAAACTCTCTGTAATTCCAAGAAGCAAAGCTATAGAAAAAGCAACTAGAAAAACCCTTTTCAATTCCATCTCTAATCCTAATAGATCATACTCAATGCATGATCAGGTACTACAAGAATGCCCTTATATAGAAAACTTGTGATCAAGAAACTTTGGGAGAATGACTTAAGCAAACTCACGAAGGATGGACTTGAGAGCTTCCTTGAGGGCACAAACTATCTAAAATAATGAAGACATATGTCAAAGATAGATATGAGATTGATGAACAAGAGTCTGTTGATGTATTAATGTACTTGAGCAACACAAGTATGGCCTTTTCTATATGCAGTTTTAAAACCTTTTTACCATGAAAAGATGGACAAAAAGTTGTTCAGGCAGCGTTTGCTTATGAAATTCTTGTTTTAAGGTCAGGGTGGGTTTTTGGGGTAGGAACGGGGTAGTTGCTTTAGCTGAGGATTTCAGGCCGGACAAATTTTATACGAAAAAGCTTTTATGATAAGTTTATCCAAAACTATCAAATTGAAAAATAATTGTTTCTATTTCCCAAAAAAAAAAAAAAATTCAAAACACTTCTTTATCTTCAAAATTTTTATCACATATGCAACTAATTTTTTTTTTATCAAGTTTAAACTTTAAATTCCTCCCCATCTCTAAATATGATTTTACTTATTTACATAAATAATAGTGCAATTTGAACTTGCACAATTATTAAAAAGAGTATTTGAAATGTTAATAATAATGATGTAACTAAACTTTCTAAATTACTCTCATTTAATAATTAATATATATGTATTAATCCTAAAAAAAAAATCTCTAATAAATAGTTGATAACTCATCATAATCCTTCATTAATATCATACATATAATTATAAAAATACGTACTAAAATTAAAAAGTAAACTAGTTGACAACTCATCATAATCCTTCATTAATAACGTGCATTTAATTATAAAAGTACGTACTAAAATTAAAAAGTAAACAATTAAAATAAAACATCTTTAAAACAAATATGAACAATTGTAATTGGATGAATATAATATTTTTTTAATAATTTAAAATTAAAATCTCACTCTACACACATGAATTTATTAATTATATTTTATAAATTTTATAATATTATCAATTTAACAAAATCTAAAAAAAAAAAATATCATACTAACTAAACTCCTAATTATTTTTCAGCCGTTGTTGTTGGTTTTTTTTATCAATGATGGGCCAACAACATCAATGAATTTTTTTTAACTATTCAATCATTTCAAATTTTCTGGTCGAAAATCAAAATTCTGCTGCCCTTTTTCCCCTTGATTGGGGTGGTGTGGCTTTGGCATGTTCACCACGTTAGTGAAGGAAGGAAAATGCCGAAAGGTGACGAGCATTAGCTACTTTGTTACTCTTTGGCGTGCCGCGATATAATTTCTAGCTGAGGAATTTATAAAGTTTTGTAATACTTGATTTTTTGAGTAACTGAATTTGATGTCATGAAAATGAAGTTCGTTATGGACATGAACAACTAAAAAAAGATGGAGTGTGTTACTATGCTAAATTCAATTTGCGATTTCTAATTGTTTATTTATATTAATAAATATTTAATATTATGTACATTTTTATTAATTTATTGCCATTATTTTGCATTAAAAATAATATTAAATTTTATATCTATCATTAACAAAGTAATATATTTATTCTAAATTTTATTTAATCGGTAGGAAATTGAATGTCTATCTTTTAACTCAATACAAACATTAAGACCATTTGACCTTAAGTAAGTTTCATATTAATTATCCTTGTTATAAATATACTTAGTGCATCTTTCAATGCTTTACCATTAATATTGAATAAATTTTGTCAAAGTGACATTCATGTGTAGAATTAAAAAAAGTGTTTATGAAGAATTGATAAATTGAATTTAATACGGTCCAAATATAGCCCTAATGTCCCTAGTTTCCATGCAAGCGCAGCCTTTACTAACATATTTTATGGTAGATTTGACGATTTAAAATGGTATTCTTTCGTTATTAGTAAAAACATAATAATTTTATTTATATTAAAAATATTGAATATTAAAAAAAATGTGAACAAATATAATTTTATTTTAAAGAGTATGACATTTCAATATTTAAATATTATTGATATGCCCCTAAAAAAAGTACAAATAAAAAAATCAAAACATTTTAAAATAGAACTTAGAAAAAATGTCTCTTGAATTTCAATAAAACTTACACATCACCTTTTTAAAATCAATCTTTCAAGAGCACTTTTTTTAGATTTCATTAGCTCATCATTTTTAGCTCGTTTTTAAAAATTCATATGCTTATTTTATCTGTAACATTTTGGGATTAAATTTTAACATAGCATTTTGTATTCCAAGTCCCAACCTCGAGTCTAATAGAGTAATGCAACCAACTTATTGAGAATTCAAATTAATTCTTCTAAAAGACCAACTTATTGGAATTTTAATACAAATTGAAGTCTAAAGATATATAAATTGTAGAGCAATTGAGAATTTAAAAGAGTTTGTTCTAAAAGACTAAAACCAAAGACTCTTTTCCAAACGTCAAAGGCCTTTAGGCAAACCGCAAGCACCACAGATAAAAAAAAAGAAGAAGAAGAGCTTGCAAACACAACTAACCCAGACAAATAATAAGTGCAACATCTACTAAATAATAACTATTGTTTTTGAGCCTTTAAATATTTACATTTTTATTATTAGATACTTTTTTTTATTATGTTTAATTTTTTTAGGATAATTGCCCCCATTCTTTCCTATTCTTTGCACGTTTTTCCGTTTTCCTCCCTATTTATTTTTGGGCCCATAATAATTAATATTTTTATTTATAATTTAAAATCAATTTTTTAAATATGGGCTTTTTCAATAATACTAGTAATATAAATATGGTGCCATATATAATATTCCATCCGTTTATAATTGAATGTCTACTTTTTACTTTGATTAAAAATTAAGAACATTTATTAATTTTAATTAAGTATAAAAACGCAACAAGTTGCTGAAGATCGAAGAAAGATTATGATATTGACCAAATCCATGTTCATATATGCACATTTTGGTTGAAGCTCTTGATTCCATCATCAAGCACATATTCCATGTGTTATTAGTTTGGTACTTTGACAGAATGTGAAAGTACAAATTTCGAATATAAATAATAAGATATTTATAATAATCACCTTCTATATATTTATATTATGCATAAACACATGAAATTGAGGAGTAAGAGTGGCAATATCAAAGACAACACAATAATAGCTGAGATTAAAGTCAAAATGGCTTGACATTTCTATCTCACCAACCCTTTTTCGAAAGAGGAAAGAAAATTAGGAACATTGACAGAGTTAGTCTCTACTTTTTTTAGTTTAGAGACACAAAATCCTTATTATTATTTGTTAACTATTAAAGTCCTTAGCTTTTTGTATTTTTGTTAATTAGGTGCTTTTGACGGATTTCGTTTAGTCCTTAAGATTGGTGGATTTAGTCCCTACTATTTTTTAGTTTTGGTAGATAAGGTTCTTATAATTTTTTTTAACTTTTAAAATCCTTACCTTTTTTTGTTTTTGTAAATAAATTCTCTAGCTTTGTTTTTACACTTTTATTATCATTACATTTTTATGTTTTGGTGAACTAAATCTTTCTCACAGTATTTAGGCCAAGTCAAAATAGAATACTTCAACCGTAAGGAAAAAAAGAAAAATCAACAGACCTATGGTCATGTCACTAACACTCATGTCAAGAGGAGACCAAATTCAATATCATATATGAAGTAACTAACTCCTAACACTCTTTATCGGGGTTCTTGAACAAAAATAATAATTTTTTCAATAAAGTCGGTTCTTTGGAGCCAAAATAGAGAGAAAAAAAATCAAGAAACAGAGGGAGACCAAAATATCAATTCTTTGGGTCCAAAATAGAGGGAAAAAATCAAGAAACAAAAATGACCAAAATCAGTCGTGCTTCCAAAAACATTCAAGAAACGAAGGATACCAAGCAAGAAGGGCAAATTGAGGTGAATCTGGTCTCTGTTGTTGGTATTATCCCAGCAACCCCAGTGAAAAGGAAATATGAATTCAACTTAAATTATAGCAATTTATACATCAATTTCATCAAGCCTTTTAATATCTAAATTCTTGTCGCAAATAACCATATTAGCGGGGGATTGCCCAAGTCGATGTAGAAGATGATATATTAACTATGTTTTTGTTAGAGGTATATTTTTAAAATAAATTGCTACATTAAATTGACTTATTTGTCACTTATTACTTGAGTAAACTACAAGATCGACGTTGATTTGGCTTTAATGTGATCAGAAAGACTTAGTTCACCAAAATATAAAAATGGTGATGACAAAAATGTATATAAAAAAAAAGGAAGGGATCTAATCTACCAAAGTGAAAAAACAAAAATAGAGACCTTATCTACAAAAATAGGTACTGAAAAATGCATGTACTAAATCCACCAATCTTAAATAAGTCAAATGATAAAATTACCATGCAATATTTTATTCAAATGAAAATCTGTCATTAATTAACGTTGACTTTGATGAAATATGTAAAAATGACTTAATTAACCAAAACACAAAAAGATAAGGACTTTAATAATAAAAAAATAATGATAAGGACCTTATGTCCCTAAACTAAGAAAGGTAGGGACTAAATTCGTCATTCTTCCAAGAAAATTATATTTTGGATTTCATCAGGATGGTTTTCTCTTCATAGTCTCATTCTCTTTCGCTTGATAAATTTATTGATGTTCTTTTTGCTATATATATATATATATAATATGTTGAAATGAGAACACTAATCATTAAAAAAAAAGAAATGAAAAAGTATATAGTTCAATTAATGTATACATAAGATGTAGATAATTTATTTCTTGGATTCTTTCATTTCTAGTTATTTGTAGCCATTGTACCACAGAGAATTATGCTAAAGATGGACACAAAGCTTAATATTTTTACAATTTTTCTAAGAATTTATCCTTTTAACCCGCATGACACAAAATGACACAAAGATGGAACAATTTGTTCTTATTTTTTTATTTTATACACTTAACTAGTAACATGTAGATGAATGGTTTTGGGGGTTAACAAATTAACTAGGTAATTTGGTACTATTTAATTTTCGTCTCAAATTGGGTCACTTTGTGTTCACACGTTTATTTGATGGCCATGTAACAATTTAGACACATTCATTAATTGTGTTGTGTTTGAGTTGAAATATAATTAATCAGATAATGTTCGTATAACCGTTCTATATTTAAAATTAAACGTTCACTTCTTTGAATTTGATCAAGTTTCTATAATAACCGTTTGTGGAATATAAATTCTTAAAATTAAAGAAATTACTGTAAAATTTTTAAATGAAAAGTATTTTAAGAAAGTGTCATATCTCTTTAGATATCTAAAAACATAAATAAGAAATTTGGCTTTGTAGGTATTTTGTCTTTCACTTGTTGGTCATCAATGTCCTTTATGGTTTTTTTCTTTTGCCTTATAGGTCCTAGTAGATTAATAATTGGCTATTATGGTCCTTTTTACCATAAAAATTTAATAAATAAAGGAATTTTTAAGAACTATAACAACCAATTTTCATTACAGACTTACAATGCCAGAAGGAAAAAAACATAAAAGACTTAATTGGCCATTTTTAATACATCGGGGACCAACAAGGTTAAAAAAACAAATAAATAAAGGATCTTATTAGCCAAAGAGTGAAAGATAAGAAGCTAAATAGACAAACTTTTCACATAAATATGTATGCTCAAGTTTTGATTGGACAAGTACTCCATATGTCCTTTAAGTAACAATTCTTATTTTCGTACAAATTTATTCAAATTACCTATCTCTCTTTGAACGGAGGAATAATTTTTTATTTCTTTCCCAATTCAATTATTGTCCTTCTTGAAAACTTTCACATCAATAACATAATTTTAAATAATAATAATAATAATAACTACATTCAAGATTCGTTAACTAGAGTTGATCTTGGTTCCTTTGATAGCTGTATGTTCAAACCAAAGTGCAATTTGTTCAAATTAACTCCCAATGTTTCAAGGGAATCTTAAAATGGCTTTCTATTTTGTTTTGTAAGTAAGAATGTGTTGTTCCAATCTGGCAAGAGAGATGTGTGAGTGCAATTGTTATATGATACTATGAAAATGAGTTTTAATTAAGAATTAATTTAACAATTGTCCAAAATATCACTTTTGAAATCCACTTCTTAGAAGTGGTGGAACAAGTCAGAGGTAACACAAGCATGGATTGCATACGGGATTCTGTCCTCTGCTTGTGCATCTCGGACTGAATCCTGAAAACATAGCTTCACAATCACTTTTGCAAACATCTGCAGATGGTTTTTGTCCAATGTTTTTTATAATAGGTGGTTTAGTCTGTCTATCAGCAGCACAAAGAGCCATATTAGTATTTATATATGCTAAAGTCCATTACAACAAAACGAGGACAATTAATGTCAAATAATTACACAAAATAATCACAAACTTTTCTATGTAGCCACTAGCCTTGTGATGTTCTTCTGTGGTGATAGTTTTCACTAGTTTATGTATAACATATGTACACGCATATGCATATATCTTTTATTAAAAAAAGAACGAGATTTGACTCTTGTATCTACTCAATTGCGAAGCAGAAATTCAAGTATTAACTTAAAAAAAAGGAACCACTCTTTTTTTCTTTTCTTTTTTTAAAAGGCATAAAAGGGATTTCATTGGATAATGTGGAGGCAAAAGAAACCACTCTTTATATCTATATAGTTTATCTCTTCTATAGAACAACTGAAATTTAGAGTGGGAAAAGTGTGAGGTGTTGCTTGGATATATGAAAGAGTATCTTACCAAAGCTGATAATGAGAAACACACTGAAGAGGAGTTTAGACAACTTAAAGCGTTTAAGTAACTTTGATTACAGCTTTTGCGCTTCTCTTGAACTTTCTATGTAGAACAAGTTATCAGCGGAAGGATTTCCATTAGCTAAATTATATTCCAATAATATCATCCAAGAAAGTCACTAATGAGCAAAACCCAACTAGCATAAATGGATTGGGCCAATGTAAGTAGGCCAGTCCACATATGGGCCAATGGGAAATAAAGACAACGATTCAAGAAATAACTAAAGCCCAAATAGATAGTCCAACACAGAAAACCTATTAAGGTTAGCCCAAAATCTAAAAAAAAATGTTAGTGAACATAATATGAAAAAATAAAGACATATCATATAAGAATGAAAAAGAAATTAAAGTAAATTTCACGTTATTCAACCAAATATTACATTTCATTTCTTTTAGTTTTGATTTGAAAAACGCACGCCTGTGAAGCAGCGGTTGGACACTTTTCTTTTTGCCCGAACCCGACAATTCCTCGTCGAAGCACTTGGAGCAAAAACCAAGTGAATGATGAGGGATATACGATTACTATTCAACTATAATTAGAATAAAAAGTTAGTAAATATATTTTTGTTAATATTGAAAAAACAATTACAGATTGATATTTTAATTTTTAATATAAAAATGAAGAAAATGAAAATACAATAGAAATTAATATATGTCAATAAAAATAAATGATAACCTGCACAATTTTAATTATCAAATGACCACCGAGTTTAGATGGCGGTCGTAATGAGATGGATTTTGTAAATCTATCGTCCCGTATATTTTCATCATTTTTATATTTAAAATATCTATTGGTAATTTTTTTAAATTTTATAATAATTTCAATATTAACAAAAATATATTTCCTAATCTAGAGATAGTTTATATACTACAAAAAAAAATACTATTGTAAAATAAATTATTTGTTGAGCTAGTAAGTTTAGAGAAAAGAAGAAGAAGAAGTAGCTAGGGACCTCAACGTTAATGCCATTAACGTCAATGAGCAAAATGGCCAAGATATGACTCTGAGTAACGTCCATGGTCTTGGGACTAACATCTAAAGCTAAAGCTTGTTTGACGTGTTTGAAAAGAACATTTAAAGTTATTTTTTATCAAACACTAAAAAAATAGTTATTTTGGTTAAAGTCTTTACAAAATCACATTTTTTCACTGAAAGACTTCATGGATATCAACCATATAAGTTCCACAGAGTGGAGAATAAGTTTTCCAAAAAAAATGCATTTTTTGCAAAATAAAAAAAAGAAGAAAATGAATTGAGAAAAAAAAATCTATTAGTATGGCTGAACATCAGCCTAGGGGTGTTAACATTGAACATGATTTGTTAATACAACATGAATTCAACACGTTAATAACGAGTTAGGGTTAGATATTTCGTGTTCTAATTGGAATCGTGTCAACCCGATAAGCTCTTATCATGTTCAGGTTGTAATTGTACATGATAACACGACTCCAACCAGGCAACTTGTTCTTTTATTATTTATTATTATTAAAAAATAATACTTTTACATTTTAAGATCAAAATTAAAATGTAAAATTGTATTGTTTTTGTTGGGCATATTAGAATTAGATCTTTTTATTTTTTTAATCATTTAAATAGGTAAATAATATGTTTGAGGATAAAAAGTGTAAACAAGTAGTAGATATCGTGTTCGTGTCATTAGCGTTGTTCGCAGGTTGAAACATTATTTATTTATTTTTATACTATTGTGCTCATGTCGTGTTGACACGTTAATTTGTTAATTGTGTTGATAATTTAAATTTTGACATTTTTGCTTATTGTATCGTGTTCGGATTGTTGTGTTAGGTGAAATTATCTAGTGTTGATACGACATGATAAGTACCCCTATATACCTCATGTAAGTTCCACTAAGTGGAGAAAGAGTTTTCTCAAAAACATTATTTTGAGTTTTGAGCACAAAATGGAAAATGATTTAATAAAAACAATCCATTTGTATGTGAAAAACCTAAGAGGTGGGGGGGTGAATTAGGTTTTAAAATAATTTTTCCTAGTTTAAAATAAATAGGCTTTCTAAGATAACAAATATCAAACATTTGGTGCTCAAACAAAGTGTGAAATAAAGAGTTCAAGAAATAGGCAAAGGACACAAAGATTTATAGTGGTTCGGTTTATCCATCAAAACCTAATCCACTACCTTGAGCTATCTACTCAAGGATTTTACAAAACCTTTCACTAATTTAGTAAGAGAGAATACAATAGAGGCTCACCCAATTCCCTTAGGGTTTTAGAACACAAACCTCTTAACCAATGAAGGTTTACTCAACACTTTAAGTTTTACAATATAACCTTGTTTACACACCTATCTCTATTACAACAATTAATGAAAAAGATACTCTAAAAACAATCATAATTTTCTATGATTCAAGGCTCACTCTAACTCTTAGAGTTTTAAGCTCAATGCAACCTTGAACAAAGCAATCAAGATATGAAAATTAAGAGTTTGATATAGAAATCACCTTAATGTGAAGATATACCAATATAAAGTATAAATTCCTCTTTGAATAATATTTTCTTCTAAGTTGCTCAAGAACACCAATGATTTAGTATGAATCCCACTTTGATGAATTTCACAATATGAATGTTATGATTTGGTTTCAAAATAATCTCTAGAGGTTCTATGAAGTGTTGGAATCAGATTTTTGCTCAAAAAGTCGTGTTAATGAGTTTTTTAAACAATTGAGTATTTATAAGTATGCACCAACGGTCATAAAAATGGTTGTTTGAATCTCACTCAGGAGAAGTGCAGTCGACTGCAAATCAGAAGGGTCGTCCGCACAATCATCCGCAAATGTTCCAGAGATTTCTGGACATTCAGCTAACGATACACTGAGGGGTTCGGTCGACCGCACCATCATCCGCAAGTGTTCCAGAGAGTTCTGGACATTCAGCGGACGATACTCTGAGAGGTCTGGTCGACCGCATGATCTGTGGTCGACCACACTTCAGTTAGGTCGACCGCACATACAATGAAACTGTGCAAAACAAGATTCCAAACAACTCCAAGAGTTTGTGGAATACATTTTATGAAATTTAAAGTATGTGCATGTAATTTGAAAATCATTTCAATTACCCAACTCATGTTTTATCTAAATGAAATGCATTTTGAAAATTATTTCACTTTTATTGAGCAACCTATGGAACTTATTACTCATAGAGGTAGACCTAGAGATATCTAAAGATAAATAAAGAAATAAAGAAATAAAGCTACACCTCTAGATCCTATCTAATCCAGAAACGCTTATCTTCAATGCTTGACATAAAAAGCTCTTTCCTGAAGATTTGAAACTTCGATCTTGCATGGATTAGATATATGAATCCTAAAAGATCATCACTAATACAATAAAGCCATTAGTCCTTATCAATGTTTGTCATTTAATCAAAATTAAGATATTAAAAGCTTTAGAGCTTTCAATCTCCCCCTTTTTGATGATGACAAATATTGACGCAAAGTGATGGATAAAACAATTAAGTGCAAGGATTCAAAGTAAGGAAGAGTTTATATAATATGTAATGAACTTTTAAAAACGCTCCCCCTTACAATATGCTAGGTATTTGTAAGATATCACATATAGCAATAACCAATTAGTTTGATGATGTCAAGAAATTGAATAAAAACATTTTTTGAACAATTGTTGGATCTCAAGATGAAAAGATTCATTGTAAGTATATGAGATCACTTCCTAGCTTATATAGGATTAAAAAGCCTATTTTTCCACCAACCTCTGTATCCTCCTTCCTTCTAGTTTTAAAAACATATAGATAGGCTATAAAAACATTTATAAAGCTCCCCCTATCAATATGCATCAGTTTTGTAAAACATTTGACAGAGTTTCTTTTGTAACTCTTATAAAAAAAAACCACTTTTGCAACAAAAACTCAATAATGCAAAAAGAGATGAGATATATTATACAAAAGGCCAACTCGGCCATCAACACACAATTCCCATTCTCCTTCAATCTCATAAATTTAGAAATACATAAATTTTAAACCAAGGATAGCCATACTTAACCTTTTAGAGCTGTTTCTTCTTCTCTTGATTTTGATGAGATTGAACATTTAAGTTCATCTCAAAATTCCTGAAACACAAGGTTAGTTTCATGACATTTATATATTGCAATTAACAGTAGTTTTTCTCCCCCTTTGTTATCATTAAAAAAGAATGGATAGAAAGGATAGAACGAAATCAATTAAACAATAAGATCCCTCAACTACCAAGGAGTCATCATGGGGAAAAAGAAATGCATATAAAAATAGAGTATTCAAAGATACATACGAGAGATAAAGTGTGTAGACAAATCAGAAGTATAAGAAAGACAGAAAAACACTATCTCCTAGGCCGTCGCATATAAACTTTAGCTGTGGAAGATGACGGTCCAGCATGCTGCTCATCAGGCGGGGGCATATCACGTGAAGGTGGCATTGTAGAAATATCAACCCGAATGCCATGTAGTGCCTCTAGATGATATTTGATGTTGATGATCTCGATGCCATGGTACTCCACCCTTGATGCCAAGTCATCGATCTTGGAATGAAGTGTCTTGAAATGATTGTCAAAAGTGCTGAACATCGAGCCAATCTGAGTAGAGATTTCTTCCAGGGCACCCCAGATTGTAGGATGTGGAGTGTGAAAGCCCTAAAGCTTTTAATGTCTTAATTTTGATTAATGACAAACATTGATGAGGACTGATGTCTTATTTGTACAAGTGATAGAGTTTTTGGATTCATGATTTAATCCATGCAAGAACAGGATTTCAAGTCTTCAAGGAAGTATACAAGTCAAGACTATCAAGATTTGAAGACAAGCTTTTATTGGATTAGATAGGAACTAGAGGTATAGTCTTAGAGTTATATATTTTGATATCTCTAGTTCTACCTCTAATTGAGTAATGGTTTCTAAAGGTTGCTCTATGAACTTAAAACGTTATTTCAAAATGTTTTTTATGTTAAAATATGTTTTGGTATTTCGAAAACCATGCATCTTGATTTCAAAACTTAAATGGTTCATAAACTCTTGTTGGATTGATACCATAACTTATATGGTTGATTGAAATCATCATTTGTGTGTTAGAGTATTGTTAATACACAAATAAACATGTTTCAGTCGACCTAAAGTGGTCCAGGTATCGTCCATAAGTTAGTTTATCTTGTGGATGCATGTGCTGTCAAATTTGTTCATCTGCCAACCTGTGGACGACCATGAGGTCGACCGCAGGTGAAGTGAGGTCGACCGCAAATGAAGTCCGGTCGACCGGAGGATGAAAAATCATCATCCGGTGGTTGTCCAGTGAACTTGAGGATGATAGTGCGGATGACCAAGTCTGATTTGCGGTCGACCGCACTTCCTGAGTGGGTTTCCAACAGCTTCTTTTTTGACCGTTGGGAACAAACCTTTAAATACCAAAACCTTTGGAATTCTTTCTAAGAAGATTTTTTGAGCAAAAACATTGTATATCTTGATCCTATAACATCTTAGAAACATTCCAAAACCCTTTCAAAACATCAATCTTGTTAAAATCTTTAAGGAAGGGTTTTTACATTCAAAGGTGTATTTTGAGCAATCTTGACAAGCCATTACTCAAAGAGGTGATTGTGATTCAAATTGATATATCTTCACATTAAGGTGATATCTATCAAACTCTCTATCTTTTATTATTGATTGTAATTGTATCAAGGTTGCAAGTAGCATAAAACCCTAAGTGTTAGGGTGAGCCTTGTGTAGGTTGTTTTGTATTCAAGGTTTGTTTGTAAAACCTTTGGGTGAACCTTGAATTGAATTGCTGTGTTAGGATTCACTAAGGAGAGTGGTGGGATTATTGTATAATCAAGGTTGTGTTGTAAAACTCAAGGGTTGAGTTAGCCTTGATTGGTTTGAGAGGTTATTTGTAAAACCCTAAGGTGAATTGGGTGAGCCTCTTTTGTAATCTCATTTATTTGATTAGTGAAGGGATTTGATAAATCCTTGAGTAGGTAACTTAAGGTAGTGGATTAGGTTTTGTTGGATAAACCGAACCACTATAAATCATTGTGTTCATTGCTCTAATTTCTGCATTTTACTTGAACACATTATTTCTCACACAACTAGCACACCAAGTGTTTGATATTTGTTGTCAAAGAGGTGTTTTATTGAATTAGGTTGAAAAATCGGATAAAAACCTAATTCACCCCCCTCTTAGGTTTTTCAATTGGTATCAGAGCTGGTCTTCTTGTTTAAGGTTTAATCACCTAGAAGTAAAGATCTTATGGCTCATATAGACAACAATATCATAAGTGAGGGTTACTCTACTAGTAGACCACCTTTGTTGAATGGCTATAACTACACTTTATGGAAAGATAGAATTCATATTTATATTTCCTCCATTGATTTTGATTTATGGAATATTGTTATAAATGGTCCTTATGTTCCCTCTAAGATTGTAAAGGGAAAAAGTGTTGAGAAAACTCTTAATGAGTTTGATGAAGAGGATAAAAAGAAAATGACTTCAAACTTTATTGCTATGAATATTCTTTGTTGTGCTCTTGATTTAGATGAATACAATAGAGTATGTGGTTGTAGTTCCGCATATGAAATGTGGAGATTACTTGAAGTTGCACATGAAGGATTGACATGCATATCAAATCAAGAAGAAAGTGAAAATGAAGAAAACGATCAATCCAAAGTTGCAAACACTTGTCTTATGGCTCTTGAAGATGAAGTAAGTACTTCTACCGCACAAACTTTACACATTAGTGAAAATGATTGCAATGATAATTGTGATATATTTGATCAAGATGAATTTGTTGCTAATCTCTATTATGAAATGAAGAAAGTCATCAAGAAGAATAAATTATTGAAATGTCAAGTTGAGAATTTGTTATTGGCAAATGCTAAATTACTTGATGAAAATGCTTTACTGCTTTCTTCCAAAGTGACTCTTGATGAAAATATTATTGGTCTATGTGATAAGGTCAAATTTCTTGAAAATGCTAATAATGATCTTGTTATTAGAAACAAGAAATTGAATGACATGATGAGTGACTATGATGCTATGAAGTTGAGAATAGATGATTTAAGTGTTAGCTTACATAAACTCACATGTGGTAGAGATAATTTAAATAAATTACTTGGTGCTCAAAGATTCTCTAATGATAAGAGAGGTATTGGTTTTATTGATACACATGATGATGCCTTGCATACACACAAAAATATATCACACAAGAATATCTCATATTTGCATCATAAAGTACATCATACACATCACACACATACTCATATGTCATCAAGAATATGTTGTACCTATTGTGGTAAGTATGGCCATAAGGTTAATATATGTTATGCCAAGAAGAAAATCGAGAATGGTGCAAAAAGTATTTGGATTGTCAAAACAAATTCGACTAATTTTCATGGATCCAAAGCCACTTGGATACCAAAAGTTTCATCTTCTTTGTAGGTAACTCAATATTTTGATCATGAAGGAGCAATACAACATGTCAAGAGAATTTGCTCAATCCACATGATCAAATATGCTATACTAAGGTACAATGCTCTTCATGAAGGTCATGAAGAAATTCATTCTTTTGAGATTGAATCTTTAGTAAGAATTTCTTGATTATGAATTTTGTAAATTAGATCATAATGCTATATGTTGTTGAAATGTGTTTTCAATACAAATACTTGATAAATTTTCTAATTGGTTTTTTGTATTTTGTATATGCTATTCATGCTAAATTATTTCCTCACGAAACATGTTAATTGCATATTGTGATAATTGAGTTGTCTTGTCATATTGTTTGATATAATTCTCTTACAAACGTTTCTCACAAACACTGATTATCCTATAAATATCATGATATAAGTGGATTTTGTCTTTAAGTAAAGACTGGTAGTTCTGGTGAACTTGCGGACGACCCTTGAGAAGGTTTCGGTCGACCGCATGGAAAAATAGATCATCCACTAAGTGGACAATAAGGTTGCGGACGATCCAAGGAAACGTTTTGGTCGACCGCAAGCTCAAGAATGATCATCTGCAAGTGTGAAGAAATGAAAATATGTATGATATCTATTTTGATGATTTAGTTGAACAAAATGTTATATGACTTTCTTTAGAAGTTGATGATGCATATCTTTGTCATTGTAAATTATGACATATTAGCATATATACTTTGCATATTTTTACAAAACTTCAGTATGTTAGAGTTTTTGCCTAACATTAATTTTGAGAAAGATCATATTTGTGATGCATGTAAACAAGTCAAGAGTTCTTTCAAATCAAAGAAAATGTGTCTACTTCAAAACCTCTTGAACTTGTACATATGGATTTATTTGATGCTATGAGAACCATGTGAATTGGTGGCAAACTATATGTCTATGTGACTGTTGATGATTTTTATAGATTTACTTGGATATTATTCTTGTTGAGTAAAGATGAAGTTTTTGAAGCTTTTGTCAAGCTCTTTAAACAAGTACAAAACACTATTAGTTGCAAACTTATCTTCATTGGAAGTGATAATGGTAGAGAGTTTTGCAATAGTATTTTTACAAAATTATGTGATGAAAATGATTTATCTCACAATTTTTTCAATTGCAAAAGTTCCTCAACAAAATGGTGTTGATAAAAGGAAAAATCGTACTTTACAAGAAATGGCATATTCCATACTATGTGAAAATTATTTGCGAAAATATTTTTGGGTTGAATTTATGAATACTTCTCGCTATATTGTTAATAGAGTGCTTCTTATATCCTTTGTTAATAAAACCCCTTATGAGCTTATATTTGATAAAACTCCTTCCATTTCCTACTTTAAAGTGTTTGGTTGTAAATGGTTTATTCTAAATGTCAAAGACAATCTTGGTAAGTTTGACAAGAAATCCGATGAAGGTATGCTCCTTGGCTACTCTTCAAATAGAAAAGCTTTTTGTGTTTATAATAAAAGAACTATGGCTATTGATGAAGCTATTCATGTTATATTTGATGAGTCTAATATTTACTTGCCAAGAGATGAGAATGAATGTGATTTTCAAGAGCTATCTATTGAGTCAATGAACAAAGATATTGTTCAATCAAATGAAGATCATTCAATACCTAAGAATGAAAGTGAAGAGATCATTGACATTCAATAATCAACCTCACATGAAGGAGAGACAAATCATGATCTTCCAAAGGAGTGGAAATACGTCCATAATCATCCAAATGATCAAATCATTGGTAATCCCAATGAAGGGGTAAGAACAAGAAGACATTTTATAAATTGTGTTGATAATCTTGCATTATTGTCTCATATAGTACCTAGGAACATTGATGAGGCTTTTAGTGATGATTTTTGGATCATTATCATCCATGAAGAGTTAAATCAATTTGAAAGGAGCAAAGTTTGGGAACTTGTACCTAAACGTTAAAATCCCATCATTATTGGTACAAAATGGATTTTTAGAAACATACTTGTTAATCATGGTTTTGTCACTAGAAATATGGCTACACTTGTTGCTCAAAGATATAATCAAGAAGAGGGCATTGATTATGATGAGATTTTTTTTGCCCCAATTACTAGATTAGAGTCCATTAACATGTTATTTGCATTTGCATATTTTATAGGTTTTAAATTATTTCAAATGGATGTTAAAAGTGCTTTTCTAAGTTTGTTACATCCAATAGGTATTTTATGTTGAACAACCTCCTGATTTTGTGCATGAATCTTTTGAAAATCATGTTTACTTACTTTCAAAAGCTTTATATGGTTTGAAACTTGCTTCAAGAGCTTAGTATGAAAGACTTAGCATCTTTCTTATTGAAAAAGGATTGACTAGAGGAATGGTAGACACTACACTATTTTTAAAAATAAAGTGCATGACATTTTAATTGTTCAAATTTTTGTTGATATTATATTTGAGTGATCTTTGTTATTAAAATTGATGTGTTTATCCATTGGCCGAGAAAAGGTTCTATTTTTAGAAAGCTATTGAGTGTTTATATACAATTGCCAATGAGTTTGTCATTGTATAGCTCATTTAATTATCAAATCAACGATTCTTGGTTGATTATAAGTTCCTTAGAAGATATTTCAAATGACACCTGAAGAAGGTGCGGTCGACCGCATCTTACGGAAGTATCATCCGAAGAATGGTCAGTGGACTTGCGGAAGACCTCGAGAAAATCTTCGGTCGACCGTATGGTACAAGCCATCGACCGTAGAGTAGACAGAGGACTTGCGGACGACCAATATCAAATTTCCGGTCGACCGCAGATTACTACTCGTCGACCGCAAAGTAAGCAGAGAACTTGCGGAAGACAACAATCAAATTGTTCGGTCAACCACAGAAACTGATTATATCGTCCGAAAGAAGAAATAACAAGGGATAAATATATTGGATCAAAAGGTGGTTCAACCAAATCTCAAATGGTACCAAAGAAGAAGAACAACAACACTACCTTATTCACAAGTAAGGAGTATTAAATTTGATTCTATGACTATCTCGAGCTTTGAAATGTGATTTTTGAAAGTACCATCTATTCTAGTAAGTTTCCTTTTTGAAAATATCTTGAAGTATGTTGCTAAGGAAGGATGATATAATATTATTGTGTATGATGAGCCTATGTATTATGACTATATACTTCAATGCTATGCTAATCTAGAGAAAAATATTCTTGAAGGATATCAAGTTGTATATTATGTGTCTAAAGTATATGGTATTGTTTTAAATTTCAATTACTATAACTTGGATGATATTTTGAGTGCTCCTATTGATGAGATTACATTTTTTTTTACTCACCAAAATTTGCCATTATTATGCTTTCTCCATTCAAGATTTTGAACATGCTTTTACAAATAAAGAATCTTTTGTGAATTTTGCAAAAAGGGAATCTATTGTTTTTAGTCTTGAACATAATATACTTTGTCTTATGTGCACTACTATATTTTTACTCATAGATGGTCATAGGACATCTATTACTCATTTGCACATGTTTATTATGCTAATTATGTTTAAAGGAAAATGAGTAGATCTTGGTTATCTTATGGATATCGTTCTTTGTTAAGAAGGCTAAGAAAATAGCAAAGAGCCTACTTTATGGAAGGTTGCTTTCAAGAGTGTTCAAACATTTTGAAATATCTTTACTTGAGGTTGTTGACATGAGATTTCTTCATAAATGTGATTTTGTTGCATACAAGATAGTGCATGACTTATGTTTCAATGATGATTGGGAGTTGAGAAAGAAAATATCTCAAGAAGATTTACTCCAAGCCTTATCCGAAATCGCAAGATTGATGGGTAAAAATGTACTCATTATTATTTGAAAGAGCATTCATGAGAAAGGAATTGGTCAAGAAGAAGCTAATCACTTGATACTTCCACCAGAGAAAGAATAAGGAAAGGGAAGACATCAATGGAAAAAGGAAAAGGAAACTCCTTTTGATACTTCTATTAGAAAGAAACTGAGTGAACGAAAATGTTTGATGCAAGAGGAATATAGGTTTTATTCCTCATACAAAAGATGTCTTGTGGAATAATTTGGAGCATCTCTCAAACAATATGGATATTATCTTTGAGAAGTTTAATACTAAAATCCAAGATGTGTTTGAAGAAGTTGTTCAAAATCAAGAGTAAAGTTTCTTCATCACAAAGTTGGCAATATATCTACTCATCTTGAGGCATTATATGGAGTCCACATAGATATTTCTTCACATTTTGATGAGAAGACCACATATATGACAAAGAATCCTATTACTCCTATTGTTGTGTCATCAAGTAGTATTGAGCCATCTATTGCTGCTGATACATCCTCCACCATTATTTCAGAGGATACCACTGTAGTGACTACTATTGATGATCTACCAGTTGAAGCTATTATCATTCCAGAGACCACTTCTTCAACATAATCATTTTTACAGTTTAAAGTCTGTGCTCCGAAGCCTCGCACTCTAGCTTTGGCTACTTGAGGATCATCTTTATACCTTTCATTTTCTTTTTATATCTATAATGCACTATTTTCATATGTTTTCTGCTACATTATGATCTCTTCTTGTCGTATATTTTTAAGTAATGTAGTTTATTGGTTTGATTATTTCCCCATAATGACTCCTTGGTATATTGAGAGATCTTATTATATGCTTTTGACCTTATTTTAATCCTTCATACACATTCTTTTTGAATGATGACAAAGGGGGAGAAAAACTAAGTGTTGATAGCAAATGTTTAGGAGTTATATTTGTGTTGTATTCTTTTGGAAACTAACATTTTGCAGGAAAATGGAGATCAAGAATACTTACAACAAAATGGGAGAATTTAATGCAAAGAGGAGAAACCATCAAAAGAAAGATTCTTGAAGCTCAGTAATTTTTGAGGAAAATCAAGAATATGTACAAAAGGGAAGAAATGACAAAAGGAGAGATTTTGAGGAACTTGAAGTATTTGAAGTGCACTTGACGATCACGTTCATCAAAATCAAAAAGAAGAAGAAATAACTTTAAAAGGTTAAGTATGGCTATCTTTGGTTTAAAATTTATGTATTTCTAAGTTTTTGAGATATTGAGATTGAAGGAGAATGAGAATTGTGTTGTTAACGGCCGGGTTGGCCTCATATGTGATTTTGTGTGATATATCTCATCTCTTTTGCATTGTTGAGTTTGTATTGTGATATTGAATTTTATAAGAGTTACAAAGGAAACTCTGTCAAATTTTTTACAAAATTGATGCATATTGATAGGGGGAGCTTTATAAATGTTTTTATAGTCTATCTATATGCTCTTAAATTTGGAAGGAAGGAGGATACGGAGGTTGGTGGAAAAATAGGCTTCTTTAAGCCTATATAAGCTAGGAAGTGATCTCATATACTTACAATGAATCTTTTCATCTTGAGATCCTATAATTGTTCGAAAATTGTTTCATTCAATTTCTTGATATCATCAAACTAATTGGCTATATGCTATATGTGATATCTTACAAATACCTAGCATATTGTAAGGGGGAGCATTTTACAATGTTTGATACATATTCTATAAACTCTTTCTTACTTTGAATCCTTGCACTTAATTGTTTTACCTATCACATTGCATCAATATTTGTCATCATCAAAAAGGGGGAGATTGAAAGCCCTAAAGCTTTTAATGTCTTAATTTTGATTAATGACAAACATTGATGAGGACTGATGTCTTATTTGTACAAGTGATAGAGTTTTTGGATTCATGATTTAATCCATGCAAGAACAGGATTTCAAGTCTTCAAGGAAGTATACAAGTCAAGACTATCAAGATTTGAAGACAAGCTTTTATTGGATTAGATAGGAACTAGAGGTATAGTCTTAGAGTTATATATTTTGATATCTCTAGTTCTACCTCTAATTGAGTAATGGTTTCTAAAGGTTGCTCTATGAACTTAAAACGTTATTTCAAAATGTTTTTTATGTTAAAATATGTTTTGGTATTTCGAAAACCATGCATCTTGATTTCAAAACTTAAATGGTTCATAAACTCTTGTTGGATTGATACCATAACTTATATGGTTGATTGAAATCATCATTTGTGTGTTAGAGTATTGTTAATACACAAATAAACATGTTTCAGTCGACCTAAAGTGGTCCAGGTATCGTCCATAAGTTAGTTTATCTTGTGGATGCATGTGCTGTCAAATTTGTTCATCTGCCAACCTGTGGACGACCATGAGGTCGACCGCAGGTGAAGTGAGGTCGACCGCAAATGAAGTCCGGTCGACCGGAGGATGAAAAATCATCATCCGGTGGTTGTCCAGTGAACTTGAGGATGATAGTGCGGATGACCAAGTCTGATTTGCGGTCGACCGCACTTCCTGAGTGGGTTTCCAACAGCTTCTTTTTTGACCGTTGGGAACAAACCTTTAAATACCAAAACCTTTGGAATTCTTTCTAAGAAGATTTTTTGAGCAAAAACATTGTATATCTTGATCCTATAACATCTTAGAAACATTCCAAAACCCTTTCAAAACATCAATCTTGTTAAAATCTTTAAGGAAGGGTTTTTACATTCAAAGGTGTATTTTGAGCAATCTTGACAAGCCATTACTCAAAGAGGTGATTGTGATTCAAATTGATATATCTTCACATTAAGGTGATATCTATCAAACTCTCTATCTTTTATTATTGATTGTAATTGTATCAAGGTTGCAAGTAGCATAAAACCCTAAGTGTTAGGGTGAGCCTTGTGTAGGTTGTTTTGTATTCAAGGTTTGTTTGTAAAACCTTTGGGTGAACCTTGAATTGAATTGCTGTGTTAGGATTCACTAAGGAGAGTGGTGGGATTATTGTATAATCAAGGTTGTGTTGTAAAACTCAAGGGTTGAGTTAGCCTTGATTGGTTTGAGAGGTTATTTGTAAAACCCTAAGGTGAATTGGGTGAGCCTCTTTTGTAATCTCATTTATTTGATTAGTGAAGGGATTTGATAAATCCTTGAGTAGGTAACTTAAGGTAGTGGATTAGGTTTTGTTGGATAAACCGAACCACTATAAATCATTGTGTTCATTGCTCTAATTTCTGCATTTTACTTGAACACATTATTTCTCACACAACTAGCACACCAAGTGTTTGATATTTGTTGTCAAAGAGGTGTTTTATTGAATTAGGTTGAAAAATCGGATAAAAACCTAATTCACCCCCCCCTCTTAGGTTTTTCAGAGTGGATACGCCTTCCTCTCCAACTTTTTCTTTACCTTTTGCCTTCTTCAAATCTGGGGTCTCAGGAGGAACATCTTCTTCCTCATCTAGATGAAGTGGTCTTTTCACACCTTGAGAGTCCTCACCTTCATCTGTTTCAAAATCGCTAGTAAAAACGCCTTCATGAAGAATTATCGGTGGTTCTTTTCCCATCAGCTTTGCTGTCTCCTTTGTTGCCACAGAGATCTCTTCCGGAGTCATATTTTTCTTCAAGTCCCATGTGCCATTGAGACATAAAGCTTGCATTCTTTTAAAGGATGCAAAGTTGAACTTAGGCACATATTTTGTCTCCTTGGGACGTTGAAATGTCGAAAGACTTTGGTTAACAACCGTCCATAGGGTAAGCTTTTGGGAACACCTTTGCTCTTCTCAATGGTAGCCATCATGTGATGTGCCATTATATAACCAAAATCCACCCGGATTTTCTTCACCAACATATACAAAAGAAACATATGCATAAACGTGACAGTAGTTTTATGGCCTTCAGTGGGGATGAAGATGGTAGTGCACATATGATGAAGAATGCGATGCTCAAAACTAAACACATTTGCCTCTCTCTTAACTAAATTGACAAAAGAGTTTCATTGAGAGAAAATCTTCTCAAAACCCTCAGAAGAAAAATCCTTATGACTTATTCTGTGATGAGTATTAAAGTACTCAACCCCATCAAAAGGTATCTTTAAGATTTCATCTAAACCAATGGAAGTAAATTGTAAATCTATCCCATTTAATACAAGTTATTTAAAGTTATTTTAAATCCTTTTTATAATTATTATTTTAAAAATCTAAAAAATATATGTCTTTAAATTTTGCTTAAATTAGGTTTATTTTTAAAAAATATATTAAACCCCCCAAAAAATCCTTTAAATTAATAAATTTAAATTTAATAATTTTAATAAGTCTCATTGGATACGATCTCTACTTGTCCTATTTATATAGGAATATTAATGTTAAATTTGATAGTTATACTAGAGACTCATATCTATTACCATGTAGTCCAGCCCTAAGTTATAAAACATCATGGCCATTTCTTTATTTTTCGATCGCTAGGAAGGGACAAAAGAAAGATCTTGTTCTTTCTTCAACAATTTTGGATCTCTAGTGCACCTCTTAGTAGGATTCAAACCCGTACGAAGTTCTAACCATCTATCAAAGAAAAAAGAACAAACAGATCGCTATGCCCCTTGGTTGACCTATCTATTTCTAATTGTGTTTACATAAACACCTTGAGTTCACCAACTCATTTTCAAAAGAGGGAAAATAAAATTTTTATATTTTGGATTTCATAACCATGTTTTGCTCTTCATAGTCTCTTTCTATTTCACTTGACAAATTTAATGGTGTGATATTGTTATATACATGTTGAATGAGAACACTAATCATTTGAAAAATATATATTTAGCAATTAATGTATACAGAAGATTTAGATAATTTATTTCTTACCTACGATTCTTACATTTCTATTAATTAGTTGTAAAGAATTTTTATGTACCATAGAGAATTATGCTAAAGATGGACTCAAAGCTTAATCTTTTCACAATGTTTCTAAGAATTTATCCTTTTTAACTTGCATGATATAATTGATTCAAAAATGAATTCTTATTTTTGTTCCTTTTATTTGTTTTTATACATTTAATAGTATTATAGGTAGAATAATGGTTTTGGGATTAAAATAAATAAATAGATAATTTGACATGTTGACAAGTTAAATCATTACCTATTTATTTTTTGTGAATTGGATCATTTTATGTTAATACGTTTATTTGATTGCCATGTTGAGGTTAAAAGTTAGACATATTAATTAATTGAGTTATGCTCGGGTTGACATGTAATTATGATTTAATAAATCGTATAGTATTTGTATCACTTTTCTACGTCTAAAATTAAATATTCACTTTTCAAATTACCTATCTTTGTTTAAATGAAGAAATAGTATTTGGTTTTCTTTCCCAATTCAATTATAGTCCTTATTGAAAACTTTCACATTAATAACTTAATTTTGAATAATAATAATACTAACTATATTGAAGAATCGTTAAACGAAGTTGATCTTGGTTCCTTTCAGAGCTGTCTGCACAAACTAAACTGCAGTTTGGTCAAATTAATTCCCAAAGTTTTGAGGGAATCTTAAAAAAGCCTTTCTATTTTTGTTTGTAAGTAAGATTGTGATGTTCCAATCTTGCAAGAGAGATGTGAGTGCAACTGATATACAATAACTATGAAAATGAGTTTTAATTAAGAATTAATTTAATTATCCAAAATATCACTTTTGAAATCCACTTCTTAGAAGTGGTGGAACAAGTTACATGTAGCACAAGCATGGATTACATACGGGACTCTGTCCTCTGGTTGTACATATGTACACACATATACATATTTCTTTTATTACAAAAAAAATGAGATTTGTCCTTTGTATCTACTAAATCATGAAGTAGAAATTCAAGTATTAACAAAAGAAGAACCATTCTTTTTATTTTATTTTAAAAGGCATAAAGGGGATTTCATTGGTTAATATAGAGGCAAAAGAACCCACATTTTATATCTATATATTTTATCTCTTCTATAGAACAACTGAAATTTAGAGGGGAACAAGTGTGAGGTATTGCTTCGATATATAAAAGAGTGTCTTACCAAAGTAGATAATGAGAAACAATGAGAGAACACAAAATAGGAGTTTAGACATCTTATAGGGTTAACTTTGATTACTACACTTCGCTTTTCTTGAACTTTTTATATAGAACAAGTTAGAGGTTGTGGCAAATTTATAGTATCAGACTTATAAACAACATCTCATGTTTAAATCAATAAAGCATCTATAATCTAATTCTTTCTCAGTATTGAAAATTAGTTACCATTTTAAATTAATTTATTTCCCTTTTGTGCTGCATTTTCCAAAATTGATGTCTATACTTTTATTTTGTTATGTCCATATTTGAATGTTAAATATACTAAATAAATATATTTTATATTTAAAATTTAATGATATTCTTATTAATATAAGAAAACAACATTCTATTAACGTATATGGTCCGCTATTAATCACTTGGCCAATAAGATAAATCACATTCCATATATGTATAGGTCCATTATGGTCCACTAACGATTTGGTCCAGCATAGTCCACAAATTATTTGGTTCACTATTAACTAATTAACCAATAAGATTGAAAAACCTAAGAGGGGGGGGGGGTTAATTAGGTTTTAACTGATTTTTCTTCTTTTAAAATAAACAGGCTTTCTAAGATAACTAATATCAAACACTTGGTGATCAAACAAAGTATGAAAAGATAAGTTCAAGAAAAAAGGCAAAGAACACAAAGATTTATAGTGGTTCGGTTTATCCAACAAAACCTAATCCACTACCTTGAGCTATCTACTCAAGGATTTCACAAAACCTTTCACTAATATAGTAAGAGAGAATACAATAGAGGCTCGCCCAATTCCCTTAGGGTTTTACAACACAAACCTCTTAACCAACCAAAGTTCACTCAACACTTTGAGTTTTATAAAATAACCTTGTTTACACACCTATCTCTATTACAACAATTAATGAAAAAGATACTCTAAAAACAATCACAATTTTCTATGATTCAAGGCTCACTCTAACCCTTAGAGTTTTAAGCTCAATGCAACCTTGAACAAATCAATCAAGATATGAATAAGAAGAGTTTGATATATGAAATCTCCTTAATGTGAAGATATATCAATTTAAAGCATAAATACCTTCTTGAGTAATATTTTCTTGTAAGTTGTTCAAGAACCTCAATGATTTTGTATGAATCTCATTTTGATGGATTTCACAATATGAATGTTATGTTTTGGTTTCAAAATAATCTCCAGAGGTTCTATGAAGTGTTAGGATCAGATTTTTGCTCAAAAAGTAGTGTTCATGAGTTGTTTAAACGATTTGGTATTTATAAGTATGCACCAACGGTCATAAAAATGGCTGTTTGAATCCCATTCAGGAGAAGTGCGGTAGACCGCAAATCAGGAGGGTTGTCCGCACCATTATCCTCAAATGTTCCAGAGAACTCTGGACAACCTGCGGACGATGAGCTCAGAAGTCCGGTCGACCGCTCCATCATCCGCAAGTGTTCTAGAGAGATCTGGACATACAACGGACGATACTCTGAGAAGTCTGGTCGACCGCATGATCTGTGGTCGTCCACACTTTTGTCAGGTCGACCACACATGCATTAAAACTATGCAAAACAAGTTTCCAAACAACTCCAAGAGTTTGCAAAATATGTTTTATGAAATTTTAAGTATGTGCATGTATTTTGAAAATCATTTCACTTTTATTTGAGCAACCTATAGAACTTATTACTCAAAGGGGTAGACCTAGAGATATCTAAAGATAAATTAAGAAATAATGCAACACCTCTAGATCCTATCTAATCCAGAAACACTTATCTTCAATGCTTGACATCAAAAGCTCTTTCCTGAAGATTTGAAACTTAGGTCTTGCATGGATTAAATCATGAATCCAAAAACTCTATCACTTGTACAAATAAGACATTAGTCCTCATCAATGTTTGTCATTAATCAAAATTAAGACATTAAAAGCTTTAGGGCTTTCAAAGATAAATCAAATTCCACTAAGTTATAGGTCCATTATGGTTTACTAAAGATTTGGTCAACTATTAATCAACTAATCAATAAGATAAATCCCATTCTAGTAAAATATGGGACCACTATGGTCCACCAACGATTTGGACCACTATAGCCACAAGTTATTTAGTGCACTATTAATCAAGTAATCAATAACATAAATCTCTTTCCATTAATGTATAGGTTCGTGAGTGCTATGTGTTCATAGACTAAGTTAGCTTGTATCTCAAGTCCTATGGTTGTGTCATAAACTTGTTTAAGAGGAGTTGAAATTATAGCTACCATGATTGTTTGACTTTATTGATATGTGCCCAAGCAACCATTCCAAATAATCTAGAACTCCCTCCTCCATACATTAAACTAATCATTCGATTAGCTAATGTTTTTCCTACATCAAGTGTAGCAATCAGATAAGAAACCTTGTTTTCAATGGTTGTTACTCCGAAAGGATGATGGTTTTGAATCTTCGTACTAGAGGACCTTCCATAGTGATAGCTACAAAATTGACCCGACTACTAAAATAAAACACATAAATAATTAGGAAATAAACAATTTATACAAGTAGTTGTGATTGCAACTCATATATCCTTCTAGTTTTATGTCCAAAAACAATTTATACACCTTATATGAGTATTGGTCCTATGTGATATATTTCTCATCCATTTTTCTTATAGGAAATAAACAATTTATACAAGTAGTTGTGATTGTGATTCATATATTATTATGGTTTTATGTCCGGAAACAACTTAAACACTTTATATGAGTATGTGTCCTATGTGATGTGTTTATCATTGAATTTTCTTATAATCTGGAAAATAGGTTCTATTCAAGTCAGATTCACAAGACTACAGCATTATTGTTCATCTTTAAATTGATTTCATAAATCGAGAAGTTCTTGTTGCACAATTCTACAAAGATACATCTCAAGAGTTAGTTGGATGTCATATAATAACTTACACAATCTATCATTTATGAAATTAATTTTATCTTCTTGATTTCTAGATACAAATCTAAGTTAACAACATTGCATATTACAATCTCATCTGCCACATCTATAACACAATTCTAATATCTTGCCTATTCTTTCTTTACAAAACGTTTTTTACCAATCCTAGGTAGATGTTTAGGTAATGTAGCTAGAAATTCACCACTTAACTGAATCTTGACTTCAATTAACTATCTATTATCCTCATGTTTTCCTTTGTACATTGGTAACCTCAATCGCACCAATTTCAAACGATTGATTTTTCTCAAACAATTAACAAGGTAATACTTTCTCAATTTAAGTATTGAATCATTCAATTTTGAAATGAAAGTTGAGACGAAGAATGAAAAACCTAAGAGGGGGGTGAATTAGGATTTATTCAATTTTTGCAGCCTAATTAAATTATGCACTTCTAAGACAATGAATATTAAACACTTGGTGTATAAAACAATGAATACAATAATTTATAATGGTTCAGTTTGTCCAATAAAACATAATCTACTACCTTGAGTTATCTATTCAAGAATTTCACAAATCCTCTCACTAATCAAGTACAAGAGATTACAAAAGTGGTTCATCAAATACACCTTAGGGTTTTACGCAAAACTTTTCAACCAATCAATGTTTACTCAACCCTTTGAGTTTTACAACATGAACTTGATTATACAATAAACCTCAATACAACAACTATTAGGGCTCACTTGATTCCTTAGAGGTTTAAGTTATATGCGACATTGAATATGTTTACAAGAGATAAATAGAGTTTTTTTTTATATAGATATCACATTAATTGTGAAGATGTATCAAATATTAGTTCAATGACCTCTTTGAATAATAACTTCACAAAATTGCTCAAGAACACCTTTAAATGAGTGAAATCTCTCTTGAATGATTTTTACAATTTAGATGTTTAGAAAGGGTTTAAGAATGTTTGATTATACATCCTTTGTTTCAACGGACGAATAATTTTTGATTTTTGTTCCCAATTCAATTTTTACACTAATAACTTAATTTTAAATAATAATACTAATTATATTGAAGAATCGTTAAACGGAGTTGATCTTGGTTCCTTTGAGAGCTGTGTGTTCAAACTAAATTGCAGTTTGGTCAAATTAATTCCCAAAGTTTTGAGGGAATCTTAAAAGAGCCTTTTTAGTTTTGTTTGTAAGTAAGAATGTGATGTTCAAATCTTGCAAGAGAGATGTGAGTGCAACTGATATACGATAACTATGAAAATGAGTTTTAATTAAGAATTAATTTAAGAATTGTCCAAAATATCACTTTTGAAATCCACTTCTTAGAAGTGGTGGAACAAGTTAGAGGTAGCATAAGCATGGATTGCATACGGGACTCTGTCCTCTGGTTGTGCATCTCGGAATGGATCTTGGAAACATAGCTTCACAATCACTCTTGCAAACATCTGCAGATGGTTTTTGTCCAATGTTTTTTATAATAGGTATTCTAGCCTGTCCATCAACTGCACAAAGGGTCATATTAGCATTTATATATGCTAAATCCATTACAACAAAAAGAGGAAAATTAATGTCAAATAACACAAAATAATCACAAAGTTTTCTATGTAACCACTAACCTTGTCATGTTCTTGTGTGGTGATAATTTTCACCACTTTATGTATAACATATGTACACACATATACACATTTCTTTTTCTTACAAATAGAATGAGATTTGTCCTTTGTATCTACTAAATCATGAAGCAAAAATTCAAGTATTAACAAAAAAAGGAACTATTCTTTTTTTTTTTGAAAGGCATAAAGGGGATTTCATTGGATAATATGGAGGCTAAAGAAACCACACTTTATATCTATATAGTTTATCTCTTCTATAGAACAACTGAAATTTGGAGGGGAACAAGTGTGAGGTCTTGCTTGGATTTAAAAAAAAAAGTATCTTACCAAAACAGATGATGAGAAACAAGGAGAGAACACAGAAGAGGAGTTTAGACATCTTAAAGCGTTGAAAGTAACTTTGATTACTGCACTTGCACTTCTCTTGAACGTTTTATGTAGAACAAGTTAGAGGTTATGTGGCGAATTTATAGTGTCAGGCTTATAAACAAGATCTCATGTTTAAATCAATAAAGGATCTGTAATGTAATTTTTTCTACATAAGATCCTAAATTTGAAAATTAGTTACTGTTTTAATTTATTTTTCCTCTTTGTACTTCCTTTTTCCAAAATTAATATCTATACTTTTATTTTGTTATGTCCATATTTGAATGTCTAATATACTAAGAATATATATATTCTATTTAAAATTTAGTAACAATCTCATTAATATAAAAAAACAAAATTTTTTTAAAAAAATAAAAAAATCACATTCTATTAGCATATATGGTCCACTATTAATCACTTAATTAATAAGACAAAATCTCATTCAAAAAACGTATAGGTCAATTATTGTCCACTAACGATTCGGTCCACAAAAGTCCACAAACTATTTGGTCCACTATTAATTACTTAACCAATAAGATAATTCTCTTACTAGTAATGTCTAGGTCCATTATGGCACACTAATTTTTTGGTCAACTATTAACCACCCAACCAATAATATAAATCTCATTTATCTAATGTATAAGGTCCATTATGGTCTACTAATAATTTGTGCCAGTATATATTAATCACCTAACCAATAGAAGAGGTAGAACTCTTTTCTATTTTGTACTTTTGTTCAATAGGGGATGTTATTTGGCACAACTCCCTTCTTCTTCAACTTGAGATCCATCACTCATTTTTCTTCTTCTTCACAATATTTTCCTCTTGCACATGGTTACTTCAAATAAAAACTTCTTCTTTTTCATCATCTCTATACAAAATGAATGATTCAATTCGTATACTTCAAAATTATTACACTTTGTTATGTATTAATGCATTGACAAAAAATATCATATGAGAATTGAGAGATTACTATTTCTAATGTTAAAAGGAATGTCCGATGACATTAGTTGGTTCTTTGAAGCCAAGGTCTGACTAAGTGGTGAATATCCACATACTTTTCTCAAACTTCTACTTTATTTGAATAAAAGTAGTTTTTATAAGAAAATGAGAGGTAAGATATTAGATGTTATAGATGTGTCAAGTGAAACTACAATACAAAATGTTATTTCTTTGGATATTTATCTAGAAATCGGGAAGATAAAATCACGTTATAAAAGATGGATTGAGTGAGGAATCATTGGATGACATCCGATTGACCTTTTAAAAAAAATGGAAAGAGACCCCTTGAATTTTCATAAATAAAAAATAAAAAACAAAGTATAAAGAAAGGATGGAGACATGGACCTGACCTCTAATATATGGAAAATACATGAATACATGAAAAATCAAGAGTCCTATAACAGAAGGGTATCTAAGTCTATCCATGTGTATCAAGACTCTAGTCCTCTCATACAACTCCTGAAGTGCGACAAGTGTGTAACTCTGACACATGCCTAAGTGGCATTGCCAACGAAAATGTGTTGAAGCGTCTCCTTTGAGTGGCAGCAGTGACATCTTGATGCCAACTAGACTAGAATCCGATTCCTCAAAACTGTCTTGATCAGGATCAAACCATGCCACAATTTCCAGCAAAAGAATGATATAGTCATAGGAATGGATGGTTCCCAAAATAAGCGAAAAGGAGTCCAAACAGTGGAAGGCTCCCTAACTATTTATCACGCCAACTTGGTAGTGAACCTACCATCCGGCTTATCTCTCCACAACATCCTGTTTAGGGTATGAATTTATAAGAGCAGATTGACAATACGTTATGCCATTGAAAAAGGAACCACCTAGCAAAGAAGATCGAAACCCCAGTCCGAACCATTGAAAAAAACACTGACTTGAGCTGAAGTGTGAGAGGAATCAGGCAAATATTAGGCAAGAGTAGTGTCTCTCTTCCAACAATAATGCCAAAAGAAAATTTATCCCGTACCTAAAAACCAGACAATGTGACTCTTAAATCATGGGCCAACCCAAAGCAACCTACATAAATCTCGAGAAGCAGTGTAAATACATGTAGTGAGGGACAGGTATGTCTGGACACAATATTTGCTCAACATAAATTGGGCCCACAAAGAATCCTGGGAATGTAACCGCCACCACAACTTCATGGAGAAAGTATCAACAACATCTTGAGTATAAAATCAGTCAGTTATAACTCGTTGGAAGTTATAACTGTGACTCAATTTGAAAAACAAATCAACAAAACGTAAATCACACAAGAACGTTTGTTAACGCAGTTCGACAATCCTCTTGTCTACGTCTGCGGGGCCCTCACCCAGATTAATTTGCCTCTTCAAAAGTACAAAGGGATTCAATACACTTTTCCCTATGACTACTCCTTGCAAACTAATCACTCGATCACTATAACTTCTTCAGATAGGAGAATCTTCTTCTTCTATTTCCAAGGTAAGTCCTGCTTTCCCCAATAGGTTAACTAAGAACAAGAAAGATGAGGAAGAAAAAGATGTTCTGGAGATCTTCAAGAAAGTTGAAGTCAACATTCTTCTTTTGGATGCAATAAGACAGATTCCTCGTTATGCTAAGTTCCTAAAAGAACTTTGTACCAATAAGAAGAAGCTTAAAGGTAACGAGAGAATCAGTGTGGGGGAATGCGTGTCTGCTGTTCTCCAACTGAAACTTCCTCCAAAGCAGAAAGATCCAGGTATGTTCGCTATCCCTGTTAAATAAATCCCAGTTTCAACATACTCCACAGCTACAACTCCTTGTTCCACCAAGTCTCTGATAAAATGATGACGAATGTCAATGTGTTTCGTTCTAGAATGCTGAACCGGATTTTTACTGATGTTTATGGCACTTTGATTTTCACAATACATGATCAATTCTTTCTGTTTAATACCGTAGTCCTCCAACATTTGTTTCATCCAAAGAAGTTGAGTATAACAACTTCCTGCTCTCCTATATACTCTGCTTCAGCAGTGGATAGAGAGATACAACTTTGTTTTTGGCTAAACCATGAGACCAAATTATTGCCCAGAAAGAAACTTCCTCCAGAAGTACTTTTTCTATCATCACCATTTCCTGCCCAATCTGCATCACTGTATCCTACCAAAACAGAACTTGTATCTTTAGTAAAATAAATTCCATAATTGAGAGTGGAATTTACACACCTCAAAATTCTCTTTACTGCTTTCACATGAGACTCCTTTGGATTTGACTGATATCTTGCACAAATTCCCATACTTAATTGAATATCTGGCCTGCTTGTAGTTAGATATAATAAACCTTCAATCATGCTTCTGTATTGATGTTGTTCTACTGAACTTGCCTTTTCATCTTTAGTTAACTTTTCATTTCTGGACATGGGAGATCTAACTGCTTTACTCAGTTGTAACCCAAATTTCTTCACCAAATTTGTAGCATACTTTGCTTGAGATACAAATATACCATCCTTCAACTGTTTAATCTAAAGAACAAGGAAGAAGTTCAGTTCTCCAACCATACTCATTTCAAACTCCTTTTGTATCAAATCAACAAATTCAGCAACAAGTTCATTTGATGTTGAACCAAAAACAATATCATCCACATAGATTTGTGCAATCATAATTTCTCTATCAGATCTTTTGATAAAAAAGGTTTTGTCAACTTTACCTCTTTTGTATCCTTTCAGTAAAACAACAATTTTTGGAATAAACCTCTTGGGTAAGGATCTAAGAAATTTCTTGACAAGCTTAGATTCATCCCAACTTTGTCCCAATCCACACACTTGATTTGACATATCTCATAGTTTAAGTGTGAACTCATCGATAGTTTCATCTTCTTTCATCTTCAGATCTTCAAAGGCAGCATTTAACTACTGAAGTTTGGCATCACGTACCAACTTAGTACCTTCATGAATGATCTCTAGTTTTTTCCATGCATAATTTGCAAGTTTACATCCTTGAATATGTCTGAATTGATCTTGATCAACAGCTCCAAATATGGCATTCAATGTTTTGAAATTTCCATGCCACATGCCATGCTCAAGTTCAGTCCACTTATCTGGGGTTTTTGCCTTAGTTACAATGGCTCCTGAAGCGGTAGTTTCAGTCTCTACTGGTTCTGTCCATCCACTAACAACTGCTCTACAAGCATAATTATCATGTGCACTGATGTAAGCATACATACGAGATTTCCAGAAAGGATAATTCGTACTTGTCAAGATAGGAGGCTTAGATGAAGGCGGTCCTTGTGTATTCATGTTGAAAACTCAACGTCTGTTTCTCCCACGATCTCACCAATTGGCAGCAACTGCAACGTTGGTGACTCTGCTCTGATACCACTTGACAGAAACGCTGAGTATAAAATCAGTCAGTTATAACTCATTGGAAGTTATAACTGTGACTCAACCTGAAAGACAAATCAACAAAAAGTAAATCACACAAGTACGTTTGTTAACGCAGTTCGACAATCCTCTTGTCTACGTCTGCGGGGCCCTCACCCAGATGAGTTTGCCTATTCGAAAGTACAAAGGGATTCAATACACTTTTTCCTATGACTACTCCTTGCAAACTAATCACTCGATCAATATAGCTCTTCAATATAGTATTTGCTGATAAAACAGCCTCGATTTCACAATATTCAACAAACTACTTAATTCAACAACTTGATTAAGTAGTCTACTCGAAGATACCCTTCAATAGCACAGGGACTTGTTTAATACAAAGAATAATCTTCTACTTGTTCGAGTATCACCAAGAAGCACACATGAACATAGAATAAACTTGAACTAATTGCTCAACAATTTCTCATCATTTTGCAACTGATCATTGATTCACAACCTTTGAACCGATTCTTACAATAATCACATTTTCTCTGATTGCATTGGGTCCTCACACACTTTCTGCACAAAAATCTTCTCAATATATAATTAGACGTCTCTTCAAACAATCCTTCTCCTTGTAGAAATCAATCAAGGATATACTACAATATCTTCCAATATCTTCTCACTTCCTTATTCATGTAGACTTCCTAATCTTTAGCCAATAAAGATTTATTTCCAAAGATAGCTATATAACTTATCTTTTAATCTTCAAAATAAATTGCCATCAATCTTCCAAATCAGATTTAGGAATAATCATAATATTTTCGTAACAAACTTTAAAATTCATTTTCAATATATAATATCAAAAGTCAATTGTACTGCCCACATGCTATTTACTAAAAGGTAAATTTATTCAAAAAAGAGCATGTTTATCCCCAATTGTTGAGTTAGCATCTTAAAACATGATGTCAAGAGATAAAATCATTGTTGATTGTTATGATTTATGAACATCTGAGTGTGACATAATCTCAAAACATGTGCTTTGAAAAGAAAATTTAATGACACCGTTGGTGATGTGCATATTTTTCATTTTTACATTGATATTGAAGTATTGAAAATGTTTTTAGTGATGAGGCACGTGAATTAATATGATGTGAATTTTTTAAATTAAAGAAGTTATTATTAAAATTTTATATATATGATATGTTTATTTTAAAAAATGTATATTTAATTTTGGACATTCAAATTTGGATGGAGAATATAATATATTTTTTTTTGTTTGATTTTATTTAAATAAATAAATGTTTAAGCATATTATTCAATTTTCTTTTTAATATAAGAGCATTATATAATTAGTATAAAAATTATGAAAATGCTAATAGAAAAAGTTAATAATCTTATGTAAATATATACGATGATTACCTAAGCATTTTACATTTTAAATCATACATAAATTAAAAATATTGAACATATAAAATGATCAAACTCTAGTCCTAACAATAACTAAGTATATACAACCAAAGCGTGAAATTGGCCTTTACAAGTTATTGCCTCAACTTTTATAGTACTAACTTTACACCATTTGTTTTGGTCACCCGAATTTTGCCGATAAATGAAACGTACTCAGACATGTATTGCAAGAAGCCAACTTAGACATATAAATAAAGCATCATTTCTATGATTTAAGTCTCCCCGAAAAGAATAATTTCGGACAAATGCAATATGTGTATTGGGTTTTAAAAGTATTTTTTTGTTTTATTTTGAAATGGAGTTATGTTTGGATAAAATTTTTTTTCTTGAGAATTGAAAATTGATTGATATGTTTTGAGTCTCACATAATTAATAATAATATAAAATATAAAAAATAAAATTAATAAATCATTTGATATTGTAATTTTAATAAAAAATAATAATAAAATATTATTTATGTAATTAACTGAAATCCATGATTAGAGTTAGAAAAAGTGTTTATGAAGAATTGAGAAATTGTATTTAATAACCAGTCCAAAAATAGCCCTAATGTCCCTAGTTGCCATGAAAGCTCAGCCCGTCCTAACATATTTTATGTTAGATTTGGCAATTTAAAATGGTGTTCTTTCGTTATTAGTAAAAACATAATAGTTTTATTTATATTAATAATATTGAATATTACAAAAAAATGTGAAAATATGTCACCAAAACTAAAAAATGCAGGGACTAAATTCACCAATCTTAAATATGTCAAATGACAAAATTACCCTTCAATATTTTATTCAAATGAAAATATGTCATTGACTAACATTGACTTTGACGAAATAATGATAAAAAATAATGATAAGGACCTAATTAACCAAAATACAAAAATGTAAGGACTTTAATAATAAAAAAATAATGATAAGGACTTTATGTCCCTAAACTAAGAAAGGTAGGGACTAAATTCGTCATTCTTCCAAGAAAATTATATTTTGGATTTCATCAGGATGGTTTTCTCTTCATAGTCTCTTTCTCTTTCACTTGATAAATTTATTGGTGTTCTTTTGTTATATATATATATATATATATATATATAATATGTTGAAATGAGAACACTAATCATTCAAAAAAAAAAAGAAATGAAAAAGTATATAGTTCAATTAATGTATACATAAGATGTAGATAATTTATTTCTTGGATTCTTTCATTTCTAGTTATTTGTAGCCATTGTACCACAGAGAATTATGCTAAAGATGGACACAAAGCTTAATCTTTTTACAATTTTTCTAAGAATTTATCCTTTTAACCTACATGACACAAAATGACACAAAGATGGAACAAAAATAAATTTATTATTTTTTGTTCTTTTTTTTTAATTTTATACACTTAACTAGTAACATGTAGATGAATGGTTTTGGGGGTTAACAAATTAACTAGGTAATTTGGTACTATTTAATTTTCGTCTCAAATTGGGTCATTTTGTGTTCACACGTTTATTTGATGGTCATGTAACAATTTAGACACATTCATTAATCGTGTTGTGTTTGAGTTGAAATATAATTAATCGGATAATGTTCGTATAATCGTTCTATATTTAAAATTAAACGTTCACTTCTCTAAATTTCATCAAGTTTCTATAATAACTGTTTGTGGAATATGAATTCGTTAAATTAAAGAAATTATTGGAAAATTTTTAAATGAAAAGTATTTTAAGAAAGTGTCATATGTCTTTAGATATCTAAAAACATAAATAGGAAATTTGGCTTTGTAGGTCTTTTGTCTTTCACTTGTTGGGTCATCAATGTCCTTTATGGTTTTTTTCTCTTTTTCCTTATAGGTCCTAATAGATTAATAATTGGCTATTATGGTCCTTTTACCATAAAAATTTAATAAATAAAGGAATTTTTAAGAATTATAACGACCAATTTTCAGTACATAAGAGACCTACAATGCCAGAAGGAAAAAAACATAAAAGACTTAATTGACCAAAAAACAAATAAATAAAGGATCTTAATAGCCAAAGAGTGAAAGATAAGAAGCTAAATAGACAACCTTTCCACATAAGTATGTATGCTTAAGTTTTGATTGGACAAGTATCCCATATGTCCTTTAAGTAACAATCCTTATTTTCATTCAAATTTATTCAAATTACCTATCTCTCTTTGAACGGAGGAATAATTTTTTATTTCTTTCCCAATTCAATTATTGTCCTTATTGAAAACTTTCACATCAATAACATAATTTTCAATAATAATAACTATATTCAAGATTCGTTTGGAGTTGATCTTGATTCCTTTGATAGCTGTATGTTTAAACCAAAGTGCAGTTTGTTCAAATTAACTCCCAATGTTTTAAGAGAATCTTAAAAATGCCTTTCTATTTTGTTTTGTAAGTAAGAATGTGATGTTCCAATCCGGCAAGAGAGATGTGTGAGTGCAATTGTTATATGATACTATGAAAATGAGTTTTAATTAAGAATTAATTTAACAATTGTCCAAAATATCACTTTTGAAATCCACTGCTTAGAAGTGGTGGAACAAGTTAGAGGTAGCACAAGCATGGATTACATACGGGACTCTGTCCTCTAGTTGGGCATCTCAGTGGATCCTAGAAACATAGCTTCACAATCACTTTTGCAAACATCTGCAGATGGCTTTTGTCCAATGTTTTTTATAATAGGTGGTTTAGCCTGTCCATCAGCTGCACAAAAAGCCATATTAGCATTTATATATTCTAAGTCCATTACAATAAAATGAGGACAATTGATGTCAAATAACACAAAATAATCACAAAAGTTTCTATGTAGCCATTAGCCTTCCATAGTGTTAGCTGCAAAATTGACTCAACTACTAAAAAGACATAAATAAAGCACATAAATAATTGAGAAAGAACTAATTTATACAAGTAGTTGTGATTGTGACTCATATACTATTCTGGTTTTATGTCCAAAAACAACTTAAACACCTTATATGAGTATGTGTCCTATGTGATATGTTTCTCATCCAATTTTCTTATAGGAAAGAAACAATTTATACAAGTAGTTATAATTTTGATTCATATATTCTTTTGGTTTTATGTCTAGAAACAACTTAAACACCTTATATGCGTATGGGTCCTATGTGATATATATTTTGAAAGCTCTAAAGCTTTTAATGTCTTAATTTTGATTAAATGACAAACATTTATAAGAACTAATGGCTTAATTGTATTAGTGTTGGTCTTTTAGGATTCATATATTTAATCCATGCAAGATCGAAGTTTCAAGTCTTCAGGAAAGAGCGTTTGGTGTCAAGCGTTGAATATAAGATCTAGAAGTGTAGTGTTATTTCTTTATATATCTATTAGATGTCTCTAGGTCTACCTCTATGAGTAATAAGTTCTATAGGTTGCTCAATAAAAGTGAAATGTTTTTCAAAATGAATTTCATTTAGATAAAACATGAGTTAGGTGTTTGAAATGATTTTCAAAAATACATGCACATACTTTAAATTTCTTAAAATGTATTCCACAAACTCTTGGAGTTGTTTGAAATCTTGTTTTGCATAGTTTTAATGCATGCATGGTTGATCTAACTGAAGTGTGGTTGACCATAGATCATGCTGTTGACCAGACCTCTCAGTTTATCGTCCGCTAAATGTCCAAAGTTCTCTGGAACACTTGCGGATGATGGTGCGGTCGACTGGACTTCTCAACTCATCGTCCGTAGTATGTCCAGAGTTCTCTGTAACACTTACGGATGATGGTGCGGACGACCAGTTTGATATGCAGTCGACCGCACTTCTCCTGAGTGGGATTCAAATAGCCATTTTTATGACCGTTGGTACATATATATAAATACCCAATTGTTTGAAAAACATAGTAAGATTACTTTTTGAGCAAAAATCTGATTCCTATTCTTTATAGAACATCTTGAAATCATTTTGAAACCCTTTGATAACATTTACATTGTGAAAATCATCCAATAAGGGTCTTTACAAAATCATTGGTGTTCTTGAGCAATCTAGAGAAACATGTTACTCAAGGACAAGGAGGTACTTATGCTTCAAATTGATATATTTTTACATTAAGGTTATATCTATATCAAACTCTTCCTATTCTTATCTTGTTAGTTTTATTCAAGGTTGCATTGAGTTTAAAACTATAAGGGTTAGAGTGAGCCTTGAAATATAGATAATTGTGATTGTCTTAAGTGTTTGTATTTCATTAATTGTTGTATTAGAGATAAGTGTATAATCAAGGTTGTAGTGTAAAACTCAAAGTGTTGAGTGAACCTTGATTGGGTAAGAGGTTTGTGTTGTAAAACCCTAAGGTGAATTGGGTGAGCCTCTATTGTAATCTCTTGTACTAAATTATTGAAAGGTTTTGTGAAATCATTGAGTAGATAGCTCAAGGTAGTGGATTAGGTTTTGTTGGATAAACCGAACCACTATAAATCGTTGTATTCTTTGCAAATTTCTTGAAAGCATTATTTCACACACTGTTTGAGCACCAATTGTTTGATATTTGTTGTCTTAGAAAGCATTAATTGTTTTAAAGAGGAAAAATCGGTTAAAACCTAATTCACCCCCTCTTAGGTTTTTCATATTTCTCATCTAATTTTCTTATAATATGGAAAACAAGTTCTATTCAAGTCAAATTCACAATACTATAACATTATCATTCATCTCATTGCACAATTCTACAAAGATACATATCAATAGTTAATTGGATGTCATATAATAACTCATTACACAATGCATCATTTATGAAATTAATTTTATCTTCCTAATTTCTAGATACAAATCTAAGCTAACAACATTGTGTATTACAATTCCATCTGACACATATCTAATTTTTACAATCTAATTCGATTATGCACTTCAAAAATAATGAATATCAAACACTTGGCGTATAGTTTACCAGGTATTCCTTTTGAGTAAAAAGAGAGTTCTATTAATATCTTACCTTAATTTTTTTATAAATAAAAAACTATCTTAATTAAAGGCTTGTAGCAACATTATATTGAAGTCAGAGCACAAATTTAAAGAACTATCTTGTTTTATTATAGTATTATTTTTTTGATACTAGAGCACGTAGTATTTAAAGAGTGCGAATTGAATAAATTCAATTCTGTACTAACTCATGTTCCATGAGATACTTCAACACAGTTAAATCAAGAAAATGATCCAGTTAGCAAATTACGTAATCAATTTATCTTTCATACAATAAGCTCTTTTATTGGCTCTAATCAATAGAAAAAATTCTGCATCTATATAATTACTTCTATATTAAGGTATACAAAATACTTGCATAAGAAAAGAAAAAGAAAAAGACATTTGTATGATTAATTAATCTTTGTATATTGGAACAGTTGCAAGATACTTGAGTGATTCTCTTACGCAAATTTTCTTTTCTTTTCTTTCTTTTGCGAGTAAACGGAACTGCACAGTGTAAAAACGCAACAAGTTGCTGAAGATGGAAGAAAGATCATGATAATGACTAAGTCCATGTTCATATATATGCACATTTTGGTTGAAGCTCTTGATTCCCTCATCAATCACATATTTATATGTTATTAATTTTGTACTTTGTAAGAAGGTAAGTCAATTGAAAATGCAGATATTCCAGTACAAATAATAATATATTTATATACATGTAGACATGGAAATTTTGAAGCAAATAATTTATTTAATCAAGGTTACTAAATAAATATTTAGTCTTTGTTATTTAAATTAATTCTAAGAAGTCTAGTGATTTTGGGAATGATATTGGGCCAATTCAAATTTGAAGGCCTCAAATTGCCTATCCTCTCTTTGAATGGAGCAATAATATTTGATTTTCTTTCCCAATTCAATCATAGTCCTTGTTAGAACCTTTTACATTAATAACATAATTTTCCATAATAATAATAATAACTATATTCAAGATTCGTTAACGAAGTTGATCTAGGTTCCTCTTATAGCTGGTTGTTCAAGCCAAAGTGCACTTTGTTCAAATTAACTCCCAATGTTTTGAGGGAATCTTAAAAATGGCTTTCTATTTTTTTTGTAAGAATGTGATGTTCCAATCTTGCAAGAGAGATGTTCAAAAGTGGTATTTTGAAATCCACTTCTTAAAAGTGGTGGAACAAGTTAGAGGTAATACAAGCATGGATTGCATACGGGACTCTGTCCTCTGGTTGTGCATCTCGGATTGGACCTTGGAAACATACTTCACAATAAGGCTGCAAATGAGCCGAGTGACTCGGTTAAATATATGTCTATACTTTTATATGTTCATATTTGACTGTCTAATATATTAAATAAAAAAAATTTCTATTTAAAATTTAAGAAGAATCTCCTTAAAATTTATTTTTTAAAAAAATCACATTCTATTAGCATATATGGTCCACTATTAATCTTTTAACCAATAAGATAAATCCCATTCCAGAGAAACATACAGTCCATAAACCATTTTCTTCACTATTAATCAACTAACTAATAAGATAAATCTCATTTATGTAACATATATGGTCTATTACGGTCCACTATATATTAATATAATAAGCTAACCAATACAGAAAATATGGTAACCAATTAATCACTTACCATATAGAAGAGGTAGGACTAAATAAAAAAGAAAAATCAAATTTTAATCTCACGTCAAACTTAAGATATCATGATCTCTCGTTTCACAACTAAAATTCTCTGTACATACTTTTATGCGTCTTTACAAAATCTAAAAAAAAAAATGTTAGTGAACATAATATGAAAAAATAAAGGCATATCATATAAGAATGAAAAAGAAATTAAAGTAAATTTCACGTTATTCAACCAAATATTACATTTCATTTCATTTAGTTTTGATTTGGAAAAACGCACGCCTGTGAAGCAGCGGTTGGACACTTTTCTTTTTGCCCGAACCCGACAATTCCTTGTCGAAGCACTTGGAGCAAAAACCAAGTGAATGATGAGGGATATACGATTACTATTCAACTATAATTAGAATAAAAAGTTAGTAAATATATTTTTGTTAATATTGAATTTGTTGTAAAATTGAAAAAGATTGATATTTTAATTATTAATATAAAAATGAAGAAAATGAAAATACAATAGAAATTAATATATGTCAATAAAAATAAATGGTAACTTGCACAATTTTAATTATCAAATGACCACCGGGTTTAGATGGTGGTCGTAATAAGATGGATTTTGTAAATGCATCGTCCCGTATATTTTCATCATTTTTATATTTAAAATATCTATTGGTAATTTTTTAAAATTTTATAACAATTTCAATATTAACAAAAATATATTTCCTAATCTAAAGATAGTTTATATACTACAAAAAAAAACTAATTGTAAAATAAATTATTTGTTGAGCTAGTAAGTTTAGAGAAAAGAAGAAGAAGAAGTAGCTAGGGACCTCAACGTTAATGCCATTAACGTCAATGAGCAAAATGGCCAAGACATGACTCTGAGTAACGTCCATGGTCTTGGGACTAACATCTAAAGCTAAAGCTTGTTTGACGTGTTTGAAAAGAACATTTAAGGTTATTTTTTATCAAACACTAAAAAAATAGTTATTTTGATAAAAGTCTCTACAAAATCACATTTTTTCATTGAAAGACTTCATGGATATCGACCATATAAGTTCCACAGAGTGGAGAATAAGTTTTCCAAAAAAAATGCGTTTTTTGCAAAATTAAAAAAAGAAGAAAATGAATTGAGAAAAAAAAATCTATTAGTATGGTTGAACATCAGCCTTGGGGTGTTAACATTGAACATGATTCGTTAATACGACACGAATTCAACATGTTAATAACGAGTTAGGGTTAGATATTTCGTGTTCTGATTGGAATCGTGTCAACCCGATAAGCTCTTATCGTCTTTGGGTTGTAATTGTACATGATAACACGACTCCAACCAAGCAACTTGTTCTTTTATTATTTATTATTATTAAAAAATAATACTTTTACATTTTAAGATCAAAATTAAAATGTAAAATTGTATTATTTTTGTTGGGCATATTAGAATTAGAATTTTTTTATTTTTTTAATCATTTAAATAGGTAAATAATATGTTTGAGGATAAAAAGTGTAAACAAGTAGTAAATATCGTGTTCGTGTCATTAGCGTTGTTGGCGGGTTGAAACATTATTTATTTTATTTTTATATTATTGTGCTTATGTCGTGTTGACGCGTTAATTTGTTAATTGTGTTGATAATTTAAATTTTGACATTTTTGCTTATTGTATTGTGTTCGGATTGTTGTGTTAGGTGAAATTATCTAGTGTTGATACGACATGATAAGTACCCCTATATACCTCATGTAAGTTCCACTAAGTGGAGAAAGAGTTTTCTCAAAAACATTGTTTTGAGTTTTGAGCACAAAATGGAAAATGATTTAATAAAAACAATCCATTTATATGTTTGGATGCTGAAATTCAAAATGTTGAATTTTTATTTTTTTTATAATTAAGATATTTTCATTAAAGAAACCTTTAAATACCAAAACCTTTGGAATTCTTTCTAAGAACATTTTTGAGCAAAAACATTGTATATCTTGATCCTATAACATCTTAGAAATATTCCAAAACCCTTTCTAAACAGCAATCTTGTTAAAATCATTCAAGAAGGGCTTTTACATTCAAAGGTGAATTTTAAGCAATCTTGACAAGCTATTACTCTATGAGGTGATTGTGATTCAAATTGATATATCTTCACATTAAGGTGATATCTATCAAACTCTCTATCTCTTATTATTGATTGTAATTGTATCAAGGTTGCAAGTAGCATGAAATCCTAAGTGTTAGGGTGAGCCTTGTGTAGGTTGTTTTGTATTCAAAGTTTGTTTGTAAAACCTTTGAGTGAACCTTGAATTGAATTGTATTGTTAGGATTCACTAAGGAGAGTTGTGGGATTATTGTATAATCAAGGTTGTGTTGTAAAACTCAGGGCTTGAGTGAGCTTTGATTGGTTGAGAGGTTATTTGTAAAACCCTAAGGTGAATTGGGTGAGCCTCTTTTGTAATCTCATTTATTTGATTAGTGAAGGGATTTGATAAATCCTTGAGTAGGTAACTCAAGGTAGTGGATTTGGTTTTGTTGGATAAACCGAATCACTATAAATCATTGTGTTCAATGCTCTAATTTCTGCATTTTATTTGAACACATTATTTCTCACACAACTAGCACACCAAGTGTTTGATATTTGTTGTCAAAGAGGTGTTTTATTGAATTAGGTTGAAAAATCGGATAAAAACCTAATTCATCCCCTTTTTAAGTTTTTCAATCTCTTCAAAATACACTAGGCATATCCAAATTGGAAAGGGCTCAAATCTAGTCTGAGTAAACAAGAATCTCCAAGAAAGAAGAAAGGAAACCAACTATCTATGAAGATCGAGAACTAAGACAATAAACCCATCAAGATTTGGAAAAGAAATACCAAGAAGGAAGGAATATATCTACGATTTGTAGGGAAATGGTGAAAATAAGGAAACAGAAAAAGGAGAAGAAACCGACCAAGATCCAAGTTCTGACTTTCAATAGGATTAGGCTGGAAGATGCAATGAGACAGAGATTGAGGTGAGTTTGTAGAGAGTTTTAGGGAAAAATATGAGAGCTACCTAAAAAATACAACGTTTTGAGTCCAAAGATTGTCATCATCTTAAAAATGTTGAATTCTTATTGTTTTATGATTAAGTGATGGAATTTATTTACTTTAGTGGTCATGGGACCCTGTCAGCCAAAGATGTACCCCGCGGATATATTGTAATGTGTTTGGCTAGTCACTAGTGTGAGATGCTTTAAAGTTCACGAGGGTTTATTCCTGGGATTAGTATTTGAGCTAAACCTCATGGAGTTATGAGCTCTGGTCAAGTAAACATGTGGAAAATGAGCACGGATAGTTGAGTTATGTCTTAGGTACCCATGGAGTAATTGGACGGTTTGGTACTCAACGTATTTGCATTTGACCAATTTAGTCCCTATTTGTTTTTTTTTTTGAAACATTCATCCTCGACGTAATTAGGTGTAGCCATTCCTTTTGGTCGGAATTAATACTAATTCCAACAAAGCATAAAAAAAGAATCGGCTTTATTATAGGGGCATTAATGGTATTTTAGTTTTAGTCCCAAATTACACCACAAAACCCCCAAAAATCCCTAAAAGTTTCCCTATGTTTTCTCCTTCTTCTCCAATATTCCTCCCTACCCTAAACAAAGGTGTCATTGAACAAGGGCTCTCAATACAGAAGAAGAATTGAAAGATGAAGATTTTGCCATCGAAGAAAAGCCACAAGGGGAGGAAAACCTAGGGGGAGAAGTTGAAGAAGCAGAAGAAAATGATGCAGAGAACAAAGGTAATGGAAAAGGAGAACGGGTTATTTGGTTAGGTTATTATTTAGTTGCATTGGATGTGTTGCTAGTGGGGAGTTTGTTAGTTTTTATGGGGCAGTGTTGGCATTCCTGGTTGTTGTCTTTTGTCCTACTATGTTGGATGCTCTAGTCTCTAGTGAGTGTTGAGATCGGTTGGTGATGCTCGGGTGGTTCTGGTTGGCTATGTTTGGTTTATGTTCTTCATTGTTTTCTTTTCACTTGGTTAGTTTTGGCTATTTTGTGCTCTTAGTCGACTTTTGCAACTTTGCTTAGGGAAATATTTTTTCTATTCTTGTTTTTTGGTGCTACTTTTGCACAGGCCTTGTATCCTGTGGACACTCTTATTTGCTTCTTAATTATGCATTCTATGTTTTTAAAAAAAGAGGATAGAAAAGAAGGAAAAAATGAGAATAAATAAGTAACGGTGGAAGTAGTTAAGGAGGTTGGGGAAAATGAAGAGGAAGAAGAAGAAGATGAGGAGTCATTGAAGAAGCAAGGGAATTTTTTTTTCTAAAGAAAGAGTTTGGGGCTTGCATAGATTTTTGCAGTGTGAAGTTAAGACAAATTGGTAAGCAATAATAAACGATAACCCTAATTCAACCTATTGAAAATAGGAGAAATTCATGCTTTTGGAGGCTGCAAGATATTGAGGAAGAAAAGGTAACTAAAGATCGAAGAAGGAAATTAAGCGTAAGTCCCAAATCTAGAATGCCCAATGCCAAGATTTAGGCCACGAGAAATAGAGAATTGTTGGAGAAGAAGAAAGAAGGGAGGGAAATTTGGAGCAATTTAGGAGAAATCAAGGTTTTGGAGGTGTAGATTAGGATTAAAACTCAATTTCCATAAATGCCCCTCATCAAAATACTGATTTTTCTTTTTGTTCTAGGTTTGGCTGGAATTAGTGTTAGTTCTAGCCAAAAGGACCAATTTGGCTACAAGTAATTACGTCGAGGATGAATGTTGCAAAAAAAAAAAAAAAAAAAAATAACAAATAGGGACTAGACCAAACAATCTAATTACTCATACTCATGCAAGGCAACCTATACTAGCCGGGTATCTTCTTTTGTTTGTTTGGGATAAGGTTGAAAATCTTGAAACTACTAGAGAAATAAGGGTAGTGATGACTTACCGACAATGTCAATATTCTCACAACTAAGAATTTGATGGATATTTTTGATAGGTATTTAAGTTGAATTGTTTTTGACTATTTCATTATATTAATAGTAGTTTTGTTTGAATGTATGCCTTTATAATCCAAACTATTTTCTTTGGACTAATATGTAGAAAAATTTATCTCCCTTTTTAAATTGATTAATTACCATTCATTTATGTTGTCTTTTAGATTATCTATTGATGTCATTTACAACAATTATGTCCTATGCATTATGCTATTGTAATTTGAATATTTATTTGGATTTCTAATGGCCTACATTAAAACTATTGATTTGAATACTCGTTTGATTAGTCACTATTGAAAGGTGGACGATGCCCATCTTGCCTCCCAGTGATACCTAGGGAGGGAAGACAATGTCACATATATCCTTTATTTAGACACAAGAATAATATATGATTTTGTTTTCCAATCCATCTTAGTCCTTATTGAAACCTTTAACATTAATGACTTAATTTTTCAACAATAATAATATTTATATTGAAGTTTTGTTAATCAAAGTTGAAGTTTTGAGAAAAGAGGAGACAAAAAAAATCGAATTAAAGGAACAATTTTGCATCTTGAGAAAATTAAATTAGAATATTTTAGATATTTTCTTAATATACTATGCAATTAAAAAATCTTAATATTATGAAAAATTAGTGATTAGAACAATTATTTTATGACAAAAACATTATTCTATGTATCTATTTAGTTATTGTCTCACTCCTAATGTAATAGAAATAACATATAAAGTTTCCATTGGTTTTAGTTCACCAAATTCTGTAGATTAATGTAAGTTTTTAATTTCCCAATTTCTTCAATGAATTTAGAGTGATGGGATACCCTAATGAGTTTAATTAAGCATTAATTATGAATTCAATTCAATTGTTCAAAATCACTGATGAAAACCACATCTTGGAAGTGGTGGAGAACATTTCTAGGTTGAAGGGGGAGCAGGACTGAGTTAGCATAAGCATGGATTGCATACGGGACTCCTTCCTCTAGTTGTAGCTAGCCAATAGCCACTAGTCTTGTCACGTTTTTGTGTGCTGATAATTTTCACCACTTCATAGTATCAGGCTTCTAAACAACATATCTTGTTGAAATTAATATGGAATGTATAATTTAATACTTTCTCCTTTGGTCCATGAGACTCTAAATTAGAAAATTAGTTTCTCTTCCAAATTCACATTTATTTTCTTTTTCGTGCTTCCTTTTTCCTAAATAAAATGTCTATACTTTTATTTTAACATGTGTAGAATGTTTAATATGATAATTAAATATGTTTATTTGGTATAATATTTTTCTTCTTAAAAACAATTACTAAAATTTAATGACAATCTTATTAATAGATAATAGAAGAAAATCATATTTTATTAACATATATGATCTACTATTCCAATAACCATATGGTCCAATGTTATTTAGCTAACCAATGTAGACAATACGGTTACTAATTCATCACATTCTTTATTATGAAATTTCAAATTCGACTGATAAGTAATATTAATGAGTGACAATTACTCAAATAATTGTGACTAATGTCCAAATCCTCCACATATACATCAAAATAAAACTCAAAAGATGACCTTGGAGGATATGGTTACCTTAATTGCATCTAGTACTCTTCCATTTCAACGTGAAACTATTTCTAGTATAAAAATTTTACAAAGTTAGGTGGAATAATTAATAATTAGCCTTAGAAATAAGTGAACTTAAAAATTCGACATTCCAATTGTAGAGGCCTAATAAGAATAATCTATTTGAGCATAATGAAGAATAAGAGGATGATGAATTTTTGCATGATAAGGTAGAACCTAGCATTTTTTGTGCATGGAACATCATTAATTCCCAATGAAATTGAAACATCACCTTATGAACTTGTCATTTTTGAAAATAATAAGGATACATAAGTTGAAATTTTAGAAGAATATTTTCTTAAAGAAATTAAAAATGATTTCAATTCTTTTTATTTTAATTTTTGTCAAGATGATTTTAATACTGATCAAATTTATTTTGTCTTGCCATATGATTTTAGTAAATTTTATTATTCTCAAAATTCGATTTCTTTTAACCCTTTGCTTTATAAATTAAGTGTGGACATTTCTAATCAAGCAAATGAGTTTATTACGTTTGGACTACAATATGAAAGCTATAAAGATGGATGGCCCAACAATCCACAATAGGGAAGGTATTGGATAATTGATTATGAGTTTGTTGTGCCTAAAGCTTTAAACAAGGACACTTTGTTGGAGTCAACCTATCGTTTTCTTTTCATATTTTAATTTGAGTTCTTTTCTTTACTAACTTTCTTTTGCATCTAAGTGGCGGAAAATTTGGAAGACGCATTTCTCTAATCCTAGGATACAACTAATCTTGAAAATTATTGGGGGTTAAATAGTGATTAGAACAACTTTAAATAGAGTTGAGTTAGTTGCTAACTATATAACCCTCGATAAAATTTCCTTTGTTTTCTTTCTGAGTGTTTTCAAGTTGTTAAGGAAATTTTTCTTTCCATTTTTGTTTAGTTTGATTTTCCATTACTTATTTCTCTGAATTTCTTTGATACAAAAAGGATGAATTAGTACTTAAGCTAAGAAAATATTACCCATTGCTCATTGTAAATTATTTGAAAAAAAATATATCGTATGAGAATTGAGCATATGAGGTTATTAATGTCCAAAGGTAAACTTGAGGAGATTAGGTGGTTCATTGAAGCTAAGGTTCGATTAGGTGATGAACAACCATATTTTCTCAAACGTCTGTTTGGATTAGGCAAGAGTAGTTATTCAAAGAAGCAAAGAGGTAAGAGAATGACGGTTTGTTATAGATGTGCTAGTTAGAATTATAATACTAGTTGTTGTTCATTAGGATATTTATCCACTAATCGAGATGTGACATACGGCTAACTCTTGATACACATCTTAGTGGATACGTTCAAAATGAAATTCTCGAGTTATGGCATCAATGAAAAAATGATGAACAAAGGTATAGTCTTGGGAATCTGACATTAGAAGACTCTATTTGTCATTTTATAAGAAAATTAAATGGAAAGCATATCTCTGACTCATAGAAGGCGTTTAAGCAGTTACTAGATGTAAAACTAGAAGAATATGTGACCCACAATCACAACTACTTGTATATATTATTGCTTTCTGAATTCTTTTTATGTTTTCATGTTTTCTTTTTTTGTAGTTGAATCACTTTTTTGAGAACAAGGATTTTTATTTGAATGCCGCACTTGATTTGAGGAGAATGTTAGTTCATCGAAAGATGAATCTACTATATGGTGGGGGCAATGCTGGTTTAATTGGAGTAGTTACTTAGACAACACACTTAGAAAATGCACAAACACTAGGTATTATTCCAACTCCTCTTAAACCATTATATGAAAAAACATATGGATTTGAGGTACGAGCTAACTGAATTTGTGAATGTATAACTATCATGATGGCAAAATCTTATGTATTCAAAGTTTTACTAAGAGGTTATGATATGATAGAACAATTATTAAATATATTTTCTTGGTTAAACTTGAATTTGCATAATAAGTCTATTGGCTTATTTAATGTCAATAATTTCTTTGATAGTTTGTTAGTATTTCTGGACAAAGCTGTTGAACAGAAATTTCTATCTCTCTATTTAGGAAGACTTCTTATTTTAGTAGGTGTTCAACATAAGTTTCTATCTTCGTATTCAGGAAGACTTCTTATTTCAACACCTACTATGGTGGAGTTAATGATTAAATTAGATACTCTTGTTCCTACTGTGGATCCAGACGTACCTTTTATCAATTGGCCAAATTCTAGTAACAAGTGCAAAAGAGGTTATGATATAGATTTGGAGTTGAAACTATAAGTATTTCTGCTAATAATTCGGTGTTATCTCTTTTCCTTAATTAATAATTTGTTATCTCTTTTCTATGTTTTTAAATTGTTGAGATTTACAAATGATTAAATGATGGTTGAATAACGAGAAATGTGTGATTTTACAACTCTTGAAACATATCATTATATGCTCTATGTTATTTTATTTTTGTAAACTTTTTGTGTGTTTTTACATTGAGGACCATGTAATCGTCCAGTATGGAGGAGAATGGTTTGAGTAAGGAATTTTGTGAATTTAATCATTTAAATCCTGATGCATATCTTTAAAATGAATTGTTCTCAATGTTTTGTTAATAAATTTATTTTAGTTTTAAAAACTTTTTGATTAATATGTAATTCTTGTGTTAAAAATTTTCAAACCTTTTACGGTTTACCATTTTCTGTTAACAATTTTCAAAAATTCACATGAATATTTTTTCAATTTGATTAAAATGGTCTTTGTTAACTTTATGTGACTAAATATTTTTATTATAAAACCAAAATCATAAAAACATTAGTATTTTGACTATATGATAATTTAAATATTCTGTGTGATTTTAATGCATTTACTACTCAATTTGAATACTCTAGAACTTGTCTTTCCACATTCTTGAAACAAAATTAATGATTTGGTTGATTTGGGGATGACATAAGGTCTTCTTTGTGCGGTTGAACATTTCTAAACTTATCATTACTCAAAAATATATTCATTGGTCCTATTTTGAGGCAAATATAAAAATGGTTTTATTACCATTTAATTTGATATTAGCCTTATATTACTTTTCTACCCAAATATATATATATATATATATATATATATGAAAATGTATTTATATGTTTTTAGTTTCTATGAGAAGTTGCAAACGTTGCTGTAAAAGGACTTTGAGATATTGTAAAACAAGGAGAAAAAAAAATAAAAGTGAAAAAAAGAGTGAAAAGTATGTAAATATTTGAAAACTGAAGAAAATTCATGGATATTACATTTTCAAGAGTAAAATTTGTTTATAAAGTTTTACTCTCATATTAAATTGTAGATAAATTTTGTATATATTTTTACTATTCATTTGTAGCCAATTTCCAAATTTTACATTACAAGCTAAAAAGTCATATTTAACCTAAATTGACCAATTCTAATTAATGAGTTGAGAGTATATGGTCTTACAAGCCTATGGTTGTGTTTAGAAATTAGAATGTATTTTTATTACACAATAATTTCTATTGTTATTTTTTCATAATGCTAATGGTAATTTTAAAGTCACATTTTGTTAATTTGAACATATATGTTATGTTGTGAATGAAATTATAACACAAGAGCGAGCACATGTTTTATTAAAATAGGAAAGTGTTTACTGTAAAGGTAATTTGAAATAATTTTAATACATTGTTATCATATTATTTTAAAAAAGTTATTTTTACTTGATTTTCTGTACTTTGTTTTAATGGCAAACAAAGGGTAAGTGTGGGGAATTTGATTAAACAAAATTATAAATATGTTTATGGTATTTAATCATGTTATTTTGGTTAAATTTAATTTTATGGTTATTTTTCATTTCTCGTTCATATATTTGTTTGTATGTGTTTTAAGCTCTTTTATGATTTTATTGTAAAAAAATAAATTCGAAAAGTCAAATGATAGCCCAATCAAATGATTTTATTGCAAGACATATGGACCACTTGTCTTTCCAAAAAGTCAAATGATAGCCCAATCAGAAGGTGATATGCGACAACTGATGTCCTTTCTTTCATCTTACATGTTTGGCCATATATTTCCAGAAACCTCACTTTGGCCCTCTGAAAAACCTAAGAGGGGGGGGAGGTGAATTAGGTTTTAACTAATTTTTCCTCTTTAAAACAAACAGTGCTTTCTAAGATAACAAATAACAAACACTTGGTGCTCAAACAACGTGTAAAATAATGTGATCAAGAAATAGGCAAAGGACACAGAAATTTATAGTGGTTCAGTTTATCCAACAAAACCTAATCCACTACCTTGAGCTATCTACTCAAGGATTTCACAAAACCTTTCACTAATTTAGTATAAGAGATTACAATAGAGGCTCACCCAATTCCCTTAGGGTTTTACAACACAAACCTCTTACCCAATCAAGGTTCACTCAACACTATGAGTTTTACAATATAACCTTGATTACACACCTATCTCTAATACAACAATTAATGAAATAGATACTCTTAATGCACTCACAATATTCTATGATTCAAGGCTCACTCTAACCCTTAGAGTTTTAAGCTCAATGCAACCTTGAACGAAACAAACAAGATAAGTAGATGAAGAGTTTGGTATAGATATCACCTTAATGTGAAGATATATCAATATAAAACATAAATACCTCTTTGAGTAATATTTTCCTCTAAGTTGCTCAAGAACCCCAATGATTTAGTATCAATCCCAACTTGATGAGTTTCTCAATGTGAATGTTATATTTTTGTTTGAAAATGATCTCAAGTTGTTCTATCAAGTGTAAGAATCAGATTTTTGCTTAAAAAGGTTTGTTACAAAGTTTTTTAAACAATTGGGTATTTATATGTATGCACCAATGGTCATAAAAATGGCTGTTTGAATCCCACTCAGGAGAAGTGTGGTCGACCGCATATTAGAAAGGTCGTCCGCACCATCATCCGCTGAATGTCCAGAGCTCTCCAGAGAGCTCTGGACATTCAGCGGATGATACTCTGAGAGGTCCAGTCGATCGTACCATCATCCGCAAGTGTTCCAGAGAGCTCTGGACATTCAGCGGACGATACTCTGAAAGGTCTGGTCGACCGCATGATCTGTGGTCGACCACACTTCAGTTAGGTCGACCGCACATGCATTGAAACTGTGCAAAATAAGATTCCAAACAACTCCAAGAGTTTGTGGAATACATTTTATGAAATTTAAAGTATGTGCATGTAATTTGAAAATCATTTCAAATATCCAACTCATGTTTTATCTAAATGAAATGCATTTTGAAAAACATTTCACTATAATTGAGCAACCTATAGAATTTATTACTTATAGAGGTAGATCTAGAGATATCTTAGGATGTATAAAATAATATTACACCTCTAGATCCTATCTAATCCAAAAACCGCTTATCTTCAACGCTAGATAACATTCAATCTTTCTTGAAGACTTGAAACTTTGATCTTGCAAGGATTAGACATAAGAATCCTAAAAGACCAACACTTATAAAATTAAGACATTAGTCCTCATCAATGTTTGTCAATAATCAAAATTAAGATATTAAAAGCTTTAAAGCTTTCACCCTCAATATTTGTAAATTAGTCGTAATTTATTTATTTAAATTTCAATTTTGCTCATGTAAATTTCTATAATTTTGGCATGAGATTTACTAAATTTGTACATTCTTTTACAACAAAACATTCTTCCCATTATCTTGTAATTGTTTTTAGATATTTTTAGAGTATATTTCGAAAGATTTTGGTAAGATTTCAAGAATACCGAAGAACTAATACCGGGATGAATCCAATGAAAATTATCCTTCTTGTTCTTAATTTCAATTTTTAAAATTCTTTATTTGAGTTATGTATTGTGAGTATAATTAATTTTCATGATTAATAAATTAGGATTATCAATCTTTGATTGATAATTATAATAGCATCTATTAGTTTAATTATGTTGTAGTTTAGGGAATTAATAGGGAGTTATATAATTTAAATTCTGTATAATTGAAACTCATTATTATATATAATTTAATATTGGTTATGCCTTATAAACTAAATGCAATATAATTGAACGTCCTATTCATGCTAGTTGGTAGTGGTGTTTAATTGAATTAGATATTAATATATCTGAGTTGATCAGAATTAATCTAATTAGTAAGGATAAAAATCTGTATAAGCTTCTTGAGATTCTAAAATCAACTACTCAATAAATTTTTTATCAATGATTTATCCCATTAAAAAATAATAATTTAATACAAGTTATTTGCTAAAGTTATTTAAAGTTATTTTAAATCCTTTTTATAATTATTATTTTAAAAATCTAAAAAATATATTTGTTTAAATTTTGCTTAAATTAGGTTTATTTTTAAAAAATATATTAAAACCCCCCAAAAAATCCTTTAAATTAATAAATTTAAATTTAATAATTTTAATAAGTCTCCTTGGATACGATCTGTACTTGTCCTATTTATATAGGAATATTAATGTTAAATTTGATAGTCATACTAGAGACTCATATCTATTACAATGTAGTCCAGCCCTAAGTTATAAAACATCATGGCCATTTCTTTATTTTTTGATCGCTTGGAAGGGACAAAAGAAAGATCTTGTTCTTTCTTCAACAATTTTGGATCTCTAATGCACCTCTTAGTAGGATTCAAACCCGTACGAAGTTCTAACCATCTATCAGAGAAAAAAGAACAAATAGATCGCTACGCCCCTTGGTTGACCTATCTATTTCTAATTGTGTTTACATAAACACCTTGAGTTCACCAACTCATTTTCAAAAGAGGGAAAATAAAATTTTTATATTTTGGATTTCATAACCATGTTTTGCTCTTCATAGTCTCTTTCTATTTCACTTGACAAATTTAATGGTGTTATTTTGTTATATACATGTTGAATGAGAACACTAATCATTTGAAAAATATATATTTAGCAATTAATGTATACACAAGATTTAGATAATTTATTTCTTACCTAGGATTCTTACATTTCTATTAATTAGTTGTAAAGAATTTTTATGTACCATAGAGAATTATGCTAAAGATGGACTCAATGCTTATCCTTTTTTAACTTGCATGATATAATTGATTCAAAAATGAATTCTTATTTTTGTTCCTTTTATTTTATTTTTATACATTTAATAGTATTATAGGTAGAATAATGGTTTTGGGATTAAAATAAATAAATAGATAATTTGACATGTTGACAAGTTAAATCATTACCTATTTATTTTTTGTGAATTGGATCATTTTATGTTAATACATTTATTTGATTGCCATGTTGAGGTTAAAAGTTAGACATATTAATTAATTGAGTTATGCTCGGGTTGACATATAATTATGATTTAATAAATCGTATAGTATTCGTATCACTTTTCTACGTCTAAAATTAAATATTCACTTTTAACTTAATAAAAATATTAAAAACTAATGTAATTAGGGGTAAGAGTGCATATATTAGTGAAGTATGGATCTTTAAATTTAAAATGTTATTAATTGAATTTTAAAAGAAAAGTATTTAAGAAACTATCATATGTCTTTAGATATCTAAAAGCATAAATATGTATGCTAAATTTTAGATAGAAGTACCTACTCCATCAGTCCTTAAAGTAACCATTCTAATTTTCGTTCAAATTTATTTCAAATTACCTATCTTTGTTTAAACGAAGAAATAGTCCTTATTGAAAACTTTCACATTAATAACTTAATTTTGAATAATAATAATACTAACTATATTGAAGAATCGTTAAACGGAGTTGATCTTGGTTCCTTTCAGAGTTGTCTGCTCAAACTAAACTGCAGTTTGGTCAAATTAATTCCCAAAGTTTTGAGGGAATCTTAAAAAAGCCTTTCTATTTTTGTTTGTAAGTAAGATTGTGATGTTCCAATCTTGCAAGAGAGATGTGAGTGCAACTGATATACGATAACTATGAAAATGAGTTTTAATTAAGAATCAATTTAATTATCCAAAATATCACTTTTGAAATCCACTTCTTAGAAGTGGTGGAACAAGTTAGAGGTAGCACAAGCATGGATTACATACGAGACTCGGTCCTCTGGTTGTACATATGTACACACATATACATATTTCTTTTATTACAAAAAGAATGAGATTTGTCCTTTGTATCTACTAAATCATGAAGTAGAAATTCAAGTATTAACAAAAAAAGAACCATTCTTTTTATTTTATTTTAAAAGGCATAAAGGGGATTTCATTGGTTAATATAGAGGCAAAAGAAGCCACATTTTATATCTATATATTTTATCTCTTCTATAGAACAACTGAAATTTAGAGGGGAACAAGTGTGAGGTATTGCTTCGATATATAAAAGAGTATCTTACCAAAGTAGATAATGAGAAACAATGAGAGAACACAAAATAGGAGTTTAGACATCTTATAGCGTTAACTTTGATTACTACACTTTTGTTACCTATTATAAACAACATCTCATGTTTAAATCAATAAAGCATCTATAATCTAATTCTTTCTCAGTATTGAAAATTAGTTACCATTTTAAATTAATTTATTTCCCTTTTGTGCTGCATTTTCCAAAATTAATGTCTATACTTTTATTTTGTTATGTCCATATTTGAATGTTAAATATACTAAATAAATATATTTTATATTTAAAATTTAATGATATTCTTCTTAATATAAGAAAACAACATTCTATTAACGTATATGGTCCGCTATTAATCACTTGGCCAATAAGATAAATCACATTCCATATATGTATAGGTCCATTATGGTCCACTAACGATTTGGTCCAGCATAGTCCACAAATTATTTGGTTCACTATTAACTAATTAACCAATAAGATAAATCAAATTCCACTAAGTTATAGGTCCATTATGGTTTACTAAAGATTTGGTCAACTATTAATCACCTAATCAATAAGATAAATCCCATTCTAGTAAAGTATGGGACCACTATGGTCCACCAACGATTTGGACCACTATAGCCACAAGTTATTTGGTGCACTATTAATCACGTAATCAATAACATAAATATCTTTCCATTAATGTATAGGTTCGTGAGTGCTATGTGTTCATAGACTAAGTTAGCTTGTATCTCAAGTCCTATGGTTGTGTCATAAACTTGTTTAAGAGGAGTTGAAATTATAGCTACCATGATTGTTTGACTTTATTGATATGTGCCCAAGCAACCATTCCAATTAATCTAGAACTCCCTCCACCATACATTAAACTAATCATTCGATTAGCTAATGTTCTTCCTACATCAAGTGTAGCAATCAGATAAGAAACCTTGTTTTCAATGGTAGTTATTCCAAAAGGTTGATGGTTTTGCATCTTTAAATTGATTTCATAAATCGAGAAGTTCTTGTTGCACAATTCTACAAAGATACATCTCAAGAGCCAGTTGGATGTCATATAATAACTTACACAATCCATCATTTATGAAATTAATTTTATCTTCTTGATTTCTAGATACAAATCTAAGTTAACAACATTGCATATTACAATCTCATCTGCCACATCTATAACACAATTCTAATATCTTGCCTATTCTTTCTTTGCAAAACGTTTTTTACCGATCCTAGGTAGATGTTTAGGTAATGTAGCTAGAAGTTCACCACTTAACTGGATCTTGACTTCAATTAACTATCTATTATTCTGATGTTTTCCTTTGTACATTGGTAACCTCAATCGCACCAATTTCATAGGATTGATTTTTCTCAAACAATTAACAAGGTAATACTTTCTCAATTTAAGTATTGAATCATTCAAGTTTGAAATGAAAGTTGAGACGAAGAATGAAAAACCTAAGAGGGGGGTGAATTAGGATTTATTCAATTTTTGCAGCCTAATTAAATTATGCACTTCTAAGACAACGAATATTAAACACTTGGTGTATAGTTTGTGTAAATTATAATTTGTTTAAGTAAATTGCAAAAATAAAACAATGAATACAATAATTTATAGTGGTTCAGTTTGTCCAATAAAACCTAATCCACTACCTTGAGTTATCTATTCAAGGATTTCACAAATCCTCTCACTAATCAAGTACAAGAGATTACAAAAGAGGTTCATCAAATACACCTTAGGGTTTTACAAAACTTTTTAACCAATCAATGTTTACTCAACCCTTTGAGTTTTACAACATGAACTTGATTATACAATAAACCTCAATACAACAACTATCAGGGCTCACTTGATTCCTTAGAGGTTTAAGTTATATGCGACATTGAATATGTTTACAAGAGATAAATAGAGTTTTTTTTATATAAATATCACCTTAATTGTGAAGATGTATCAAATATTAGTTCAATGACCTCTTTGAATAATAACTTCACAAAATTGCTCAAGAACACCTTTAAATGAGTGAAATCTCTCTTGAATGATTTTTACAATTTAGATGTTTAGAAAGGGTTTAAGAATGTTTGATTATACATCCTTTGTTTGAACGGAGGAATAATTTTTGATTTTTGTTCCCAATTCAATTTTTACACTAATAACTTAATTTTTAATAATAATAATACTAATTATATTGAAGAATCGTTAAACGGAGTTGATCTTGGTTCCTTTGAGAGCTGTGTGTTCAAACTAAATTGCAGTTTGGTCAAATTAATTCCCAAAGTTTTGAGGGAATCTTAAAAGAGCCTTTTTAGTTTTGTTTGTAAGTAAGAATGTGATGTTCAAATCTTGCAAGAAAGATGTGAGTGCAACTGATATACGATAAATATGAAAATGAGTTTTAATTAAGAATTAATTTAAGAATTGTCCAAAATAACACTTTTGAAATCCACTTCTTAGAAGTGGTGGAACAAGTTAGAGGTAGCATAAGCATGGATTGCATACGGGACTCTGTCCTCTGGTTGTGCATCTCGGAATGGATCTTGGAAACATAGCTTCACAATCACTCTTGCAAACATCTGCAGATGGTTTTTGTCCAATGTTTTTTATAATAGGTATTCTAGCCTGTCCATCAGCTGCACAAAGGGTCATATTAGCATTTATATATGCTAAATCCATTACAACAAAAAGAGGAAAATTAATGTCAAATAACACAAAATAATCACAAAGTTTTCTATGTAACCACTAACCTTGTCATGTTCTTGTGTGGTGATAATTTTCACCATTTTATGTATAACATATGTACACACATATACACATTTCTTTTTATTACAAATAGAATGAGATTTGTCCTTTGTATCTACTAAATCATGAAGCAAAAATTCAAGTATTAACAAAAAATGAACCATTCTTTTTTTTTTTGAAAGGCATAAAGGGGATTTCATTGGATAATATGGAGGCTAAAGAAACCACACTTTATATCTATATAGTTTATCTCTTCTATAGAACAACTGAAATTTAGAGGGGAACAAGTGTGAGGTCTTGCTTGGATTTAAAAAAAAGTATCTTACCAAAACAGATGATGAGAAACAAGGAGAGAACACAGAAGAGGAGTTTAGACATCTTAAAGCGTTGAAAGTAACTTTGATTACTGCACTTGCACTTCTCTTGAACGTTTTATGTAGAACAAGTTAGAGGTTATGTGGCGAATTTATAGTGTCAGGCTTATAAACAAGATCTCATGTTTAAATCAATAAAGGATCTGTAATGTAATTCTTTTTACATAAGATCCTAAATTTGAAAATTAGTTACTGTTTTAATTTATTTTTCCTCTTTGTACTTCCTTTTTCCAAAATTAATATCTATACTTTTATTTTGTTATGTCCATATTTGAATGTCTAATATACTAAGAATATATATATTCTATTTAAAATTTAGTAACAATCTCATTAATATAAAAAAACAAAAAAATTTTAAAAAAATAAAAAAATCACATTCTATTAACATATATGGTCCACTATTAATCACTTAATTAATAAGACAAAATCTCATTCAAAAAACGTATAGGTCAATTATTGTCCACTAACGATTCGGTCCACAATAGTCCACAAACTATTTGGTCCACTATTAATTACTTAACCAATAAGATAATTCTCTTACTAGTAACGTCTAGGTCCATTATGGCACACTAATTATTTGGTCAACTATTAACCACCCAACCAATAATATAAATCTCATTTATTTAATGTATAAGGTCCATTATGGTCTACTAATAATTTGTGCCAGTATATATTAATCACCTAACCAATAGAAGAGGTAGAACTCTTTTCTATTTTGTCCTTTTGTTCAATAGGGGTTGTTATTTGGCACAACTCCCTTCTTCTTCAACTTGAGATCCATCACTTATTTTTCTTCTTCTTCACAATATTTTCCTCTTGCACATGGTTACTTCAAATAAAAACTTCTTCTTTTTCATCATCTCTATACAAAATGAATGATTCAATTCGTATACTTCAAAATTATTACACTTTGTTATGTATTAATGCATTGACAAAAAATATCATGTGAGAATTGAGAGATTACTATTTCTAATGTTAAAAGGAATGTCCGACGACATTAGTTGGTTCTTTGAAGCCAAGGTCTGACTAAGTGGTGAATATCCACATACTTTTCTCAAACTTCTACTTTATTTGAATAAAAGTAGTTTTTATAAGAAAATGAGAGGTAAGATATTAGATGTTATAGATGTGTCAAGTGAAATTACAATACAAAATGTCATTTCTTTGGATATTTATCTAGAAATCGGGAAGATAAAATCACGTTATAAAAGATGGATTGAGTGAGGAATCATGGGATGACATCCGATTGACCTTTTAAAAAAAATGGAAAGAGACCCCTTGAATTTTCATAAATAAAAAACAAAGTATAAAGAAAGGATGGGGACATGGACCTGACCTCCAATATATGGAAAATACATGAATACATGAAAAATCAAGAGTCCTATAACAGAAGGGTATCTAAGTCTATCCATGTGTATCAAGACTCTAGTCCTCTCATACAACTCCTGAAGTGCGACAAGTGTGTAACTCTGACATTTCAATCCATCAGAACCCAAATAATTAGCAAACTGGTTCCCCTCTTGGAACATATGTCCCATTTGGAAAAATGAAATATGTTTGTAAACTCGTCAAATGATTTGTCAAGGCTCCATAGCAATGCTTTTGTGTTATGCAGCATTGCGCACCGTCCAGATGAACTAAAAAATGAGGAAAGTCACGATGATGAGGATGTGTCTTCTAGAGACATGACGGCTCGATGAAATCCAATGAAGGAATCGATGGTGTGTGTCATCCTATTGACAGACTGGTACCTACAAAATAGAAGAAAAGTAAACATATACCTAAGTGGCATTGTCAACGAACATGTGTTGAAGCGTCTCCTTTGAATGGCAAACAGTGACATCTTGATGCCAACTAGACCAGAATCCGATTCCTTATAACTATCTCGATCAGGATCAAACCATACCACAGTTTCCAGCAAAAGAATGATATAGTCATAGGAATGGATGGTTCCCAGAATAAGCGAAAAGGAGTCCAAACAGTGGAAGGCTCCCTAACTATTTATCACGCCGACTTGGTAGTGAACCTACCATCCGGCTTATCTCTCCACAACATACTGTTCGGGGTATGAATTTATAAGAGCAGATTGACAATACGTTCTGCCATTGAAAAAGGAACCACCTAGCAAAGAAGATCGAAACCCCAGTCAAAACCATTGAAAAAAACACTGACTTGAGCTGAAGTGTGAGAAGAATCAGGCAAATATTAGGCAAGAGTAGTGTCTCCCATCCAACAGTAATGCCAAAAGAAAATTTATCCCGGACCAAAAAACCAGACAATGTGACTCTTAAATCATGGGCCAACCCAAAGCAACCTACATAAATCTCAAGAAGCAGTGTAAATACATGTAGTGAGGAACAGGTATGTCTGGACACAATATTTGCTGAACATAAATTGAGCCCACAAAGAATCTTGGGAATGTAACCGCCACCACAACTTCATGGAGAAAGTATCAACATCTTGAGTATAAAATTAGTCAGTTATAACTCGTTGTTATAACTGTAACTCAACTTGAAAAACAAATCAACAAAACGTAAATCACACAAAACGTTTGTTAACGCAGTTTGACAATCCTCTTGTCTACGTCTGCGGGGCCCTCACCTAGATTAATTTGCCTCTTCAAAAGTACAAAGGGATTCAATACACTTTTCCCTATGACTACTCCTTGCAAACTAATCACTCGATCACTATAACTTCTTTAGATAGGAGAATCTTCTTCTTCTATTCCCAAGGTAAGTCCTGCTTTCCCTAATAGGTTAACTAAGAACAAGAAAGATGAGGAAGAAAAAGATGTTCTGGAGATCTTCAAGAAAGTTGAAGTCAACATTCTTCTTTTGGATGCAATAAGACAGATTCCTCGTTATGCTAAGTTCCTAAAAGAACTTTGTACCAATAAGAAGAAGATTAAAGGTAACGAGAGAATCAGTGTGGGGGAATGTGTGTCTGCTGTTCTCCAACAGAAACTTCCTCCAAAGCAGAAAGATTCAGGTATGTTCACTATCCCTGTTAAATAAATCCCAGTTTCAACATACTCCACAGTTACAACTCCTTGTTCCACCAAGTCTCTGATAAAATGATGACGAATGTCAATGTGTTTCGTTCTAGAATGCTAAACCGGATTTTTACTGATGTTTATGGCACTTTGATTATCACAATACATGATCAATTCTTTCTGTTTAATACCGTAGTCCAACATTTGTTTCATCCAAAGAAGTTGAGTACAACAACTTCCTGCTCCTATATACTCTGCTTCAGCAGTGGATAGAGAGATACAACTCTGTTTTTGGCTAAACCATGAGACCAAATTGTTGCCCAGAAAGAAACTTCCTCCATAAGTACTTTTTCTATCATCACCATTTCCTACCCAATCTGCATCACTATATCCTACCAAAACAGAACTTGTATCTTTAGTAAAATAAATTCCATAATTGAGAGTGAAATTTACATCCCTCAAGATTCTCATTACTGCTTTCACATGGGACTCATTTGGATTTGACTGATATCTTGCACAAATTCCCACACTGAATTGAATATCTGGTCTGCTTGTAGTCAGATATAATAAACCTCCAATCATGCTTCTGTATTGATGTTGTTCTACTGACCTCGCCTTTTCATCTTTAGTTAACTTTTCATTTCTGGACATGGGAGATCTAACTGCTTTACTTTAGTTGTAACCCAAATTTCTTCACCAAATTTGTAGCATACTTTGCTTGAGACACAAATATACCATCCTTCAACTGCTTAATCTGAAGACCAAGGAAGAAGTTCAGTTCTCCAACCATACTCATTTCAAACTCCTTTTGCATCAAATCAACAAATTCAGCAACAAGTTCATTTGATGTTGAACCAAAAACAATATCATCCACATAGATTTGTGCAATCATAATTTCTCTACCAGATCTTTTGATAAACAAGGTTTTGTTTTGTCAACTCCACCTCTTTTGTATCCTTTCAACAAGAAATACTTAGTCAATCTTTCATACCATGCACGTGGTGCTTGTTTTAAACCATAGAGGGCCTTCTTAAGCTTATAAACATGATCTGGAAATTCAGGATTTATGAACCCTTTTGGTTGTTCCACATAAGCTTCCTCATTCTGCTGAAGTAGCTCCTTTTCCAGTGCATTCTTCTCCAATTTCAACTTCATATAGCCTTATCTAAGCAAGACATATTTCTTACTCAGTTCAACATATTCCTTACCAAACTTCTTATAGGCAAATTCCAATTCATCAATATTAGCATCACTAGCTTCATCAGTAACACACAAGTTGTTAGTTTCAATGCTTGTTCTACCAGTTTCAACTGTATCCTCAATTACAACTGCAGCAATGAACGCAACAAAATTGCTAACATCATTATCTTGTTGCTCATCATTATTACTTTTATTCCCGCTATCATCACTCTAAGAAGTATTCAAAGATTCTCTTTTTGTTGGTTCATAAATTTATTTCCACAAAAAGCTTGAATATGCCCATAACCATGACATTCATGGCACTGAATTTTTGACAAATTCTTCTTCTTCTCTCTAGACTTATCATCCTTTGGGTAGTTGTGTTTATCTTCTCTGGGTGAGATATTCTTTTCAGAAATTTTGAGATATTCTTGGTAATCAATGCAATCTTCTCATCATCATCCATATCTGATTCAACAAGTCCTTTCATAGCTTCAACAATTAATGCAATTCCCTTTGATTCTTTACGACTGTAAAATTGAGTCTCAAACTGTTGCAAAGAGTCAACCAGATTATCTCACTCGATATCATCGGTCTTTTTGATCTCTTGCAAAACAGCAATTTTTGGAATAAACCTCTTGGGTAAGGATCTAAGCAAGTTTTTGACAAGCTTAGATTCATCCCAACTTTGTCCCAATCCACACACTTGATTTGACATATCTCTGAGTGTAAGTGTGAACTCATCGATAGTTTCATCTTCTTTCATCTTCAGATCTTCAAAGGCTGCATTTAACTGCTGAAGTTTGGCATCACGTACCAACTCAGTACCTTCATGAATGATCTCTAGTTTTTCCCATGCATAATTTGCAAGTTTACATCTTTGAATATGTCTGAATTGATCTTGATCAACAGCTCCAAATAGGGCATTCAATGTTTTGAAATTTCTATGACACATGCCATGCTCAAGTTCAGTCCACTTATCTGGAGTTTTTTCCTTAGTTACAATGGCTCCTGAAGAGGTAGTTTCATTCTCTAGTGGTTTTGTCCATCCACTAACAACTGCTCTACAAGCATAATTATCCTGTGCACTGATGTAAGCATACATACGAGATTTCCAGAAAGGATAATTCGTACTTGTCAAGATAGGAGGCTTAGATGAAGGCGGTCCTTGTGTATTCATGTTGAAAACTCAACGTCTATTTCTCCCACAATCTCACCAATTGGCAGCAACTACAACGTTGGTGACTCTGCTCTGATACCACTTGACAGAAACGCTGAGTATAAAATCAGTAAGTTATAACTCATTGGAAGTTATAACTGTGACTCAACCTGAAAGACAAATCAACAAAAACTAAATCACACAAGAACGTTTGTTAACTCAGTTCGACAATCCTTTTGTCTACGTCTATGGAGCCCTCACCCAGATTAGTTTGCCTTTTCAAAAGTACAAAGAGATTCAATACACTTTTCCCTATGACTACTCCTTGCAAACTAATCACTCGATCACTGTAGCTCTTCACTATAGTATTTGTTGATAAAACAACCTCGATTTCACAATATTCAACAAATTACTTAATTCAACAACTTGATTAAGTAGTCTACTCGAAGATACCCTTCAACAGCACAGGGACTTGTTCAATACAAAGAATAATCTTCTACTTGTTCGAGTATCACCAAGAAGCACACATGAACATAGAATAAACTCGAACTAATTGCTCAACAATTTCTCATCATTTTGCAACTGATCATTGCTTCACAACCTTTGAATCGATTCTCACAATAATCACCTTTTCTCTGATTGCATTCGTTTCCTCACACACTTTCTGCACAAAAATCTTCTCAATAATTCTCCTTGTAAGAATCAATCAAGGATATACTACAATATCTTCCAATATCTTCTCACTTCCTTATTCATGTAGACTTCCTAATCTTTAGCCAATAAAAATTTATTTCCAAAGATAGCTCATAAAAAGATATAGCTTATCTTTTAATCTTCAAAATAAATTTACATCAATCTTCCAAATCAGATTTAGGAATAATCCTAATTTTTCCGTAACAAACTTTAAAATTCATTTTCAATATATAATATAAAAAGTCAATTGTACTGTCCTCATGCTATTTACTAAAAGGTAAATTTATTCAAAAAGGAGCATGTTTATCCCTAATTGTTGAGTTAGCATCTTAAAACATGATGTCAAGAGATAAATTCATTGTTGATTGTTATGACTTATGAACATCTGAGTATGACATAATCTCAAAACATGTGCTTTGAAAAGAAAATTTAATGACACCGTTGGTGATGTGCATATTTTTCATTTTTACATTGATATTGAAGTATTGAAAATGTTTTTAGTGATGAGGCACATGAATTAATATGATGTGAATTTTTTAAATTAAAGAAGTTATTATTAAAATTTTATATATAAAATATGTTTATTTTTAAAAAATGTATATTTAATTTTGGATGGAGAATATGATATATTTTTTTTCTGTTTGATTTTATTTAAATAAATAAATGTTTAAGCATATTATTTAATTTTATTTTTAATATAAGAGCATTATATAATTAGTATAAAAATTATGAAAATGCTAATAGAAAAAGTTAATAATCTTATGTAAATATATACGATGATTACCTAAGCATTTTACATTTTAAATCATACATAAATTAAAAATATTGAACATATAAAATGATCAAACTCTAGTCCTAACAATAACTAAGTATATACAACCAAAGCGTGAAATTGGCCTTTACAAGTTATTGCCTCAACTTTTATAGTACTAACTTTACACCATTTGTTTTGGTCACCCGAATTTTGCCGATAACTGAAACGTACTCAGACATGTATTGCAAGAAGCCAACTTAGACATATAAATAAAGCATCATTTCTATGATTTAAGTCTCCCCGAAAAGAATAATTTTGGACACATGCAATATCTGTATTGTGTTTTAAAAGTATTTTTTTATTTTATTTTGAAATGAAGTTATGTTTGGATAAAATTTTTTTTTTTGAGAATTGAAAATTGATTGATATGTTTTGAGTCTCACATGTAGAGTAGAGTTAGAAAAAGTGTTTATGAAGAATTGAGAAATTGGATTTAATAACCGGTCCAAATATAGCCCTAATGTCCCTAGTTGCCATGAAAGCTTAGCCCATCCTAACATATTTTATGTTAGATTTGGCAATTTAAAATGGTGTTCTTTCGTTATTAGTAAAAACATAATAATTTTATTTATATTAATAATATTGAATATTACAAAAAAAAAATGTGAACAAATATAATTTTATTTTAAAGAGTATGACATTTCAATATTTAAATATTATTGATATGCCCCTAAAAAAAGTACAAATAAAAAAAATCAAAACATTTTAAAATAGAACTTAAAAAAAATGTCTCTTGAATTTCAATAAAACTTACACATCACCTTTTTAAAATCAATCTTTCAAGAGCACTTTTTTTAGATTTCATTATCTCATCATTTTTTTTCCCATTTTTAGCTCGTTTTTAAAAATTCATATGCTTATTTTATCTGTAACATTTTGGGATTAAATTTTAACATAGCATTTTGTATTCCAAGTCCCAACCTCGAGTCTAATAGAGTAATGCAACCAACTTATTGAGAATTCAAATTAATTCTTCTAAAAGACCAAAACTTATGTTGGTGTCTTCAATCATATCAATATTTGATTGGAATTTTAATACAAATTAAAGTCTAAAGATATATAAATTGTAGAGCAATTGAGAATTTAAAAGAGTTTGTTCTAAAAGACTAAAACCAAAGACTCTTTTCCAAACGTCAAAGGCCTTTAGGCAAACCGCAAGCACCACAGATAAAAAAAAAAAAAAAGAAGAGCTTGCAAACACAACTAACCCAGACAAATAATAAGTGCAACGTCTACTAAATAATAACTATTGTTTTTGAGCCTTTAAATATTTACATTTTTATTATTAGATACTTTTTTTTATTATGTTTAATTTTTTTAGGATAATTGCCCCCATTCTTTCCTATTCTTTGCACGTTTTTCCGTTTTCCTCCCTATTTATTTTTGGGCCCATAATAATTAATATTTTTATTTATAATTTAAAATCAATTTTTTAAATATGGGATTTTTCAATAATACTAGTAATATAAATATGGTGCCATATATAATATTTCGTCCGTTCATAATTGAATGTCTACTTTTTACTTTGGTTAAAAATTAAGAAAATTTATTAATTTTAATTAACTTATAAAATTATCATTGACATTAATATAATAAATTAAAAATAAAAAATTAAAAGATCAAAGAGTTAGTGTGATGTAAATTCCAAAACAGATGTGATTGCACTGCACCCCTTCATGCAAGGCTAGGTAGTCAATAAGTTCATATTTTACATTCTATTTTATCTAAGGGAATGACAACAATTATTTGAAAGTGTGCAAATAAGTTGTATCTGATCTAATAACTTAGTGATTGTACGAGAAGATAAGTTACAATAGATAAACTTTGTATAAGAAATTCATACCTTAATTAAAAAAAGAATTTATAAGGTAGTTTATAAGTAGTTCCGCATGTACACATATTTTGAGAAATGATAATATTTTTTTTAAAAAAAATCAAATGAAAAAATAGAAAAACTAATATATATATATATATATATATATATATTTATATTTTAGAGGCATTTGTTTATATTTTTTGGCACTAAAAACAGTTTCTGGCCTCTTAAACTTGTTTTGCGTATTTCTATTAATGGATTCTGGCAATTATATACTTTACCAATAAACAGAAGAAAATCATACAAAAGAGAGACTTGGTATTTGTTAGCCTTTTCCTTTCAATAACATGATTTTCTTTTTCCCTAGAAGAGGGCAATTTTTAAATTGATTTTTCAGTGAAAAACAAATGGCATCCATGATAATAGAGGACCTAAAAATGAAGAACATCCATGTCCAGACACTTTGCACTTGTATTTAACGTGGGCAAAGTCTCCAGGAAACTTCAAGTTTTGGAAAATTTCATGGTTTTCATGGACGATTGTATAATAATTTCAACTGATAGATATACACTCGAAAGAAGTTGCTTGTGGGACTTCTAAAACGTAAGGTATTGGGGATAGCCTTATAAGATGGGGGGTGGGGTGGGTGATGAGTTTTGTCCTTTGATTTATGGGTTAATAAGTATATTGGTAGCATTATATGGTGTTTGCCAAAATTTATAATTAATTAGGTTGATTTTTTTTTTATTTTCCTTAGTAATAATTATTTAAAGAATAATTTTCAGAAAATAAAACCAAAGAGAAAAAGGAAACATGCATTATTTGAGAATGTTGGAAAGGGGATGATTGTGTAATAGTGGCATAATAGAATGTAACTTGACCTACACACAACTAAAAACTTTAGAGTTTAATGGTTGTGTTTTCTAACATATAATTGGGTCTTGAGGTAAAATATATCTATTATTGTCTTACCTTAAAAGGTTTTTTTTAAAATTTTAATTTTACCTTAATTAAAGGGTTGTAGTAACATTATATTGAAGTCAGAGCACACACACACACACACATATATATATATATATAGTACTATCTTGTTTATCATATTATTTTTGTGCATTTCAAAAAAGAATTATATTATTTTTGTGATACAAGAGCCCGTAGTTAGTATTTAATATGTACAAGAAGGTAATTATTAGTATTGTGTACCAAATTCATGTCCCAAGAGATATACTTCAACTCAGGTTGAGAGTAAAATTTTTTGGATCAAGGACAATTCTTTTGATGAATACATCTTTTATACAATAAGCTTTTTTTTTATTATTATTGGCTCTAATTAATCAAAAGAAAAAATTCTGATATATATATATATATATATATATAACTTCTATATTAAGATATAAAAAATACTTGCATAAGAAAAAAAAAAAGAAAAAGAAAAAAGAACATTTGTACCCTTCAATAATCTTTCAGTGGAAGAGTTGCAAAATGCTTGAGAGATTCTCTTACACAAATCACTCTTTCTTTCTTCTTCTTTTTCTTGTTTATTTGTTTCTTTTCTTTCTTTTGTGAGTAAACGGAACAACATATATAGTATAAAAACGCAACAAGTTGCTGAAGATCGAAGAAAGATTATGATAGTGACCAAATCCATGTTCATATATGCACATTTTGGTTGAAGCTCTTGATTCCATCATCGAGCACATATTCCATGTGTTATTAGTTTGGTACTTTGACAGAATGTGAAAGTACAAATTTCGAATATAAATAATAAGATATTTATATATAATCACCTTCTATATATTTATATTATGCATAAACACATGAAATTGAGGAGTAAGAGTGGCAATATCAAAGACAACACAATAATAGCTGATTAAAGTCAAAATGGCTTGACATTTCTATCTCACCAACCCTTTTTCGAAAGAGGAAAGAAAATTAGGAACATTGACAGAGTTAGTCTCTACTTTTTTTAGTTTAGAGACACAAAATCCTTATTATTATTTGTTAACTATTAAAGTCCTTAGCTTTTTGTATTTTTGTTAATTAGGTGCTTTTGACGGATTTCGTTTAGTCCTTAAGATTGGTGGATTTAGTCCCTACTATTTTTTAGTTTTGGTAGATAAGGTTCTTATAATTTTTTTTTAACTTTTAAAACCCTTACATTTTTCTTTTGTTTTTGTAGATAAATTCTCTAGCTTTTTTTTTTTCACTTTTATTATCATTACATTTTTATGATTTGGTGAACTAAATCCTTCTCACGGTATTTAGGCCAAGTCAAAATAGAATACTTCAACCATAAGGAAAAAAATAAAAATCAATAGACCTATCGTCATGTCACTAACACTCATATCAAGAGAAAATCAAATTCAATATCATATATGAAGTAACTAACCCCTAATACTCTTTACCGGAGGTTCTTGAACAAAAATAATAATTTTTTCAATAAAGTCGGTTCTTTGGAGCCAAAATAGAGAGAAAAAAAATCAAGAAACAGAGGGAGACCAAAATATCAATTCTTTGGGTCCAAAATAGAGGGAAAAAATCAAGAAACAAAAATGACCAAAATCAGTCGTGCTTCCAAAAACATTCAAGAAACGAAGGATACCAAGCAAGAAGGGCAAATTGAGGTGAATCTGGTCTCTGTTGTTGGTATTATCCCAGCAACCCGAGTGAAAAGGAAATATGAATTCAACTTAAATTATAGCAATTTATACATCAATTTCATCAAGCCTTTTAATATCTAAATTCTTGTCGCAAATAGCTATATTAGCGGGGGATTGCTCAAGTCGATGTAGAAGATGACATATTAACTATGTTTTTGTTAGAGGTATTTTTTAAAAATAAATTGCTACATTAAATTGACTTATTTGTCACTTATTACTACAAGATCGACGTTGATTTGACTTTAATGTGATAAGAAAGACTTAGTTCACTAAAATATAAAAAAGGTAATGACAAAAAAGTATATATAAAAGAGGAAGGGATCTTATCTACCAAAACTAAAAGAAGGTAACAACACAAAAGTGGAAAAACAAAAATAGAGACCTTATCTACCAAAACTGAAAAATGCATGTACTAAATCCACCAATCTTAAATAAGTCAAATGACAAAATTACCCTGCAGTATTTTATTCAAATGAAAATCTGTCATTGACTAACGTTAACTTTGATAAAATATGTAAAAAATGACTTAATTAACCAAAACACAAAAAGATAAGGACTTTAATAAAAAAAAAATAATGATAAGGACCTTATGTCCCTAAACTAAGAAAGGTAGGGACTAAATTCGTCATTCTTCCAAGAAAATTATATTTTGGATTTCATCAGGATGGTTTTCTCTTCATAGTCTCTTTCTCTTTCGCTTGATAAATTTATTGATGTTCTTTTGTTATATATATATAATATGTTGAAATGAGAACACTAATCATTAAAAAAAAGAAATGAAAAAGTATATAGTTCAATTAATGTATACATAAGATGTAGATAATTTATTTCTTGGATTCTTTCATTTCTAGTTATTTGTAGCCATTGTACCACATAGAATTATGCTAAAGATGGACACAAAGCTTAATATTTTTACAATTTTTCTAAGAATTTATCCTTTTAACCCGCATGACACAAAGATGGAACAATTTGTTCTTATTTTTTTATTTTATACACTTAACTAGTAACATGTAGATGAATGGTTTTGGGGATTAACAAATTAACTAGGTAATTTGGTACTATTTAAATTTCGTCTCAAATTGGGTCACTTTGTGTTCACATGTTTATTTGATGGCCATGTAACAAAATAGACACATTCATTAATTGTGTTGTGTTTGAGTTGAAATATAATTAATCAGATAATGTTCGTATAACCGTTCTATATTTAAAATTAAACGTTCACTTCTTTGAATTTGATCAAGTTTCTATAATAACTGTTTGTGAAATATAAATTCTTTAAATTAAATAAATTATTGGAAAATTTTTAAATGAAAAGTATTTTAAGAAAGTGTCATATCTCTTTAGATATCTAAAAACATAAATAAGAAATTTGGCTTTGTAGGTCTTTTGTCTTTCACTTGTTGGTCATCAATGTCCTTTATGGTTTTTTTCTTTTGCCTTATAGGTCCTAGTAGATTAATAATTGGCTATTATGGTCCTTTTTACCATAAAAATTTAATAAATAAAGGAATTTTTAAGAACTATAATAACCAATTTTCATTACATAAGAGACTTACAATGCCAGAAGGAAAAAAACATAAAAGACTTAATTGGCCATTTTTAATATATCGGGGACCAACAAGGTTAAGAAAACAAATAAATAAAGGATCTTATTAGCCAAAGAGTGAAAGATAAGAAGCTAAATAGACAAACTTTTCACATAAATATGTATGCTCAAGTTTTGATTGGACAAGTACTCCATATGTCCTTTAAGTAACAATTCTTATTTTCGTACAAATTTATTCAAATTACCTATCTCTCTTTGAACGGAGGAATAATTTTTTATTTCTTTCCCAATTCAATTATTGTCCTTCTTGAAAACTTTCACATCAATAACATAATTTTAAATAATAATAATAATAATAACTACATTCAAGATTCATTAACTAGAGTTGATCTTGGTTCCTTTGATAACTGTATGTTCAAACCAAAGTGCAATTTGTTCAAATTAACTCCCAATGTTTCAAGGGAATCTTAAAATGGCTTTCTATTTTGTTTTGTAAGTAAGAATGTGTTGTTCCAATCTGGCAAGAGAGATGTGTGAGTGCAATTGTTATATGATACTATGAAAATGAGTTTTAATTAAGAATTAATTTAACAATTGTCCAAAATATCACTTTTGAAATCCACTTCTTAGAAGTGGTGGAACAAGTTAGAGGTAACACAATCATGAATTGCATACGGGACTCTGTCCTCTGCTTGTGCATCTCGGATTGAATCCTGAAAACATAGCTTCACAATCACTTTTGCAAACATCTGCAGATGGTTTTTGTCCAATGTTTTTTATAATAGGTGGTTTAGTCTGTCTATCAGCAGCACAAAGAGCCATATTAGTATTTATATATGCTAAAGTCCATTACAACAAAACGAGGACAATTAATTTCAAATAACACAAAATAATCACAAACTTTTCTATGTAGCCACTAGCCTTGTGATGTTCTTCTGTGGTGATAGTTTTCACTAGTTTATGTATAACATATGTACACGCATATGCACATATCTTTTATTAAAAAAAGAACGAGATTTGACTCTCGTATCTACTCAATCGCGAAGCAGAAATTCAAGTATTAACTTAAAAAAAAGGAACCACTCTTTTTTTCTTTTCTTTTTTTAAAAGGCATAAAGGGGATTTCATTGGATAATGTGGAGGCAAAAGAAACCACTCTTTATATCTATATAGTTTATCTCTTCTATAGAACAACTGAAATTTAGAGTGGGAAAAGTGTGAGGTGTTGCTTGGATATATGGAAGAGTATCTTACCAAAGCTGATAATGAGAAACACACTGAAGAGGAGTTTAGACATCTTAAAGCGTGAAAGTAACTTTGATTACTGCTTTTGCGCTTCTCTTGAACTTTCTATGTGATTGAACCATAATTAGCTTAGTTTTCTACGGGTTATTATGATGTTTATTAAGTTTAAATCTAGCTAATTATGTGTTTTGGTGATTTTAATGATTCTTTACACTATTACTTTTGTTTTCAGGTCTTTAGAAGATTTAGAAGATGTTGGAATGAAATTGGAAGAAATCGGGAATTTGAGGATGAATATTTAGAAGAAGGGAGAAGTGGACGCGCAGGACAGTCAAGTGGACGCGCAAGGCCAGAAAGTGGACGCGCCCACCAGATTTCACGCGTCCACCCTCAGAAGTTGGACAGGGAAGTGGACGCGCAAGGCAAGGAAGTGGACGCGTCCATCAGATTTCACGCGTCCACTCTCAGAAGATTGACAGTCAAGTGGACGCGTCTCATCTACTCAGGCGTCCACTTTGAAGACTCGGGCGTCCACTTTCCGAATTCAAAGTTTTAAGCTTGTTTTAAGTAGTTTCTAATTAGGACTCTTGTATAAACCACCCTAGGACCTTTTCTAACTATTTATAGGCCTTAATAGCTTAGTTTAGGGTGTCAAGCACCTTAGATATTTTCTTCCCGAGCATTGTAGGAGATCAAGGGTTGGAGCTTCTCGGGAAATCGGATTTCCGACTAATGAGTTTCTCTCTTTCCCTTAATCTTTTTATGATGTTTTCCTTTATGTTTTGTGAGTAAACGTTTTTAGTTGGCAAGGACATGTATTAGGTTTATGTTATTCGGGAATATGAGATTTACGTTTTGTAATTAAAAACCCGATCTTTTCAAGGGATCATTATTTCTATTTGAGTATTTGAACAATTCTTGGTTTTATTCTATCAATTATGTTATTTCAATTATTATTGGCCATCTTAATTGTTTTGCATAATTGATTAACTAGGGTTATGCAGAATCGGTTTTCGGTAACCAAAAGTAGTAACTATTGATTAATTTAAATCTGTGTTTGATTAATTGATAGGGAATTGTTTGAAACAAATTGTATGACTTTAATCGGCCATTAACTTTATGTAATTTGTGTTGACGTTGTCCTCGAGCTGAATAACTTAATTGACTATTTTATGCGAGCGATTCGGTAATTTAGTTTAATTAGGTTAAAGTTAATTTGCCGTGCTTCTCGGAAATTAACCTAACTATACAGGAATCGGAATTTGCTGCGCTACGCGGAATTCTAAGTCACTACTCAAATAGGTTATTATCAATGATTAATCCCGAATAAGTAAAACCGAAATACAAAGTCCTTGCTAACGTTTTTCTTTTCTTTGATTCTTAATTAATTTGTGAGTAAATTTATTTAAAGTTTATTCTTTTAAAATAAAAATCAAATCTTTTCCCCCTAATCTTGATTAGTTTACTTGTTCTAAAATTTTACAAATCCCTGTGGGTTCGACCCTTACTTGCCCTAACTGCATAAGTTGGTTGAGTTTGGTATTAATTTGATAGCACAATGACTCGCTCGTCACTATGTAGAAAAAGTTAGAGGTTATGTGGCCAATTTATAGTATCAGGCTTATAAACAAGATCTCATGTTTAAATAAATAAAGAATCTATAATCTAATTCTTTCTCCATAAGATCATAAATTGGAAAATAGTTTAAAAAAATTCCACTTTGTACTTTCTTTTTTCCAAAATTAAATGTCTATACTTTTATTTTGTTATGTCCATATTTGACTGTCTAATATACTAAATAAATATATTTTCTATTTAAAATTTAAGAATAATCTCCTTAAAATTTGTTTTTTAAAAAAACCACATTCTATTAGCATATATGGTCCACTATTAATCTTTTAACCAATAAGATAAATCTCATTCCAAAGAAACATATATGTCCATTATGGTCTGTCTACTAACGATTTGGTCCACTACAGTCCATAAACCATTTTCTTCACTATTAATCACCTAATAGTGAAGAAACCAAGTGAATGATGAGGGATATACAGTTACTGATTCAACTAGTAATACCTTTAAACCATAATTCCAAATAGTAAGGGTATGGAACCATTGAGTAGGGTAAGTGCATAAAATTTGTTTCAAATGATAACTGATAAAGCATTTAAATGTTTGTGATGTGCTTATCAAATAAAATGTTTTATTCAGCAAAACCACATCCAACAATGGTTCACTAGTTTGGAACACATTGAAGTAGTTGTTTGCATAAGTCAAAAATCTTCAATGGATTGAAGGAAATTGATATTTAATTGCATTTAATTCATGGAAAACGACGACAAATTTCCAAATGTATCTTGAGAATTCTGCGGGAATGGAGTAGAAGAAAGAGATGTAGATGAGAAATAGTACAAACTAGATTAGAACAAAAATTGTCAATTGAGAAGAATCGTATATATAGTAAAAGAATGCATTATTTAGCAATCATGTTCGATATAAAACATGAGTTCACATAATTTTTATGAGTATTTTAGCTAAATGCTTTCAAACATTACCATTTGAGCATTAATTTTGATAACGTACCATTTTGCTTGAAACTTGCAATTGTCTTGTGAAATTTGTTGGACAAACGTTGTTTATAATTTCAAGGATTGAACCTCATTTTGTGTGCTAAGTAATTTGACATTTTTTTCTTCATGAAAGCTTAGTAATATGACACTTTTTCATGAATGCTTTTGACATTAAGGAACTATTTGAAGTCACATAGATTCCCTTAGAGGGAAATATTTACAAAACCACATTTTGCCACTAAAAGACTACATATTTCAAGTCACGCAGATTCCCCCTAGAGGGAAATATTTACAAAATCGAGACTTTAACTAAATTAATCTTTTTTTTTAGTCTTTGATTTGAAATGACCTTGAGACTGAGTGGTTTACTTAAAAACTTTAAACATTTTTCCCAAAAACGTCGAAGAAGCTTTAGCTTTAGATATCACTCCCAATACAATATAAATTAATATATGTTAATAAAAATAAATGGTAACCTGCACAATCATAATTATCAAATGACCACCAGGTTTAGATGGCAGTCATAATGAGATGGATTTTGTAAATCCATCGTCCCGTATATTTTCATCATTTTTATATTTAAAATATCTATTGGTAATTTTTTTAAATTTTACAACAATTTCAATATTAACAAAAATATATTTCCTAATCTAAAGATAGTTTATATACTAAAAAAAAATCACTAATTGTAAAATAAATTATTTGTTGAGCTAGTAAGTTTAGAGAAAAGAAGAAGAAGAAGTAGCTAGGGACCAACGTTAATGCCATTAACATCTATGAGCAAAATGGCCAAGACATGACTCTGAGTAACGTCCATGGTCTTGGGATTAACATCTAAAGCTAAAGCTTGTTTGACGTTTTTGAAAAGAACATTTAAGGTTATTTTTTATCAAACACTAAAAAAATAGTTATTTTGGTTAAAGTCTTTACAAAATCACATTTTTTCACTGAAAGACTTCATGGATATCAACCATATAAGTTCCACAAAGTGGAGAATAAGTTTTCCAAAAAAAATGCATTTTTTGCAAAATAAAAAAAAGAAGAAAATGAATTGAGAAAAAAAAATCTATTAGTATGGTTGAACATCAGCCTAGGGGTGTTAACATTGAACATGATTCGTTAATACGACACGAATTCAACACGTTAATAACGAGTTAGGGTTAGATATTTCGTGTTCTGATTGGAATCGTGTCAACCCGATAAGCTCTTATCGTGTTCGAGTTGTAATTGTACATGATAACACGACTCCAACTAGGCAACTTGTTCTTTTCTTATTTATTATTATTAAAAAATAATACTTTTACATTTTAAGATCAAAATTAAAATGTAAAATTGTATTGTTTTTGTTGGGCATATTAGAATTAGATCTTTTTATTTTTTTAATCATTTAAATAGGTAAATAATATGTTTGAGGATAAAAAGTGTAAACAGGTAGTAGATATCGTGTTCGTGTCATTAGCGTTGTTGGTAGGTTGAAACATTATTTATTTATTTTTATATTATTGTGCTCATGTCGTGTTGACACGTTAATTTGTTAATTGTGTTGATAATTTAAATTTTGACATTTTTGCTTATTGTATCGTGTTCGGATTGTTGTGTTAGGTGAAATTATTTAGTATTGATACGACATGATAAGTACCCCCTATATACCTCATGTAAGTTCCACTAAGTGGAGAAAGAGTTTTCTCAAAAACATTATTTTGAGTTTTGAGCACAAAATGGAAAATGATTTAATAAAAACAATCCATTTGTATGTTTGGATGCTGAAATTCAAAATGTTGAATTTTTATTTTTTTTATAATTAAGATATTTTCATTAAAGAAAAAATGCATATTACAAGTGAGAAAAAATCTCTATGATAATAGAAAAACTAAAACACCTAAATCTAGGAACCGTGATAAACTCTGAAAACTCTAAAGTTTTTAATGTGTTAATTTTAATTAATGACAAACATTGATGAGGACTAATGTCTTGTTCGTACAAGTGATAGAGTTTTTGGATTCATGATTTAATCCGTGTAAGAACAAGATTTCAAGTCTTCAATGAAGTATACAAGGCAAGACTATCAAGATTTGAAGACAAGCTTTTATTAGATTAGATAGGAACTAGAGGTATAGTTTTAGAGTTATATATTTTGATATCTCTAGTTTTACCTCTAATTGAGTAATGGTTTCTAAAGGTTGCTCTATGAACTTAAAACATTATTTCAAAATGTTTTTAATATGTTAAAATATGTTTTGGTATTTCGAAAACCATGCATCGTGATTTTAAAACTTAAATGGTTCATAAACTCTTGTTGGAATGATACTATGGTTGATTGAAATCATCATTTGTGTATTAGAGTATTGTTGATACACAAATGAACATGTTTCAGCCGATCTAAAGTGGTCCAAGTATCATCCACAAGTTAGTTTATCTTGTCGATGCATGTGCTGTCAATTTGTTCATCTGTCAACTTGTGGATGACTATGAGGTCGACCGCAGGTGAAGTGAGGTTGACCGTAAAATGAAAATCATCATTCGAAGGTAGTCCAGTGAGCTTGTTAATGATGGTGTGGATGACCAGTCTGATATGCAGTCGGCCACACTTCTCATGAGTGGATTTCCAACAGCTTCATTTTTGACCGCTGGGAACAAACCTTTAAATACCAAAACCTTTGGAATTCTTTCTAAGAACATTTTTGAGCAAAAACATTGTATATCTTGATCCTATAACATCTTAGAAACATTCCAAAACCCTTTCTAAGCAGCAATCTTGTTAAAATCATTCAAGAAGGGTTTTTCCATTCAAAGGTGAATTTTAAGCAATCTTGACAAGCCATTACTCTATGAGGTGATTGTGATTCAAATTGATATATCTTCACATTAAGGTGATATCTATCAAACTCTCTATCTCTTATTATTGATTGTAATTGTATCAAGGTTGCAAGTAGCATGAAATCCTAAGTGTTAGGGTGAGCCTTGTGTAGGTTGTTTTGTATTCAAAGTTTGTTTGTAAAACCTTTGAGTGAACCTTGAATTGAATTGTATTGTTAGGATTCACTAAGTAGAGTGGTGGGATTATTGTATAATCAAGGTTGTGTTGTAAAACTCAAGGCTTGAGTAAGCTTTGATTGGTTGAGAGGTTATTTGTAAAACCCTAAGGTGAATTGGGTGAGCCTTTTTTGTAATCTCATTTATTTGATTAGTGAAGGGATTTGATAAATCCTTGAGTAGGTAACTCAAGGTAGTGGATTTGGTTTTGTTGGATAAACCGAACCACTATAATTCATTGTGTTCAATGCTCTAATTTCTGCATTTTATTTGAACACATTATTTCTCACACAACTAGCACACCAAGTGTTTTATATTTGTTGTCAAAGAGGTGTTTTATTGAATTAGGTTGAAAATTTGGATAAAAACCTAATTCACCCCCTCTTAGGTTTTTCAATCTCTTCAAAATAAACTAGGCATATCAAAATTGGAAAGGGCTCAAATCTAGTCTGAGTAAACAAGAATCTCCAAGAAAGAAGAAAGGAAACCAACTATCTATGAAGATCGAGAACTAAGACAACAAACCCATCAAGATTTGGAAAAGAAATACCAAGAAGGAAGGAATATATCTACGATTTGTAGGGAAATGGTGAAAATAAGGAAACAGAAAAAGGAGAAGAAACCGACCAAGATCCAAGTTTCGACTTTCAACGGGATTAGGCTGGAAGATGCAATGAGATAGAGACTGAGCTGAGTTTGTAGAGAGTTTTAGGGAAAAATATGAGAGCTACTTAAAAAATACAAAGTTTTGAGTCCCAAGATTGTCATCATCTTAAAAATCTTGAATTCTTATTGTTTTATGATTAAGTGATGGAATTTATTTACTTGAGTGGTCATGGGACCCTGCCAACCAAAGATGCACCCCGCGGATATATTGTAATGTGTTTGGCTAGTAACTAGTGTGAGATGCTTTAAAGTTCACGAGGGTTTATTCCTGGGATTAGTATTTGAGCTAAACCTCATGGAGTTATGAGCTTTGGTCAAGTAAACATGTGGAAAATGAGCACAGGTAGTTGAGTTATGTCTTAGGTACCCATGGAGTAATTGGACGGTTTGGTACTCAACGTATTTGCATTTGACCAATTTAGTCCCTATTTGTTTATTTTTGAAATATTCATCCTCGACGTAATTAGGTATAGCCAGATTGGTCCTTTTGGTCGGAATTAATACTAATTCCAACAAAGCATAAAAAAGAATCGGCTTTATTATAGGGGCATTAATGGTATTTTAGTTTTAGTCCCAAATTACACCACAAAACCCCCAAAAATCCCTAAAAGTTTCCCTATGTTTTCTCCTTTTTCTCCGATAGTCCTCCCTACCCTAAACAAAGGTGTCATTGAACAAGGGCTCTTAATACAGAGGAAGAATTGAAAGATGAAGATTTTGCCATCGAAGAAAAACCACAAGGGGAGGAAAACCTAGAGGGAGAAGTTGAAGAAGCAGAAGAAAATGATGCAGAGAACAAAGGTAATGGAAAAGGAGAACGGGTTATTTGGTTAGGTTATTATTTAGTTGCATTCGATGTGCTGCTAGTGGGGAGTTTGTTAGTTTTTATGGGGCAGTGTTGGCATTCCTGGTTGTTGTCTTTTGTCCTACTATGTTGGATGCTCTAGTCTCTAGTGAGTGTTGAGATTGGTTGGTGATGCTCGGGTGGTTCTGGTTGGCTATGTTTGGTTTATGTTCTTCATTGTTTTCTTTTCACTTGGTTAGTTTTGGCTATTTTGTGCTCTTAGTCGACTTTTGCAACTTTGCTTTGGGAAATTTTTTTTCTATTCTTGTTTTTTGGTGCTACTTCTGTAGAGGCTTTGTATCCTATGGACACTCTTATTTGGTTCTTAATTATGCATTCTATGTTTTTAAAAAAAGAGGATAGAAAAGAAGGAAAAAATGAGAATAAATAAGTAGCGGTGGAAGTAGTTAAGGAGGTTGGGGAAAACGAAGAGGAAGAAGAAGAAGATGAGGAGTCATTGAAGAAGTAAGGGAATTTTTTTTCTAAAGAAAGAGTTTGGGGCTTGCATAGATTTTTGCAGTGTGAAGTTAAGACAAATTGGTAAGCAATAATAAATGATAACCTTAATTCAACCTATTGAAAATAGGAGAAAATCATGCTTTTGGAGGTTGCAAGATATTGAGGAAGAAAAGGTAACTGAAGATCGAAGAAAGAAATTAAGCTTAAGTCCCAAATCTAGAATGCCCAATGCCAAGATTTAGGCCACGAGAAATAGAGAATTGTTGGAGAAGAAGAAAGAAGGGAGGGAAATTTGGAGCAATTTAGGAGAAATCAAGGTTTTGGAGGTGTAGATTGGGATTAAAACTCAATTTCCATAAATGCCCCTCATCAAAATACTGATTTTTCTTTTTGTTCTAGGTTTGGCTGGAATTAGTGTTAGTTCTATCCAAAAGGACCAATTTGGCTACAAGTAATTACGTCGAGGATGAATGTTGCAAAAAAAAATAAAAAATAAAAAACAAATAGGGACTAGACCAAACAATCTAATTACTCATACCCATTCAAGGCAACCTATACTAGCAGGGTATCTTCTTTTGTTTGTTTGGGATAAGGTTGAAAATCTTGCAACTACTAGAGAAATAAGGGTAGTGATGACTTACCGACAATGTCAATATTCTCGCAACTAAGAATTTGATGGATATTTTTGATAGGTATTTAAGTTGAATTTTTTTTTTTGACTATTTCATTATATTAATCGTAGTTTTGTTTGAATGTATGCCTTTATAATCCAAACTATTTTCTTTGGACTAATATGTAGAAAAATTGATCTCCCTTTTTAAATTGATTAATTACCATGCATTTATGTTGTCTTTTAGATTATCTATTGATGTCATTTACAACGATTATGTCCTATGCATTATGCTATTGTAATTTGAATATTTATTTGGATTTCTAATGGCCTACATTAAAACTATTGATTTGAATACTCGTTTGATTAGTCACTATTGAAAGGTGGACGATGCCCATCTTGCCTCCTAATGATACCTAGGGAGGGAAGACAATGTCACATATATCCTTTATTTAGACACAAGAATAATATATAATTTTGTTTTCCAATCCATCTTAGTCCTTATTGAAACCTTTAACATTAATGACTTAATTTTTCAACAATAATAATATTTATATTGAAGTTTTGTTAATCAAAGTTGAAGTTTTGAGAAAAAAGGAGACAAAAAAAATCGAATTAAAGGAACAATTTTGCGTCTTGAGAAAATTAAATTAGAATATTTTAGATATTTTCTTAATATACTATGCAATTAAAAAATCTTAATATTATGAAAAATTAGTGATTAGAACAATTATTTTAAGACAAAAACATTATTCTATGTATCTATTTAGTTATTGTCTCACTCCTAATGTAATAGAAATAACATATAAAGTTTCCATTGGTTTTAGTTCACCAAATTCTGTAGGTTAATGTAAGTTTTTAATTTCCCATTTTCTTCAATGAATTTAGAGTGATGGGATACCCTAATGAGTTTAATTAAGCATTAATTATGAATTCAATTCAATTGTTCGAAATCATTGATGAAAACCACATCTTGGAAGTGGTGGAGAACATTTCTAGGTTGAATGGGGAGCAGGACTGAGTTAGCATAAGCATGGATTGCATACGGGACTCCTTCCTCTAGTTGTAGCTAGCCAATAGCCACTAGTCTTGTCACATTCTTGTGTGCTGATAGTTTTCACCACTTTATAGTATCAGGCTTCTAAACAACATATCTTGTTGAAATTAATATGGAATGTATAATTTAATACTTTCTCCTTTGGTCCATGAGACTCTAAATTAGAAAATTAGTTTCTCTTCCAAATTCACATTTATTTTCTTTTTCGTGCTTCCTTTTTCCTAAATAAAATGTCTATACTTTTATTTTAACATGTGTAGAATGTTTAATATGATAATTAAATATGTTTATTTGGTATAATATTTTTCTTCTTAAAAACAATTAGTCAAATTTAATGACAATCTTATTAATAGATAATAGAAGAAAATCATATTTTATTAACATATATGATCCACTATTCCAATAACCATGTGGTCCAATGTTATTTAGCTAACCAATGTAGACAATACGGTTACTAATTCATCACCTTCTTTATTATGAAATTTCAAATTCGACTGATAAATAATATTAATGAGTGACAATTACTCAAATAATTGTGACTAATGTCCAAATCCTTCACATATACATCAAAATAAAACTCAAAAGATGACCCTGGAGGATATGGTTACCTTAATTGCATCTAGTACTCTTCCATTTCAACGTGAAACTATTTCTAGTATAAAAATTTTACAAAGTTAGGTGGAATAATTAATAATTAGCCTTAGAAATAAGTGAACATAAAAATTTGACATTCCAATTGTAGAGGCCTAATAAGAATAATCTATTTGAGCATAATGAAGAATAAGAGGATGATGAATTTTTGCATGATAAGGTAGAACCTAGCATTTTTTGTGCATGGAACATCATTAATTCCCAATGAAATTGAAACATCACGTTATGAACTTGTCATTTTTGAAAATAATAAGGATACATAAGTTGAAATTTTAGAAGAATATTTTCTTAAAGAAATTAAAAATGATTTCAATTATTTTTATTTTTATTTTTTTCAAGATGATTTTAATACTGATCAAATTGATTTTGTCTTGCCATATGATTTTAGTAAATTGTATTATTCTCAAAATTTGATTTCTTTTAACTTTTTTCTTTATAAATTAAGTGTGGACATTTCTAATCAAGCAAATGAGTTTATTACGTTTGGACTACAATATGAAAGCTATAAAGATGGATGGCCCAACAATCCACAACAGGGAAGGTATTGGATAATTGATTATGAGTTTGTTGTGCCTAAAGCGTTAAACAAGGACACTTTGTGGGAGTCAACCTATCGTTTTCTTTTCATATTTTAATTTGAGTTCTTTTCTTTACTAACTTTCTTTTGCATCTAAGTGGCGGAAAATTTGGAAGACGCATTTCTCTAATCCTAGGATACAACTAATCCTGAAAATTATTGGGGGTTAAATAGTGATTAGAACAACTTTAAATAGAGCTGAGCTAGTTGCTAACTATAACCCTCGATAAAATTTCCTTTGTTTTCTTTCTGAGTGTTTTCAAGTTGTTAAGGAAATTTTTCTTTCCATTTTTGTTTAGTTTGATTTTCCATTACTTATTTCTATGAATTTCTTTGATACAAAATGGATGAATTAGTACTTAAGCTAAGAAAATATTACCCATTGCTCATTGTAAATTATTTGAAAAAAATATATTGTATGAGAATTGGGCATATGAGGTTATTAATGTCCAAAGGTAAACTTGAGGAGATTAGGTGGTTCATTGAAGCTAAGGTCCGATTAGGTGATGAACAACCATCTTTTCTCAAACGTCTGTTTGGATTAGGCAAGAGTAGTTATTCAAAGAAGCAAAGAGGTAAGAGAATGACGGTTTGTTGTAGATGTGCTAATTAGAATTATAATACTAGTTGTTGTTCATTAGGATATTTATCCACTAATCGAGAGGTGACATCCGGCTAACTCTTGATACACATCTTAGTGGATTCGTTCAAAATGAAATTCTCAAGTTATGGCATCAATGAAAAAATGATGAACAAAGGTATAGTCTTGGGAATCTGACATTAGAAGACTCTGTTTGTCATTTTATAAGAAAATTAGATGGGAAGCATATCTCCGACTCATAGAAGGCGTTTAAGCAGTTACTAGATGTAAAACTAGAAGAATATGTGACCCACAATCACAACTACTTGTATATATTATTGCTTTCTGAATTCTTTTTATGTTTTCGTGTTTTCTTTTTTTGTAGTTGAATCACTTTTTTGAGAACAAGGATTTTTATTTGAATGCCGCACTTGATTTGAGGAGAATGTTAGTTCATCGAAAGATGAATCTACTATATGGTGGGGGAAATGCTAGTTTAATTGGAGTAGTTACTTAGACAACACACTTAGAAAATGCACAAACGCTAGGTATTATTCCAACTCCTCTTAAACCATTATATGAAAAAACATATGGATTTGAGGTACGAGCTAACTGAATTTGTGAATGTATAACTATCATGATGGCAAAATCTTATGTATTCAAAGTTTTACTAAGAGGTTATGATATGATAGAACAATTATTAAATATATTTTCTTGGTTAAACTTGAATTTGCATAATAAGTCTATTGGCATATTTAATGTCAATAATTTCTTTGATAGTTTGTTAGCATTTCTGGACAAAGCTGTTGAACAGAAATTTCTATCTCTCTATTTAGGAAGACTTCTTATTTTAGTAGGTGTTCAACATAAGTTTCTATCTTCGTATTCAGGAAGACTTCTTATTTCAACACCTACTATGGTGGAGTTAATGATTAAATTAGATACTCTTGTTCCTACTATGGATCCAGACGTACCTCTTATCAATTGGTCAAATTCTAGTAACAAGTGCAAAAGAGGTTCTGATATAGATTTGGAGTTGAAACTATAAGTATTTCTGCTAATAATTTGGTGTTATCTCTTTTCCTTAATTAATAATTTGTTATCTATTTTCTATGTTTTTAAATTGTTGAGATTTAAAAGTGATTAAATGATGGTTGAATAACGAGTAATGTGTGATTTTACAACTCTTGAAACACATCATTATATGTTCTATGTTATTTTATTTTTGTAAACTTTTTGTGTGTTTTTACATTGAGGACAATGTAATCGTCCAGTGTGGAGGAGAATGGTTTGATTAAGGAATTTTGTGAATTTAATCATTTAAATCCTGATGCATATCTTTAAAATGAATTGTTCTCAATGTTTTGTTAATAAATTTATTTTAGTTTTTAAAACTTTTTGATTAATATGTAATTCTTGTGTTAAAAATTTTCAAACCTTTTACGGCTTACCATTTTCTGTTAACATTTTTCAAAAATTCACATGAATATTTTTTCAATTTGATTAAAATGTTCTTAGTTAACTTTATGTGACTAAATATTTTTATTATAAAACCAAAATCATAAAATATTAGTATTTTGACTATATGATAATTTAAATATTCTGTGTGATTTTAATGCATTTACTACTCAATTTGAATACTCTAGAACTTGTCTTTCCACATTCTTGAGACAAAATTAATGATTTTGGTTGATTTGGGGATGACATAAGGTCTTCTTTGTGCGATTGAACATTTCTAAACTTATCATTACTCAAAAATATATTCATTGGTCCTATTTTGAGGCAAATATAAAAATGGTTTTATTACCATTTAATTTTATTTGATATTAGCCTTATATATTACTTTTCTACCCAGATATATATATATATATATATATATGAAAATGTATTTATATGTTTTTAGTTTCTATGAGAAGTTGCAAACGTTGTAAAAGGACTTTGAGATATTGTAAAACAAGGAGAAAAAAAAATAAAAGTGAAAAAAGAGTGAAAAGTATGTAAATATTTGAAAACTGAAGAAAATTCATGGATATTACATTTTCAAGAGTAAAAATTGTTTATAAAGTTCTACTCTCATATTAAATTGTAGATAAATTTTGTATATATTTTTACTATTCATTTGTAGCCAATTTCCAAATTTTACATTACAAGCTAAAAAGTCATATTTAACCTAAATTGACCAATTCTAATTAATGAGTTGAGAGTATATGGTCTTACAAGCCTATGGTTGTGTTTAGAAATTAGAATGTATTTTTATTACACAATAATTTCTATTGTTATTTTTTCATAATGCTAATGGTAATTTGTTAAAAATGAATTTTTCATTATCATAGGTTTCATATTTTTAAAGTCACATTTTGTTAATTTGAACATATATGTTAAGTTGTGAATGAAATTATAACACAAGAGCGAGCACATGTTTTATTAAAATAGGAAAGTGTTTACTATAAAGGTAATTTGAAATAATTTTAATACATTGTTATCATATTATTTTTAAAAAAGTTATACATACTTCTTGATTTTTACTTACTGTAAAGGATTCTTACATTTCTATTAATTAGTTGTAAAGAATTTTTATGTACCATAGAGAATTATGCTAAAGATGGACTCAAAGCTTAATCTTTTCACAATGTTTCAAAGAATTTATCCTTTTTAAACTTGCATGATATAATTGATTCAAAAATGAATTCTTATTTTTGTTCCTTTTATTTGTTTTTATACATTTAATAGTATTATAGGTAGAATAATGGGCTTGGGATTAAAATAAATAAATAGATAATTTGACATGTTGACAAGTTAAATCATTACCTATTTATTTTTTGTGAATTGGATCATTTTATGTTAATACGTTTATTTGATTGCCATGTTGAGGTTAAAAGTTAGACATATTAATTAATTGAGTTATGCTCGGGTTCACATATAATTATGATTTAATAAATGGTATAGTATTTGTATCACTTTTCGACGTCTAAAATTAAATGTTCACTTTTAACTTAATAAAAATATTAAAAAGAGGTTTTCTTTACAGTATAAATTATCAATTTATTTTTATTACTAATGTAATTAGGGGTAAGAGTGCATATATTAGTGAAGTATGGATTCTTTAAATTTAAAATTTTATTCATTGAATTTTAAAAGAAAAGTATTTAAGAAACTATCATATGTCTTTAGATATCTAAAAGCATAAATATGTATGCTAAATTTTAGATAGAAGTACCTACTCCATCCGTCCTTAAAGTAACCATTCTAATTTTCGTTCAAATTTATTTCAAATTACCTATCTCTATTTAAACGGAGAAATAGTATTTGGTTTTCTTTCCCAATTCAATTATAGTCCTTATTGAAAGCTTTCACATTAATAACTTAATTTTGAATAATAATAATACTAACTATATTGAAGAATCGTTAAACGGAGTTGATCTTGGTTCCTTTGAGAGCTGTCTGTTCAAACTAAACTCCAGTTTGGTCAAATTAATTCCCAAAGTTTTGAGGGAATCTTAGAAAAGCCTTTCTATTTTTGTTTGTAAGTAAGATTGTGATGTTCCAATCTTGCAAGAGAGATGTGAGTGCAACTGATATACGATAACTATGAAAATGAGTTTTAATTAAGAATTAATTTAACAATTGTCCAAAATATCACTTTTGAAATCCACTTCGTAGAAGTGGTGGAACAAGTTAGAGGTAGCACAATCATGGATTACATACAGGACTCTGCTCTCTGGTTGTACATATGTACACACATATACACATTTCTTTTATTACAAAAAGAATGAGATTTGTCCTTTGTATCTACTAAATCATGAAGTAGAAATTCAAGTATTAACAAAAAAAAGAACCATTCTTTTTATTTTATTTTAAAAGGCATACAGGGGATTTCATTGGTTAATATAGAGGCAAAAGAAGCCACATTTTATATCTATATATTTTATCTCTTCTATAGAACAACTGAAATTTAGAGGGGAAGAAGTGTGAGGTATTGCTTCGATATATAAAAGAGTATCTTACCAAAGTAGATAATGAGAAACAATGAGAGAACAAAAAATAGGAGTTTAGCCATCTTATAGGGTTAACTTTCATTACTACACTTGTGCTTTTCTTGAACTTTTTATGTAGAACAAGTTAGAGGTTGTGGCAAATTTATAGTATCAGACTTATAAACAACATCTCATGTTTAAATCAATAAAGCATCTATAATCTAATTCTTTCTCAATATTGAAAATTAGTTACCATTTTAAATTAATTTATTTCCCATTTGTGCTGCATTTTCCAAAATTAATGTCTATACTTTTATTTTGTTATGTCCATATTTTGATGTTAAATATACTAAATAAATATATTTTATATTTAAAATTTAATGATAATCTTCTTAATATAAGAAAACAACATTCTATTAACGTATATGGTCCTCTATTAATCACTTGGCCAATAAGATAAATCACATTCCATATATGTATAGGTCCATTATGGTCCACTAACGATTTGGTCCAGCATAGTCCACAAATTATTTGGTTCACTATTAACTAATTAACCAATAAGATAAATCAAATTCCACTAAGTTATAGGTCCATTATGGTTTACTAAAGATTTGATCAACTATTAATCCCATTCTAGTAAGGTATGGGACCACTATGGTCCACCAATGATTTGGACCACTATAGCCACAAGTTATTTGGTGCACTATTAATCACGTAATCAATAACATAAATCTCTTTCCATTAATAATATAGGTTCGTGAGTGCTATGTGTTCATAGACTAAGTTAGCTTGTATCTCAAGTCTTATGGTTGTGTCATAAACTTGTTTAAAAGGAGTTGAAATTATACCTACCATGATTGTTTGACTTTATTGATGTGTGCCCAAGCAACCATTCCAATTAATCTAGAACTCCCTCCTCCATACATTGAACTAATCATTCTATTAGCTAATGTTCTTCCTACATCAAGTGTAGCAATCAAATAAGAAACCTTGTTTTCAATGGTTGTTACTCCAAAAGGATGATGGTTTTGAATCTTCGTACTAAAGGACCTTCCATAGTGATAGCTGCAAAATTGACTTGACCACTAAAAAAAAGCACATAAATAATTAGGAAATAATTAATTTATACAAGTAGTTGTGATTGCGACTCATATACCCTTCTAGTTTTGTGTCCAAAAACAATTTATACACCTTATATGAGTATGGGTCCTATGTGATATATTTCTCATCCATTTTTCTTATAGGAAATAAACAATTCATACAAGTAGTTATGATTATTATTCATATATTATTATGTTTTTATGTCCAGAAACAACTTAAACACTTTATATGAGTATGTGTCCTATGTGATGTGTTTCTCATCGAATTTTCTTATAATCTGGAAAACAGGTTCTATTCAAGTCAGATTCACAAGACTATAGCATTATTGTTCATCTTTAAATTGATTTCATAAATCGAGAAGTTCTTGTTGCACAATTCTACAAAGATACATCTCAAAAGTCAGTTGGATGTCATATAATAACTTTCACAATCCATCATTTATGAAATTAATTTTATCTTCTTGATTTCTAGATACAAATCTAAGTTAACAACATTGCATATTACAATCTCATTTGCCACATCTATAACACAATTCTAATATCTTGCCTATTCTTTCTTTGCAAAACTATTTTTACCAATCCTAGGTAGATGTTTAGGTAATGTAGATAGAAGTTCACCACTTAATTGGATCTTGACTTCAATTAACTATCTATTATCCTCATGTTTTCCTTTGTACATTGGTAACCTCAATCGGACCAATTTCATACGATTGATTTTTCTCAAACAATTAACAAGGTAATACTTTCTCAATTTAAGTATTAAATCATTCAAGTTTGAAATGAAAGTTGAGATGAAGAATGAAAAACCTAAGAGGGGGTAAATTAGGATTTATTCAATTTTTGCAGCCTACTTAAATTATACACTTCTAAGACAACGAATAATAAACACTTGGTGTATAGTTTATGTAAATTATAATTTGTTTAAGTAAATTGCAAAAATAAAACAATTAATACAATAATTTATAGTGGTTCACTTTGTCCAATAAAACCTAATCTACTACCTTGAGTTATCTACTCAAGGATTTCACAAATCCTCTCACTAATCAAGTACAAGAGATTACAAAAGAGGTTCACCCAATACACCTTAGGGTTTTACGCAAAATTTTTCAACCAATCAAAGTTTACTCAACCCTTTGAGTTTTACAACACGAATTTGATTATACAATAAACCTCAATACAACAACTATTTAAATACACACAAACAAGATAATCACAATTATCTTCAATTCAGGGCTCACTTGATTACTCAGAGGTTTAAGTTATATGTGACATTGAATATGTTTACAAGAGATAAATAAAGTTTTTTTGATTTAGATATCACCTTAATTGTGAAGATGTATCAAATATTAGTTCAATGACCTCTTTGAATAATAACTTCACAAAATTGCTCAAGAACACCTTTAAATGAGTGAAATCTCTCTTGAATGATTATTACAATTTAGATGTTTAGAAAGGGTTTAAGAATGTTTGATTATACATCCTTTGTTTGAACGGAGGAATAATTTTTTATTTTTGTTCCCAATTCAATTTTTACACTAATAACTAAATTTTTAATAATAATAATATTAATTTTATTGAAGAATCATTAAACGGAGTTGATCTTGGTTCCTTTGAGAGCTGCGTGTTCAAACTAAACTGCAGTTTGGTCTAATTAATTCCTAAAGTTTTGAGGGAATCTTAAAAGAGCATTTTTATTTTTGTTTGTAAGTAAGAATGTGAGGTTCCAATCTTGAAAGAGAGATGTGAGTGCAACTGATATACGATAACTATGAAAATGAGTTTTAATTAAGAATTAATTTAAGAATTGTCCAAAATATCACTTTTGAAATCCACTTCTTAGAAGTGGTGGAACAAGTTAGACGTAGCATAAGCATGGATTGCATATGGGACTCTGTCATCTGGTTGTGCATCTCGGAATGGATCTTGGAAACATAGCTTCACAATCACTCTTGCAAACATATGCAGATGGTTTTTGTCCAATGTTTTTTATAATAGGTATTCTAGCCTGTCCATCAACTGCACAAAGGGTCATATTAGCATTTATATATGCTAAATCCATTACAACAAAAAGAGGAAAATTAATGTCAAATAACACAAAATAGTCACAAAGTTTTCTATGTAACCACTAACCTTGTCATGTTCTTGTGTGGTGATAATTTTCACCACTTTATGTATAACATATGTACACACATATACACATTTCTTTTATTACAAATAGAATGAGATTTGTCCTTTGTATCTACTAAATCATGAAGCAAAAATTCAAGTATTAACAAAAAAAGGAACCATTCTTTTATTTTTGAAAGGCATAAAGGGGATTTCATTGGATAATATGGAGGCTAAAGAAACCACACTTTATATCTATATAATTTATCTCTTCTATAGAACAACTAGAATTTAGAGGGGAACAAGTGTGAGGTCTTGCTTGGATTTATAAAAAAGTATCTTACCAAAACAGATGATGAGAAACAAGGAGAGAACACATAAGAGGAGTTTAGACATCTTAAAGCGTTGAAAGTAACTTTGATTACTGCACTTGCACTTCTCTTGAACGTTTTATGTAGAACAAGTTAGAGGTTATGTGGCGAATTTATAGTGTCAGGCTTATAAACAAGATCTCATGTTTAAATCAATAAAGGATCTGTAATGTAATTCTTTCTCCATAAGATCATAAATTGGAAAATTAGTTACTGTTTTAATTTCTTTTTCCTCTTTGTACTTCCTTTTTCCAAAATTAATGTCTATACTTTTATTTTGTTATGTCCGTATTTGAATGTCTAATATACTAAGAATATATATTTTCTATTTAAAATTTAGTAACAATCTCATTAATATAAAAAAACCAAAATTTCAAAAAAAAAATCGCATTCTATTAGCATATATGGTCCACTATTAATCACTTAACTAATAAGACAAAATCTCATTCAAAAAATGTATAGGTCAATTATTGTCCACTAACGATTCGGTCCACAATAGTCCACAAACTATTTGGTCCACTATTAATTACTTAACCAATAATAAGATAATTCTTTTACTAGTAACGTCTAGGTCCATTATGTCACACTAATTATTTGGTCAACTTTTAACCACCCAACCAATAATATAAATCTCATTTATCTAATGTATAAGGTCCATTATGGTCTACTAATAATTTGTGCTAGTATATATTAATCACCTAACCAATAGAAGAGGTAGAAATCTTTTCTATTTTGTCCTTTTGTTCAATTGGGGTTGTTATTTGGCACAACTCCCTTCTTCTTCAACTTGAGATTCATCACTTATTTTTTCTTCTTCTTCACAATATTTTCCTCTTGTACATGGTTATTCAAATAAAAACTTCTTATTTTTCATCATCTCTATACAAAATGAATGATTCAATTCGTAAACTTCAAAATTATTACACTTTGTTATATATTAATGCATTGACAAAAATATCATATGAAAATTGAGAGATTACTATTTCTAATGTCAAAAGGAATGTCAAATAACATTAGTTGGTGAATATCCACATACTTTTCTCAAACTTCTACTTTGTTTGAATAAAAGTAGTTTTTATAAGAAAATGAGAGGTAAGATATTAGAAATATGTTATAGATGTGTCAAGTGAAACTACAATACAAAATGTCATTTCCTTGGATATTTATTTAGAAATCGGGAAGATAAAATCACGTTATAAAATATGGATTGAGTGAGGAATCATTGGATGACATCCGATTAACTTTTATTGATTTCATAAATAAAAAATAAAAAGCAAAGTATAAAGAAAGGAGGGGGACATGGACCTTACCTCAAATATATGGAAAATACATGAATACATGAAAAATGAAGAGTCCTATAATAGAAGGGTATCTAAGTCTATCCATGTGTATCAAGACTCTAGTCCTCTCATACAACTCCTGAAGTGCGACAAGTGTGTAACTCTGACATCTCAATCCATCAGAAGCCAAATAATTAGCAACCTGGTTCCCCTCTCGGATCATATGTCCCATTTGGAAAAATAAAATATGTTTGTGAACTCGTCAAATGATTTTTCGAGGCTTCATAGCAATGCTTTGCTTTTGTGTTACGCAGCATTGCGCGCCATCCAGATGAACTAAACAATGAGGAAAGTCACGATGATGTGGATGTGTCTTCTAGAGACATGCCGACTCGATGAAATCCAGTGAAGGAATCAATGGTGTGCGTCATCCTATTGACAGACTGGTACCTACAAAATAGAAGAAAAGTACACCCATACCTAAGTGGCATTGTCAATGAACATGTGTTGAAGCGTCTCCTTTGAGTGATAACAGTGACATCTCGATGCCAACTAGACCAGAATCTGGTTCTTTATAACTGTCTGGATTGGGATCAAACCATGCCATAGTTTCCAGCAAAAGAATGATATAGTCATAGGAATGAATGGTTCCCAGAATAAGCGAAAATGAGTCCAAACAGTGGAAGGCTCCCTAACCATCTATCACGCCGACTTGGTAGTGAACCTACCATCCGGCTTATCTCACCACAACATTCTATTCGGGGTATGAATTGATAAGAGCAGACTGACAATACGTTCTGCCATTGAAAAAGGAACCACCCGACAAAGAAGATCGAAACCCCAGTCTGAACCATTGAAAAAAAAACTGACTTGAGCTGAAGTGTGAGAGGAATCAGGCAAAGCTTTGGCAAGAGTAGTGTCTCCCATCCAACAGTAATGCCAAAAGAAAATCTATCCTTGACCTAAAAACTAGACAATGTGACTCTTAGTTCATGGGCCAACCCAAAGCAACCTACACAAATCTCAAGAAGCAGTGTAAATACATGTAGTGAGGGACAGGTGTGTCTGGACACAATATTGGCTCAGCTTAAATTCGGCCCACAAAGGGAAGAGGCATTAAAGATAGGACAGAACGTATCAAAGGGATCCGAGCTTCCGGAGACAATAAGTGACATGCCCATCCAGATATCCGGCTACAAACTTTCTGTACAAGATTGTAGTACAAAAAGTCCACCACTAACCCTAATACAATGTCATACCCAAATAGTTAATGGACAGCTGGTGATGTGTGAAACTAGTCAAATCTTAAGTTCGATGGACAAGAAGGGGAAGACCTCCGTGGCAGAATAAGTGCACTCTTGTCTCGATTCACCAATTGCCCAGAAACCATCTTGTTGTGCTCGAAGACTTTGATCAGCTTCATGGAGACATAGAGAATCCTGGGAATGTAACCGCCACCATAACTTCATGGAGAAAGTATCAACAACATTTTGTAATCTCTTAAATCGAAGAGTACCCTCCTCATTCAGAAGACATAGAGATTTCCATCTGCGCCAATGAAGTCTGCGGTCTCATCTTGGATATCCTATAAAAATCTAGCAAAGTAACTTTCCAACCTCTTCAAAACAATTTTGAGAGGTTGTATGATCTAAAAGAAATGAAGAGGCATTAAAGATAGGACAGAATGTATCAAAGGGATCCGAGCTTCCGGAGACAATAAGTGACATGCCCATCCAGAGATCCGACTACAAACTTTTTGTACAAGATTGTAGTACAAAAAAGTCCACCACTAACCCTAATACAATGTCATACCCAAATAGGTAATGGACAGCTGGTGATGTGTGAAACTAGTCAAATCTTAAGTTCGATGGACAAGAAGGGGAAGACCTCCGTGGCAGAATAAGTGCACTCTTGTCTCGATTCACCAATTGCCCAGAAACCATCTTGTTGTGCTCGAAGACTTTGATCACCTTACGAATACACTGTTTTTGGCCTTTGGAAAAAATAATCATGTCATCAGTGAAACACAAATGCAAGACAAGATAAGGGCCCCTATGTAAGTATTGCATCATCGGGAACCATGTGAACTGATGCGTGAAAAGTCTAGATAAGTAATCAACAACAATGAGGAACAGTGAAGGAGATATCCGGTCACCCTGACAAATACCCTTGGTCAACCTAAAGAATTCACTGAGTTACCATTGACCAAGAACAAAAAATGACACTTAGAGATATCGTCGGATTCGGTCAATCCATATTTGATAAAAACCAAAATGTTCCATAACAGTCAGCAAGAAACTCCAATCGATCCGATTACAAGTCTTCACCATATCCAACTTGAGAATAACGTTGCTACCCCGATCCCGCACGTTTAGCGTATAAACCATCTCCTGAGCTCGTACCACATTATCCCTAATAAACCTGCCGAGAACGAAACAGCTCTGCTAATGAAAGATAATAAGAGGTTAGTGATGAACTTATTGAACACAGTGCACAAACTGATGGGTCTGAGCTCAGTCTATCTACAAGCACCCTCATTCTTAGAGAAAAGAATAATAGATGTAGCTGCAAAGCCCTTGGGAATACGGACACCGTTGAAGAAATCCAGAACTGCTTGATAAATATCGCTGGAGACTATATCCCAACACTTTTGGTAGAACAAGGAAGTAAAATCGTTAGGTCCCGCTACAATGTCACCATCAATGCTGAATACAACCTTACAAACGTCAACTAGTGTTGGGATATGGTTGAGCATGACATTATCCTCGACAGAGAGAAGTTGAGGTATAATGTCATCTCTGATCTGCTGCGGGACCTGTGTAGGTGAAGATAATAGCTCATAGAAGAAGCTCATTGAAAAATCCCATACTTAGTAGTAATTGAAAAAATACCGGATCTAACCCATCGACCATGTGCAATAGAGTAAAAGTGTCAGGTATTGTGATAGCCCTCATATACCTATTTGGATCTTGACTTCACCCTCCTCAACCGACAAAGTATAGTTCAGTTCGGCCTGAACTCTGTGCAACTACTCCCTGTAAGAGGGGGGAAGGATCATTGTCATACACTGCCTTTGCCTCAATGATGGCCAACTCAGCATCACTGACTCTCTGAAAAATATCCCCAAAAACATGTCAATTCCACCAACGCAATTCCTGTTTAAGTCAAAAAGTCTTCTCCCAAATAGTAGTTATACCCGTAAAATGGGTAGGTATTGACCATTTCTTGGAGAGGAAAGATTGAAAATCATGGTGAGTGGTCCGGACATTGAGGAATCAGAATGACCTCAACCCAAAAGAATCAAATGTAGACATCTCAATCAGTAGTAGAGAATGATAAAAAAATATGCCTGTTGAGGTGTCTCATAGTAAATCTGCTGAAAAAAGAAGTTGCATTTGGATTGTAAAAAACATGATCCAGGCACTTCCAAATCCGATGATTAGTCCATGTATATGGACTCCCAACGAAACTAGCATCAGTCAAACCATAGTACAACATTATATCCCCAAAGTCACGAATTCCCCTGTCTCTGAAATTGCTACCAGTATGCTTACTATTATTTGCAATGACATTAAAGTCACCCCCAACAAGCCATGGGCCATCATTAGAAAGAGATATATGGTCAAGATCATCCCATAAATCCCTTATACCAACAGAAGAACATGATGCATACACAAGTATGAAATATACAGATCTAGGTAATGTAAAGTCCTAAACTACCATATGAAGAAACTGTGGGTGATCAACAATAAAAGTCACTGTAGTCCCCTCCATCCAAAAGCACCAAATCCGATTAGTTTGTTTCGCTAGCCCATGATCAAAAGCTAGAAATCGACGAGTAAAAACAAAATCACGCCGCCTAATAATCGGCTTAATAATAACAAAAAAACACGATGACTCTGAATAAGCTTTTTCAAGCGTTTTCTAGTTTCAGAACTACTTGCTCCCCTAACATTCTAAATAATGATGCTACTCATGAGGAACAAGAAGGAAGGGAATGTGTGCCTGATCGAGCTCGGCTCCGTGTGACCATCCAATAAGGATGTGCTGCCTGAGAAACGACCCTGTATTGAGTCCGATGACGCCTGACCGGAATGAAACCAACATAATTATCATTATCAAGAGAAGCAACGACATCACTGGCATAAGACCGTTGGAGATCATCAGAGGAACCTTTCCAAACAAGAAGGTGTGAAGTCATACTGGCAGCATCAAACAGAAGAGGAGCCTTCTCGTGCACTGGACGGATAGGTAGAGAACTATCTGCTGGAGAAATGGGAGTAGCTGGAATATACCTAGGGAAAGTAAAACTGGACATATGTGCTGCTGTAGTAATTGGAATATCAATTGGTGCTTTAGAGGAAGAAATATCTGTAACGGTAAAGGTAGATAGATGGAGAGTCTAGAATGATCACAGGGACGCTATTTAGGACAACTGAGGTAGGACGATGATAGGAATATGTGGTAGTACATGTGAATTGAGAATAATAGTAGCGGGGGAATTTGTATAAACGGTGACCGAGAACAGGTGGAGTAACAACAATGACAGGGACAAGTTGTACTATAGGAGCAACAACAGGGGAACTGAGATAGGTCTGGGTACCCACTGCCTGGAAGGCTTGGTGGTAGTACCCTTTCCCTTTCCCTGGGGATGACGTGTAGTAGTGGCAGGCATAAGAGCTATGATAGTGACGGGAAAATAAGTGGTAGGTCCAGCGGGGGTAGAAGAACTAGGACAAGGGACAGATGAAGATGCCAGATAACGAACTGAAGCATCACTCAAGACACACTAATCAACAGAGTGCCCCATGTGCTTCCAACGAGAACAGAAAATTGGCATAGTCTCGTACCTCACAAACTACCAGAAATTACTATCAGGTCCTCTATCTATCCAAATGCGATTAGATGACTTGTTCTCCAAGTTAACCTCAATGCAAGCACGGGCCTTACTGGGCTGATGAAGATTGGCAGTAGCCTTGTCAATATGAAGCGGGATCCCCACAACTCTAGCCAAGATGAAAATAAACTGCTTGGGCCTAGGGTGAATAAGCAGGATGGGAAAAGAAATTCAAACGGGAGCAATGGGAGTCTCCTCGGAAAGATGAAAATTAGTGGTCCACTTTAGGATGCACATCGGGCATCCCAAAATGTACTAAGTAGGCTTTAGGAAAAGTATCGAGTAATCTAACTCATGAGATGAGTGAATAAGAATATGTTTATCATCAATCAAACCAATGACATAATGGCTAAGGAAATTAAATCTATCAAAAGTTTTATGTGCGTCAACCATGCTAGACTTTCAGTTGGAGAATTTACCAACTTGTGTGTATCTAAACGGCTCTACCAATGCTATCTTCATCGCCAACGGTAAGGCAATAGCTAGCTCGCCAGAATGCTTCCTACCAAGCTGGTCATCAACCAATCCAGTGAACAACTGGTCAAAAGATTTCATCACTGTCCTATCTGAATAAGATACGGTCGATTTAAAGGTGACTGAGGCATAATTGCGACTAGTGACAGTTGGTTGGGCATGCTGTGGGTATGGCTGGTCACGAGCAGCCGCTCGTGTGTGTGCAAAGGCAATCTGGTGAGATCCGGCGGCCCGGGTGCCTCGATTTGCATGCCAGGTCAGCTAGCTCCCCAATGTGGAGTTTGTGTGTCGAAAATGCCACTGTGTGCCACAAATGTAGTAGTAGATGCACCAATAGCAATCCCAAGCTATATAGGAGTCGATCGAGCAAGTGCCTCGATTAGCATGCCAGATGTTCCTGCTTCCTGACGTGGGATCCTAATGTCTGGAATGCCATCAAGAGCGATAGAAGTAGTAATAAGAGTGCCAAAACAAAACCCATGTTTTGTAAAACCCGACCAGACAAATGCCTCGATTTGCATTCCGAGTAAGCCCGCATCACTGGGTGGGCTGCAATTTTCAGAAATGTCATCATGTGCGGTAAAAGTAGTAATAGGCGTGCCAATATCTATCTCACACTGCGTAGAAGTCAATTAGGCAAGTGCTTCAGTTTGTGTGCCGATTGGGCCCGTTTTTCGAGGTGGACTCTGAGCTTTGAGAATGCCATTAAGAGCCATAGAAGTTGTAATACGAGTGTCAAAAGCAATCTCATGCTGTGTAGGAGTCGATAGGACAAATGCCTCGATTTACGTGTCAGGTGGGCCCTGAGTGACGAAAATAGAACTAAGTGCCAAGATAGAAATACCAAGAACGTCAGATGCAATCCCAATGTGTATAGAAGTGGAAGCGCCACATGCATCAATTTGCATATCGATGGGACCCTCATTTCGATATAGGTTCTAAATGTATGAAAAACCACCATGTGCTAAATAAGAGGTGAGAGACATATATGTAGCAATCTAATGGCAATCATCTCGATTTCATGCCAGTTAGGTCCACAACTCAATGCGAGACCCGCTAATTGGGAATGCCATCATATGTCACCGAAAGTGTACTAGGCACACCAATAATGTTGCTTTGCTTATTATGATATTTTGTCAAAAGTCAAGAAAAATTATTGGTTAAATTGGTCAAACCACATGATATATTTTAGGCTTGGGCTTGGGAATTATTAATGCAAGGTAAAATGGGCTTATGAGTGGAGGGAATTGAGGAAATATGGGCTGCAAAGGGATGGGATAAATTATGGGCTAATATGGAATTATTAATTGCAAGAATAGGTGGCTTTTTATTTTGAGCTTGTATTGAACTTGGTGTGGACTGGAAAAATATTGGCCCAGTGGCAAGAATTAGGGTTGAAGGTTAGTTAAGCCCACTTTGGCCAGAAACAATGTCCATCATCATTGGTGGCATGGAAGGCGCCGCCAATCCCTTTGTATTTTGAACTTCCAAATGACTTGGAGGAGCTTGGGCAAGCTATAAAATTGTTGGGGGAGGTAAGGAAACTATTCTTTGAGCATTACTTTGGCTTGGAAATGAGGGAATCGGAGGATGAAGCTCAATATTTTCGTCGCACATGGTGTCGGTTTTCTAAAATGTTTTTTCGTTTGGAGCTGAAATTTGAGACAAGGGAGCTTGGGGAAGGTTAGGACATATAGTATAAAGTGAGGGACGGAATATTTGAGCTTTGTGCTTTGTTTTGTTAAAACTGAACACTAATTAAAGGAGAAAAAGACCAAGAAGTCTCAACCAAACTTGCATTTTTTTCAAAAACAAACTTGGTGATCTTGATTTGGCCGAAAGTTGGTGTAGTAGAGGTTGAAAAAATCGAGGCCATGTGCGTAGTTAAGGCCGAGGCTTCAAAGCCTTGGATATTTTTGTTTCGGTTGTTGTTTGGAGCTGGAAAACAATGGGCATTGTTCATATTGTTGTCTAGGATAGTTTGTGAGTGTTGGATGGAATCAAAATGATTAGAAAAAGCTTGAAAACTTTCGCAAACGTTGGAGGCCGCCGCCATTGTTTTGGCTTGATTTACTCCCTTCCCGATTGAATCTTCACAAATGGTTAACATGGTTGTTCAGGTCATTTCCAATTGATCAGTTCCATGTAATTGGTTTTCTAGTTGGTTGCCAGAAACTGCGGTAGTTTGGTGATGGACTGACGACAGTGGGCAATGGAGTGAACGTGGTGCAATGGTAGTGAGAAAAAACTTAGAGAGAGAAAGTAGAACTGCCAAGTATTTTTTTTTAGGTTGCGTCCAATTGACTCTTGATACGTATCGTTTTAAAAGTATTCAATGAAAACTTCTCAAATTATGAAATAAATTCAAAGATAAACAACATTATAGTCTCAAAAATTTTACTCTAAAAGATTTTGTATGCAAGTTTATATAAAAACTTGATGAGAAGAAAAATTAAATATGTAATGTGAATGTATTTTATAAATGTTTTTTTTAGATGTATTTTATGAATATTTGTTATGCATGTATTTTATGAACATTTTATATTTTTTTAATATATTTGTTATTTATTATATGAACATTTTTAAACGGATGGAGTTGAGAAAATTTGCATACCTACAGGGATGGTGGGGGTGTACCTGTTATGGTTTATTCGAGGATGGGGACAAAAAAAAGGACAATATTTTGATGTGTGGACAAGGTAAAAGGTAGGAGAATGTGTCTTCACATAGTAAAATTGTCATCCACATTAATGACTTAATTTTCTACTAAAGTTGTGTTAGCCATTGGCGAAAGGTGGACAATACCCTTCCTTGAGACCTAGGGAAGGGAGGCAATGACACATATATTCTCTATTTGGGCATATGAATAATATATGATTTTGCTTTCGAATTCAATCTTAGTCCTTATTGAAACCTTTAACATTAATGACTTAATTTTTCAATAGCAAGTATATTTATATTGATATTTTGTTAACCAAAGTTGAAGGTTTGAGAAAAGAGGAGACAAAAATTTGAATTAAAGGAACAATTCTACGTCTTGAGAAAATTAAATTAGAATATATTTTAGATATTTTTTTTAATTTACTATGCAGTTAAAAAATTCTTAATATTATGAAAAAATAGTGATTCGAAAATTTATTTTAATACAAAAAATTATTATATTTATCTATTTAGTTATTATCTCACACTCCTAATATAATAGACATCACTTATAAAGTTCCTATTGGTTTTAGTTCACTAAATTCTCTAGGTTAATGGGATTTCTTAATTTCCCCATTTTCTTCAATAAATTTAGAATGATGGGGATACACTAATTCAAATTAGGCCAAAAGGGTACATTAATTCGCTGTGTCCCTTTAGGCTTCCTGAAGCCGATGCATTGCATCTTACAAAACACATAATGCAAAATATTTCATGCCAATTACTAATTATAAGATTAATTAAACAAAAGAAAGAAATATCAATTAGAATTAGAGAAATCAAATTTTCACACTCAAACTAAAATGTGGTTTATGCGAACCTAATTACTACCAATGTAAGAAGAAATGTTATATGATATTCCAATTTTCCAAGAGAGATGTGAGTACAATTGATATATGATAATGAGTTTCATTAAACATTAACTATCAATTCAATTGTTCGAAATCACTGATGAAATCCTCATCTTGGAAGTGGTGGAGAATATCTCTAGGTTGAAGGGGGGAGCAGGATTGAGGTAGCATAAGCATGGATTGCATATAGTGCTCTGTCCAATGGTCGTGCATCTTGGTACAGATCCTGGAAACATATTTAGACAATCACTTTCGCAAAGATCTTCAGATAGTTTTTTTCCAATGTTCTTTATAATAGGCAGCTGTCCATTAGCTGCATAAAAAGCCATATACATTAGTATTTATACCAAATCCATTACAATAGAAAGAGGAAATTGACATCAAATAACACGAATTATTGACAAAGGTTTCTAATATGTAGCCACTAGTCTTGTCACGTTCTTTTGTTGTGATAATTTTCACCAGTGTATACATATAAACACAACACAGACACATTTTTTTATTTCAAAGAGAGTGAGATTTGCTCTCTATATCTACTAAAGGAAAACTAGTCAATATAGTCCCTCAAGTTTTACTTTGTAGCTAATTTTGTCCCCTTTTTGTCTAGTCAATTTGATGCTCTATCTTCAATTATTATAGTCGTTTTGATCATTTCAATTAAAATTGTGCTAGAATCCGATGAGAAAGATCATGTGACTAGAACATAACTAATTTTTAAAAGTATTTTTAAGAATTTTAAAAAACCCATGAAATAAGCCCCAAAATTAGCCAATTTCCTATTAAGTACTATATTTTTTCATCGTAATCTTCTAACTTGAAATTGACTAATTTGGGGATTATTTCATGGGGTTTTCATCATTTTCAAAAATACCCTTCAAACATTGGTTAGTGCATGTCACATGGACTTTTTCACCAAATTTCGTTCTAAATTCGGTCAGAAAGAACCAAGACAGTCATAATAGATCTGTCATTTCTTGATATTTCTCTTTTGATTCAAAATTGTGATGTAACTTGTATCCTCCCCTGTTCCAATCATGGAATAGATGAAATAAATCAAAAAATGAATTTTTGTTCAAGAATGAAATCAATTGAAAATAGAAGATCAAAATGGCTTGAAAAAAATAGCCAAAATGGCCACAAAGTAAAACTTAAGGGACTATGTTGGCTAAATTTCCTCTACTAAATCACGAGGAAGAAATTCAATTATAACATAAAAAAAGCCACTCACTAGATCTATATATTTGATCTCTTCTATGCATAACATCTGAAATCTAGAGTGGAAAAATTAAAGTGCAAGGTCTTGAACATATAAAAGAGGAACTTACCCATGCTGATAATGATAAACAAGGAGAGAACACAAAAGAGAATAAATTTTGACATCTTAAGCTGTTGAAAGTAGCTTTGATTACAGCACTTGGCCTACTCTTGGACTTTTTATGTTGAACAAGTTAGAGGTGATGTGATCAATTTATAGTATCAGGCTTATAAACATCTTATGTTGAAATTAATATGGAATGTGTAAATTAAATTCTTTCTCCTTTGGTCTATGAGGCTCCAAATTAGAAAATTAGTTACTCTTCCAAATTCACAATTGTTTTCCTTTTCTTTATTCCTTTTTTTCTAAATTAAGCATCTATACTTTTATTTTAACTTGTGTAGAATGTTTAATATAGTAATTAAAAATGTTTATTCATTAAATTTTGTTTTCTTCTTAAAAAAATAGTAAATAAATATATTTTCTATTTAAAATTTAATCGCAATCTTCTTAATAGGAGCAAATCATATTCTATTTACATATATGATCCACTATGAACCACTAATCATTTGGTTTGGTAACCATTTGGTCCACTATCAATGGACCTTGCGGTTATACTAGTTAATCACCTACCATATGTCAAACCATTTTGTTTTCTTTTTCATGGTGTTCTCCCCCTAAATTAAATATCTATATTTTTATTTTATCATGTGTAATGTTTAATATAGTAATTAAACATGTTTCTTTAGTATTTTTTATTTTTAAAGAAAAATACTAAATAAACATATTTTCTATTTAAAGTTTAATGACAATCTTCTTAATAAAAGAAAATCATATTCTATTAACATATATGATCCAATGTTCCAATAACTATCTGGTCCACTATTTTAAAGCTAACCGATACAAATAATACAATTACTAATCATTCTTTCTCCTTCAATCCCTTAATAAATGAGACTACATAGTAATTATTTACTGTTTCAAATTCACATTGTTAGTTATTTTAATATTTTTTTATCTTTTATTTTAATATTTTTTATCATTAAAATACTTGCTAATTTATCCCCAAAAAAAATATAAAAGGAAAATAATATGCCTACAAAAATTCATTATGAGCCTCTAAAACACCTATAAAAAATTATATTTCACACTACAAATTAAAAATTAGAAGGATTAAACTTCAATTAAACAAATATATTGTATACAATTTCTATTAAAGATACAAAATAAAATATAACTTCATCAAGAAACAACTCCATTTATCAAATCTTCAAACTCTAACAAAATTACAATATTCAAATTTTATTTATTTATAAAAATAATTTTATTTTTTATTTTTAAAACTATATTTGGTATTACGATATGATACGGTTTTAAATTTTGAAAATTAAATATTATATCATAATTTTTTTATTATCAAAATTATATCAAAATCATATCGTATTATATCATAATATTATAAAATCAAATCAAATTTTAAAATAAAATACAATTCCATACAATATAATATTTTGGTCCATATGATTTTCATGCAAGCATAACTAGTCTGAAGGAATTATTTATTTATTTGGGAAAGAGTCTACTGTAGATTATTTGAAATGAAATTTTGGTTAACAACAAAAACAATCAGCTTCCTTACCGACATAAACTACCAATGGTAATTTTTTTAGTTTCCCACAGAATTCGAAGAAAATACCAAGGAATTTTTATTCCATACATTTTTTTCAAGTTGAAGTTCCGTTGAAAATTTTGTTTGTAATTTAATAATTATTGAGAAATTACCGATGGAAGGAAAAAATTAATTGAAGATAGAAAAGAAACTCTATTTGTTGGTAATCCGTTAATATTCCATCAGTAACTTTTTAAAATTACCAAATGACTTTTAAAATTAAATTTCTTAAAAAGAAGGTTCAATTTCGATAGTATTCCATTGGTATTCTGTGAATAAACATTCAAATTACCAACAGATTATTGACGATCTAAAAAATGGATTTAAAATAAAATACTAATGTATTTCCAACGGATTTAAAATAAAACACCAATAGGTTTTTGTTTGTATTCTATTTGTAGTCTGTTGGTAATTTTAGGAATTAAACTTTGGACAATTTGTTTGTCAGAATATCGATGGATTCCATTTTTTATAATTTGACAACAAATTACCTACATAAATATTTCGTGCATAATTACTACAGATTATCAAGGGAAATTCCATTGGTAAAGTGAAATTTGATAAAAAAATTATCATTTTTCAGATTTTGGAAATTAGCTTGCTGACGGAATTATTGATCATTACCAAAGAAAATAAATTCGTCGATAATTTACCGACCGACTGATGCAAATCCTATCCTAACCCATATAATGAAACCTAACAACAAGTGAAATAATCCCAAGAACTATCATGAAACGAGTTTGTTGAGCCTTGATCCTTTGCCTAAAAGATAAGAACCAAGACTACAAAAATGACGACACACTTAGTTCAAGAATTACCTATAATCTAAGTGATAAGCGGAAGTAGAACACCAAAGGTATGTTCAAATGAAAAATCTCTCAAATATCACTGATAAACATAATTCTCAATATGTGTACAAAGTCTTGAATGAAAAGTATTTGTATTAATAAAACTAAGAACCATCAAGAAACAAATTTGTTGAGCCTTGACCCTCTGCCTAAAAAGATAAGAACCAAGACTACAAGAACATCATCACATTTAGTTCAATAATTAACTAGAATCTAAGTGATAAGGTGAAGTAGAAAACCACAAGTATAAAGTTGAGTAGTTCAAAGTAAAAATCTATCAAATATCATTGATAAACTAAATTCTCAATCTGTGTACAAAGTCTTGAATGAAAACAATGTTTATAATAATAAAACCCTAAAAGACTAGGAGAGTGAATAACATGCATTAAAGAAAAACCTAATAAATCAAATATCCCTAAGGAAATGATGGCTTAGGACTCCTAAACTCTTAGGAAACTGGATTACAAAGTGTTTTCCAAGTTTTGAAAAGATTATAAACGTACCACAAAATTGGAAACTACTACTAACGTTTCCTATAAAATATAGAATAATCTTTAAGCAAACCTTTCAAATCCTTCTTTATGATGAAAAATCTTCAAAAGTGTCCAAGAACTTGTGCCCTTTTAAAAAAGAATCATATTTGACATTTATTTGACTCCAAGAATCAAGAAGTTGAAGATAGTTGATTCTTTGACCTTCAACTTGACTTGGATTTGTCTTGGTCTTTTTTAAACACGAAAATTCTTCAATAATTAACCTAATTTAAGGCTCTTTGAATCTTTTGGGAAATGCCATTGTAATTGGGCCTTTAGGAAATCCCATTAGATTACAAACAAGTTGACCACTTTTCTTGGACTTTAACATATTGTCATCTTTTCTAGAATCCTCTATTGTAGTTCCTCCATCACATACACTGTTTCCGTGGTAATCTATTGGTAAATCATCGGCCAAACCATATTTTCATTACAAATATTTTTAGTTTTTCTAGAATCCTCTACGACAATAGATGTGCGATCACCAAATCCATCTCAAATCGATCGTAAAAACTTGATTGTGACGAAAATCCCTAGTTGTAAATTATGACAGACAAGGGAAGGACTTATTCCATTCAACGATTTGCAATCTGTCTCAAATTGCGCTACATAAATCATTTACATCCGTTGGAATTCCGTCTCCGTGCAACCACTTTGCAACATAAATTTTTTGCATTTAAAAAAATAAAAATTCAATTCAATTAACGTGAAATTCGTCACAAATTGTGACCGATTTGTGATGCCATAAACTGGTCAATAACTTGTTATTGGTGGAAATTTGTTGCAATTTACCACAGATTTGCGATGGAATAAATTTAACAATTTAGCAATGTATTTCCATTTATGAGGACTAATGATTTAATTGTACAACTAATAGAGTTTTTGAATTCATGATCTAATCCATACAATGACAAGATTTCATTTTTTCAATAAAGATCATAAGTTATCAATAATTAAAGACAAGCGTTTTTGGATTAGATAGGAACTACATGTATAGTTTTGGATATTGATATCATTTAGATATCTGTAGTTTATATCTATGAGTAATAACATTTTATTTTAATACATTATTACTCACACAACTAGCACAATAAGTGTTTTTATTAAATTAGGTTGAAAAATCGGATAAAAACTATTTTAACAACTATTTTTAAAAACTATTTTTAAACATTTGTTTTTTTTGTTTAAAAACTATTTTTAACAAAATAAAGAAAATAAATTATGACTAAACTAATAAAATTCTAACTAATTTTAAATATAAAAAGAAACTAAGTAAAAATTTATGACAAATTATTTCCAATTTCTGTTTGCATAGGATAAATCATATAAAAATTCATATCTTTTAAAATTAGGTAACTCCCGATGAGTTCGAAGATCAACTATTAATTTAATAAAAATATTCTAATAACTGAGCATGTATAAGATTGTCAATTAAATTTAAAAGACATAAAATAAATCACCAACATTAATTAGCATAAAAGAATGAGATTAATTTTATACATATTAAATTATACAATTCTTTATTAATCTAATTAAGACTTGGCGATTAACTTAATTATGTCAATAATTTCTACTTAATTCATTAATTCTAGATTAATAATTTTAGCAAAATAATCATGCTAAAAAATTAGGTTGTCAATCAAATTAATTCAACACAAATTATATTAAAAAAGACAAGAATTATATAAATACTCAAAAAATATAAAAGTAAGGACAATAATTAAACATATCATGCGGAGAGATTCCTAGCAATAAATAAAATAAAATAAAAGCTAACTAAACTGGGCAAAAAACCTCCCAATTATTTAACGAAATAAACATGAATAAAACATAAATAATAATATTGGGCGATAGAACCTCCCAATAACAAAATAAAAACTAACTAAATTGGGTGATAGAACCTCTCAAATATCCGATTAATTAAGTCTTTAGTTAACAATCTCAATTATTAAGTCTTTAGTCCATGTCATTTGGCATCCTTAGAGTTACATAAGGATAGAGAATAAAAGAGAAACTTTCCTTAATTTCTTCTCGATTGACATCCTTGATTTATTTAGTCAAAACATCACCAAAAACTTGCAAACATTAGTCTAAAATAATAACACAATATTTACATATATAATTTAAAGAAAATTACTAAAAAAAAGGTGTAAAAATGGATGGAAATGCCTAGGTATTTATAGGAAAATGGTAAGACTAACAAAGCTTTTGGGGTCAGAATCTAATAAAGAGAAGTTCAGGGGCGGCGATTGCAATTTGCAAAAGCATGGTCGCGACTTGGCACAATATGGTGCATCCACGAATTGCTAATCCAACAGTTTGGCGGTGGTGTGTGTTTGACACATGTTGCTCTATGGTTGGCATGGCAGTTGCGTCGTTTGAACCATGTCTTGCGCGCACATTTGATGCATTTATTGAGAAAATATTTTCTAAATGCATTGTCTGATTAGCTTTGATGACTTAGCGTTGATTGCTGATGTGGTACCATGTGACTCAAGTTGACCTTATTTTTTTCATTAGTGAAGAAATATCTGAGATTACAAGCTTATGTAGTGTGGACATTACTTTTTATATGACTATCATTTGTTTTGATTCATTATGACTTAATTGAATTGTACATTGTTACTTGTGGATGGTTTTCAATTCTTGAATGGATTTTAATTGTTGTACAATGTTTTTTGTCATGTTGAGAATGATTAACTGTTTACAAGGAATTTGCATTGGTGAATTGGCACATAAGCACAAAGGTTGAGTTCATGGATATCTTTGTAGATATTTGATAAGAAATTTGGTACATTATGCTTGAGATTTCTGCTTGAGGTGTTCTTTTGTTTCTTGTTTCTTGTTTTTATTTGAGGGCAAGCAAATGTTAAGTGTGGGGAATTTGATTGAACCATATTTAACTTTATTTTTATAGGCTTTATATATTGATACTTGAAAACCCTAAAGTTTTTAATGTCTTAATTTTGATTAATGACAAACATTGATGCTGATTAATGTCTTAATTGTACAAGTGTTGGTCTTTTAGGATTCACATGTCTAATCCATGCAAGATTGAAGTTTCAAGTTTTCAGGAAAGATTGTATGCTATCAAGAGTTGAAGATAAGCGTTTTCTGAATTAGATAGGATTTAGAGGTTTTGTGTTAAATATTGATATCACTTAGATATTTCTAGGTTTACCTCTTTGAGTAATAAATTATATAGGATGCTCAATAAAAGTAAAACGTTTTTCAAAATGCACTTCATATAGATAAAACATGACTTAGGTATTTGAAATAGTTTTCAAAATACATGCATATGTTTAACAATTTAATAAAATATATTCCACAACTCTAAGAGTTGATTGAAATCTTATGTTGCATGGGTTGGATGAATGTGCGGTCGACCCTAGATCATGCGGTCGACTGGACTAAGCTTATCTTTCGTAGAATGTCCAGAGCTCTTTAAGACACTTGCAGATGATGGTGCAGACAACCAGCTTGAGATGCGGTCGACCGCAAGTTTCCTGAGTGGGATTCAAATAGTCATTTTTATGACCGTTGGAGCATACATATAAATACCCAATTGTTTGAAAAACTTAGTAACCACGACCTTTTGAGCAAAAATCTTATTCTTACTTAATATAGAACATCTTAGAAACATTTTGAAACCATCTCATAACATTTACATTGTGAAAATCCTCCAAGAACGGTTTTTACTAAATCATTGCTGTTCTTGAGCAATCTAGAGGAACATAATACTGAAGGAGGTGTTTGTACTTCAAATTGATATATCTTCACATTAAGGTGATATCTATATCAAACTCTTCTTATTCTCATCTTGTAAGTTTTATTCAAGGTTGCATTGAGCTTAAAATTCGAAGGGTTAGAGTGAATATTAAATTATAGATAATTGTGATTATCTTAAGTGTATCTATTTCATTAATTGTTGTATTAGAGATAAGTGTATAATGAAGATTGTATTGTAAAACTCAAGTAATTGGATGAACTTTGATTGGGTAAGAGGTTTGTGTTGTAAAACCCTAAGGTGAATTGGGTTAACCTATTTTGTAATCTCTTATGCTAAATTAGTGACAGACTTTGTGAAATCCTTGAGTAGATAGCTCAAGGTAGTTGATTATGTTTCGTTGGATAAACCGAATCACTATAAATCTTTGTGTTCTTTGCTTTATTTTTGCTATCTACTTGAAAACATTATTTCACATATTATTTGAGCACCAAGTGTTTGATATTTATTGTCTTAGAAGGTATTGATTTAATTATGTAAAGAAAACTCGGATAAAACCTAATTCACCCTCCTCTTAGGTTTTTCAATACTTTTTTTAAAAAAAGGGGAAAGAAACCCCTTTCAATTTCATAAATAAAAAAAAGAACAAAGTACAAAGAAAAGAGGGGGGCATGAACCTGATCTCCAATATGCGAAAATACAAGAATATATGAAAACATCTAGAGTCCTCGAACAAAAGGGTATCCAAGTCTACCCATGTGTATCAAGACTTTAGTCATATGGTGTAACTACTGAGGTGCGAAATGTGACTTCTGCATCGTAGCTCATTCTATTCATGGCTAGATTAAGATTGAATGAAATGGTACTATTTGCATTTGTTTTTAAAAAAAAGAGATAGAGACCCCTTAAATCTCATGAAAAAAAGGAATATAAGGAAGGAGAGACATAAATCTGACCTCCAATAAATGAAAATAACATGAGTACAAGATAAAAACTAAAGTCCTTGAACTTAAGGGAAGCCTAGTATATTCATGTAAATTAAGATTCTGGTCATTTAGTGTAATTCCTGAGGTGCAAATAATGTGTAACTCTGTCGTTTCTAACCTTTAGAAGCCAACTTATCATCCACCTGGTTTCTTTCTATGAAGATGTGGAAAAGAATATCTTTGACGAAACATATCAACTATCAAATACTCTACAGAAGCATTTGAATGTGCTAAGGTCCTCCTCCTCGTGTAATACAATGTATGACCAATAATGTAAAATTGCAAGGCCGTGATCAATTAGATTCGTAAGGCCGTGATCAAATGCCAAGAATTAACGAGTAAATGTAAAATTGCATCTCATAATCATATGCTCATGATGAGCCTGTTGTGTGACTATCAAATTTAACATTTAATACTCCTATATAAATAGGGAAAGTAAGGATGTATCCATGGAGATTTGTAAAAAAATGGTAAATTCAAATTTATTAATCAAATATTAAATTTTGGAGGAGTTTTAAAATTATATAAAGACAAAACTAAATTAAACAAACTTAAAAGAAATAAATTTGTTATATATATTTTTTTTAAAATAATTAATTATGCAAAGGATTTTTAATGAAAAGAAATTAATAAAAGACGTTAGCAAGGAAATTGTATCAAATTATTTATTTAATGGGATAAATCATTGATAGAGAACTTATTGAGTAGTTGATTTTAGAATATCGATTAACTTAGACAAATTCTTATCCTTACTAATTAGATTAATTCTGATCAGGTCAGACAGATTAATCTTTAATTTAATTAAATATCACTACCAACTAGTGTGAATAGAATATTTAATTAAATTATATTAAGTTTATAAAGTATCACCAATATTAAATTGTATATAATAATGAGCTTCAATTAAATATAATTTAAATCATATAATTTCCTGTTAAATTAATTAAGCCAAGAGGTATAACTTAATTAAACTAACAAATGCTACTATGATTATCAATCAAAGATTAATATTCCTAGCTGATTAATCATGCAATTAAAAAGAATTTCTAATTAATTAAACATGATTATTTAATAATAACAACTGAAATTATATAAATACTAAAATTATTAAATAACAGGATTAAAATAATTAAACAAATTTGGACAATTAAACCTACAAAATAAAAGAAAATGGTTACACAATTATATATTTACAAAACTACAAATATTGAAGAAAACATAAATTTGACGGTTTTACTGGCCATAAAGAGTAAAAATAGGGAGATTTTAACTCCCACAATAAAAAGTACAAAAGAATAAAAGATGAAGATATTACTCTCCACATTTACGGAATTTAAAATATGAAAAGTGAATTTGGTGATTTTACTCACCAATAGTACAATAAAATAAATGAGAGAAAATAAATAACAAAAAGTAAATACAAAAATTAAATAATAGAAAAGTAAAAGTTAAAAGTTAGAAGTTAAAGGGGTAAAACTAGTCATTGTTTAAATTAATTTAGTCCTGGTCCAAAATAAACTCTAGTGTTCTATGCAACAGTAATTATATCAAAATTCCATTAATTAGTAACTTTAATACATATCCTTGCTAACGGTGAATAAACTACTCATAATACATGACTCCCTGTAGTAGTTCATCGATATTCTTGAAATCTCATTCAAAAACCTTCCAAAATAAATTTTAAAAATTTCGAAAAATACTTAGATCTATTAAAAAATATTGGTAAAAACATTTGGCAGAGTTTTTGGTCGTAGAAGGTTGTACAAACATACTAAATTTCGTGCCCAATTTATAAAAATTTATAGGGGCAAATTTGGAATAAAAATAAATAAAATATGACAAAAATAAAAGTAGTGGGGGACAAAGTGAAGTTTCTGGAAAGTTGGGAAAAAAAGCGTGAAGTGGAGAAAGTTGCATCAGCTATCACATGTCGCCATCTGATTGGTCCGAAGTTTAACCTTTTTGCGCGTGCTAACACATGTCTTCCCATTGCCAAAGGCATGGTGCATCCAGATTTAGCCACGTCGCCATTCTATATGCGTGACACGTGTCCTTGCATCTATGAAAGCTGAGTTCCATGTGTCATTCTCTAATTCGCTCCATGTGCTGATGTGGCTCCTCTTCTTCACATGGCATTGCCACGTGTCATCAATGTAGTAAATTTTTTTTTTTACAAAAACACAATAAATATCTAAAAACACTACAAACAAAAAATATTAGTAAGAAATGTAAAATAATCATAAAATAACATAACTTAAATGAAATTAAACACAAAACCTATTTTTTATGATAGCATAATAAAATTACATCAAAATACATATATTTTTTGTTTTATCAGCTCAATAATAACCAAAACCTAAACATAATGTTTAGAACTTTTGTTATTATTTTATAATTTTTGTTAGATGATTTCAGATGTATTATGGTTGTCTTTATCGGACTCAAAACCTATCTATAAATGGATGGTTATCTCAATGATATAATTTGTGATTGAAGATATGGAAGATATATTGTGATCAATCTTTTGGATATTATCCTAAAATTAAGGATATGCTTCAAGTATTGAATATAGTGATATTCTTCCTTCTTATAATTGTTCTTCGGTGAGACATATTACCGATACCAAATCTCCATCTTGGCCTAATGTAATATGTCTAAATGTCTTGATTTTAATGATTCATCTGTCTAAAAGAACATACTGAGTGTCTTTAATCTATTTCAGGTTAGACCATTAGATAATAAATCACTATATTACATGTGCCATTGGTACTTGTTATAGGTTAATTTTGTCTATAAAGAAAAAGAAAAAGAAAAACAATATTAATAAAATCGTTGTGTCTCTCGTTGATGCTTTGCCTAATAAGTTTCAAAAAGAAATTTTATTACTGCAAAAACGATGCATATACTTTACAGAGGTATGAACTGATTATATACAACTTTCTTGCACTACTTTGCTACCTACATATAGAAGGAAAATAAGTTATGGAAGCAAAATAAGATTCCATCCTAATTTACATGATATTAAGAGCCTGTTTATCCACAATTCCAACTCCACCAAATCTGCCCAGATCTTCATAGAATTTCCCACGTTTATTCACAAGGAACAAATTATGGCATGATCACTGGCTTCACAGCAGCCTGTAGTTGATGGCAAGATCACTTGTGGAACTTTGCTGCTATAGCCACTTTATCTTGCTGCAAAGGTTCCAAAAAATACAGTCTCTTCCAAGGTAAGTCCTGCAAAATGCAAAAATTAGACAACAATGTCAAAGAACGGCCCTGCGAATGAGTAAGTTTTGATACTGATAACTGATTGCACTTAAAACAAGATTGTTGGAAAACACAACTTTTCCAACACCATACACTGCCACTCTTTCTCCATTTGGAATTTTCACTGGTTTAAGATCTGCATTCAACCTTAAATCTTGCAACAAGCTTACATCAGAAGCTATATGATCAGTAGCCGCAGAGTCAATTATCCAAACCTTTTTCTTTCCGAAATTACCTGCCATGTTTACCACAGGTCCTTGATCTGCTGATATACTTAGTTGCACACCTTGTTTTGGATTGAGATATTCCATAGTTTAACAGAATCGCTGGGAGAAAGACTTGGTATAGGACTACTATCGGCTTCCACATTTGCTGCCTTTCTTGATTGAAATAACGTCTTTTGAGGATTTGGTTTCTTCCAATTTGGTGGGTAACCAATAATCTCAAAGCATTTATCTGCTTCATTTCCCAACTTCTGACAATGAGTACATCTTGGTTTCTCTTTTCTTGCAAATCCGTTATCTCCATCCTTTCTTTCTGTATCCCTTTTGAATACAGTCGTTGTGGCCATTGGTGCCTTCCCTTATATATTGGGTACCATATGAACATTGATGGCTGCTTCTGCTATGGGTCTACGATTTATGGCTATTGACTTTCGTTGTTCTTCCTCTGCTATCATATGGTAGGCTTCTCCTATACTCGGATTTGGCCGCATGCTCAGAATATGCGTGTTTATTGGATGAAATAAATCATCCAAGCCCATCAAAAAATCATAAAGTTGCTCCGCCTCTAGCAACTTTGCAAGTTATTTTTTTTGACAAGTTTTTGTAGCATTCAATTATCCATACAGAAAAACTCAAAGATAAAAATATTGTTAGCCTCAACGGAGTCCTTCACGAAAGCATCCCAGCAGTTGTGATAAAGTCCGCAATTGGCTGGGTAAACATTTTCGGATCGACCTAACATTTTGACAGATGATAAAGGACATCCAATCTATGATTCTGAACGGCGTGATTGGATTTTAAACGGTTCTATCCTCAGAAATCATAGTCGGACAGTAGCGAAAATTGATCTGAAGACTGAGCAGCGGCAAGCAAGTTTAAGTGTTACAATCGGAAAAGGGGAACAATGGATACAAAAAAAGCATAACTCCTAAGTGTTACAATCGGAAAAGGAAAACAACGGATACAAAGCTCCTAGGCAATCTATCATAATCCTAATTGACATAGCATCTCTTCTAGTAAAATCATTAAGTCATCAACGAAGGCAAGATGAAAGATGTTCAAGTTCTTACACCTCGGGTGGTGGTTGAAATCCGAAGAGCTGCTGGCCATTGATGGCCTGTGACAGATATTCCAAGCAAATAATGAACAAGAAAGGAGAAATGGGATCACCTTGCCTCAATCCCTTCTTTCCCTTAAAAAATCCATGGAGTTGGCCATTAATAAAAATAGAGTATGATATTGTAGTAACACTCTATAATCCAAGCTACAAAGTTCAAAGGAAATCTCAAGCCAATAAGAACCGAGTGGAGAAAGTTCTAATCTACAAAATCATAAGCTTTCATAAGGTCGATCTTAAGTAAGCATCGAGGAGAAGACTGCTTTTGATAGGTTTGAAATCGCTTTCGATAGAACACATTACAACAATAAATAGGTCTGAAATCACCCACATGTATAGTGAAGGCTACTTTGGGAATTAGAGTGATAGCCGTGTGGTTGGTCTGTTTGAGCAGTTTGCCATTCCTAAAGAACTCTTTAACTCTAGCCACCAAATCAGTACCAACCGTGGCTTAGGCTGCCTTAAAGAACTTTGCTAAAAACCCATCCGAACTTGGTGATTTAGAGTCTCCCATACTAAAGAGCGCAGACTTTACATCTTCAGCCTAGACCTCCCTTAATAGATGATCAAACACTGTCGGGGAAAGACAAAGGCCATTGGATAGAATTTCCTAAGTGAAACCCAATGAAGGATAAGAAGTACCAAGCAGCTGAGTATAGAAACCAAGGAATTCATCTACCACTTCCTTAGTCAATGTAGTGATAGTACCATTCATTTTAGTAATGGCTGAAATGAAGTTTTTTTTTGCTCTTCTCTTGGCCATCCCATGGAAGAACTTCGTATACTTATCACCATCCCTAATTGCATCACATTTAGCCAATTGAGAAAATAAGCTAAATTCTGTCTCCCCCAATCTAGCCACCTCCTGTCTAAGGTGAGAGATGGAATCCTGAAGCTCACGGTTATCAGGAGTAACCGAGAGATGCAGCTGAGCCCTATCTAAATCTTCCTTAGCTTTAGCAGCTCGAACTGAAATGTGCGAAAATGCTTGCCTATTCAGTAGCTTTAAGTCCTTCTTGAGCGCCTTAAGTTTTTTGCAAAGGACGAATTGATGCGTACCCACCTCTTCTCGCAACTAGCACTGATGAACAATATCAAAAAACTTGGCATGGTCTGCCCAACAATTAAGAAAACGAAAATGCCTACCATTGCACTTATGAAGAGAACCGATAGATACCAAAACTGGTGAATGGTTCGAAATACATCCCGCAGGAAGAAAATTGATTACAATATTAAGATTAGAACCAAATCAAGACTGCCCCCCAATACTCTATCTAACTTAGTCCATGTAGAATTGTTGGACCAAGTATAGTAACAGCCCGTAAATTGTAGATCTTCCAACCCCAAGTTTTCACAACAATCATTAAAGTCCTTTTTTTCATAGCTGGATATCAATGAACCATTCCACCTATCTTCCAGAACTCGAATTGCGTTGAAGTCTCCAAGAACTATCCACGGACTAGACACAGCTCCACCCAGTGCAATTAGATTCTGCCAAAGATCCTTCCTATTTTCAATCATATGAAGGTCATAAACGAAAGACAATTCTAGTGACCGATTGGAAATTTTACAAGTAAAATAATAGTGAATTAATTGAATATAAATCTTAGCCCTGTCAAGAGAAACTTTGTCTGGATCAAAAAGGACAAGGATTCTACTCCCAGCCACTAAATCAGAATTGTGAACCACTTTCCAACCCAAGAATCTAAACAACAAAAGAAAGTCCAATTTCACAGTTGAAAGTTTAGTTTCAAGCAACCCCAAAATACTTACATTATTCCTTTTAACCAACTCAGCAACACAATTGAAGCCCCTAATATTCCAAGATGCTACAATCATTAACAATGAGTCAAGGACTTACCTGAACCTCTTCCTTTTTTAGTTCCCATCAGTTTGGCATCCTTCGAAATTTTCCCAAGCATAATGGCCGAAGTATCATTGCCACCATCCGCCTGAACGATGCATCTACATCCCTAGCACTCTTAGCCTTCGACTTCCTCTTAACCAATAAGAACGGTTGATCCTCCTAGTTCACCAAGGGCGTTTCTGAGACCACTACCTCATCCGGGGACCTGCCCTTTAAGGCCACCTTCTCTAGCTTCGATTCTGTCTTGCTCACTGCCCACACCTCTTCAATAATAGGATTAGAAACAGAAGCTGAAGTTCCTCATCTATTATCCTTTTTCTTTTTGGCACATGCTAGAGAGTGCTCCTCGAACAACACTGGTTTGCCAACTGCCTCTTCCAATGGTGTCGCGTCCTTCTCTTGCTGTGCCGATTAGAAAATGTTTGTGTCTCCTTCGGGATGATATTTTGCCCAGTAACCAGTCCAAGTTTGCCACTTTGAGCACCAACTTCCTCATTTGCCTTTTTCCTCTGACAGTTTTGTATCAAATGGCCAAAGCATTTGCAGTGATTGCAAAATTTTGGCTCATGCTCATAAGTCACTTCTTGAAGTTTCTGGCAAAATGGAAGTCTATAGGAGACTTGTCGCACCAGTTCCTCAGAAAAATCAACTTCAACCAGCACCCTTGTATACAAGATACGTTCCATCCTCGACGTAAGTAAATCCATGGCAATAGGTTTATCGATTTTGGTTACGATAATACTCAATGCTTCTTTGTCCAACAATCAAGAGGGAGGTTAGGTAATTGCACCCACGCAGGTATACTGCTGATAGCTTCTACCCCATAATCAAAATCGTATGTGAGTAACTTTAAGAAAAGAGGCTTACCATAGGAGGGACACAACGAGAGGTTAAAGATCAAACCTCAGAAAATGCAAGCTCCCTGCACTAACCGGACACAACCAAAGATACAGAAACCTAAACAACAAGCATCCCAAAACTGCTCAGTAAGGGAACCAAACATAAAATATCTAAGGAACACAGAAACTGAAAAGAAATGCAACCAGTAGGACAAAGGCTTAGGTGAAATGCACGGACGAACATGCAACCGATAAAGGAAAACTGTCGGGCAGCAGCTAAACCACGTAACTTCCCATCACACTCGGTAACTCCACCAAGCTACCAAACATCTACACCATCTAACATCAACCACACTTGAACTAAAACGTCAATCAAAATCCAGAATCACGCTGCAAGCTCAAAACCGAGAGGCACCTAGGAGTAGTTTCTCTCTCTAGGTTGAGAGCATCTTTCTCTAGCCTCTTCTAGCCTTAAAATTATGTAATAAAAGTAGTCTACTCTGTTTTAATTCTACTTATCGCCAGCCTTACTATGTTTGCTTTTAGTCTATAGTGTATGGCTATTTGCTACGATGAGTTGCGATCGAGAATGTGAGGAGTAGGATTCAACACCCTTGGCCTTCCATGCTGCAAAAATCTATTGATTGGAGATCACAGTACTTCATTGTGTTTGTGGGTAATATTAATGGGTAGACTTCTATTGTGTTTGTGGGTAATGTTAATGGGATTTCTATTAGGACGTTAAGGCATGTTGCTAGTTCTTTTAGATTAGTGATTGATGTATTAATTCCTTCTACACTAGAACACAAGTCTTTTGTTTCTGGTTTCACATATGTTTTTGTAAGGTTTAGGACAAAGGCCGAAGCTTCTAAAGCTGCATTTGGGAGGTCTTCTCTAAAGATTGATGGCTATTTCATTTTTGTTATGGAGGAAGTGGTCTTCAATTCTAGGTGATAGTCTGCCATTACCTACCTGTTTCTCCTAAAGGTACTCATGGTAGGTGTAATTCCCGTACTCCTAATTATAGATATGATTTATTTTGTTGCCCATTTATATAATTAAATTGATTGATATTATTATTATTATTATTTGATTAGTGGTGATTGATCTACTAGCCAAATTATAGGAGTGATTATTTAGGTAGTTACTATTGTGAGTATTAGCACTATTTTAGTTACCTTTTTGTTTTAGAGGGATTAAAATGTTAAAATAAGTTTCCTAGACTCATGTATTTTTTTCTTTTGGTTCTTTAGGAGAGGAGCAGATAGTTGGAGACAAAAAATAGTTAGCAAGGGAGAAGGAAGAAAGTTCGATTGAGACTTACAATTAAGGATAAATAAGACATGATTAAGGATTTATCTTTTTCGATATGCTTATTCGAGAGTTAGAAATAGTAGAGAGTATTTTTTTATTTAAAGTTTATTTTGTTTATAGGTGTTGCTATTTTGTTTGGTCGAGGAATTTAGATTTTGTTTAAGGTTGGATTTTGGTGAGTAAATTGAATATTTTTGTTGTTTAAAAATGCTTACTTTGGTATTAAAATCTGGAATGACATAGTTATTTTGTGTTGCAATAAGGAATTTTGAACTATATGTTTATAAAAGTTTTGCATTAGCAGAATTTGTATTTTTTTAATAGAAATGAATGATATATATCAATGTTCCGAAACTAAGTTAGAAAAGAAAAGGATTTGGATAGCTAAGGCATTGGAAAGTGACGTGTGAATTACCTTGTTTCAACTATGATGATTCATGATAGTACTTGTTTCCAGCGTTAAGTTTAATTGCCTATTATTTCTTATTTTATTTTAAATAAACATTTTGGAATAGACTCTTAATTGCCAAATTTTTATTATAACAGCTTTGTCTTAATCCCTTCTAAAATTCATATAATCTGTTTTGCTAAATTGAAGACAGTTTCTAATTTTTTAATCATCATTTTTGTACTTTATTAGCACTGGCATTTTTTATTCTTTATTGATTTTAAAAGAAACAAATATAGTTTTCATTTTCTGTTCTTATTGACATGTATTAATAACTTTCAAAACATGGTTTTCTTTCTCTTGTTTTGGTTCTAGAAAAGAAAGAAGAAAGAAAAAATGCTTTTAGATTATACAATAGTAATATCGTACTAGAACCAATATTTCCTCGAGTAAGATAAACGAATGGAGCCCAAATGCTTTTCTTTTCCTGTATTGCTCTTAGTATTTATTGCACATATGTTGTTATGGGATTCAGGTGTGAACTACTATCAACTTTTCAAATTTTTATGTGCATACTTAAATTATCATTTTGGACTATAAAATTAATATGTTTAATTTAATTGATTTATATTTTTAAAAAATGGCTTAGGTGACAGATTTATTTGTTGGAGGAACATGTTCCACTTATTTTGATTGAATCCCATCGAGCATGATAAAAATGCTCACTATATTCTGTCAGTCCGACCATCCTAGTGGGATAAATAGTTAGAATTGAATTAAACTAATGCCCAATAAATTTTTGTGAAGGTTGAGCCATGTAAAATATATTGTTTGTTTTAATAATATGACATGTTTGTAATTCAGTCTGATATAGTAAATGTTTAAATTTTGATTTTAAGTAAAAGTGAAATTATGATATTTGTTTAACATTATTTATATTTTATTATATTTTTCAAACCTGATCATTACAAGAAATATAATATTTATTCATTAAGCGTGTTAGCTCACTCCATAAATACTTTTGCATTTCAGAAGCTTCAGATAGTGAGAGTTTTGATGTATCTAACGAGTGATAGAAGATATAACTTTGGAAGACATTCTCTAGTTTTGAGGAATGTTTATTTTTTGACTTTGTTGGATATTTGATATTTTTGTTACTATAAAAATTTATTTGAGAATATTTTGGAGATTGTTGTCATTCTATTAAAGTATTTTATGATATTTTATAATGAATCATAGGTTTGATAATGTGACTCCAAAGAGCAGAACAAATTGTGTGTCTCTGTATCAGTGCGTGTGCCGGAACATGCGTCCTATATGTAAATGAAATGTCTGTGAACTCGCTAGATGATTCACCAAGGCTTCATACCAATGATCCTATGCTTCGCATTATTGCGTGCCGTCCAGATGAACAAAAAAAATGAACAAGGACACGATGATGCGGATGTGTTGTCTGGATACATGTCGACCCAATGGTGCGTGTCATCTTGTTGACAGATTAGTTCCTGCAAAATAGAAGAAAAGTGAGTCCATACTTGAGCAGCAATCTGATTGTCGACGAACACATACTAAAGTGTATTCTTTGAGTGGCAACCATGACATCTCAATGCCAACTGGACTCGGATCTGGTCTCTAATAACTGTCTCGATTGGGATACAACCATGACACAGTCTCCAACAAAAGAATTATATAGTTGTAGGGATTGATGGTCCCCAGAATAAATGAAAAGGAGTCTGAACAGTAGAATGCTCTCTAACTATCTACTACATTGACTTGGTAGTAAACCTACTATCCGGCGTATCTTTCCACAGCATTTTGTCCGGGGTATCAACTAATAAAGGCAGACTGACAATCCGCTCTACCATAAAAAAGGAACTGTCTGGCAAAGAAGATCGAAATTCTAGTCTCAACCATCGAAAAAATCAATGACCTGAGCTGAAGTGTGAGGTGAATTGTACAACTGTTGGGCAAGCCTAGCATCCCCCTATAGATACTTTGTGGTTGATAAGTTTGAATGTGTAGTCGACCAGACATTTTGTCAGTGGTCGTCCGCAAGTCCTCTTTCCACTTGCGGTTGATACTTTTTAGAATACGGTAGTCTGAAGGATTTTCATGTGATCATCCGCAAGTCCACTGCCTACTTTGTTGACTGCAGACTTTTTAAATGCGATCGACCGCATCTTCTCTAGTTACCATCCGAAAGTTGAATAGAATTTCTTGAAAAATCCTATTTTGCTATTCTTTTAAGCTTCACATTAATAAACATGTTAGAAGTTGCATTACCAAACCCAAAAGCTTTCTAGGTAAGCAAAACACTTTTTTGTCTAATGACTTTGTGAATATATCAACTAATTGATCATCCATAGGCACAAAAGCATGTGATATATCACATTTTAAAACATGATCTCGTAAGAAATAATGTTTAATATCTATATGCTTAGTTTTACATGTTGTATAAGATTCTTTGTTAGATTAATGACACTAATATTATCACAATTGATAGTAATACAATCAAAGTTCAAGCCATAATATTTCAAAGTTGTGTTAATCCATAAAACTTGTGCACAACAACTACCAATAGAAATATATTCAGCTTCAGTGGCAGAGTGAGATACGCATGCTTGTTTCTTACTATACCGAGAAACTAAAGAGTAACCAAGAAATTGACAATGACCACTAATACTCTTACGTTTTACTCTACAACCTGCATAATCAGCATCGGTATATGCAGTAAAATCAAATGCTACAAATTTAAGATACCATAAACCAAAATCTATAGTCTCTTTCAAGTATTTAAGAATATGTTTGACAACAATTAAGTAGGAATCTCTAGGAAATTATTGTAATCTAGCACATAGGCACACAAAAAACATAATATTAGGCCTACTAGTGGTTAAGTATAAAAGAATGTCAATCATACCTCTATACTCGGTTTGATCAACAATCTTACAATTTTCATCATTGTCCAATTTGATGGATGCGGCCTTAGGAGTATCAATCTCCTTTGAATCAACCATGCCAAACCTTTTAAGTAGTTTCTTGGTGTACTTGGCTTGGTTAATGAATATAGCTTATTTTGTTTGATTAATTTGTAGCCCAAGAAAGAAGTTCAACTCACTCATCATGCTCATTTGAATAGTCAAGATGTCAAGATATCATCAACATAAATTTGAACAGTCAAGATGTCATGTATTTGTTTTTGATAAATAGTGTAATGTCCACTATTCCTCTAGAAAATCATTTTTCAATGAGACTTTTCATACAAAGCTCTTAAAGCTTGCTTTAAGCCATATAAAGCTTTTGAAAGTTTGTAAACATGATTTTCAAAAGATTCATGCACAAAACCAGGAGGTTGTTCAACATAAGCTTCCTCTTGGATGTAAAAATTAAAAATGCACTTTTTACATCCATTTGAAATAATTTAAAACTTTTAAAAGATGCAAATGCAAGTAAAATCCTAATGGATTCTAATCTAGCCATATGAGCAAAACTATCATCATAATCAATGCATTCTTCTTGATTATAACCTTAGAAACTACTACTTAATTAGAGGTAAAACTAGAGATATCCAAAATATGTTAAACTCTAAAACTATACCTCTAGTTTCTATCTAATCCAACAAAGCTTATCTTCAAATCTTGATAGTCTTAACTTGAAATCTTGTCATTGCATGGATTTAGATAATGAATCCAAAAGTTCTATCACTTGTATAATTAAGTCATTAGTCTTCATCAATGTTTGTCATGAATCAAAATTAAAGCATTAAAAGCTTTAGGGCTTTCAAATTTTATTATTATATTCTTTTTATTTCTTTTTTAATACTTTAAACTAGTTTTTAAACCAAGTCTAATGACTTAAATTTTAAATGTTTAAACTAGTTTTTTAAGTGTTTAAACTTAAATTATATAATTTTACAAGTTTTTGTGGATACGATCTCTACTTTCCCTATTTACATAAGAATTATTAGGTTAAATTTGAGAACTGTACGACAAGCCTAGTCAAATTTTGATGCCGTTGCCGGGGATTCGTTCAAAACAAAATCTCAATTTTTTTTTGGTTAATTGTTTTATCTTATTTTATTCTCAATTATGAATTCTTATAATTGTTTTTAGGATAGTTCTAGAATTGGTGATGTGAACTCTTTTGAAAATAATATTTTAAATTTTGTTGGAAATTTTGAAAATAAATTTTTACATTTTTTTTAAAAGAAAGATCATATCTTCTAACTTTTTACCTTTTGGTTTTTAACAATATCTCATAGTCCTTTATCAACATCGATCACGACTTTTTAATACAGTTAAAACACATTAAAATTATTCATGCATGTTAGCTCAAAAAAGGATCAAGGGATATATTTAAGTATGATTATTTCGGAGAGGCTCAAGCAACCAAAGAATGCTTTATGTCATCCTAAATCGAACAAGATTTTTTTTGAATTTTATCTTAATATTGTGAAAGAATAAGTTCTAATGTGTAGAGATTGACTTTAAATATAATAAAACACACAGTAAACTTACATTATCATCAAGTCACAATACTAATGTTTTAAACTCTGTGTTTCATAATAAAATGAGTTAGGCACATAAGTTAAATAAGAATAGTTTTATCAAATTTCTAAGATATTCATTTGAATTTTTGAAATTTTTTGCAAAAAAATGTGTAATCATAAAAGAACTGAAAAATTTTAACATGAGATTATCTATCATCTCAAAAAGCTATAATACTATCATTTATTCAACACAAAACACACAAATCATTGAAAACAATGTTTCTAAACATGCGAATCAAAAATTAAATGAGTTGAATCCTTGATTTCATATTCAGAGCAATAAATCATAATAAAGATATGAGTAATGTCACATATATAGAATACGAATCATTTTCTATTAATACACAAACATAGAGAATAGACAGATATATATCGATTCTACATTTTGAACTAATATAAAAATTAGAAGAAATTAATAATTAAAGGTGACGTATTCTCTAAAAGGAAAAAGTCATGTATATAATTCATAATTATACCTTGTTATTGAAAGTAGGAATTAAAGGTCATAAATGATATAAATTAGTTGCGAAAAGTTATAACTAAGTAAAGAATATAATGTCACTATTAACATTAAAATAGTAAAATATATTTTAATTTCATGTCAGAATGAATAAGGGTAATTTAGTCGAACACTCTTCCTTAATTGATGATAAATTATTAGTGTATTACTATGGATAATGAAAGAGTGAGAAATATTCTATCTTACTCTTTCAAGATAATCCCAACTGCAACGATTTATTTAGGAAAGATATCTCTTATATTATGAAGATATGAAATGATCTTTCATGATTCACAAATTAGGATAAACATTGGATATTCTCGCTGCCTATAAATACATGATCGAGCAAAAGTGTTCTTAATCGGTTTATTTTCGTTTCTTTTAGTAGTTTTATCTGTAAAAAAATAGTTATGGGAATGGAACATAGTAGGGTGTTAATTTTGCTTATTTTTTCTCTGCTTTGGGGATGTGTTTTGTGCAAAGAATGCACTAATATTTTTCCTCAACTGGCATCTCACACCTCCCGGTATGAATTGCTCAAGTCAAACAATGAAACTTTGAAGAAGGAGATTTTCTCCCATTACCATTCCCATAATGATCATGCTTCCATGCCCAATTTGTTTCCAAGGAAGATGCTGAGGGAGGAGGACCAACATGATTGGGAAAGGACCTATCGTGAAATCAAGAATCAGGGAGGGATCAAAGGGCCTGATGGAACTTTCCTAAGGGAAGTTCCATTAGAAGATGTGAATTTGCATCCTGATTCCATTCATGGGCAAGGACAGCAGACCAATTTGGAGTATCTGTTGCTCTTGGATGTTGACAATTTATTATGGAGCTTTAGGAATACTTCTGGTTTACCTAAACCAGGCAAGCCCTATGGAGGTTGGGAGGATCCATCAAATGAACTCCGCGGTCATTTTGTAGGTATATCTGTTTCCTTAACTGTCAACTAAAATAAAATCATATAAAAGATCGATGGTTCTCTCTTCATTAAATCTTATTTTCACTCGCCTCATTTAAACTTTGTTATTGAAATTTCGTAATTGACAATAAATATATAAATTGTACTCGTCTCTTTTTAATGTTTACTTATAAATTTTTCTTTTGGGTGACATAATGAAGGGCATTACTTGAGTGGCACGGCGAGAATGTGGGCTAGTACTCACAACGAGACTATCAAAGAAAAAATGACAGCATTAGTTGATGGTCTATACCAATGTCAGAAGAAATTGGGTAATGGGTATCTTTCTGCCTTTCCCTCTGAGGAATTTGATCGTTTTGAAGCCATAGAACCTGTATGGGCACCATATTATACAATTCACAAGGTATGCACGTAACCAATTATTTTATCTCCTATATATATTGTTGACAAAGTAATTTAATTAGCATGACTATTTTGAATCTTGTAATTAATTATGAACTTAATTTGAACAGATATTGCAAGGTCTACTTGATCAATACATCTTTGCTGGAAACCAACAAGCTTTTGAAATCATGAATTGGATGGTTGATTATTTCTATAATCGGGTACAAAATGTTATACAAAAATACTCCATTGCACGACACTGGGCATCGCTAAATGAAGAAACTGGTGGCATGAATGATGTTCTTTATCAATTGTATGCCATAACAGTGAGTACTAAATAATTAATATTTTATTCACTTATAATTTGGTTTAATCATAATACTTAAATTTCTATTTACCATATTTGTTTTCTTCTATATGGTGTGTATTAGGGAAACAAGAAGCACTTAATATTAGCCCACCTGTTTGATAAGCCATGTTTCCTTGGAGAGCTTGCTGTTAAGGTAGTATATAGCTGCTTCATTCTTTTAATTATACAATGCAAAAAAAAAAAAAAAAGGTATCAATTTGTTAAATAGACCTAATTTAATTTCTTTCCATTTCAGAAACATGATTAATTACGCTGTATTTAATATTTATATTAATTCTGCAGGCTGATGATATTTCTGGTTTCCATGCCAATACTCATATTCCAGTTGTTGTTGGAGCTCAAATGAGGTACCAAGTCACCGGAGATCCACTTTATAAGGTAAATATCAGCCGTAGTCATTCTATATATTGGTATTTTTTTTTTTCAGGTAGTATATAATGGTATTATTTTCACATTATTAACCATTTTTTTCGTTTTTTAAATAAAAGTCAATTTTAATCTTTTGCATATATATATATATATTAAGCATATTCTTAAATCTAATTTTCCCTTTTTCATTTATAACTATAATTTTTATTCAAGTATGGAAAGAATAAACTATTATACTATTAGGCCACTATTGTTGATCCTTTGTTTAATAGGGCTTTGATTAACTCTTCTCTTGTTCCTCTAGGAAATGTCAGCATTCTTCTTGGATATTGTTAACTCTTCTCACACTTATGCAACTGGAGGGACAACTGTGTATGAGCACTGGTAAAAACCTTTCCAGTATTTGCATAATTTTTCTTTTGTCATTGATTTCTTTTGACTAAACTCGTTTGCATGATTATCCGATCATTAATAGTAACACTTATTTGTTGCCCCTTGTAAATGCCTGAACAGGAGTGATCCAAAGCGATTAGCATCCACTCTAACATCAGAGACTGAAGAGGGCTGCACAGTTTTTAACATGTTGAAGGTAAGTCCATCTCCAACCATGGATCCCATCATCAGAGTTTCATGTTTGTGGATCTCATTTCATTCTATCAATACGAACTCTATAAATTATAACTAAATTATTTGTAACTTGCAAATAAATTTGTAGGTTGCTCGCCACCTCTTCACATGGACGAAAGATGCAGCATATGCAGATTATTACGAGAGGGCCTTGACAAATGGAATTCTACCAATCCAAAGAGGAACGGAACCTGGAATCATGATCTATATGCTTCCACTAGAACGTGGTGCTTCCAAAGCTAGAAGCTTTCATGGATGGGGAACACAGTTTGATAGTTTCTGGTGTGACTATGGCATGGGAGTTGAAGCATTCTCAAAGTTAGGAGATTCAGTATACTTTGAAGAGCCTGGAAACAATCCAGGGCTTTACATCATCCAGTACATATCAAGTTCATTAAAGTGGAAGTCTGCTGGAATTCTGCTGGACATGAAAGTAAACCCTATTGTATCATGGGATCCTCTCCTTAGAGTAACTGTGACAATTTCTTCAATGGTTGTAATCTCTGTCCTTTTCCTGACTAAATTCTCCTCCAACTGTAGTTATTATTCACCTGTTAGATTTTTAAAGTTTGTGATCAGTCTACACAAGAAGAGTATAGAAGAGTATGTTATATATATAAACTGAACCTAATCTCTATCAATTTAAACTTTTAAAGCAATAAAAATATTGTAATTTGATTTGACTTTTTTTTTCCCAATTAATCATATTTTAGATTTTGTTTTTCTTTGATGGTGTGAATTTTTTTCTATAATAAAAGAAATGGGATAAAGTTGTACATCTTAAACATACTTTTTACTAAGTAATGGCTTCTTTTGTTTGTTAAATAATGCAGGAAGAAGAAGAAGCAACAAAGTCAACATTGAATTTCAGGATACCAGTTTGGGCTTATGGAGATGATGCAAAGGTGTCACTAAATAATCAGAAATATTCCCAACTCCAGCCAGGTTTCTTGTTCTTATTGTGATTATTTAAGATTTACTCTCATTCAAATTCTTAGACTTTCCATTCTTACTGAGAATAATGTTGGTAATTTATTGTGCATGAAAAATCAGGCAATTTCCTGTCAATAAGTCACAGCTGGACTTCAGGTGACAAAATCTCTATTGAGCTGCCTTTAAATCTTAGAACTGAAGCCATTCAAGGTAGATTAATCTTTAGAGCTCTGTTGCTATAACTTACGTTACACTAGTTATAATAATATATATTCTGACATGGTCTCCTACTCCTCCTCATGCCAGATGATCGTCCAGAATTTAATTCTCTTCGTGCCATTCTCTACGGCCCTTATGTTCTTGCTGGTCTATCAACTGGTGACTGGGACGTCGAAACACGGTCGAATTCATTATCTCTTGAAGACTTAATCAGTCCAATTCCAGTGGAATACAACTTAAATCTCAAGTCTTTTAGTCAAGTATCTGAAGGGTCAAGTTTTGTCCTCACAAAGAACAGTGGAACAATAAGAATGGAGAATTTTACCAAAACAGGAACTGATGTTGCAGCGGGTGCCACCTTTAGACTCATCTCGACATCAGAAGAAGAAGAAAAAGTGATGCTGGAGCCATATGATTTGCCTGGTTCAGTTCTAATGCATCAAGGAAAAGATGAATATCTCACAATTAATGTGAATGATGCCTCAGAAGGTGGTGATGATCAGTCTTGTATTTTCAAAGTTGTTCCTGGGCTGGATGGAAAAGAAGGAACAGTTTCTTTGGAATCTGATAACTTAAAGGGTTGTTATGTATATAGCAACCTTCATGACGAAAGCAATTCTGATGCAAGAATCAAGCTTAGCTGCAAGGCTGCGTCATCCTCAGATGATGAACATTTCAACCAGGGAGTGAGCTTTACAATGGAAAATGGGTTCATCAAATATGATTTCATGAACTTTGTCTTGAAAGGGAAGGATAGGAACTTCCTTCTGACTCCACTGGTTAGCATTAGAGATGAATCTTACACTGTTTACTTCAACTTTAGTAAGGCTTAGTTGAGTTATAAGTACTAAGTATGATTAATGGTATGGAATAACTTTATATGTGGAGTAGTTAGAAATTATAAAATAGACTAAATCAATGAAACCTTAATTGCCTTTGACTTGTTTTTTGATTGATCATCGTAGAAATGAACGATGCAAATATTGATTTTCATATTAAAATATTGTTGGGTGAGCTGAATTACAGGCTGCTGTGAAGCCAGTGATCATGCCATAATTTGTTCCTTGTGAATAAACGTGGGAAATTCTATGAAGATCTGGGCAGATTTGGTGGAATTGGAAATTGTGCATGGACAGGCTCTTAATATCATGTAAATTAGGATAGAATCTTATTTTCCTTCTATATGTAGTTATCAGAATAGTGCAGGAAAGTTGTATGTAATCAGTTCATACTTCTGTAAAGTTTATGCATTGTTTTTGCAGTAATAAAATTCTAAAAGAAATTTTATATGGTATTAAAGCAAGGTTTAAAACCTTTGAAATTTTGAGATCATTTTTACAGTATTCTTATGGCAGAAAGCAACACAAATGGTAGCCAAGAAATTTCATCAGTCAAGTCCAATTCAGGACAACAGACAATAATGGATGTAACGTCAGCATTCTACATCCATCCGTCTGATCATACAGGTCAAGTGTTCGTATGTGATTTGCTTAATGAATCCAATTATGGGGAATGGATGAACTGGTAGGTTTGTGACTTCAAAAAAAATTAGCCATCTTGGAAATGAAGCAACCAATAAGATATTGGGGCCGTTGAAACATGATAAAATTGTCCAAGGTATTTGAAGAGTAAATTGAATGAAATGATAACCAGAAATTTGGTTGGCCTAGTAAAGACATACTAGCTATATGTTTTTTGGGGAACACGGGGGCTGAAGTTTGGCAATGCTTGACAAGTCTTGACCAAGAATTGTTTGGTATGGTTGCAATGATAGTTTGGCAACAAGGCTGAAATTTTTTTTGCCCACAATTTTCGGTCAAATCACTTGGCTATAAATAGGTCACTTCTTCAGATCATTTAATACATCCCAAGTGAAGCTTTCTTCTCAACATTTGAGAGAGCAAAGCAAGCAACATCCCAAATATTCAAGCAGCTTAGTTATAAAAAACAATTGGTTTCTCAAGTCTTTTCTCTAAGTGGTTCTTGAGAGAATAGAAAGGTTGCTTGAGTGAGTGATTTGGTTTATGATTTTCTTGTTAGTGAAGAAAAACCAAACAAAGATATAATTGAGATTTTTGTGGGAAGTGACGTTGAGAGATAAGAGAGTATTTCTCTTGTATACTTATTATTCGAATTGAATAAAAGTGAGATCTCCTTCCGTGGACGTAGGCAAGTTGCCGAACCAGGTAAATTTGTGTGTGTTATTTATCATTTTCATATCTAGTAATTTATTTTATTTCACTGTGTGCAACAACATGAACGACATGTCCACTACCTTTTTTGCCAAAAATGAAATAGGTTTTGTGGATGGCACCATACCCATGCCTGCACCGAATTCATCAGATTTGGCACATTGGATAAGAAGTGATGCCATGGTGAGAGGTTGGCTCAAGATTTCAATGGAGAAGACAGTCGAACATAGCATTCGATATGCTAAGACAACATTTGCGAAATAGATGTTTGACGAAGCCTGTTGTACGACTCTCAAATTTAAACCTAACAATTCTTATGTAGATAGGGAAAGTAGGGATCGAATCCGCAGAGATTTGTCAACTCTTAAATTAAAATCATTAATCGGAAAAGGTTTTGGGGGTTTTGGTATTTTGAGAATAAGATAATGACAACAATTAAAATAAATATTTTTGAGGTTTTGGATTTTGTAAACAGAATAAAAACGACATTTGGAATACAAATGATATAAAAAACGCTAGCAATAAACTACTATCAAGTTATATTTTTTATGGGATTAATCATAGATAAATACATTATTAATTTCTAATTTAATCAAACACCACTACCAACCAGCGTGTATAGGATGCTCAATCAAATTGCATTAAACAAACAAGGCATCACCAACATTAAATTGTATATAACAATTAGCTTAATTATATACAATTTAAATTATATAATTCCACTACTAATTTAATTAAGTCAAGAGTTGCAACTTAATTAAACTAGTAGATGCTACTTGAATCATTAATACAAGATTAATAATCCTAGCTATATAATCACATTCATTAACTAGATTGTCAATCCAATTAATTCACACAATTATATTGGTTAAAACAGGAATTATATAAATACTTAATTAATATATATATATAAGTATATTAAATAAATACACACACACACACATATATATATATATATAGAAAGAAAGATTGGATTTATATTAACTAAAGAAATTAGGCGGTTCAACCGAACATTTAATAAATTAAACTAAAAGTATGGAGGCTCAGTCTTCCATAAAAAAAAGAATTAAAGACATAAAAATATATTAAACTAGTTAAGAGGTTCAACCTTCCATAATACAGAAAATAAAATACATAAAAGTAAATTAAACTAATAGGTGGCTCGGCCATCCATTTGCAATATTTAAAGTGTATAAAGCAAAATAAATAAAGACTATGCGAGTAAACCGACCATAAGTCCAATTAAATAAATCCAAATGAAAATTATCTCATAATCCCATTTATTAATAACTTAACACATATCATTGTTAACAAAATAAAATTACTCACAATACATATTTAATAAATATAAGATGGAATTTATAAACATTAGAAAGAAAATTTGAAAGATAAACTCAACGGAAATATTGAAATTATCCGGATAGAATTTCTTTACTATATTATTACAAAAAGCCTTGAAATATTATTCTAAAAAATCTGAAAAATATACTAAGATGAAGACAATAATAAAAGAAATAAATTGCAAAATAAATGGAGAAGATTTGAGCTAAATTGGTCTTTAAAGCTTCCTATTTATAGCCAAAAAAATTAGGGGCAAAATGGTCATTTTGCACTCCAAAGTCTTGAAAATTTAGTTGGTGGCCTAATTTCCCAACTTCGCCACATGTCACTTCCTCATTGATCCAAATTGCGGCTTCTAGAAGTGCTACTTGTCACCTTCTGATTGTGTCACTTGTCATCTTCCTATTGCGCCACGTCATCGGATGACATTGATTTTTTTTTTTTTTTTTATCTTCTCCAACATTTCTTCTTCTTTTTTTTATCTCTTACACTGAAAAACTTACAAACAAAGAAATAGAAGGAAAACGTGAAATATATTCATTAAATAACATAATTAACCGATTTTTAAACAAAATATGGTCATTAAATAACATAAAAATCAGTTAATTTATGAGTACATCAAATTCCCCCACACTATCCCTTTACTTGCCCTCAAGAAAAATATAAACACAAAATATACAAGTATAAATAATAAGGTAATAAAGTGTTATATTAATTTCAATACAACTTTCACAATTAACCCCTTTTTATTTAAAAAAACATTGTGCTCGTGTGCTTGAATTTCATTTACAAGTTTAACATTAATATTCAAAGTTAACAAAATGTGACCGTCAAAAACATAAAACCTTTAATAATTTTTTTTTAAACATGCTATCAATATAATGAAAGGATAATAACAAAGTCACTTATAAATAAAAATACATTCTTAGTTTCTCAACACAACTTATAAACTTGTAAACTCACATACTCTCCACTAATGATGAAAATTTTTGGTCGATTTGGGTCCATAGGACTTTTAAGCTTATAATGTTAAGCTCGGGATTTGGCTACAAACGAAGGATAGGAATATACAAAATATATCAAGAGTTTAAATTGAGAATGAATTACCACCTCTTGATGAGAACCTTACCCATGATATCTCTTCTTTTCTTTTCTTTTTTTCATACTTTTCTTTTCTTTTTCTCTTTTTTTCCTTTTTTTTTTGTTTTTTTTAAGAGATCATATAAATGAGCTTTTTACCTTTCGATTTTTTTACAATATCTCGTAATCCTTTATCAGCAATGTTCATAACTTTTTCAAACAGATTAACACATGTTCATTGCATTCTCAATAAAGTATCTGGATAGAAAAGTAATAAACGAGGCTATTTATCAAAAAATTAAATAGTAATGAAACCATTCATATATGTTGGCTCAAAAATAGAATCGATGGATATATATAAGTATGGTTTGTTTAGAAAGGATCAAACTATCAAAGAAGGCCTTATGTCATCCCCAAAACTACCAAGATCTTATTTAAATTTCATCTCAAGCATGTGAATGAACAAGTTCTACTGTGCAGATAGTGACCTTAAATGTACTAAAACACATAGTAAACTTATAATATCATCAAATCACAATACTATTGTTTTTAACTCTGGGTTTCATAACATAAAAGATTTAGCCACATTAGTAAATAAGAATATTTTTGTCAAATTGTTAAGATATTCAATTGATTTACGAAAATTTGTTTTTTATAGAAAGGGGTACAATTATAAAATGATTGAAAAATTTAATACAAAATTACCTAACATCTTAAAAAGTTATAATACATGCATGATTTATTCAACAAAATAACAATTTATTAAAAACAATGTTTTTAAAGGTGTAGATCAAGAATCAAATGAGATTAATCACTTGACTCTTTACTCAAACCAATCCCCCCACACTTGACAATTACATTGTCCTCAATGTAAAAATACACAAAGTTTTAAAAACAATATTATTCCACAGCTTTTAATAAAAAGAAAATAACACACATTTATTTTAAAAGAAAAACTTAAAACTTTAACTCTAAATCCACTAAATCTCTGTTTTGCTTGTTACTGGAAATTGACCAGTTAATTGGAGATACTTCTGGATCTGTGTCTGGTACAAAAGTTACTAATTCATCCAATAGCTCATTGGTTGTGGGTGCAGATACAATTATTCTTCATGCTACAGGAGATAGAAGCTTATGTGTAACAGCAATGTCAAGAAATGCTAACAAACCATCAAAGTAGTGATCAACATTTAAAAGACCAATTGGTTTAGTATGCAGTTTCATATTAAACAATAATGTTAAATTGAACAAGCCTTCTAATACCTCATATCCTCCTGGTATGACTATGAAAGCATTACAGTTATGCAGCATGAGTGTCATGCGTTCATAAAATGATTTTGTTTGTACCTCATGTCCAATTGTTTTGCCATATATTTGTTTCAGAGGAGTGGGAATTACACCTACCTTGAGAACTTTGTTTGGCTGATTTGTTTCAATCTGAACAAGTGTTTGGTATGACTGGTGTGCTCGAGCAACCTCTCCAATTAATCCAGCATTTCCTCCTCTGTATACTAGACCGATCTTTCGATGAACTAGTACTCTTCCCAATTAGATAGCAACAATTAGATGCAAAACAGTAGTATCAATGGTCGTTCCTCCAAACACTGCGATGTTTGTTAGACTTCTAATTGATGGATTTTTCATAGTAACGACTTCAAAAGTGATTCTATTAGACACTAAAAAGAAAACAAACAAATAAAACAAATCAAAGAAGAAACAAATAAAGACAACAAGTTTATTGTTGTATGCACTTAATAAGTGGTAAGATCACCGGGGAAGAACAAATGAGTAAAACACAAGTTGAAGAAGGCAAAACAGAAAATCAACCGGATACCCAACTTATTTCTATTGATATTCTTCTTGCTCATCTTTTTAATATGGTTTTGAATCAAAGATCTCTAAAAGAACTCACTGCTACTACTCTTGATGAACTACCTTTATGCATTATTTTTCCACATGTTGATGCTAATTTTAAAATGCATACTGGTTTTATACAATGTTTGCCAACATTTAGTGGATTACCTGGAGAAGATCCACTTAGGTACATTAAGGAATTTCATGTTATTTACACTATTTCATGTTATAATCATCAAGGTTGTGTAATAAAACTCAAAGGTTGAGTGAGCCTTGATTGGTTGAGAGGTTATTTGTAAAACCCTAAGGTAAATTGGGTGAGCCTCTTTTGTAATCCCATTTATTTGATTAGTGAAGAGATTTGATAAAATCCTTGAGTAGGTAACTCAAGGTAGTGAATTAGGTTTTGTGGATAAACCGAACCATTATAAATCATTGTGTTCATTGTTCTACTTTCTGCATTTTATTTGATCACATTTTTACTCACACAACTAGCACACTAAGTGTTTGATATTTGTTGTCAAAAAGGTGTATTGTTGAATTAGGTTTAAAAAATCGGATGAAAACCTAATTCATCCCCTTTCTTAGGTTTTTCACGGCCCATTGGGCCAGCCCGAAATATAAATTGGATTAGGTTTCATTTTTCCTATCACGAAAAAAATCAGGCCTAAAATGCTGGGCCCGTTGACCAGCAGGCCAAATGGGTTGGGGTCATTTTAGCCCGTAAGCTGACGGGCCGACCCGATTCCTAAAAAAAATTTGTAAGCCACTCCTACAATAGGAATTTGTTATGTTTTGTAACTATTGTTACCCGGTTAGCCCTAAGCCCCCTCTTTTCTACACATAGAGCACCTCACAAGTCACACCCTCAGCCTCTCACAGTCTCAACTCTCACACCTCTGCCTCATCTTCTCTTCATTTCTACGCCATTGACCATCATTTTAGCTAGACAGCCACACTATAGCAGGAGCAGCTCTGTGAGACTATGACGATCCGGTGCTACTAGCCTGCGAGCTCTACCATAGCTAATGCTTTTCAGTCACCTCACAGGCTTGCTCTGTCACTCGCTACGTCTTGCGGTCGCCATCGCCATCACTGCAGAGTCTCTGTTCTGGTATGTTGCAGCTACATCTACAAGGCTACAAGAAGAAATTAGACTTTTGTTTTTTTATCTTATTTCTTTCAAGCAATGTTTTCTTCTAGTTTAATTTATTTTTCTCCTATTTCATTCTAGTTTTTTTATAATAATTAAACCATTTGCTGAAAAAAATTATCATACTAGAATTTTATGAACTGAGAGACCATGTCAGTGTGATAGCACATAAAAGACAAGTAATGAAATGGAAACACATAAAAGGATCACTCCACCAACTGTGATAGCAATCTGAGAAACTGCAAGAAATGAAAAGCAGCATACTGACGACAAAACTGTGCCATTGGAAAATATAACTTATCATCTCAGTAGCAAATTCACAATAACAACATCACGTTTCGCATAAAAAAAATGCAGTATCCGACACTTAACTTCATTTTGCATATTTTCTTTGGTAGTTTTTCCTTGATGGTATTGGTCTATCTCCATTGGATTTATGTTTAGTGTAGATAAGCATATTTAGACCAAATAACAGTTGAAAGATTCACAAAGTTACACTAGAGAAGAACATTGGAGATTCACATATGGAGTATTCATTATTCAATGACCCAAGTCATTGAAATGAACTGCAAATATTGGACAAAAGCCCACTTGATTATATCATAATGGAGCATGAACTTCAAGATGTGATTTTCACAATTTTCTAGCTACTGAGAGCTTAGCCCAAATTCACTACTAAATGGGTTGGGGGAGCTTTATTCCCATTCCCTGACTCCTTTGTAGTTCCAGATCATTAACTTCAGTTATTTTTATGTTTATGAATTCTGAAAATTAAATATTACTTTAAAAGATTGTGGGTTAAATTATGATTATAAAATCTATATTTCTTTTATGCACATATGAATTCTATTAGAAAAATCTATTAATCTCGATAGTTATATTTTTCTTTTATGCACATAACAGTTACTTGTATTGTTTTTTTTTTTTTTTTGCCTTTTCATTCAACTACATGTATCACAGCCTTGAATTTTTTAAATTATCAATTTAGCTTTGTTGTACTTATATTTTTTATAATTTGATTTAGAATTGCCCTTTGTTTTCAGGTAATTATTATTGGACTGCAATATCGATTTTGTATCAAATGGTGTGGATATGGATGATATATAGAATTGTCCAAAAGTAATGCAGGTAATGGCTCTAACGATTCTACTGTTGTTATGTCTACTTCTAACACTAAGAGGAATAATGATAATGGCAAAGAAGATGCTAGTGGAAGCTCAAGTTCTAAGAAATGTAGGTCAACTACATCTGATGTGTGGGAATGTTTTACTAAAATTGGTATGGTAAATGGAAAAGAAACATGCAAATGTAATGGTTGCGGGAAAAATTATAGTTGTAAAAGTGTTTCGAGAACCACTCATTTGAGGAGACATTTAGATAAATGTCATGCAATCTCTAGATATCATGATGTGAGGGGCTTGCTAGATAGACAAACTAGATTGGTAAAGTTTAGGAAATTTGATCCTAAAATTTATAGAGATTTGTTGGTTAAAGTTATCATTCAACATGATCTTCCATTTAGTTATGCGGAATATGAGGGGGTGCATGAGGTGGATAGGTACTTGCAACCTGATTTTAAACCCACTACTAGAAACAATTGCAAAGCTGATTGTTGGAATGTTTATTTAAGTGAAAAGGTAAAACTTAAGAAAGCAATAGCTACTATTTCTGTAAGAATTTGTTTAACTTCTGATGTATGGACTCCTGACAATTCTACACAAGGTTATATGGCTGTCACTGCTCATTATGTTGATGAAGAATGAAGATTAAATAGTAAATTGCTATCTTTTTTTCACTTTAAATAGTCCACATACCGGATTAGAATTGTTCGGAAAGATTTATGAATCTCTAAGGGATTGGGGAATAGACTCAAAAATATTTTTCGTCACCTTAGATAATGCCTCTAACAATAATAGCATGCAAAACATTTTAAAAGAGATGATTAATTTGCAAAATGCTTTGTTATGTAAAGGTGAATTTTTTCACGTGAGATGTTGTGCTCATATCTTGAATATTATAGTTCAAGAAGGAATAAAGGTGACAAGTAATGCTTTGCAAAAATTGAATGAAGTTAGTGGAGATATCTTGAAGTTGGATATGTCTACTAGATGAAATGTTTCATATATAATGTGTTACGGAAAAATTAGGATTATTCCTAAATCTAAATTGGAAGATTGATGGCAATTTATTTTGAAGATAAAAAGATATGCTATATCTTTTTATGAGCTATCTTTGGAGATAAATCTTTATTGGTTAAAGATTAGGAAGTCTACATGGACAAGAATATTGGAAGATATTGGAAGATATTGAAGTATATCCTTGATTGATTCCTATTAGGAGAAGAACAAGAATATTGGAAGATATTGAAGTATATCCTTGATTGATTCCTATTAGGAGAAGGACTGTTTGGAAGAGACTTCTAACTCTATATAAAGAGGATGTTCGTGCAGATTAAGAGGTGAACCGAATGCAATCAGAGAAAAAGGTGAATATTGAGAGAATCGGTTCAAAGGTTGTGAAGCAATAATCAGTTGCACAATGCTGAGAAATTGCTGAGCAATAGTTCGAGTTTATTCTATGTCTATGTGTGCTTATTGATGATACTCGAACAAGTAGAAGATTATACTTTGTATTGAACAAGTCCCTTAGTTGTTGAAGGGCATTTTCGAGTTGACTACTTAATCAAGTTGTTGGATTAAGTAGTTTGTTGAATGGTGTGAAATCGAGGCTGTTTTATCAACAATACTATAGTGAGGAGCTATAGTGATCGAGTGATTAGTTTGCAAGGAGTAGTCATAGGGAAAATTGTATTGAATCCCTTTGTACTTTTGAAGAGCAAACTAATCTGGGTGAGGGCCCCGCAGACGTAGACAAGAGGATTGTCGAACTGCGTTAACAAACGTTTTTGTGTGATTTACGTTTTGTTGAGTTGTTTTTCAGGTTAAGTTCTAGTTATAACTTCCAACGAGTTATAACTGACTGTTTGTATACTCAGCATTTCTTTCATAATGCTTGAAAGCACTTTGAAATATCGTCGTGCATTTATGAGTTTCATTTTTCATGATAAAAATTATAAATTTTGTCCAAGCATTGAAGAGTGGGAAAGAGTGGAGAAGATGTGTGCTTTCTTGGCCCCTTTTTATCGCATTACTAACTTGATATCTGGATCATCTTATCCCATAACAAATTTAAATTTCACGCAAGTTGCAAATATTGAAATGAAATTGAATGAGAATTTGACAAGTAAAGATGAGGTGATCAAAGCCATGGCATGAAGCATGAAGGAAAAATTTGATAAGTATTGGAGTGATTTTAGTGTAATTCTTGCATTAGGCTCTATTGTTGACCCACAAAAAAATGGAGCCTTTTGACCTTTGTCTATAAAAGGCTATATCCACATACTTATCAAGAAAAAGTTAATAGAGTTAAAGATGTTTTGCATAGGCTATTTAATGAATATGAACATAATGGAACATCAAAAGATCATCAATCTCATTCTCGAGCACAACCAAGTGAAACAATATCGTCATCGATGATGTGCATTGAAGATGTAAGATAACTATCCTTCATTGTATTGTTTTTATTTTTTATTGAAGCTTCTAATATATTTTTGTAATGCAATTGTATTTTTCTTTGGTCTAATTTTAGGAATATCATCAAGAAATGAGGTAAATGTCTTCGAATGATGAGAAGTCCCAACTTGAAATATACTTGGAGGAAGGATGCACAGTTGATAGTAACTTAGATGTGCTGGAGTATTGGAAGTTAAATAAGCATCGTTTTCCTCAACTTGTAATAATGGCTTGTGACATTTTGAGCATTCCAATCACAACAGTGGCTTCAGAATCTTCGTTTAGTATTAGTAATCGAATCTTAAATAAGTATAGAAGTTGTTTGCTCCCAGAAAATGTGCAAGCCCTCATTTGTACTTGTAATTGGTTGTATGGTTTCAAAGAAGTTGGAATATCCGGTAATTATACACTAATAATATTCTTTTTTTTACATGCAATTTGTTATTTGCATTATATAAGTTTCAATGTTTCATTTTAGTTACTAACTATTTCTTCTCCTTTAATGAATTATAGATGCACAACTACAAGACATGGAGGAGATACGAGTGCCTAAAGAAGATTCTAATGTTATTTTAATTAATGATGTAATTGTGGATTCAATATATTTGTTTTTTGTTGCTTGAAGATGGTTTGTATGTTTTAGTCTTTTGTGTAAAAGTGATGCATGCTAAAATTATGAGCATTTTGTTTATGGTTTGAATGTTTTTCATTTTCCTTGAAGATGATTTGTATTAGAATTTTTTGGAGTAAATGTATTGAAGAAAATGAACGAACATTATGTTTGATGGTTAAAATGATTTTTTTTGTTTATGTAGTAAATGAATGAACATTATGTTTGTGTTTGATGGTTTAAATGTTTTTTTTTTGTTTGCTTGAAAATGGTTGGCTTGTTTTAGAAGTTTTTGGTGTAAAATTGTAAAATATATTGTAGGCTATAGATATAAACATTACATAACATTTTGTTTTATCTTTTATGATTTAAATTTGTTGAAGTTGAGATGACATAGTGGGTTGTTTTAGTATTTTTTGGGTAAAATAAGTCTATAAATGTGTTGTTTGTTTGTAAATGGTTTAATAGATTTATGTTTTCAGCTAACATAAGATCATAACTTTTTTTTTTAAATTATAAATTTTCGAGCCATTTTGGCCCGTTGGCTCGTGGCCTATGTAGAGACTGGGATGAACCTCAATATTTCAGGTCCGTACAATTTCAGCCCGACCCAATTACATCGCTTGGCCCTTTCGAGCCCGCCTACCCGCCCGTTTTGCCACCCCTACTCACACTGCTAAGACATATTCACATATGACAAAGGATTTTTCATCCACTACTAAGCCTTCTAACATTACAAAGGCTTCGTCCATTGAGACTTCGACCATTATTCCAAGAGATGCACCGGTTGACATTGTTACAAGACCATCCTTATCCAGGTGACATTGCTACAGGACCATCCTCATCCAAGCACATAATTTATATAAGAAAGCCAAGGACACTCGCTCCCAATGCTTGAAGAACTATTTTTTTTGTTTTATTAATTTCTTTTCTATAGTAATTTGAATTTATTTCTATATACAACATTATGAACTTTTTTTGTAATTTCTTATTATACTTTTTTTAATGGTGACTCCTTAGTAGTTGAATGATTTCATTGTTTATTGACTTAGTTTTATCCTATCTATCCAATCTTTTTGAATGATGACCAAAGGGGAAGAATAACTAGTGTTGATTGCAATGTATAAGTGTTATCATATGTTATTACTTTATGTTTGGAAACTAACCATTTTTCAGAGCAAATGTTGTTCAAACATGAATAGCAATACAAGGGAGGAAATTGAAGTGAACTTGAAAATAAAGTTCATCAAAACCAAGAAGAAGAAGAAGAATAAATAGCTTTAGAAGGTTAAATATGGCTATCCTTGTTTTAAAATTCAAGTATTTCTAAGCTTTTGAGATATTGAGATTGAAGGAGAATGAGAATTTTTGTGTTGATAGAATTTCTAGATATCATTAAACTAAATGCTATAAATGATAAACATGATGCTTTACAAACACCTAGCATATTGGAAATGCGGGAGCACTTTTAAATATTTTATGCATATTCTTTAAACTCTTCCTTACTTCAAATCCTTGTACCTAAATGTTTTATTTATCACATTACATTAATATTTTTCATTATAAAAAAAGGAGGAGATTGAGAGCCCTAAAGCTTTTAATGCCTTAATTTTTATTAATGACGAACGTTGATCACGACTAATGACTTAATTGTACAAGTGATGGAGTTTTTGGATTTATGATCTAAATCCATGCAATGACAAGATTCAAGTGTTTAAGGAAGATTTGAAGACAAACATTTGTTGGATTAGATAGGAACTACATGTATACTTTTAGAGTTTAATATCTTTTAATATCTCTAGTTTTACCTCTAATTGAGTAGTGGTTTCTAAATGTTGCTCTATGAATTTAAAACGTTTTCAAAATAGTTTCATAAAGTTAAAATATGACCTAAGTATTTGAAATATTTTTTAAAATACATGTATTTGCTTGAAAGTTTTATGAAATCGATTCTACAACTTTTAGAGTTGATTGGAATCTTTACATGGGTAGTATGTTATGCAGTCGACTTGAGTGCATGTGCGGTCGACCCCACTGTTCATGCGGTCAACCTGACATCTCAATTCATCATTTGCAAATTGTCTAGAGCATTCGGGTATACTTGTGGATGATAGTGCAGACGACTAGCCTGTGGTGCAGTCGACCGCATGACTCCTGAATAGGATTTTAACAGACACATTTATGACTATTTGGAACACACATATAAATACATAAATATTTGAAAAACTTAGAACCATGTTTTTCTGAGCAAAATTTTGATATGCAATCATTTTAACATCTATGAAATATTCTTAAACCATTTCTAAACATCTATATTGTGAAAATCATCTTATAAGGGTTTTATATATTTAAAGGTATTCTTGAGTAATCTTGTGAAGTTATTACTCAAAAAAGTCTTTGTTCTGCAATGATATATCGTCACAACTAAGGTGATATCTATATCAAATCATCTCTCTTTATCTCTTGTAAAATTATTCAAGGTTGCATTTAGTTTAAAACTCTAAGGGTTAGAGTGAGTACTTAGAGTGTTAAACTCTTCTTGTGTCTTAGTTTCCACTTGAAGTCTTTGGATGCTCTGTCTTTGTTCACATTCATTCACATAATCGGGGAAAACTTTATGCTATAGCCACCAAATGTAATGTTTCTTGGCTATTCTCCCAATAAAAAGGCATACAATGCTACTGCCCTCACGCCAGAAAATTCTTCCACTCTATGGATGTGAAATTTTTGTAAGATCAGCCTTTATATTCTGCTTCTGCAATTCAGGGGGAGAATCCAAATTTTTAGTCACGAAATTTTGAGCAAGAATTGCAGAATTGGGACTCCATTATTGATACTTGATGTTGATCAAAACACAAATAGCTCATCTAAAATGTTCTCCCAAGTTGTCCCTTTATCAACTACATTATTTGAACCTGAAGTCCCACCAAATTCGTTACCACAACTTGAGCTTGAACAATCTTTTGTACCACTCCTTAAACCTGTTGAGCCTAGTCATCTAGTCATGTTGTTGCAAATCAGATCCCAAGTAATTCTGTTGAAAATAAAGAACTCGAAGTCTATTCTCGAAAAACAAAAACAATTGAATAAACCTCATTAGTGGTCTGCACAAACTTTGCAAAATCAAGCATCTACCTTGGATCCAATCTCCGCTAAAGACACACGAGGTAAGTCTGAATCTATTGCAATCCCTTTATATGAGAACTTCACAGATCTTAATAAACTAATTGCTCAAAGGAAAGGAGTTAGATCTTGCACACAATATCATATTCATAATCATGTGTCATATGCCAAACTTTTGCCTCATTTTAGAGCATCTGTCTCTTCATTGGATAAAATTCATATTCCTACTTTAATTCATGAAGCTTTACAGGTTCTATAGTGGAAATCAGCTACTTTTGAAGATATTCAAGCCCTTGAAAAAAAAATAGAACTTGGGAGATTACTAAACTTCCACCAGGAAAACAAATTGTAGGATGCAAGGGGATTTTCTCAGTAAAGCATAAATTAGATGGAAGTATTGAGCATTTTAAGGCCCGACTTGTAGCAAAAGGGTACACAATCATATGGGATTGACTACCAAGAGACATTTGCACCAGTTTCCAAGCTTAATACCATCTAAGTTCTTCTATCAAATGTTGTGAATCAAGATTGGCCATTGTTTCAGCTTGATGTGAAAAATGCTTTCTTAAATGGAAATCTCAAAGAAGAACTATATATCAATATTCCATTAGGTTTTGAAAACAACCACACAGCAAACAAAGTGTGCAAACTCAAGAAATCATTATATGGACTCAAGCAATCACCACAAGCATGCTTTAACAAATTTACCCGAGTTTTTGAAAGTAAATGGATACACTCAATCCCAAGCTAATCATACTCTTTTCGTTAAACATGCAACTGGCTGAAGGCATACAATTCTTATTGTGTATGTTGATGGTATAGTCCTCATAGGAAATAATGGAGAAGATATGAATCAATTAAAGAATTTACTTGTTAGAGAATTTGAAATTAAGGATCTCAGGCATCTAAAATGTGGAAAATAACCTAAGAAGTTAAGTTTAGAACCATTTAGTAGGAAGTTAGGTTTAGAACAATTTACTAGTAATATAATATTGTAGACAAGAAAACATTATTTCCATGGTTTATGAAGTGTGTCTAGAACTTGTCTAGTACACCTTGTATATATATTTTTTCAATTGATCAATAACAAAATGAAAAAACATTTTTCCAACAATAATCTATATGGTATTACTCTATCTCTGATCCGTAATTTGAACCTCTCTTTTTCTTTTCTTTTTTCTTTGTTTCCTTTCCCTTCATGCATGTCTGAAACAAATCAGACCTCCACAACCAGTTTCTCTTTTCCTACTAGTTCATCATCCTCAATTATCCCTGCTATGTTTGAGACCAATCTTGTCTCTGTGACCAATCACAAATTAAATGGTCACAATTATTTACAATGGTCTCAATCTGTGATGTTGTTCATCAATGGCAAGGGGCGTGATGATTACCTCACAGGAGATGCAAAGCAGCCTAACAAATCTGATACTCACTACAAGGTCTGACGATCTGAAAACAACATGGTAATGTCCTGGCTGATTAACTCCGTGACCACAGAGGTTAGTTAAAATTTCCTTCTTTATTCTACTACACAAGAAATTTAGGAGGCTGCTCATGAGACCTACTCTAGTAGTGAGAATACTTCTGAATTATATCAAGTTGAAAGTGTTCTTCAAGATCTCAAACAAGAAGACGGGTCAGTAACCACTTATTTCACTAATCTTACTCAATATTGGCAGCAATTAGATTTGTTTGAAACTCATGATTGGAAGTTTCCAGATGATGGCATCAAATTCAGGAAAATAGTGGAAACTAAAAGAGTTTTCAAATTTCTCATGGGACTTAACAAATCACTTGATGAAGTCTGGGTCGAATCCTTGCAATCAAACCTCTTCCTAGCTTACGAGAACTTTTTTTAGAAGTTCGGAGGGAAGAAAGTCGAAGAAAAGTCATGCTAGGATCATCAGGAAGATTACTAACCTTTGAAAGTTCAGCCCTTACAACATAGGAATCTGCCTTCACAAGAAGATGTTTTTGCTCATGCTGCTCGTAGTTCTCCCCAACACTTGAATGACAATAAGCCTAGGAAAGGGCAACCTTGGTGTGACTACTGCAAGAAATCAGGACACTTCAAAGACATATGCTGGAGATTCCATGGAAAACCTGTGGATTGGAAACCTATTAGAAGGTCTAATGAGCTTGAATATCATGGGAATGCAGCCTCCACTGAAGCAACTGATGTTGTAACTCATACACCTTTCACCAAAAATCAACCAGAGGTTCTTCAAAAGTTGATTAGCCAATCAAACATCCAATCAACAAGTGCTATCATTAGAACTGGAAGTGCTGCTCATAGAGGTAATACATCCATCGTTTATGGTGCAGCCATGACATTCTCAAATATTTGGATTGTTGACTAGAAATCAATTCTTGTTCTCATCTTATAACCAATGTCAGGATTTTATCTCAATACGAATAGCTGATGAATCATGCTCAACAGTGGCTGGCATTGGCATTGTCATTCTATCAAAAGATCTAGTCCTACACTCTGTTTTATTTGTGCTAAAACTAGATTGCAATTTATTGTCTGTGAGCAAACTTAATCATGACTTGGGTTGCATAACTAAATTTACTGCAAAATCATGTGTTTTTCAGGATTCAGGATCGAAAAAGATGATTGCCAATGCTAAGATTTGTGCAGGTTTTTATCTCTTCAAGCATGTAAGCTCTTCTAAAGGGAAAATATTGCAACACAGTTTGTGTCAGCTCAAAATGTTAGTTATCTAGTATCTCTTTGTCTTCAAGTCTTTTCAATAAAAATAGTACTATTATGATGTGGCACTACCGCCTAAGTCATCCAAATCTTATGTATCTTGAACGACGTTTTCCATCCTTATTTATTAATAGAAGTTCAAAATCTTTTCATTATGACATTTGTCAATTGTCTAAATACAAATATAGTTCCTATCCAACTCAACCATATAAATCTTCTCACCCTTTTTCCCTTATATACAGTGATATTTGAGGTCCTTCGAGAATCGTAAATATTACCGGGGCTCGCTGGTTTCTGTTATTTGTTAATGATCACACACGCCTAAGTTGGGTATTTCTAATTAAAGATAAATCTGAAACTAATCAAATTTTCAAAACCTCACCTCATGATAGAAAATCAATTTAAAACAAGCATTCAAATTCTCAAGACAGATAATGCCCAAGACTACTTCAATTCTATCCTAGGTGATTATTTGCAAACTCATGGGATTATTTACCAAAGTTCTTGCGTTGACACACCCCAACAAAATGGTGTGGCTGAACAAAAGAATCATCACCTTCTTGAGGTTGCCCATTCACTATTGTTTACCTCAAATGTTCCCAAGAGATTTTTGGGAGAAGTTATCCTCCCAGCCACTTACCTCATTAACAAAATGCCTTCTCGAATTCTAAATTTCAAAACTCCTAGACAAATAACTTGAAGCCTTTCCTAATTCTCACCTCATCTCTCATATTCCAATTAAGGTCTTTGGTTGTTCAACATTTGTGCACATTCATGCACAACACCGAGGGAAACTGAATCCTAGAGCCACTAGATGCATATTTTTTGGTTATTCATCTAACAAAAAAGGTTACAAATGCTATTACCCTCTTACAAATAAATTATTTCATTCTATGGATGTCACCTTTTTTGAACATCAACCATTCTGCCCCAATTCCTCAATTCATGGGGAGAATAGTATGATAGAATCTCATAATTGGGAGTGAAACACACTTATTGAAAATACACCCGAGAATAGCCACAAACTCTCACTTCTCCACCGCTCGAATCATTTCCTGAGTTAGCTGTAACACTTGTTAGGATACCCATGAGTAGTTCTGGTCCTGTTTCTATCCTAAGTAAGATTCCTCTTCCTATATCTTAACCAATCCCAATGAAAAGGACTGAAAAGGAATTACAGGTTTATACAAGGAAAAATCGAATTCAAGAACAAACTCAACTACAGCCTGTACAAACTCAGCATGATCCAAGCACTTTCTCAGTTCCAAAATCCACTGAAATCATACAATGTAAGATTGATCTCACTCCAGTTCTTTTGTCTGATCAAATTCCATATTCTTTTTCAGATCTGGATTTACCAATTGTAGTACGAAAAGGTGTTCAACAATGTACACAACACTCCCTTCATAATCATTTGTCATATGCAAAGTTGTCACCAAAATTCAAAGCCTTTGTGACCAAGCTTGTCCAAATTCCAAACTCAATCCATGAAGCTCTACAAAGACCCGAATGGAAGGCAGCCACTCTAGAAGAAATCAGAGCTCTTCAAAAGAATGGAACATGGACTATCACAACTCTTCCTCTTGGAAAACAAACTGTTGGGTGTAAGTGGATATTCTCAGTTAAACATAATGCATATGTCAATGTGGAAAGGTTTAAGGCACGTCTCGTAGCTAAGGGATATACTCAATCATATGGCATTGACTACCAAGAAACCTTTGCTCCAATTGCGAAATTAAACACCATTCGTGTACTCATATCTTTGGCAGTAAACTAGGAGTAGCCTCTGTTTCAGCTTGTTGTAAAAAATGCGTTCTTAAATGGAGACCTAGAGGAAGATGTATACATGGATATACCTCTAGGGTTTGAAAACATTACCACTGCCAACAAAGTATGAAAGCTTAGGAAATCGTTATATGGCCTAAAAGAGTCTCCCCGAGCATGGTTTTATAGATTCACTAGAGTACTCAAAAAGGATGGCTATGTTCAATGTCAAGCCGACCACACTTTATTTGTCAAACATGCTACTGATTGGAGACTCACCGCCCTTATTGTGTACGTTGATGACATAGTTCTTATAGGGAACCATTGGGAAGAAATGGAATGTCTAAAAAGGATACTTTCAAGGGAATTCGAAATTAAGGATCTTGGAAACCTAAAGTATTTCCTTGGAATGGAAGTGGCCAGATCAAATAAAGATATCTCGATGTCACAACGTAAATATGTCATCGACCTTAGTAAGAAAATAAGAATGATAGGGTGCAAACCAGTTGACACTTCTATGGATCCCAATACAAAACTAGGGGTTCGAACTGATGAATCAACCGTGGATAAAGGTAGATATCAACGCCTTGTAGGGAATCAATCTACCTAGCTCATACACGGTCGGATATTAGTTTCTTAGTCAGTGTAGCTAGCCAATTTATGAACCCTTCTAAGGAACACATGGAGGCTGTATATCGAATTTTGAAATATCTCAAAAGAGATCCAGGTAAATGATTGTTATTCAAAAAAACGATGAGCAAAATAGTTGAAGTTTTCACTAATGTTGATTGGGTTAGATCGCCTAAAGATCGAAGATCTACATTAGAATATTGTTCATTTTGTGGGGAAACTTAGTAACTTGGTGAAGTAAGAAGCAACCCGTAATTGCCCGTAGTAGTGCTGAGGTAGAGTTTCAAGCATTGGCACATGGAATATGAGAAGAAATTTGGCTAAAGAAGCTACTACAAGAGCTTAAAGTTAAGTCCGAAGGTCCTGTGGACATGAAATGTGATAGTCAATCAGCTATAGCTATAGCAAAGAATCCAGTTCATCACGATAGGACTAAACATGTGGAGATTGATCGTCATTTCATCAGTGAGAAGATTGAATGCAAAGTAATTACACTCCATTATGTTCCAACTGGACAACAAATGGCAGACATCTTAACAAAAGCTCTCCATCGTCCTAACTTCCAAGATTTATGTTCCAAGCTCGGCATGACAAGCATTTACAGCCCAGCTTGAGGGGAAGTGTGGAAAATAGCTTAAGAAGATAGGTTTAGAACCATTTACTATTAATATAATATTGTAGACAAGAAAGCATTTTTTCCATGGTTTATGAAGTGTGTCTAGAACTTGTCTAGTACACCTTATCTATATATTTTCTCAAGATCAATAATAGAATGAAAAACATTTTTCCAGCAATAATCTACATGAAATATTTTATTGGTATGGAAGTAGCAAGATCAAACTCTGGAATTTCAGTTTCTCAGCGAAAGTACATTCTAGATCTTCTCAAGGAAATAGGCATGCTTGAGTGTAAACCAGTTGAGACACCAATGGACCCCGACACAAAGTTAAAAGCTCGAACAGATGGAGTAGCTACCAACGTTCGGTGGGTAAGTTGATATATTTGACTCACGCACGCCCAGGTATCAGCTTTGCAGTTAGTGTTGTTAGTTAGTTTTTGAATAATCCTAGTGAGGAACACATGGAGGCTGAGTATTGGATTCTAAGGTACCTCATGAAGGATCCAGGAAAAGGCTTAATGTTCAAGAAGAACTCATCCAGATCTCTTGAAGTATATACAGATGCAGATTGGGCTAGATCTACCACTGACTAAAGGTCAACTTCAGGCCATTGCATAGTTTTCTTTTTTTATCAAAATATAAATATATGTATTGATCAAAGAAACACTTGTACAAAGAATCAAGGCATACCCATCGAAACACTCAATACAAAAGAACCTACCATACTACTCTCGAATCAACAAATCATCCTAGCGTACAAAAGACTTAGCGAAGATTGACAACAAACAACAACAATGAACTATGCATACAGTGAGAACATAACTATGTAAACATGTGATTTAATGCTAGCAACAATGAAGCCTATGTCTGGATTCTTCCCTTCAAACGTAACAGCATTCCTTGCCCACCAAAGTGGGTAAACCGTAGTAGCAAAGGTGCATCTCTTGACCCTAGACTGTCGTGTATTTCCTTTAGCCTCTTTCTTCAACCATTTTAGTCCACTCTTGATGGAGATCATAGATCTTCTAATATTAAGCCAGCGTCTAATTTCAGTTCATATTTTATCACTAACCTCACACCTAAAGAACAAGTGCCGAGAGGTTTCATCCATCAAACCACATAGCAAACAACGCAAATCATCAAGTAGCATCCTTAGTTTATCCTTCGTTGCTAGCCTCTCCTGAATAGCCAACCACAATATGAAAGTGTTTAGGAGTTACCGTTGCATTCCAAATCATTTGTGCCCAAATTTTCTTGATTCCTTTTTGCTTGAAGTATTGGTAGGCATGGGAAGCAGAAAAATATCCATCCAAGGACCACGAAGGCAGCAAGGAACAACCCAATTCCACATTGCCCATGGCTGCACAAATCATATCTCGAACCAACAAAATTCTATTGATAAGGGGAGATAAATCTTTGTGCAGCAATTTAGACATAAGAGCCATGTTCCAAGTGTAAGGATCCCGGAGGCCAAGTCCTCCCTCCGTCTTAGGCAAGATAACAACGCTCCACGCAACTAAGGCATGTTTCCCATTCCATAGAAACTTCCTACACATGGAGATGAACTGATTCAATACTACCTTAGGGATGGAAAAAACTGAAAGCCAAAAACACTTAATCTCCTGCAACACCACCGTAATGAGCTCAAGCCTGCCCGCATAGGAAAAGGAGGAAGCATTCCAGTTGGACAAAGCAGTAGTGGTCCGATTGAGGTATGCCTGGTAGTGTAAGACCTTCAATTTGCCAGCTATCAATGGAATGCCTAAATATCTGAACGGCATACTACCTACCTTGAAACCAGTAGCACTAAGAATTTGTTGCAGCTCCGAGTCTTCAATGCCTGCACAATATAAATCCGACTTCGCCTTATTGATGTATAAACCAGCTGCCACTGAAAAAGAGTTTAGGCAGTCCAAGACAGTTCGAATAGAAGTGGTGTCTCCTCTAGCAAGATCATGAGGTCATCAGCAAAAGCTAAATGAGTGATGTTTAGTTTCTTGCATCTTTGAAGAATCCATTGCATATTTATATGGGGAAATCTGGTTACTTGGAGTAGCAAAAAGCAGTTTGTAGTTGCCCGCAGCAGTGTTGAAGCTGAGTTTCGAGGCGTAGCACTTGGAATATGTGAAATTAAAAAGACTATTGAAAGAACTCAAGATGGAAGTTAACAAACCGATATAAATAATATGTGACAGTCAAACAGCTTTAGCTATTGCAAAAAACACAGTGCATCATGATGGAACAAAACATGTAGAGATAGATCGACATTTTATCATTGAGAATATAGAGAACAAAGTAATATCTCTTCGGTATATTCCTTCTCAACATCAAACAGCAAATATTTTGACAAAGGCTCTTTCCTATCCAACACTATAAGTTAAATTCCAATCTGGGTGCGTTCAGTATATACAGTCCAGCTTGAGGGGGGAGTGTAGAAATTCTGGCTAGAAGTTAGGGAGATACTGTATATAAGTTGACTTACTGTTTATAGGTTTATAAGTCTGCCAAGTTGGCTGCTAATTGGAGGCTATGTAGGTTGTTTGTCTACCCTAATAGTGGGCTACAAATATAGGATAGAAGTCCAATATATACTCATGTAATTCTGGTTATTGAATCGTTGAATTGAAAGTTTTCCTCCTAAAAATCCACAGGGACAAAGAAGACAAGAAAAGGATAGATTTAAATGTTTGTCCATGAAAAGGGAAGTTACAGTTCTCAGACGGCTTGGATGATTTTACTCCAAATAAATGCCAACAAGCATTATTACAGTGCTCTGAGGCCAGTAGCTGAAAGCAAGTAATGCATGCATTTTTCAGCATATTTGCTATATAAACTAGTGTCCACGAAATGAAGATGACAGTAAAATGTATTTTGCATGACTGTTGCCTTATATTAGGAAGTATGTAACTTTGTAGTTTTAACTTAAGAACAACAAAATCAGTGCCAAAATGATAGAAGTTGTGGATGGAAAAGAGAAGAATTAAAAGGAAAAGAGAGGAGATTCAAGACCTCAACAGCCACGAGGATCCCTATGGCTCATTTTGAAGCATGCAGACACCTTGGATATGTTGTTGATGGTATTGGGGTTGATTGGACGTGTTGCAGATGGAATTTCCTTGGCTGCAAATATTCTGGTACTAGGGAGCATCATGAATAGTTATGGTGGGTCAACCTCATCATTCACCCATGAGGACATAAACAAGGTCAGTAATTAATGCAGTGATAATTCTTCAATCAACCACAGCTTCCATGTTAGATTCCTCTGCTGAGCATGAAGATACTTTGGAATGCTTCAAATACATTTGATGAAGAAAAGAATCATTAGGAGTCACTTGTTAGTAATTGAAAGAACTAAAGAATTGTCAATCTGTTTGTTTAGCTGTTTGCACTGATCATGTTCTACATTGCTATTGAAGCTGGCGTAGGAGCATTCTTTGGTATGATTTTGCTTCCATTGGATACTTAGTGTGAGAAACACAAGAAGAATATCTCAACATGTTACTAAGACTTCATGGACCTTTCTGTCCTGCCAAACAGTCTCTATTTATAGAATCAATGTTTTTAGGAGAAATAAACAAGAAAATTACAGGTCTAGCTATTTTCTCAATAACACATTGTAGGCATAATCCTTTTAATTACCTTGCAGAATGAAAATTTAATGGAGAAGAATGGAAGAGATCCTAGTCTAGTTACTTTTTGCCTGCCTTGAATGTGTTTCTGTTAATTGGTAAGATATTATGTTTTAGATGTGATGCTAATAGAATGTGTTCCATAAATACTACTCACTGCTCTATTGTGTCCAATGTTGCAGAAGGATTTGGTTGGGCACACACAGCAGAAAGACAAGCATCTCGACTACAATCCAGATATCTACAATCTGTGCTAAGGCAAGATGTGGGGTTCTTTGATCAAAATGAAGGATCCATAACATCTCAAGTGGTCTTAACTGTTTCCACTGACACACTAATCATACAAGAAGTTCTAAGCAAGAAGGTTTTCACATACTGCAAATTGTCACGGTTATCAGAACTCTTTAACTTGAATGCATAATTTTATTGATTTGTCATGCAGGTTCCAAACTTCATCTCTAATGTTACAGCATTCTTTTCTGGTCAAATAGCAGCATTTTATCTTTCCTGGAGATTGGCAGTTATTGCTATAAGAGCATAAGAGCATAAAACCTTCATGGACCTTTGAATCAAGCTTCAGAGGGGCGCACCACTTAGTTGCACCTCGCCTTTCTGCTCTTTGTAATGCTGATTGATTGCTGTCATTCAGTCAGGACAAGTAGTAGAGCTCCGCCCCCATCATGAACTCATCCAGAACAAGCAAGGACCATATTTGACAATACTGCAACTCCACAAGACGCTCATGAATGATGACAATATTGCTACACTGAATAGCATTGAGCAAGAAAACTCCCAGTCATGGAAACAGATGCTTGCAATGAAAATACAAAGAATAATTCAGTTTCCTCACTTTTCCATCATGAGAACAACACTGAGGGCAGAGAAGAAGAAAAGTACCAGCCAACCTTCTGGAAACTACTACAAATGACTGCATCAGAGTGGAGATCAACTCTGCTTGGAAGTATTGGTTCCTTTTGCTATGGATTAATTCTGCCGGTTCACTCATTCTTCCTAGGTTCGCTGCTATCGGCTTACTTTATTCAAGATAACAGCAAAATCAAGTCAGAAACAAGAGCATATTGCTTTGCTTTCTTAACCATTGGCATCTGTACTTTCATATCAAGCGTGATTCAGCACTATTACTTTGGAGTTACGGGAGAACACCTGACAAAGAAAGTTAGAGAGGCAATTGTTGACAAGATTCTCACATTCGAGATTGAATGGTTTGACCAGGAAGATAACAGTGCGGGTGCACTGTGCTCAAGATTATACAGAGATCCAGCATGGTAAGATGTCTTGTTGCAGATCGTTTGGCATTTCTTATTCAAGCAATTTCAGGAAAAACATTAGCAGTTATTTGGTCATTGGCATTGGGTTGGACACTTGCTCTTGCAGTTATAGCATTGCAGCCACTCATGATTGGAGCATTCTATGTAAGGGCAATAACGATGACGAGCATGTCTGAGAAAATCTTGAAGTCACAAAATAAGAGCAGTGAAATAGCAAATGAGGCTGTTGGTAATCATAGAGTTATTACTGCATTTTACTCTCAGGATAAGGTCATGGCCCTATTCGAAGATGCACAAATAGGCCCCTAAAAGGAAAGTCATAAGCAATCCTGGTATGCTGGTATTGGACTTTTTGCTTCACAGTTCCTTGGTTCCACAAATACTGCTCTTGTTTTCTAATATGGAGGTAAACTTCTTTTAAATGGAGAGATCTCATTCAAGCACCTCTTCGAGACATTTCTCACAGGTAGAGTTATAGCAGAGTCTGGAAGCATGACTATGGATTTATCAAAAGGGACCAATGCATTGAATTCAATCTTCATGATTTTGAAAAGAAATAGCAAGATGACACCAGACGATCAGGAAGCTATTATCCCTGTGAAATTAAATGGACAAATAGAACTGAAAGTGGTAAATTTTTTCTATCCAGCAAGACCAAAACAAAATGATCTTGAATAATTTCAACTTAAAGATAGAAGCCAGAGAAGTTGTTGCTTTAGTTGGCCAAAGTGGATGTGGAAAATCAATAGTCATCAGAATGATCGAGAGATTCTATGACCCCTCCAAGGGAACAGTTCAAATTGATGGAATTGACATCAGACTATATAACCTGAGAGCTTTGAGATCACAGAGTGCATGGGTTGGTCAGGAACCAAGTCTCTCTGCAGGTACCATCTATAAACTATCACATATGGAACAGAGAATCCTACAGAAGCTGCAGTCATTGAGGCAGCAACTCTTGCAAACGCCCATGAATTTATAAGGTATCAATAGTTCTGATTTGTTAATCTTTCTCTCCTTTTGGTGTCAATTATAATTATCTCTTTCAATCACAGCACAATGTCAGATGGTTACAGAACTTACTGTGGAGAAAGAGGAGTGCAGCTATCAGGAGGCCAAAAGCAAAGGATAGCTCTTGCCCATGCCATTTTGAAAAATCCATCCATATTACTGCTGGATGAGGCAACAAGTGCATTAGACATTCAATCAGAGAACCTTGTACAAGATGCACTAGAAAAGACCATGACTAATAGGACTTGCCTTCTTGTAGCTCATCATCTGTCTACAATTCAAAGTCAAACAAAATTTCAGTACTTGAGAGAGGTAGGATAATAGAAGAGGGCTCTCATGATGAATTATTTGCAAAAGGATAAAAAGGTGCCTACTACATACTAGTAAAACTCCAACATCAAGCTGTTGTCAAGCAGAGAGTACCAAAAGCTCTTCCTATTGTAACTTGAAAATTAATATTAATAATAATAATAAATTTGAAAAAAAACAAATCATAGCCAGTTAACCAGACTAGAGGGAAGTGCATGGCATTAATTGTTGTCTACTAGAGAATTATAAAAATATATATATTGTACAGAGTGGTTCCTCTTGCTCTTTTTTGTCAATTTCTCCAACACAAGAAATCATGTATTGGAAAGAGATTTCAGACTGTAGAAACTAATTTTGAAAAAAAAATAGGGAAGTCTTATAGTGCAACATTTTGGAAAATATCAATTTCAGGTCCTTCTCTACGTAATCTAACCTAATTATTGGCTCAGAACTGGAAATCAAAGCATATAAATCAAGTTTGGTATGTGTCAAGATATGGATGCTTTAGCAAAGTTACTGAAGCCTAGATCAAAGAACAAATGGGGCTAATTTTGGCAACATGTCCCAAATTAAGGCTCACTCTCCAGCCATTCAACCATTTCTTCTAATAAAAAGATCTGAAATTACAATACTATCTCATGACCAACAAAATTTGTTGGCTTATTATACGTCATAGATATCCTATTGCAAAGCAATACAAGAAGAGACCAGTATAACTCATAAAATGCCCAAAGTAAAATGAATGATGGATAGTTGCATAATCTAAAAGAAGTAATGCATACCATTTGTTCTTGACTAAGGGGGAAAAAACATAATAATGCACCTTGATAACGTTACATTCTATGTGAAGTTCAAATCATGATTTTTACAAACCTAGATTTCCTCCTTCCAGACAAGTAATCTAAACCAATAGTTCTCTAGTATGGGAAAGCAATTCTCTTTTCTTACCATGTAGACTATTTGGTAGAATTCTTTCATGTAGACTGAAGTCAAATTGCAAGTGACCAGCCAAGGATATGTTGACTTGCAGGAGAATCGCAAGCCACTACTCTTTCAAGGGCATAAGCTCAGATGTCTTGTCTAATATTTGAAGCAAGGATATGTTAATCTATATTCATTCATCTGATAGCCTCAATTCCCTGAAATGTCCATTCCAATTTTTTGTTAAACCAATCTTCCTTGCAATAAAATAAAATAAAATAAACAAGGGCAAGAATGCCATATATGATACTTTATAGTGTCAAATAATCAAGAATACTTAGTAGAATAACAAAACCCAAACGTTTATGTTCCACTGATAAAACAATATTTGTTTTTCTGTACCATCAAAATATGATATGTCGAAGTCAAAAGAGTGTGTGTCTAAGTCACAGTCCAGTTTATCATCATATTCTTCAACCTTATTTCTGCAATCAATGAAGATTATCATTACCTGCCTCTTTGTATGAAATTACTGCCCAAGAGCAGACAGTGTAGCAGCTACACAGAGAATGCTGTGACATGACAAGAAAGAAATGAAAGAAAAAATGAATTACTACACTAAACAGAAACAAAAAGTTGTAAGTATTTTACAAAATTTTGCATCATATGTCCATAACATTCTGTCTTATTTTTATTTTTTCCTTTCCTTGAATTAGTCAAAAAACTGGTATTTACAATGTCATATCCCATTTTCAAACCTAACCAAATGAGGAATGATGTTGAGTACAAGAATTGCAGTCTACTTGAGGAAGTTATGTCTGCCATGGCTTTCAGCTCTAGACATTTATGTGAAGCTGCCATACTATAACCAAACAGAAGAAAAATGTCAAAATTAGAACACCAGAAGTACACAGCAAGAAGAAACATAAATAATTTAACAAGATAACACATTCATCTGCTAATTACACTATCCTAGTAAAAACATAAGCTAGAATGCTTCTGATTGTCATTCTGGAAATGAGCTTGAGAAGGAAAATAATCAGGTCCTTCAATTCAAAACATAACAGCCCTAACAAGTCATAATTGCCTGACAATTAGTTGAGCAACTAACATAAAACTATGTCTGCAAAAACATATGTACCCCTAAGAACATACAAGACACTCAAAAAATACTAAACTTATGACTTCATGAAGAGGAAAAACAAAGTTTTAAATGTAACACTTGACATACTGAAAATATAGAAACCTTAGATTGAATTTTTTGACCCAAGAATACAGTGCAATGCAGGAGCCATGTATGCTCATCATATATTAAGAAAAATATCCACAGGGTACAAATTCAAAGGTATTCTTATAATTACAATGGTCATATGAAAAGAAATGTAAGACTGAAGTTCGAAATTTAAAATTCATTATATAATAGGCATTATTTGACTTCTAAAGATAAATATGGATTGAACTAGAAAAGTGCATATATAATTACTTCCTGCAACTAGAAAAGTCCATATATAATTTACATTCATGCTACATCGTTCAACTCACTATTCATACCTTATTTTGCAATATACAATAGAAGCACCAAAGCTAAAAGCTTAAAGATTTCTGCAGAACTAAATTGTATCTTCTGCAGGAGTTAGATATTAATTATAAATATTGTTTAAAGTGTGTATATTTATAAATTATAACTCCACCATAGTAGCTTAACTTTTTAGCCAAGATGGAAATCTGACAATATCTTACTAAGCGTACTCTCACAATTTTTTATCACAGTTTTCAGGATGATGATAGTAAGCATATAAAAAGAACCATACCCAGAATAGCATAGCATCGAGCACTCAGATCTTCTGTAAATGATTCATATAAGCAAGTAAATATTGCTGAAGGAACAAGTTAAAGGAAATCCACTCTAGCAACACCGTAAAGCAGGTCATTAATACAGGAACTTTTCAGCTACTGAACTCAGCATTTAGAATTAAACACGTTTGAGCACTTCTCTATGAGTTACAATAAAAATCATAAATTGACCTAAATTGCACATCCCAAAACTTAAGAAATCTAAATCATAGTCATTCCTTGAACCAATCAAAAAAGAACCATATTACCAAGGATGAGAAAACCAGGGCATACATAACAGGAAAGAGTTAATGGAAGAAGTACAATAGGGAATGATCTAACAGAAATAGTTTGTGATTTCTCCCTTTCAATTTAACCACTAGATCAATGAGCAGTTTCCCAAAGAGAGAAAACAAGAAGGTAAACAGAGGAGATATTCAGATAGCTTATTGAATGGCAAAGTTTCATATACAACAAAATGAATACATAGAGGGTCAGACAAAACAAGAATGCAATTTCCTGAATCTATATAGATGAACCAAAAAGAATTATTTCAGATAACATTGCATTTCTATCCAGCTCATAATTATCTGCAATTGTTCAGTGCACTCATCAACTTTCTGCACGTATTAGCCTACAATTAAAACAACAAAATTTTAAATTTACTAGTTTCAGTAATACATGTACCATTTTTTTCTTTTACCTCTTAGACAATAACAAAGTTTTGGATCCAACTATATCAAATTAATTTCACTAACATCACAAACAATTCTCGATTTGCTTATTCGATTGTCCAAAATTATCATTCCTATCATCACGTGTAACAAATCCCATTCAAGTGTAATCCCACTTAGAATCACAAACCTACCAACCAGGCATACTTTTAATGGCTATTTATCTTGCAATGGGAAGAGCACCTTACTCTAACGTAGATGTAGGGAGCAGTAATGTACAAGAACTGCCAACCTCCCCCACAATCAACAACAAAGAAAAATCTTCTTTTTTTTTCACAGAAGAAGATTTATTAAATTCCAGAAACTAGATAGTCGTTCTTTTAAACGTTCAACTGCACTGAAAAATCAGAACAAACTTTTCTATACAATGTGAGCAGAGAGTACAAACACCATGGAACTGTACTTTATTTGGGTTTGATTTCCACTTCACAATTAGAAGAGATTCAAAAAGCTTTCAGAAAATCTTCATAAAGAAGATAACAAATGATTGCTCACTTGCTCCTATTATCAAACAAAATATGCACATACCTGACATAATCTGGATTTCAGAGGAAGAGAATATCATAAAATTCATCTAACTACAATTAAATAGTATTTTATAAAATAAATTAAAAAGAAAAAGATAATTGCCAGTACCAGAGTCCTGCTGATGCATTTGAAAGTCAAAACAAACTCTTCATTTCACTTAAATCACTTAATAAAATCACTCACGCAGAGAAGACAAAGGAGAAGTATAAGATCTACAGATGAAGAGTTTAACAAGCTGATCCAATTACTGCCTTCATTTTATTTTCTGCAACTGCAACAACTTTTACCAATTGTCCTGGTTATAAATAGTCCTATCAAGGAAAGACTAGAAACTACAACCATAAAACAAAAGGAAAACATACAAAATGAAATTTCTTTGGCATAATGTCTTTCTATGTGTATATTAATATTCAATTCTTTATGATTTTTCAGCATTTTTCACTCATTCTTGAAAATTTCAACGCAAACTGGTTCCAAACATGTTGAGTAGGTGTATCATATAAATGGAGTACCTATGGGATAGATCTGTCTTACACATCTAAAATCTCAACAACACATGTGAAGGCAATTTAAAAGATTTAGATAAAAATTAAAGAAAAAAGATAGTTGGAAAATAGGAAGAAACAGTAAACATGATTTCATAATCACAATACAGACTGTTGTAGATTGAAAACATTAAACACAAATAAGAAATTCCATGCCCAAAGAGTTCAAATAGTATCATAATTTGTTTGAATTCTTTATTCAAGTTTTCTTTGACATAAAAGATAGAATCCACAGTCACAACGAGTTATTAGCTTAATTCATCATCTCTCTTCAAGATAATACATGCAACAACCAGGTACTAGAATCCAACATACATGCATACACAGACACACACATACATACATCTTTCAGGACTAATCCAAAAAACCTACAGCAGCATGTCAGAACAGATTAACCTTAAAATTATGTATCAGCAAACGCCCAGTCCAATAGAAATGTTAAAACACCTTGAAGGCCAAAATAATACTACAATATATCCTGCCCAAGCAATCTCCTTGAAAACCCATTAAAGTTTGCTCTCCTCAGCAAATTCCATCAAATAATTCATATGTATTTGGAGTTCAAGGAAGTAAACTACAGATAATTGACAAATTATTCCCAAGTTGGATGGAAAAATATTCCAATAAAGTTTTAAAAAAATGAAAAAGAAAAGAAAAAAGAGAGATGAAAGAAACATTGCAGCAGAAAGGAATATAGAAGCAGTAGAGTTCAATAGCTATAAAAGTAATTTCAAATTTGTCTTACAATTTTCCTATAAGGATTCTTTGTTTTCCAGCCTACAGCACAACTCAAAAAAATAAATACAAAGTAAAATGGAATACAATAAGCCTACAGCGGTGAAAGTGATTAATAATCAGCGTCGCTTCAAACCAGCACGATTATGCAATTCCAGAAGCTGTTCAAGCGACACCAATGACCATTTGTCATCTATTTGTGCAAATACCTTTTGATTGAGAGAGTCAACTATAATGCTAATGTTACCAAAACCATATATCTGATGACCATCTTGCATTCTACCAGGTTTTGGCTTGAAGAGCAAGCCATTCTGCTGAGCATGAACTTCAATAACTTCTTTCAAGCTCATTTCAAGCCCACTTCCCAATCCTTGCACTTGAGAACCGCTACCTAAAGTGCTAGAAGCCCGCTCTTGAGCCTGTGCAGCAGCTTTCTCAAACTGTCTTTGCTCACGCACCCTTAGATAACTTATATTCTCTTTCAAGCCAGGTTGGACTACTTCCATGCCTTCAACTGCTTGGTTCATCATGTCAAGACCAAGATTAAGTCTGTACCGGATGTGTTCATTTGCTAGAAGTTCAGGCGGAAGAAGATCCTTCCAACCCAGATACCATTTGGTTACTTCTTCAAAGTTTGGATTGGAGCACAGCCAGTGATACAACACCTCCTGCCACTTGTTGAAAAAAATATCCATCAAATGGATCATGTGATTGATTGGTACAACACTTGCCCAAGCCCGGACCCAGTCAAACTGATCAAGTTTCTGATTTGCTGGGTTTACTTGAAACTCATGCATCACAGCCAGCAGCTTTGGAATGATATGGCGAACCATTAGTTTTTCCCAGCTGGCAGCATCAAACACAGTCTTCCAGGGTGATAGTATATAATATGCAGACATGTCACTAGGATGCCACGCATGAAGAACACTCTCCAATCTATCACGAATTGTGTGATAACAAGCCTCTAATCTCTGCCCCAGCAAAGGCAGCCATGGATGAACCCAAGAATGAATTGGAATTGTTTCTCTGCGAGGATCCCATAAGTCCACAGCAAAAGATATTTTTGGCATGACAATGTTGTCCAAGATTGTCTGAAGAACAAGAGAAGGCAATAACTTTTCCCATGACTCTAGAAACCGAAGCATGGGTTCAGGATCTCTTGCCTGCCAAGTATTAATGCCTGATATTCTGACAGCAGGAAATACAACTTCCATAATCAGCTGACTATATGTGTCGGAGAAATCTTCACCTTCCAATAAATTCTTCCACTGTGACACCACTTCCAGTCCATGTGTTGGATTTTGAAGAGGATCCCATCCCTGAAATACCCGAATAAACATAGGTACAGCATAAGCACAAGCAATGCTGGATAAGTTGCAGAGCTTGTACTCCTCTGCATATAGCCTCTGCAAATCCAAGAATAACTTCGCAAGGGAATCCAATGTCATTGTCCCCATAGAACTCTGCTCTTCCAGTTGGTCCAGTACATTACTTATGTGTTCCATGTTATCAAGCTGCTTCTTCTGTCGAGATGCCTCCATTTGAAGCTTCTCCTTCTCCTTCTGCAGTGAGATCGCTGTCTCTCTCTCATTTCTTAAGTCCCAATCTACTTTCTGTATGTCAAGTTCAGCTAGATCAACAATCAATCTGATATTGTGCTGAAGTTCAGGCATAGGAACATCATTCTCCCTAGCTTTCTCTTCAGCGTTCAAGTTCTCTAAGTTGGTCAATACTCGCACTTGAGGTCCCCTCATATCAAAAACTTTTTGCACAACTTCAAGACTCTGCTCTTGCTTCTCTGCTAACAACTCTTCAGCAGTTACATAAACCTTCTTCTTAATCCGGGCTTGCTTCGACCATAACTTCTCTTTTGGACGAGACTTAGAAAGCTGCATGGCATGTGGCAGAGACTTTTCTTCCAACTCCTGTAATGCTGGTGGTTTAGCTTCTTTGTAATCATTAAAACCCATTCCCTGGTGTTTGGGCCGCAACTTGGCCTCAATCGGAGCCAAAATACCTTGCGCATTCTTACCAAGCCCACCTCCTTTATAACCCATCTTCTCCATCATTTTCATTCCAAATCCTTTTGTGTGCTTCTCAAAAGAACCTACATCTCCTGACTCTGGCTCTCTCCTCCCTGTTTGGGAAGATCTTTTGGCAAGCATAGACTTCTCCTTTTCTCTCTCTCTGCGCAATAACACGCCTTCCTTGATCTTCTTGCCAAAAGCAGTAGGCAAGAAACCATCATCATCATCCCCCTTAATACCCCCATCCCCTTCCAAATTATTATTAGAAGAAGCTGAAGCAAAACCAAGGCCAGAAGGCATGTGATTATCTTCCTCATCAGCTCGGTTCTCCTCCTTTATATTTCGGTCGATCTCTTGATTTGGCATTACAGTGCCAGTAGAGACAAAATTAACAGGCTTGGTAAGGTCAGGCTTCTTGTAAAGATCCCTATTCTTCCTGCGCTTCTTCGAGGACCCTAAGCCATCATAGTCCGAATCACTATCCCCGGATGCAAAAACACCATACAGCACATCATCCTTTGTCTGCACGGGTTTTTCTTTTCGCTTGCTATAATAAAATTCTCCACCTATCCACTGTCCATCTTCATAGTCATTTTCCATCCCAAACCTCTCCATCTCTTGATAGTCATTCATTTTGGTATATTACCACTGCTATTCAAAAATTTACAGGGGAAAAAAGAAAGAAATCAGAAACGCAGCCAAAAACCTTATGGGGGAAAAATAAATTCAAACTTGTTCATGTAGCTAAATTTACAGCTTCATATAAACTTACGGGCGAGGGCGAAAAAAGAAAAGACAAAAATCACTTAAATACTCAACGCCAACGCCAAAACCCAAAGGAAAAAAAAAACAATAAATGGAACATAAAAACTACAAGAATCTCACATTATACCTCGATAGATTCCTCGGACTTACTGGGCTAGCGCTGAAATTGCTTTTCGAACAGCTGTTGCTGCAATTGAATATGGAAACAGAACAATTAATATCGATTAGGGATTTACATATACCTAGATGGAGAAGGAGGAATCGAAGGTCCTATAACTAAACGGAGATGGATTTTCATTTTTGAATATTTATTTCAAAAACACAAGTCAAGAATTTGAAAATAAAGAAAAATTTGAACACAAAAATATATATATAGATAGATAGTCTCTCTCTTTGACACCGAATCCGCTCTGGGGAACAACTCGGCTAGTTTTGAAGAGAAGACAGAGGACGAACCTGGGCTTCTCCAAGACTTGGGATAGGCAGAAATTGAGGAGAAAAAGGCCCCCGCTGTCCCTGGGGCAGAAGAATCCTTCAATACCCGGAAACTCCCAGTAAAAAAATCCAAAGGCAGACCATTCAGTTGGATTGGGGTGCCTTAAGGAAAAGGCAATAAACATTATAAACATAAACTTCCAAAAATCCCCTCCTAAACAATTTAAATTAAATGTTAAAAAGCAAGAAAAACCATAATGTTTTTATTCTAATCACGCAGAAAATGATTCTAAGGCTTCTTAATTTTATTAAAATAAGTTGGAATAAAATTATTCTTAAAAAAAAAAAAAGAAGTTAAAAGTCATTATTAAATTAAGAAAGAATTGCAAAAATTATCTTCATATTTTCACCAAGTAACATTTTTGGTCATTCATATTTTAAAAATAATTATCTTACTAAAAAAAAAGTGAAGCAAAATATAATGAGTGAACATTAGATCTTTTTATTAAGAAATATATATTTCTTTAGATGAATTTTGGAAATAAATGTTTAATTATAAGTTCTTGGGAGAGAAACTTGTTCATATCATTTTAAGGAGGTTTAAAGTAAAAGGATTCTTGTGCTTCTCTCTGGTTCACAACATTGCTACCCAAGGCAGTATTTTATTTGATGATTATTCTTCCAACACTTTCTATTTTATTAATTATTATGAATTGTAGGTTTATTATAGGTTTTAACTTGAAGACTAGAACCCTCAAATTTCTTATAATAGTTGTTACCATCTAATGGGTTGGTTTATGGTTTTTGTTGCTTAACTAGAAGACAAAGTACTCTACTGATATCCTTGCTAAGATGTTCACATCTTGTTTACAATAAGGAATGGAAATTTCTTTGAATTTGATGAAGCTTGGATTTCATTCATCTTGAATTTCTTTTGCTTGAATCTCCCAAAACTTGCATTTGGGGTAGCTTGAATTTCCAAGGTTTGGAATTTTGGTCTTTAGGACCACCCTATTTATAGCACAAGACTTAAGATTAAGGAATTGCTAAAAAACAATTTAGGCAATTTATGTTTTTCAAGAATTATGATATTATATATCTTTCAAGAATGTCAAAAGTATTTTTTTGATAATATATTTATGAAGTTATTAAAAACGATTTAGATAATTAAATTACGTGTTTATTTGATACTCAATTACCCAAATCTTCGAATTTGAATTGGTCCAATGTCAATACCCAAAAAATTGGACTGCTCCATAGAATTAATTTAAATCATCAAGACTAAATATAAACTAAATATATATTTAATAGCCTTGATTAAATACAATATTTCTTCAAAATTTCATTATCTCCACTACATTGTACTTACAACATTTGTCTCTCTCTTTTCCTTTGTACCTGTTACATCCTTTTGATTTGTATAGGTGGCAGTGTAGGCTGCCCAGCCCAACTCGACTAGACTAAAGGGGAAAAATCGGATCAAATCAAAATTTTCAAACCCAACCCAAATGATAGATCCGTTCAATTCAGTTCTAAAAGGTTAGATATTTTGTAGATTCAATCCAACTTAATTTCTAAATATACAAGAAAATTGTCCAATTTGAACTTTAAATCAATGAAGAAGTAAACAATCAACTATGGCGGTTGTTTATATGGTTTAGTTGTGGATGTGTATCTGGTTTGGTAAAGTTGATTTGAATTTTTCCTCCCAACCAAGAATAAGCAAAAAATACATACAAAAAAAAATAAAAACTCTGCAAAGTCAGAGCTAAAAGATGGTCTAAAATGCAAACTAAATTGGAACACCTACGCAAAAATGGTTCTAAAACTTACAATTTACAATGCCATTCATGATTCCAATTTTCTCCTTCCATAGAGACTGCATGTTTGCTTCTATTTACAATTGAATCTTTTTATAAAGATCTTGAAAAACGTGGCCCACGAACAATAAGAAGATGATTGACTAATGGAGTAAGAAAATGCTTGTACCCTGAAAGATTAGTTCAGAGGAATGCTTACCATAATTGCACATTACAGATTGCCAGAAGGACCACCTATCAGGACCATATACAAATAACTCCATGCTTATCAGAAGAAGCTAGTGGTTTTCCAATACCACTCCATGAACAAGATAGGACTGGAGCTGTGTGTTCCTTTAGAGTACTCACAATTTGAGCATTTGAAATTGACCAAATATGAACTGATCCATCAGCAGATCCAGCAGCAACATAATTGTCATCAGAACTAAGACAGGATCGGCTCCAGTTAGATGCAACTCTATTGCCATTTGCTCTAAACGTGCCGCAAACTTCAAGAGTCCGCATGTCAAATAAGTTGTGCACATTATCCCTACCACTTGTCAATACCGTATTCCCATTTCTAGAAAGACATAACGATGTAACAGCAAGTGAATGTGCAGCAACTTCACTTAGAAGTTTTCCAGTTTGGATATCCCACAGCCGAAGGTTCCCATCCACATGACCTGAGCAAATTGTTTGTCCATCCATGCTAAAAGAAATGGCATTGCAATTGCTGTGGAAAAGAATTGTGTTGACACAGTAACCCTTTTGCAGATCCCAAACCTTTATTGTACGATCATAAGCTGCACTCACGACTTGGCGGCTTGAAAATTTGTTGGCATCCACAGCACACACTTTATCTAAATGGCCTGTAAGAGAGTGACGTAGTCTGCCAGAATTTACATCCCATACAACTAAACTGTTTGAACCACTAGCGGCAATGATAGACTTATTATCATGGGTCATAGAAAGATCAAGAACAGAGCCCATACAACCATTAAAAGTCTGCATCAATGAACCAGTAGTTGTATCCCACATTTTAACAGCCCGGTCTTGACCTCCACTAATTATTTTGCTCGAATTATGCTCAAATGCTATAGCAGCACAACCACCTTGATGTGCAGAGATCCTTTGCTTGCAGATACTAGGAACAATTGATTCCACATAGTACTCAGCACCCTCTTCACTTTGCCGGACCACTCCATCTACTTGCTGACGAGCAAGTCGTTCAATACTGCTGGCTTTCATCTGATCCAACATATCTTCATATATGGCATTAGCCTGACAGAATGGAAAGATATTTCAATTGGGCATAATGAAACATACAGATAAATATAAGTATTTGCATCCCCTCCAATTTACCCTTTACCATGGAAGTCAAAAGAAAAGAAATGCCTATAATCTCACCAGAAAAGATTAGTAAGCTTGAAAATTGTACACAGCAAATGACAGAGACAATGTAAAAATTAAATTTATCATAAGTGTTTTGAATACTTTTAAGTTCATGATTAACTCCTAGTTACCTCTCCCACCCCCCACCCTCAATGGGGGGTGCCTAGCCCTGCCCTGTGGGAATAATGGATCAGAGAAATAATGTAAAGAATGAGTTTGTCATCAACCAATATAAACTCAACTAAATTCAAGCATAACCAATTAACTCTGGCACTCAAAACTATGAGATTTATACAGAAAAGAACCATTCAAATGACGACATCCTTAAATGGGGGAAGAGTGGAAGTATTTTTCCTTGTGGATAGACATAAGATATTGAATAAGAAGATAAAGAAAGGGGAGGGAAATGATGAGAGATTCAGGTTATGCCAGGAATTTATGCGAATCATGTTGATTGATTTAATTCTTCAAAAGTTATTCCTATTCGGTTTCCCTTTTATAGACTTCAGCACCCAAGAACAGCAATAAACGGATAACAAAAGTGGGGCCCTTCAGAGTATAAATTACAGGTCCAAAAGAAACTCAAAAGCACAGTAAAATTGATTACAACAATTATCAAACCTCATTAAGCCGTTCAGCATCTTGCATTTTCTGCAGCATCCACCGATCAATTAACATCTTATTTTCTGCTTCAGCATTATCAGCTCTAGTCGTTGCTGCTTCGAGCTGTGCTTTAATTTCTTCGTGCTCAGACATCATGACTTCCAAAGCTTTTGTCTTTTCTTCCAAAAGTGCAGATAAACGAGAGCATTCATCCCTGCAGTTTGAAGAATTATTCAGTCAGTCATGATGAAATGCCCAAACACCTGTAGTTTAATCACTTTCTCATGGAAAACAAAGATATAAGTGGGACTGCATGAAGTTAACCTAGCTTCTGTAAGCTCATTTTGCTGACTAGTGATTGTGGCTTCTTTCTCTTGAACTAAAGCTTTACAAGCTCTGGACTCAGCCACTTCCACCACAAGCTGCTCCGACAATCGAGATTGGGCCTTATAACATTGCTGAAGTTCCACTTCAAGCTCTTCAGCTTTCTCTTTCCACTCTGAGCCCTTACAAACAAAATCAATCTAGATATTTAATTTTTAATAATGCCAATAATATGCTTTTAAAAGAATGTAAATCTTCATCAAATAAGAAGTATTCCTCATATCAGAGTCAAAATTAATTAAGTGCCAAGTCCTAGGTATCCACAAGACAAAGACAGACTAACAGTTGAGGTACAAACGTGTAACATCACTATTGGTCCATTCAACAGTCTTAGGTTCAGTCAAAATCTTACTTATAAGGGTTTTTTCTTTTCTTTCGTTTCCTTTTTTTTCTTCAGGATCTTATATGACAACTGCTATACTTCTAAAGAATCTCAAACATTAACTAGATAAAAAAAGAAAAGAAGTGATAGTTTTTTTTCTTGAAAAATACAAACCTAAGTAAAACAAAATAGTTGATGACCAACTTTCCTATTGTGCCTTCACAACAGTAAAGGAAAAAAAAGATTCTATTAACTTCATCGACTCTTCAACACATTTAAGAGATTAGATTCTTCTGCAGTAAAGAAACCCTTCCACGGTAGGAAAGAAAGTTGGGAAGCAAAGAGGGATACAATGGATGAGGTCCAAGAACAAGAATTTGGCTACTTTCTTAAGCAAAAGAAAGCCTATAGTATAGGAAGCATATAGGCCTAGACTGGTCCTGTCCAAACTCTATCTTAGATGGTGTAATTGCAGATTTCTTATTCCATTGGTGTAATAACTTTTTCTTCTCCAGGGTTTTCTGCAGGAACACTTCATCCACACTATTATGAAAATCAGACGAATCAAAAACTTAATATTAAAATATTAATAATATCTTAGAAATTTTGTTTCCTCTCTGCATGCCTGACATTCAGGAAAGTACAGAGTAACAATGAAAAGATCAAAAGACCAAGATCCATTCTGTCAACAGTTCACTTGAATGATTTAAGGACATTAAGAGCCAAATTACAGTCTAGAGATATAGCGTAACCCTGATCTGCCATTAACAAGACAAGGAAAGAAAAGGAGAAAATGGTTGCAGGCCATAAAACCAAAATCCTAAGAGGCATTTCACACTGAGACACATATACACAAATTTAATATATTCTTATAACCAAATAGTGAACAAAGTTATATCAAATTAGAAATTTGTGAAGGACTAATTTAAAGCATATGAAACATGAATTAGGGATCCATCTCAAAAGACAATATCTTTCCTGCTCTGCTGAAGATTTTAAGCAAAATTCCATGACAAGGAATAAGAAAGTCAATGCTCTCTAGGATGCAGAGACAAACATGACTAATTTCAAATACATGAAATCAGCAACTTCCTGTTGTGAATTGGCAAATTATTAATGCACTTGTAGATTTCCAGCATCGAAAAGATCAGGGCACATCCTAGCTTGTTGTTAAGGTAGATGAGGGCTGCTTTCAATCTCTTTTTAGGAGCAAGAAAAATAAATGAATAAAGTCCAAGACTGTTAAAGATAAACTAACAGAATCGTGTCATATTCCTTTAAGTCTCTATTCCTTTTCATTTAAGATCAGTGTTAATGAGTCAAGCCATAAGAACAAAAATGATGCTTCGTCAACACATCTTGGGTTCCTGAATTCTTAACAGAAAATCGTGCCCAGTAGAACAACGTTTACTCAATAAAATAAAGGCTGCTTATAATTTTGATGAATTTAGGTAAGAAAATTATAAGCAAGTTCAAGCAGAAAAAGAGAACTGCCATTTCCAGCAGCTGCATAGATAGATTATCAAAAAATCATGGCGGAAAAGGTCCTATTGCTAAGAAAACCTCAAGATGCATAGTCTGGAAATGAAGAAAAATAATAAAAGAAATTCAGCAATAGTCTGTTTCCCGCCTCCCGCCCCCAAAGAGAATTGTCTCCATAAATAAATTTTTAACACAACCTCCAAAGAAAAAATTGGCAATAATAAATTTTCAATTGAGTTCTCCAATATAAAGCAACCAACTCTTTGCCACTACCAGTCAGCAGGGCAAAACAATGGCGCAAAATCTTACTTTTCCTTTTTCTTTCCACAGCTCCACACAATATCGTATCTTATCACAGAATTTGTTTACTCATAAGCACGGCATTCGCATGAAGCATAACTTTACAATTGCTGCAGAAAATTATGTATCTTTCTACTATGAAAAAACTCACAACCCAACTTCAAGAACAAATAACAATATCAAGAAAACCCTATATAAAAAGCTATTGCTTCAAAATACCTGAGACACATATGGCCTAGAAAGAGCGATGAAAGCGGGGGCATGAGCGGCCTCTTCAACCAAATGCCGCTTCCGAAGAGCTCTCAGAGCATGTTTGATTGCTTCCTTTGCAATCTCCTCTTGCGACCTAAATCAAAATTCCATCGATCATACTTCAAGAAAACCAAAAAATATCATCATTTAAACTGAAGTTTTTGTTCGATTTCCTGTTACATTCTCACATGTTCATGGCAAATACTTTGTTTCCTTTTTCTACTGCTTGTGGGTTGAGAGGGTACTGAACGATGATCTGACTTGTGAAATTTTCGAGGGGCCTCCAGTTTTGTTTACTTCAGGATTTCAAAGATTTTGATGGGGGAAGAAAGGTAAGAGAAATGTTAAAGCTACCGTGGAGTGCAGATTCGGGTTGGAAAACTCATCTATATTGATGCCACGTTTGCTTCTGTTTTTTATTGCTGTATTTTTATTTATTTATTTTTCTTTTTATAACTCACTCTATATTTATATTTTTTTATGTGACTAATTAATCAACAAGCTCATAAAAGTTGAAAATTAATTTTTTTTTGAACTAGAAAAAAATATTTATTTGAAATACAGAAAAACAAAAAAATTATTAATTCCTATTTGCTACTAAAAAATATTTCTTAAATTTACAAAATATCTCTCAATCCTACTTCTCAAGGTTAAAAAAAAAACAAAGAAAATTATTCCTATTTTCAAGTTTTCTTATGTTCCTAACTTAGTATTCTTCCCACTTGAAAAGTATTCTTTTAAATTTAACATTATTTGGTATCGACACACTTATATTTATGATTGTTGTTGAAATTTCATGCTCAAATAAAAAGGTTATATTTTTTTTTTTCAAAAGGAAAAGTAAGCAATCTCTCCTTGAAAAATTCAATCAAAATGTATAGGTTTCATTCTATATTTTAAAATTTATGATTTAATACTAACAAAATTATTTTCTCATCAAGTTTTCATATAATCTTACAAACAAAATCTTGTAAAGTAAAATTCTCAAAATTATAACATTATTCTTCATTTTTGAATTTACTTCATAATTTGAGAAATTCTCATTGAACATTTCCACAAAGATACGTCTCAATAGTCACTTGAATATTATCCAACGATTCCTTACTCATTTCATCTTTTGTGAAAGTGATTTTATCTTTCCGATTTTTAAATGCATATCCAATGAAACGTCATTTTATATTGCAATTCAATTTGACACATATGTAACATACTTCTAATATTTTACCTCTTATTTTTTTGGCAAAACTACTTTATTCACACCAAGAATGTAAATATTTACCACTTAGTCAGACATTGAATTTAATTAACCATTTAATGTCCTCATGCATTTCTTTGAACATTAGTAATTGCAATCTCTTCATTCTCATGTGATATATTTTTATCAATGCATTAATAAAGAGTAAAGGGTAATCATTTTAAAATTTACGAATTGAATCATTCATTTTGTAAAGAAATAAAGAAGTAGTCTTCATTTGAAATAACTATGTACACGAGGAAAATATTGAAAAGAAGAAGAATAATAAGTGATAAATCTCATATTGAAGAATGATGGATTTTTGACAAATGACAAACTCTACATATATGTTTCTCTCTGTCTCTCTATATATATAGTGATAAAAATCCATTCTTCTTATTTGGCAAACCAGAAAAATCTCCACAATTACATATCCATTAAAACTTCACTTAGCTCACATTCTTTTTCATCATTTCAATTCTTATATTTAATGTATACATATGGAAGGAACATCATCCAAACGAGTGCAAACTATTGATGTATCATCTTCTCAAAGAGCAAAAGCAATCAAACGATCTCTAGTACAAAGAGTGAAAACCATAAGTTTTTTTGGAGGAACGACAATTGGGAATAAAGTTGCATATGTGTCGACTGTATTGAAATTATGAAAAATATTAGTCAGCTGAAATATTGATCTAATTTATGGATGAGACAATTCTAAAATAATTGAAGTAGTTGCTCAAACGGCTCATAATAAGCATGTTCTCACAACATGTATTATTCAAACTGCATTTAGTACCTACCGCTTATGGTAGGACAATTGGTTTTGATATTCAAACGAACTTTATCTATGAACGAATAGTTATAATGATGAAACATACTAATACATTCATAGCTTTGCCAAGATGTTATGACATGTTAGAACAATTATTCAATATCACTTCTTGGTCTAACCTTTAATAACATACTATATCAATTGATATTTTGAATGCTGATAATTTCTTTGAAGGTTTACTATCATTTTTTTTATTTAACCTTTGAACATAGATTGTTGTCTCCTATTAAACGAAGACTTATTGTTAAAACAATCTTAGAAAATGAACTATTAAATAGATTAGAAGCTTTTGTCATGAAATTTAATCCCAAGATACCTCTAGTCAATTGATCCGTTAATAGAAACATGAAAACATAAACTCAAAAACTCATATCAAGTTGATTTAGAGTTAAGATTGTGAGCTGGATTGGTGTCTCCTTTGAAGTTTGATTTTTTTATCTTGGCCTATATGTAGTATTTGATGTACTTGATTATTGATGTGCAATGCTATTGATTATTATATTTTAATACGTAATGTTTTATATTTTAATCTAAAAAATTGTTTAGTTATCGTTTAAAAAAATAAAAATTGTAATTTATATATATTACATACACACACAAATGAACATGAAAATGTGTGTATGTTAGAGTATTGTTGATACACAAATGAACATGTTTCAGTCGACCTAAAGTGTTTCAGGTATCGTCCACAAGTAAGTTTATCTTGTGGACGCATATGCTGTCAAATTTGCTCATCAGTCAACTTGTGGACAACCATGCGGTCGATCACAAGTGAGGTGAGGTCGATCGTAAGATGAAAATCATTATCCAAATGTTGTCCAATGAGCTTCCGGACGATACACCAGTCGATCGCAAATTGCTAGTGGATTGCCAACAATTTTATTTTTGATCATTAGGAACAAACTTATAAATACCAAAACCTTTGAAAGTCTTTCTAAGAATAATTTTTGAGCAAAAACATTATATATCTTGATCCTATAACATCTTAGAAACATTTCAAAACTCTTTTTAAACATCAATCTTGTTAAAATCATTCAAGAAGGGTTTTTACATTCAAAGGTGAATTTTGAGCAATCTTGACAACCTATTACTCAAAGAGGTGATTGTGTTTCAAATTGATATATCTTCACATTAAGTTGATATCTATCAAACTCTTTATCTCTTATTATTGAATGTAATTGTATCAAGGTTGCAAGTAGCATAAAACCCTAAGTGTTAGGGTGAGCCTTGTGTAGGTTGTTTTGTTTTCAAGGTTAGTTTGTAAAATCTTTGGGTGAACCTTTGATTGAATTGTATTGTTAGGATTCACTAAGGAGAGTGGTAAGATTATTGTATAATCAAAGTTGTGTTGTAAAACTCAAGGGTTGAGTGAGCCTTGATTGGCCGAGAGGTTATTTGTAAAACCCTAAGGTGAATTGGGCGAGCCTCATTTGTAATCTCATTCATTTGATTAGTGAAGGAATTTGGTAAAATTCTTGACTAGGTAACTCAAGGTAGTGGATTAGGTTTTGTTGGATAAACCGAACCACTATAAATCTTTGTGTTCATTGTTTTACTTTCTGTATTTTATTTGAACACATTTTTACTCACACAATTAGCACACCAAGTGTTTGATATTTTGTTGTCAAAGAGGTGTTTTATTGAATTAAGTTGAAAAATTGGATAAAAACCTAATTCACCCCTCCTTTAGGTTTTTCAAAAGGTACTCAGTAGAGAGTTGGCGATGGGTATATATTGTCGCCTATATTAACTCTTGTTAGCCAATACCTAATTTCTTCAAGCCTACTTATGCCAAAGTATTTTTTAATGACTCCTTAAAGGTCAGTGAAAAACCTAAGAGGGGAGGGGGGTGAATTAGGTTTTAACCGATTTTCCTCTATTTTTAACTTTAAATCAAACAGTGCTTTCAAAGAAAACAAATAACAAACACTTGGTGCTCAAACAGTGTGTGAATTAATGTGTTCAAGAAATAGGCAAAGGACACAAAGATTTATAGTGGTTCGGTTTATCCAACAAAACCTAATCCACTACCTTGAGCTCTACTCAAGGATTTCACAAAACCTTTCACTAATTTAGTATAAGAGATTACAATAGAGACTCACCCAATTCCCTTAGGGTTTTACAACACAAACCTCTTACTCAATCAAGGTTCACTCAACACTATGAGTTTTACAATATAACCTTGATTACATACCTATTTCTAATACAATAATTAATGAAATAGATACTCTTAATACAATCACAATTTTCTATAATTCAAGGCTCACTCTAACCCTTAGAGTTTTAAGTTCAATGCAATCTTGAACAAAACAAACAAGATATGAAAAAGAAGAGTTTGATATAGATATCACCTTAATGTGAAGATATATCAATATAAAGCATAAATACCTCTTTGAGTAATATTTTCCTCTAAGTTGCTCAAAAACCCCAATGATTTAGTATCAATCCCACTTTGATGAATTTCACAATATGAATGTTATGTTTTGGATTGAAAATGATCTCAAGTTGTTCTATGAAGTGTAAGAATCAGATTTTTCATCAAAAGGTCGTGTCATTAAGTTTTTTAAACAATTGGGTATTTATATGTATGCACCAATGGTCATAAAAATGGCTGTTTGAATCCCACTCAGGAGAAGTGCGGTCGACCGCACCATCATCCGCAAGTGTTACAGAGAGCTTTGGACATTCAGCGGACGATACTCTGAAAGGTCTGGTCGACCGCATGATCTGTGGTCGACCACACTTCAGTTAGGTCGACAGCACATGCATTTAAACTATGCAAAACAAGATTCCAAACAACTCTAAGAGTTTTTGGAATACATTTTATGAATTTTAAAGTATGTGCATGTAAAAATCATTTCAAATACCCAACTCATGTTTTTATCTAAATGAAATGCATTTTGAAAAACATTTCACTTTTATTTAGCAACCTATAGAACTTATTACTCATAGAGGTAGACCTAGAGATACCTAAAGATAAATAAACAAATAACACTACACCTCTAGATCCTATCTAATCTAGAAACTGCTTATCTTCAACGCTTGACACCAAACGCTCTTTCCTGAAGACTTGAAACTTCGATCTTGCATGGATTAAATACATGAATCCTAAAAGACCAACACTTATACAATTAAGCCATTAGTCCTTATCAATGTTTGTCATTTAATCAAAATTAAGATATTAAAAGCTATAGAGCTTTCAGTCAGGGATCATATGTTGCATCTATAATTTTTACTTTATTTAAGGGTTCTCCTATTTTCCTACAACTTTTAATGTTTAAACTTAACATCTGACTTCTTTTGGTAGGCCCAATACAATCCAACAAAGGAAGCGGTGGTGTATCTCGTCCTACTAACATATAGGTACCTACAAAATAAAAGAGAAGTGAGTCCATACATGAGCGGCAACCACACTGCCAACAAACACGTGTTGGAATGTCTCCTCGAAATCCCTGAACCATCAAAAAAATCATTGACTCGAGATGAAGTGTGAGAGGACTCGGGTAACTGCTAGGCAAGAGTAACGTCTCCTATCCAACAGCCATACCAAAAAGAAATCTGTCATCGACCCAAAACCCATACAATGTGACTCTTAGCGCGTGGGTCAACTTGGAACGATCTACGCCAGTCTTGAGAAGCACTGTAAGTACTTTTAGTGAGTGATGAATGCATCCTGACACAGTATTTTCTTAGCATAAACTAGACCCACAAGGAATCCTGGGAACGGAACTGCCACCACAACTTTAGAGAGAAAATATCAACATCCTATAATCTACTAAATCCAAGACCACTATCCTCGTATGGAAAACATAGAGACTTCCACCTGCGCCAATGTCTACAAGTCTAATCCTAGGTAAGAATCTGGCAAAGTAACTCTCCAACCTCTTCAAAACAGGCATGGAAGATAGGACATAACAAATCAAAATGATCCAAGCTACATAAAATTCATATATAAAAGTCCGCTGCTAACCTCGATACAACGGCATACCCAAATAGGTAATGGGTAGTTGGTGATGTGTGAAACCAGTTAAATCCTGAGTCCTGCGGACGAAAGCAGGGGAAGTCCTCTGTGGCATAATAAGTGCACTCTTATCCCGATTCACCAACTGACCAAAAACCGCTTCACAGTGCTCGAGGACATTGAGCAGCTAACGAATGCACTGTTTCTGGCCGTTGACAAAAATAATCATGTCATCAGCGAAACACAGATGCGAGATAAGATAAATGCCCCTATGTATGTGTTGCATTATCGAGAACTGTGTGAACTGTTGTGTGAGAAGTCTGGAAAAGTAATTTGCAGCAATGACGAACAACGATAGAGATATCGAGTCATCCTGACGAATACCCCTGGTCGATTGAAGAAACCACTGGATTGCCCGTTGACCAAGACAAAAAATGACACTCACAGATACATCGTCGGATCCGGTCAATCTATATATGATCAAAACTAAACATAACAGTCAGCAAGAAACCCCAGTTTATCCGATCATAAGCCTTCGCCATATCCAATTTGAGAATAGCTTTGCTACCCTGGGCTCGCAGGTCTAGCGTGTGGACTATCTCTTGGGTCAATAGCACGTTATCCCCAATGAGCCTGTCGAGAACGAACCGCTCTGCTGTGGAGAGATAATAAGAAGCAAAAGAGAACTCAAGCAGATGTTCAACAGCTTAGTGATAAGCTTGTTGAACAATGTGCAAAAACTAACGGGTCTGAATTCAGTCCATCTACAAGCACCCCTCCCTTTAGAGGTAGCAGCAAAGCCCCTGGGAAGACAGCTACCGCTGAAGAAATCCGGAACTGCCTGATAAACATCCCCGGAGACAATATCCCAACACCTCTAGTAGAACAATGAAGTAAAACCGTTTGGTCCCGCCACACTGTCACCTTCAATACCGAATACCACCTCACGAACCTCAACCAGTGTCAGGATATGACTGAGCATGATGTTATTCTAGACAGAGACAAGCCACCAGGAGGTCAACCAACCCACTAGAGGTCAAACAAATAATCAAGCGGACAAAAACTTGTCCAAGAGATCGATCGAAAATCTCCTGGGTGAGATTGTAACAATCGTACTTTTTACAGTTGAAATATATCTATAAATATCCAAATATTTGAAAAAGATGTAACAATGTTTTTTGAGAAAAAAATTCATATACATACATTGTATAACATCTTGAAAATATTCTTTAAACTTTTCTAAACATATTCCTTGAAAAAATCATTCAAGAAAAGTTTCATTATTTCAAAGGTGTTCTTGAGCAATTTCATCAAGTCAATACTCAAAGAGGTCATTGTACTACAAATTGATATATCAAAACCGTATTCATCTATCTCTTGTATTAATATTCAAGTTTTCATATAGCTTAAAACCCTAATGGCTAAGATGAGCCTTGAATTAAAGATAATTGTGGTTATCTTATTGTATGCATTTTATCAATTTGTTGTATTATGGATTATCGTATTGTCAAGGTTGTGCTGTAAAACTCAAGGATTAAGCAAGTCTTGATTGGTTGAAAGGTTTTGTGTAAAATCCAAAAGTGAATTGAGTGAATTGTTTTTGTAATATCTTGTACTGGAATTAGTAAAAGGTTTGTGAAATCCTTAAGTAAGGTGTAAACGAGCCGAGCCGAGTTCGAACATAGACAAACTCAGGCTCAAGCTCGTAAAAAATTTAGTAGCTCTAGCTCGGCTCAAGCTCTATCAAGGCAAAAAATATTAAGCTCGAGCTCGGCTCATCCAAGTTCGAAAGGCTCAGGCTCAGCTTGTGAGCTCGAATATTGATCGAGTTTTTCAACTCGAATTCAAGCTAGAGTTAATTTTGATTGTTTTCTTTTTTTGGAAAAAAATTATCCATCTTACCATTTATTTTCTTCCTCCAAACAAGTGAAAGCCTTAATAAGTTTACAAAATATTCAGCCCAAACATAAATATTTCATTGTCCAAAATATTTTCAAACATAAATTTTAAAACTAATAAAACATAATCCAAAAATGAGATATAAAGTTGTTGTCCAAATTCTGAAGTCCAAACATACTATTATAAATTATAAAAAACCAATACAAAATCAATATTTGCCTCTTGTAATCTTGTAATTAGGATGCCCAACAAGGACTTGCAAATTGACATTATTGCCAACATAGAAACCAAGTAATTAGTAAATTCATATAAATAAGATATTATGAAAATTCTTATAACAAGAGGATTCCATTACATTCTTGCTACTGTTTTTTTTATTTATTTTATATATCTTCCAGTTGTTTTGGAAAACACTAATACCTCTTCAATGTCAAGCTAATGATGAATAATAACTAGATAGAGTAAATCATCCTTTTTTTTACATCATGCAAAAAAGCAAAAGTGTTTTGTAAATGTCTGCAAAATAGTTTAACCAAAATAAGGTGGTAAAATATGGTTGCAAAATAAATATCTCTTTCCCTAATCTTAAGTTCAAAAGAAATTTGCATCAATGAGATTAGATTTTGTCAGCTGACAAGAAAAGTTTCAAAATGTTAGTGCTAAGCAATTAAATCAAAATCAACCATAGGTCTTAAGCATTGAACAATAATTGTCATATATCTAATAAATTAAAAGCACACACATAACATAAATTTGAACAGAGCTACCCTTTTTTATTTTTTTGTGTTCTTTTTTTTTATACGAGTAGTATTTTAATTGTTTGCAATTTGCATTAAACTAGGAGTATAGTAGTTCTAGTAAGCTCTCTCACATTTTATTCTTGGTTATAAAGTCAAGATAACGGATGGTGTCGCTGGAGAACTAGTTGTGGATGTTGGACGATACGTTCACTATTCTTCCTTTGATGCTAATGGTTTTCGTAGTCTCAACCAGCTTCTTCAGCAACAAAATGAACTTCAGCCATAAAATCAACAAACAGAGCAACAAACTTCACTAATCGCAAGGAAAAGTTGTAAAAAAGAAGTACCACCTATTTCAAATTTCTTTTGTTTCGATTCACACATATAATCTTTTTCGATGCCGGAAGAGGAGTGTCACCAGGGAGTTTGATAAGAGTCGAGAAGAGAAAATTTGGACTTTAGAGTGGAGCACAATAAAAAGGGGGATAGGATAAATCTGATGCCCTAGATTTGTTTTGTAATATATATATCTATATATATATATATTATTAATATATAATTTTATATATAAAATAATAAATATAATTATATATATAAATACGGCTCGCTAGCGACTCGACAAGCCATGAGGTACCTAATTCTAAGCTCGAGTTCAATTCGATTTCTTAACAAGTAGGCTAGCGTTGAGCTTTGACCAAACTGCTCGCGAGCCGCTTGGCTCGTTCACACCTCTATCATTGAGCAGATAACTCAAGATAGTTAATTAAGTTTGTTTTGAATAAACTGAACCACTATAAATCTTTGTGTTCATTGTTATAATTCTACAATTTACTCAAACACATTATTACACACACAAACTACATATCAAATGTTCGATAATTTTTGTCTAAGAAGTGTACAATTGAATTATGTTGCCAAAATCGGATAAAAACCTAATTCACCAATTTTTAGGTTTTTTAATTATTCTTACTAAAAATATTAACACACATTACATAAGATATAATTTTATATTGAAATTATATTATTTGTGAAGAGGGTCTTTCTTCTATTCTTCACCATGCAAAGTGCAATGACCTCGTATGCAGATTTGAATTCATAAATGGCCATTTCATATCTCACTTATTTTTTCCAAATAACTCTCATATTTTTGCAAATTTGTTTGATAATCATATAGCAAAGCTTCAGGAATCTTTTCCATCTATGAAGCCTATTCAAGACAAATTATTTATAGAGAGAAATCTTCTCTCTAAAACATTTTAGATGATCCAAAGCAAATGATCTCATCTATTCTAAACACACTAATAAGAGATAGCGGAGGCAAATATCTAGGTTTACGTTTCTTGGTGGGTAGGTCTAAGAAGCACATCTTTCAATACATCCAGAATTGATTATGGAAAAGCTTAGTAGCTTTAAAGACAAATTCCTTAGTCCAATAGCAAAGGAAAATTTGATCAAATCAGTTGCATGAGTCATACCCTCTTAAGTCATGAGATGTTTCAAACTCCCAAGTGGCATTAATGACATGAAAACATCCTCATTTTTTGTGGGGATCAATAGAAAAAGACCATCGCATTACATGGAAGGCTTGGAAGTTACTTTGTGTTCTTAAATCGGATGGAAGACATGGTTTTCTAGATCTATAAAGCATTAACTTACCTCTTCTAACAAAGTAGATTTGGAGAGTTCTTTAGAATCCTATGTCAATCCTCTTGTATTCAATAATCAAGAGTTACATATTTATACATGAAGTTGGAAACCCTACTTGCAAATCCTAAGATATACATATTGATAGGTTTATCCTCCTATACAATATCCTAGTTAGATAATGAAAGCCCTAAAGCTTTTAATGTCTTAATTTTGATTAATGACAAACATTGATGAGGACTGATGTCTTATTTGTACAAGTGATAGAGTTTTTGGATTCATGATTTAATCCATGCAAGAACAGGATTTCAAGTCTTCAAGGAAGTATACAAGTCAAGACTATCAAGATTTGAAGACAAGCTTTTATTGGATTAGATAGGAACTAGAGGTATAGTCTTAGAGTTATATATTTTGATATCTCTAGTTCTACCTCTAATTGAGTAATGGTGTCTAAAGGTTGCTCTATGAATTTAAAACGTTATTTCAAAATGTTTTTTATGTTAAAATATGTTTTGGTATTTCGAAAACCATGCATCTTGATTTCAAAACTTATATGGTTCATAAACTCTTGTTGGATTGATACCATAACTTATATGGTTGATTGAAATCATCATTTGTGTGTTAGAGTATTGTTGATACACAAATGAACATGTTTCAGTCGACCTAAAGTGGTCCAGGTATCGTCCATAAGTTAGTTTATCTTGTGGATGCATGTGCTGTCAAATTTGTTCATCTGCCAACTTGTGGACGACCATGAGGTCGACCGCAGGTGAAGTGAGGTCGACCGCAAATTAAGTCCGGTCGACCGGAGGATGAAAAATCATCATCCGGTGACTGTCCAGTGAACTTGAGGATGATAGTGCGGACGACCAAGTCTGATTTGCGGTCGACCGCACTTCCTGAGTGGGTTTCCAACAGCTTCTTTTTTGACCGTTGGAAACAAACCTTTAAATACCAAAACCTTTGGAATTCCTTCGAAGAAGATTTTTTGAGCAAAAACATTGTATATCTTGATCCTATAACATCTTAGAAACATTCCAAAACCCTTTCTAAACATCAATCTTGTTAAAATCATTAAAGAAGGGTTTTTACATTCAAAGGTGTATTTTGAGCAATCTTGACAAGCCATTACTCAAAGAGGTGATTGTGATTCAAATTGATATATCTTCACATTAAGGTGATATCTATCAAACTCTCTCTTATTATTATTGATTGTAATTGTATCAAGGTTGCAAGTAGCATAAAACCCTAAGTGTTAGGGTGAGCCTTGTATAGGTTGTTTTGTATTCAAGGTTTGTTTGTAAAACCTTTGGGTGAACCTTGAATTGAATTGTTGTGTTAGGATTCACTAAGGAGAGTGGTGGGATTATTGTATAATCAAGGTTGTGTTGTAAAACTCAAGGGTTGAGTGAGCCTTGATTGGTTTGAGAGGTTATTTGTAAAACCCTAAGGTGAATTGGGTGAGCCTCTTTTGTAATCTCATTTATTTGATTAGTGAAGGGATTTGATAAATCCTTGAGTAGGTAACTCAAGGTAGTGGATTAGGTTTTGTTGGATAAACCGAACCACTATAAATCATTGTGTTCATTGCTCTAATTTCTGCATTTTACTTGAACACATTATTTCTCACACAACTAGCACACCAAGTGTTTGATATTTGTTGTCAAAGAGGTATTTTATTGAATTAGGTTGAAAAATCGGATAAAAACCTAATTCACCCCCCCCCCCCTCTTAGGTTTTTCAATTGGTATCAGAGCAGGTCTTCTTGTTTAAGGTTTAATCACCTAGAAGTAAAGATCTTATGGCTCATATAGACAACAATATCATAAGTGAGGGTTACTCTACTAGTAGACCACCTTTGTTGAATGGCTATAACTACACTTTATGGAAAGATAGAATTCATATTTATATTTCCTCCATTGATTTTGATTTATGGAATATTGTTATAAATGGTCCTTATGTTCCCTCTAAGATTATAAAGGGAAGAAGTGTTGAGAAAACTCTTAATGAGTTTGATGAAGAGGATAAAAAGAAAATGACTTCAAACTTTATTGCTATGAATATTCTTTGTTGTGCTCTTGATTTAGATGAATACAATAGAGTATGTGGTTGTAGTTCCGCATATGAAATGTGGAGATTACTTGAAGTTGCACATGAAGGATTGACATGCACATCAAATCAAGAAGAAAGTGAAAATGAAGAAAACGATCAATCCAAGGTTGCAAACACTTGTCTTATGGCTCTTGAAGATGAAGTAAGTACTTCTACCTCACAAACTTTACACATTAGTGAAAATGATTGCAATGATAATTGTGATATATTTGATCAAGATGAATTTGTTGCTAATCTCTATTATGAAATGAAGAAAGTCATGAAGAAGAATAAATTCTTGAAATGTCAAGTTGAGAATTTGTTATTGGCAAATGCTAAATTACTTGATGAAAATGCTTTATTGCTTTCTTCCAAAGTGACTCTTGATGAAAATATTATTGGTCTATGTGATAAGGTCAAATTTCTTGAAAATGCTAATAATGATCTTGTTATTAGAAACAAGAAATTGAATGACATGATGAGTGACTATGATGCTATGAAGTTGAGAATAGATGATTTAAGTGTTAGCTTACATAAACTCACATGTGGTAGAGATAATTTAAATAAATTACTTGGTGCTCAAAGATTCTCTAATGATAAGAGAGGTATTGGTTTTATTGATACACATGATGATGCCTTGCATAGACACAAAAATATATCACACAAGAATATCTCACATGTGCATCATAAAGTACATCATACACATCACACACATACTCATATGTCATCAAGAATATGTTGTACCTATTGTGGTAAGTATGGCCATAAGGTTAATATATGTTATGCCAAGAAGAAAATCGAGAATGGTGCAAAAAGTATTTGGATTGTCAAAACAAATTCGACTAATTCTCATGGATCCAAAGCCACTTGGATACCAAAAGTTTCATCTTCTTTGTAGGTAACTCAATATGTTGATCATGAAGGAGCAATACAACATGTCAAGAGAATTTGCTCAATCCATATGATCAAATATGCTATACTAAGGTACAATGTTCTTCATGAAGGTCATGAAGAAATTCATTCTTTTGAGATTGAATCTTTAGTAAGAATTTCTTGATTATGAATTTTGTAAATTAGATCATAATGCTATATGTGGTTGAAATGTGTTTTCAATACAAATACTTGATAAATTTTCTAATTGGTTTTTGTATTTTGTATATGCTCTTCATGCTAAATTATTTCCTCACGAAACATGTTAATTGCATATTGTGATAATTGAGTTGTCTTGTCATATTGTTTGATATAATTCTCTTACAAACTTTTCTCACAAACACTGATTATCCTAAATATCATGATATAAGTGGATTTTGTCTTTAAGTAAAGACTGGTAGTTCTGGTGAACTTGCGGACGACCCTTGAGAAGGTTTCGGTCGACCGCATGGAAAAATAGATCATCCACTAAGTGGACAATAAGGTTGCGGACGATCCAAGGAAACGTTTTGGTCGACCGCAAGCTCAAGAATGATCATCTGCAAGTGTGAAGAAATGAAAATATGTATGATATCTATTTTGATGATTTAGTTGAACAAAATGTTATATGCCTTTCTTTGGAAGTTGATGATGCATATATTTGTCATTGTAAATTAGGACATATTAGCATATATACTTTGCATATTTTTACAAAACTTCAGTATGTTAGAGTTTTTGCCTAACATTAATTTTGAGAAAGATCATATTTGTGATGCATGTAAACAAGTCAAGAGTTCTTTCAAATCAAAGAAAATGTGTCTACTTCAAAACCTCTTGAACTTGTACATATGAATTTATTTGGTGCTATGAGAACCATGTGAATTGGTGGCAAACTATATGTCTATGTGACTGTTGATGATTTTTATAGATTTACTTGGATTAATTTCTTGTTGAGTAAAGATGAAGTTTTTAAAGCTTTTGTCAAACTCTTTAAACAAGTACAAAACACCATTAGTTGCAAATTTATCTTCATTGGAAGTGATAATGGTAGAGAGTTTTGCAATAGTATTTTTACAAAATTATGTGATGAGAATGATTTATCTCACAATTTTTCAATTGCAAAAGTTCCTCAACAAAATGGTGCTGATGAAAGGAAAAATCGTACTTTACAAGAAATGGCATATTCCATACTATGTGAAAATTATTTGCAAAAATATTTTTGGGTTAAATTTTTGAATACTTCTCGCTATATTGTTAATAGAGTGCTTCTTATATGCTTTGTTAATAAAACCCCTTATGAGTTTATATTTGACAAAACTCCTTCCATTTCCCACTTTAAAGTGTTTGGTTGTAAATGGTTTATTCTAAATGTCAAAGACAATCTTGGTAAGTTTGACAAGAAATCCGATGAAGGTATGTTCCTTGGCTACTCTTCAAATAGAAAAGCTTTTTGTGTTTACAATAAAAGAACTATGGTTATTGATGAAGCTATTCATGTTATATTTGATGAGTCTAACATTTACTTGCCAAGAGATGAGAATGAAGGTGATTTTCAAGAGCTATCTATTGAGTCAACGAACAAAGATATTGTTCAATCAAATGAAGATCATTCAATACCTAAGGATGAAAGTGAAGAGATCATTGACATTCAATAATCAACCTCACATGAAGGAGAGACAAATCATGATCTTCCAAAGGAGTGGAAATACGTCCATAATCATCCAAATGATCAAATCATTGGTAATCCCAATGAAGGGGTAAGAACAAGAAGACATTTTATAAATTGTGTTGATAATCTTGCATTATTGTCTCATATAGTACCTAGGAACATTGATGAGGCTTTTAGTGATGATTTTTGAATCATTATCATCCATGAAGAGCTAAATCAATTTGAAAGGAGCAAAGTTTGGGAACTTGTACCTAAACGTTCAAATCACATCATTATTGATACAAAATGGATTTTTAGAAACATACTTGTTAATCATGGTTTTATCACTAGAAATATGGCTACACTTGTTGCTCAAAGATATAATCAAGAAGAGGGCATTGATTATAATGAGATTTTTTTTTGCCCCAATTACTAGATCAGAGTCCATTAACATGTTATTTGCATTTGCATATTTTATAGGTTTTAAATTATTTCAAATGGATGTTAAAAGTGCTTTTCTAAGTTTGTTACATCCAATAGGTATTTTATGTTGAACAACCTCCTGATTTTGTGCATGAATCTTTTGAAAATCATGTTTACATACTTTCAAAAGCTTTATATGGTTTGAAACATGCTTCAAGAGTTTAGTATGAAAGGCTTAGCATCTTTCTTATTGAAAAAGGATTGACTAGAGGAATGGTAGACACTACACTTTTTTTAAAAATAAAGTGCATGACATTTTAATTGTTCAAATTTTTGTTGATATTATATTTGAGTGATCTTTGTTATTAAAATTGATGTGTTTATCCATTGGCCAAGAAAATGTTCTATTTTTAGAAAGCTATTGAGTGTTTATATACAATTGCTAATGAGTTTGTCATTGTATAGCTCATTTAATTATCAAAACAAAGATTCTTGGTTGATTATAAGTTGCTTAGAAGATATTTCAAATGATACCTGAAGAAGGTGCGGTCGACCGCATCTTACGGGAGTATCATCCGAAGAATGGCCAGTGGACTTGCGGAAGACCTCGAGAAAATCTTCGGTCGACCGTATGGTACAAGCCATCGACCGCAGAGTAGACAGAGGACTTGCGGACGACCAATATCAAATTTCCGGTCGACCGCAGATTATTACTCATCGACCGCAAAGTAAGCAGAGAACTTGCGGACGACCATAATCGAATTGTTCGGTCGACCGCAGAAACTAATTCTATCGTCCGAAAGAAGAAATAACAAGGGATAAGCATATTGGATCAAAAGGTGGTTCAACCAAATCTCAAATGGTACCAAAGAAGAAGAAGAGCAACACTACCTTATTCACAAGTAAGGAGTATTAAATTTGATTCTATGACTATCTCGAGCTTTGAAATGTGATTCTTGAAAGTACCATCTATTCTAGTAAGTTTCCTTTTTGAAAATATCTTGAAGTATTTTGCTAAGGAAGGATGATATGATATTATTGTGCATGATGAGCCTATGTATTATGACTATATACTTCAATGCTATGCTAATCTAGAGAAAAATATTCTTGAAGGATATCAAGTTGTATATTATGTGTCTAAAGTATATGGTATTGTTTTAAATTTCAATTACTATAACTTGGATGATATTTTGAGTGCTCCTATTGATGAGATTACATTTTTTTTTACTCACCAAAATTTGCCATTATTATGCTTTCTCCATTCAAGATTTTGAATATGCTTTTACAAATAAAGAATCCTTTGTGAATTTTGCAAAAAGGGAATCTATTGTTTTTAGTCTTGAATATAATATACTTTGTCTTATGTGCACTATTATATTTGTACTCATAGATGGTCATAGGACATCTATTACTCATTTGCACATGTTTATTATGCTAATTATGTTCAAAGGAAAATGAGTAGATCTTGGTTATCTTATGGATATCGTTCTTTGTTAAGAAGGCTAAGAAAATAGCAAAGAGCCTACTTTATGGAAGGTTGCTTTAAAAAGTGTTCAAACATTTTGAAATATCTTTACTTGAGGTTGTTGACATGAGATTTCTTCATAAATGTGATTTTGTTGCATACAAGATAGTGCATGACTTATGTTTCAATGATGATTGGGAGTTGAGAAAGAAAATATCTCAAGAAGATTTACTCCAAGCCATATCCGAAATCGCAAGATTGATGGGTGAAAATGTACTCATTATTATTTGAAGGAGCATTCATGAGAAAGGAATTGGTCAAGAAGAAGCTAATCACTTGATACTTCCACCAGAGAAAGAATAAGGAAAGGGAAGACATCAATGGAAAAAGGAAAAGGAAACTCCTTTTGATACTTCTTTTAGAAAGAAACTGAGTGAACGAAAATGTTTGATGTAAGAGGAATATAGGTTTTATTCCTCATACAAAAGATGTCTTGTGGAATGATTTGGAGCATCTCTCAAACAATATGGATATTATCTTTGAGAAGTTTAATACTAAAATCCAAGATGTGTTTGAAGAAGTTGTTCAACATGAAATCAAGAGTAAAGTTTCTTCATCACAAAGTTGACAATATATCTACTCATCTTGAGGCATTTTATGGAGTCCACATAGATATTTCTTCACATTTTGATGAGAAGACCACATATATGACAAAGAATCTTATTACTCCTATTGTTGTGTCATCAAGTAGTATTGAGCCATCTATTGCTGCTGATACATCCTCTACCATCATTTCAAAGGATACCACTGTAGTGACTACTATTGATGATCTACCAGTTGAAGCTATTATCATTCCAGAGACCACTTCTTCAACATAATCATTTTTGCAGTTTAAAGTCTTTGCTCCCAAGCCTCGCACTCTAGCTTTGTCTACTTGAGGATCATCTTTATACCTTTCATTTTCTTTTTATATCTATAATGCACTATTTTCATATGTTTTCTCCTACATTATGATCTCTTCTTGTTGTATATTTTTAAGTAATGTAGTTTATTGGTTTGATTATTTCCCCATGATGACTCCTTGGTATATTGAGAGATCTTATTATATGTTTTTGACCATATTTTAATCATTCATACATATTCTTTTTGAATGATGACAAAGGGGGAGAAAAACTAAGTGTTGATAGCAAATGTTTAGGAGTTATATTTGTGTTGTATTCTTTTGGAAACTAACATTTTGCAGGAAAATGGAGATCAAGAACACTTACAACAAAAGGGGAGAATTTAATGCAAAGAGGAGAAACCATCAAAAGAAAGATTCTTGAAGCTCAGTAATTTTTGAGAAAAATCAAGAATATGTACAAAAGGGAAGAAATGACAAAAGGAGAGATTTTGAGGAACTTGAAGTATTTGAAGTGCACTTGACGATCACGTTCATCAAAACCAAGAAGAAGAAGAACTAACTTTAAAAGGTTAAGTATGGCTATCCTTGGTTTAAAATTTATGTATTTCTAAGTTTTTGAGATATTGAGATTGAAGGAGAATGAGAATTGTGTTGTTAATGGCCGGGTTGGCCTTATATGTGATTTTGTGTGATATATCTCATCTCTTTTGCATTGTTGAGTTTGTATTGTGATATTGAATTTTATAAGAATTACAAAGGAAACTCTGTCAAATTTTTTACAAAACTGATGCATATTGATAGGGGGAGCTTTATAAATGTTTTTATAGTCTATCTATATGCTCTTAATGCTGGAAGGAAGGAGGATATGGAGGTTGGTGGAAAAATAGGCTTCTTTAAGCCTATATAAGCTAGGAAGTGATCTCATATACTTACAATGAATACTTTCATTTTGAGATCCAATATTTATTCAAAAAATGTTACATTCTATATATTTCTTGATATCATCAAACTAAATGGTTATATGTTATATGTGATATCTTACAAATACCTAGCATATTGTAAGGGGGAGCATTTTACAATGTTTGATACATATTCTATAAACTCTTTCTTACTTTGAATCCTTGCACTTAATTGTTTTACCTATCACATTGCATCAATATTTGTCATCATCAAAAAGGGGGAGATTGAAAGCCCTAAAGCTTTTAATGTCTTAATTTTGATTAATGACAAACATTGATGAGGACTGATGTCTTATTTGTACAAGTGATAGAGTTTTTGGATTCATGATTTAATCCATGCAAGAACAGGATTTCAAGTCTTCAAGGAAGTATACAAGTCAAGACTATCAAGATTTGAAGACAAGCTTTTATTGGATTAGATAGGAACTAGAGGTATAGTCTTAGAGTTATATATTTTGATATCTCTAGTTCTACCTCTAATTGAGTAATGGTGTCTAAAGGTTGCTCTATGAATTTAAAACGTTATTTCAAAATGTTTTTTATGTTAAAATATGTTTTGGTATTTCGAAAACCATGCATCTTGATTTCAAAACTTATATGGTTCATAAACTCTTGTTGGATTGATACCATAACTTATATGGTTGATTGAAATCATCATTTGTGTGTTAGAGTATTGTTGATACACAAATGAACATGTTTCAGTCGACCTAAAGTGGTCCAGGTATCGTCCATAAGTTAGTTTATCTTGTGGATGCATGTGCTGTCAAATTTGTTCATCTGCCAACTTGTGGACGACCATGAGGTCGACCGCAGGTGAAGTGAGGTCGACCGCAAATTAAGTCCGGTCGACCGGAGGATGAAAAATCATCATCCGGTGACTGTCCAGTGAACTTGAGGATGATAGTGCGGACGACCAAGTCTGATTTGCGGTCGACCGCACTTCCTGAGTGGGTTTCCAACAGCTTCTTTTTTGACCGTTGGAAACAAACCTTTAAATACCAAAACCTTTGGAATTCCTTCGAAGAAGATTTTTTGAGCAAAAACATTGTATATCTTGATCCTATAACATCTTAGAAACATTCCAAAACCCTTTCTAAACATCAATCTTGTTAAAATCATTAAAGAAGGGTTTTTACATTCAAAGGTGTATTTTGAGCAATCTTGACAAGCCATTACTCAAAGAGGTGATTGTGATTCAAATTGATATATCTTCACATTAAGGTGATATCTATCAAACTCTCTCTTATTATTATTGATTGTAATTGTATCAAGGTTGCAAGTAGCATAAAACCCTAAGTGTTAGGGTGAGCCTTGTATAGGTTGTTTTGTATTCAAGGTTTGTTTGTAAAACCTTTGGGTGAACCTTGAATTGAATTGTTGTGTTAGGATTCACTAAGGAGAGTGGTGGGATTATTGTATAATCAAGGTTGTGTTGTAAAACTCAAGGGTTGAGTGAGCCTTGATTGGTTTGAGAGGTTATTTGTAAAACCCTAAGGTGAATTGGGTGAGCCTCTTTTGTAATCTCATTTATTTGATTAGTGAAGGGATTTGATAAATCCTTGAGTAGGTAACTCAAGGTAGTGGATTAGGTTTTGTTGGATAAACCGAACCACTATAAATCATTGTGTTCATTGCTCTAATTTCTGCATTTTACTTGAACACATTATTTTTCACACAACTAGCACACCAAGTGTTTGATATTTGTTGTCAAAGAGGTATTTTATTGAATTAGGTTGAAAAATCGGATAAAAACCTAATTCACCCCCCCTCTTAGGTTTTTCAGATAATACTATCTACAAAGATACTCTAATATATCAACATTATCTAACACCCCCTCCTCAAGCTGGAACATGCAAATTACAAAAGCCTAACTTGGATAATAAGAAAACAGATTGATCACAAGAAAGAGCTTTTGTGAATTAATCATCAATCTGACGAGATGGTGAAGTCGGTTGGGGTATGATGACGTGTTTCTTGAGTTGCTCTCAAACTTGGCTTTGATACCCTGTTAATTAGCACGAGATTGAGAATTACTTTCTATTGTATTCAATAATCAAGAGTTATAGATTTATACCTGAATCAAGAACCCCTACATACAAATCCTAAGATATACATAATAATAGGTTTATCCTCCTACAAAATCTCCTAGTTAGATAATACATATCTCCAAGGATACTCAAATAATATCTCCTAGGGCATTGAAAGAATGCTCTGAATTCCTTTTTATCATGCCTTCTCAGAAGACGATGTTCTTACTTGGGGTTACAATAATGGGAAATTCACTATGAGAAGTTGTTATAATCTCATTCACACTCAAGTTTTATGTCAAATTTGACAAGGAGCCACTTATTCAAATGGAGATAATTATTTTTCTAAATCTCTTTGGAAAGCACATGTACGTACCACCAAAGCTCTACCATTTTCTATGGCGTTATTGCCATAACATCTTCCCTACAAAGTGTGATTTTAGTAAGGGGATTAAATATCTTCCCATCGCTCATTCTATGTGGGATAAAATGGAAAACCTAAGACATACTTTATTTAAATGTCTTCATCAACAAAAGGTTTGGAAACTTTATTTAATTAGTTAAATTTCCAATTGAACTAATAAGTTTTTCTTTATCAAACTCATACAACAGGTGCTTCAAATGGAATCAAGCCAAACATCTTTGTTTGCTTACATCACACCTCAAATCCAAGTTAGACCTAGGGTTCTTTTCGAATCCAAAATTTGACACAATAGAGCCTGTAAAGATTTATCTATGAGTCCTAAGGCCTCAACAATCATATAATCCATTATAAGATCATAAATATTTCAATAAAATTAAAACAATCTCCAAAATATCCTTAAATAAACTTCTAGAGTAATATAAATAACAAATAACTACGATCAAGTACACATAAACTTATTGGACATTTGTTGAATTCAACTCCAATTGTTTATCTCGTTAGGACTGCTAGACTGACAGAATATAATGAGTTTTTTTACCATACTCAATGGTATACAAATACAATAAGTGTTAACATGTTTCTCCAATAAATAGATGTGATACACCAGTCATTTCATAAATTAATCAATTAAATTAATTGATTAGTATTTCAGTCCAAAATAAAAAATTGACTATACATGTAAAATTATGAACAAAACTAATAGTAATTCATGTCAAAAGAGAAATAAGCTTTCTTCTTAAGATAAAAGTTACAAAGGCCAATTCAAAAGGCAGATATATATATATATATATATACATATATATAACATCATCTCATAATCATATATCAGCATATGTAAAAGAAATATGTGGGCACCGTTCAATTCTCTTTCTCAAAGGAAAATTAGTTCCAATGCAATCCTATTGCTATATAGTCTAAAAAAATGTCTTTTCCTTTTCTTTTTCTTTTTAAAAAAAAAATTTAAAAACAACCAAGAGATAGCAAATTATGTACGGTAAATAACTTATGCCTACCGGTCAGAAAAGAAACTGAAAACTGCATATTCGCATTCTTCTTCTTCTTTTATTTTAAATTGAACTTTAGAATTTGATTGAAAGAATATTTCTTTGGCAACCAGCATAAAAAGGAAAATGGGAAGGAAATGTATCTTAGTAGTAGTACTTCCAAGAATATATATCTACTAGTAAAGAAGGTCCGCGCAAAGCGTAGACTTTTGCCCCGTAAATGTTTCGCTTTTCGTAAATGCATTTATACTGTGTAATTTTTATTTTTATTTTCTTACTCATTCAGTACATTGAACGACCTAAACCAATTCTTAAAAAAATTAGACCATAATTTTTGAGCAGCCTAACCAACTTTCGAGCCGACGGTGCCCTCCTTTACATCCCTCACATGTAAGTGATTCCAGAATTCCTCGTTTCCACAAGAACTCATTTTTCTTCAATTTTCCATGACAGAGATTCCATAGGGTAATAGATGGGTATGATTTTCTCAATAATTTATCAGCTAAGAGTGAAATCAAGAAATTAGATAAGTATCGGCGTCGATCTATTCAAGCATATAACTTTGTACATGCAGATGAGCAATGGAGCATATTGCTTTCCTGGAAAAATCGATTTCAAATTGCTATAGGAATAGCAAGGGGACTTCTCTATTTTCACGAAGACTCCAGGCTAAGAATAATTCATAGGGATCTCAAGGCGAGCAATGTTTTGCTGGATGGTGAATTAAAATTGAAAATTTCAGACTTTGGCATTGCCAAAACTTTTGGAAGAGATCAAATAGAAGGCAAAACGAAGAGAATAATTGGAACATAGTAAGTTTTACTAACCTTTGATGATTGAAGCATTAACTTCCCAAATTTACAATCTTGAGGTTTCATGCAGTGGCTACATGTCACCTAAGTATGCTTTTAATGGGAAATACTCTGTGAAATACGATGTCTTCAGTCTTGGCTTGCTCTTGCTAGAGCTTGTGAGTGGTAGAAAGAACTGGATACGTGATTATTCAGATGGGAATCAGAGTCTCTTGGGACATGTAATGCAGTTCTTGAATCTTTTTTCTTTTATCAAATGTAACATTTTTATTAAAAATGTGCCTGTAACAGCTTCTGAAAAGGCTAATTGTCTTATCCTCTGGACATCAGCTTCAAGTTGTTCTTTTAGTGAAGAAAGTTCCTCATTAGACCTGCAATATATGTAGAAAGTTTCTCATTAGACCTGTAACAACTTGTTCTTTTAGTGAAGTGTGCTGCACTCTTGAAGATGGTTTGCTTCTTTCTGGTAAATCTCATTCTCCTAAGAGCTCTAGTTGAATCATCATTGGAGAGTGCTATACTAAAGATGGGGCGATGTTATTTGGATGGCGAAGATTGCAAAAGAATTGAGCAGTACATGAGTGCATCGTTTTTGTCAAGATCATGCCTATCTTCTCTTATTTTTCTAATTATTAGTACATTCTTGGGTATATCTTTTGATTTACTGGCTCCAATACCTTGGATTAAGAAGCACCTTCAGAAGTTCCACAAGAATGATATGATCCAACTGGTTCCAGAGCAAAGTAAGGATTACCCTCTAGAAAGTAATGACACAAATGGCTTGCAAAGGCCTCTAATTTCTGAAAATGAAACTAATGCAAGGATGGTTAACAATGGATATTTGCTTGATTTTACAATTGATTTACCGGGTGAAGATCTGTCTGAATATCCTCCTGTCAGCAGAACCTCACCTGTACCCAAGCAGACATTTGATTTTGCACAATACTATGAATTTAATCTCACAATTTTTGCTCTAACCTCATATATTCTTCATTTGCTCCTCTTGTGGTTCCCGTGGGTGTTGTTTATTTTGGTTACAGGTACATAGTTGACAAGTACAACTTCCTATTCGTGTACAGAGTCCGAGGTTTTCCTTCTGGTAATGATGAAAGGTTGATGGATACTGTTTTGGGTATTATGAGGTTCTGCGTTGATTTGTTTCTCTTCTCGATGCTGCTGTTTTTTTTTTGTACAAGGAGATCCCACAAAGCTTCAGGCCATATTCACGCTGGTGTTGCTAGTAGTATATAAACTTTTGCCTTCTGAGAATGATGGTTTACAGCCAGCCTTATTGCAAGGCATCCAGACTGTTAACAATGTTGTTGATGGGCCTGTAGATTATGAGGTTTTATCACAACCTACTTTTGGAATACATATAACTCATAACCCTTTTTGTTAATATTTTTTCTTGGCAATAATTAAAAATCTTCTACTGGGAACTTGTATATAGATTCATATGTTTTTGGCATGTGCATGTTCTTTTTTATTATTACCAAAGGTCATATTGTAAAAAACTTCATTTGGCATTTATTTCTAAAGAATAGCATGTGTATGGATTATTGCTTTACAGTAAAAGAAATTGTTCTCTCTGAGTTGAAGTGAGTTGGTCTTTTGTACCAAAAACTTTTAATTGACTTATTTTATTGAATTATATACAGTAGATGGGAATGTTTAAATCGTGGTGTAATAAATGTCTTATTTTTTGATGCTTTAGCAATTATGATCTCGAGATAGTACTTGAACGCATCTATTTTTCAAGGTGTCCAATCTGTTCTTTGCCTAAAGTTGCCAGTGGTGGCCCTTCCTGATCTGAAGTACTCAGATACATCTTTTGGGATCTATGATATTCTTTATGCATCGTTTATACTTTTGTTATCAATGTATTTAATGCTCTAGTAGGTGAATTTACACAATTGGCCTGTTAAATGCCCGAAGTGATTTTAAAACTGGCTCTTTTTCTATTGTGAAAGATGTATTGCAGGATTTCCACGATGTTGGTGAAAGTAGCAATGCTAAAGCAGAAAATGTTTCTTATCCTTCAATCTTGACTCATTTCTCAAACTTAATGTTCTGCTTTCAATGCTACAACCAGTGGTGAGTTTTGAGATTCATGCATCTCTCTGCATTACCAATGGCATCAATAGACAACGCCTACAAGTTCAGATAGAGTTTAGCTTAAAGAATACTTTAAGCAGAAAATGATTGAAGAATGTGCAGAATTCTGATTTAAGTTTTTTAAATTTTTATTTCCTATATGTTCTAAAATAGGTTCTGATTATGGAGCTTACAAATATTTGATATAATGCCTGAATGAAATTCTTTGATCTTTCCATTAGTTAGTGTTAAAAACAATGCAAGAAGAAAACTCTTTATCAAATTATTTTTGGTCTTTTTGTCTTTGAAGTTATGAATTCTCATATGTATCTGTATCTTTGTTTTGATGCAGTCAGAAGACTAGCAAGGTTAGGCTTTTTATGAGCTTTTGGAAGCAACTGTAGGAGGTCTATCTTTAGACCCAGTGGATTAGCTGTCCCCAAAATTTTGTTTATTTATCACAGCATGGTAAGGCTTAAAAGGGTTTTTCAGCTTGAATTTGTTTTTCTTAAGTGCTCATTCATTTTCCATTGCCATTTATTCTTAATAATTAAATTATCTTACATATTAACTTGTAAAAAATATTAGAGTTTTTAAAAATTTATAATTTAATTGCGTAAAGTTGTATTCCTATATGTATAAAGCCTTGTGTGTTCATTTATCTGTGTCATGCTACTTTGTTAAGCTAAAGTTGGAGATATTTCTATTCTAATTACAGACTTTGTCATGCTTCATTTAGTTTTCATTTTGAGAGTTTTTGTAACAACTCCGTGATATAGAATTCACACATCTAAATATTCAAGTTGCATGTAAACATGGTTGTTTTGATTAACTTGATGCATCTGATGAATAGTACAATATACAAATATACTGTGGAACTAAGAAAATGACCTATATATACTGTGGAACATAAAGGAATTGGGATTATACCTGAAGAGTACAATAGATTTGTGAATCTTTATCTCGTGATGCATGAAAAGTAAATGACATATATGTTATATTTCTTCATACATGTTATATATGTGGTCTTTCAGCAGGGTGCAATTTGTTAGTTTTATTTAAGTTTTGTTTCTTTTCTAGGCATGGTATGTAGACACAGGAAAACTATCCAGCTTGGAGCAAACTGAGAGATTCCAGAATAAGCTAAGAAAAGACAAGAATTTGAAACTGAAAAAGAGTTATGCAATTGCAAAATGTAAGGTAACTGTCTTATTCTTTTGTTGAATAATTAGCTTTTTGTTATATGTTTTTTGTTGAATAAAAATTTTGAAAATCAATTAGCTTATGTACAGAATTTTTTATTTTCAATTAACAGTAAATTGAAAGGCAAGTGATTTTCAAAGGTTTTGAAATTATGGATGAAACTAAAGAAATATAGACACATATCATATATTGGTAAAAGGATGTTACCAAGCCAGTGCTATAGGTAGCAGATTTAGCAAAACAACAAATGATTTTGATCACATCCCAGTTGGCTAGTTTGTTAAAATTCTGAACATCAACAAATGATTAAAATTCTTTTTCTAAAAAAAATGATTAAGATTGGTTAATAAAATGCTTAAAACATGGACTTTAAGTGACATATAACAAAAGATAGACAAATAAGGAAACATTTATTGTTCCATTCATGGAAGTTTTGCCTTTTGTAGCTAGACTTCATCAATTCATAAAGAAAAATAAGGGAACAAATTATATTTTAAGTTAAGTATGATACTCTTGGTTATGTTTCCAAGATTTCAAATCAAGAAAGCTAAACTATACCTTTTAATGAACTATACTGGTTCAATTTCTGTAAGAGATTCACAGATTAAACCATGGGTTCATGCATTAATTGGGAAGGGAATGTAAACATATTGGGAAAAGAATATCTTAAGAGCATCTAGCTCAATCCAAGAGAGAGAAAAAAGAATATTATAGTAAAATTCTACACCACAAAGTGTTATTTAAAGATAAATAATAAAAGTTACAATGAGGATGAACCATTCTCTAGATTCTGAATGATGTTTTGTAAGTAATTGATTAACATTGGTTACTTGTGAAAAAGATATAAATGCACTCAATGCACCTAGCAATCCCACAGAGAGAGAGAATATTGGAGTAAAAATCTATTTCATAAAAATTGCTATGTAAAGATGGCTTATACTTTGGTAAATTATAAAAATGATGAAACCATATCATAGTCTTTCAGCTGGAACCATGCATTGAACCAGTAACATATGCACTTACTTTGTATATTCATTGTCCACAGATTCGTGTATTCAAATCACTTAGATTAATAGAGATAGCATGAAGTAATATATGTAAGTCTTATTGTAAAATGGCAAGAGAACTTAACTAACCTATCTGTTTTCGACTTTGTCTTTTTGAGCAGTAGACTCTCTGTACTTTGTTTCCTGGGAATGGGAAAACAATAATAAAATTTTAACCATAAATACATAAATAGGAGGAGGAAATATAATAATGGATAAAGAATAGAGCAAATGCAGTAACTTGCATACTGTGGTGAATTCCCCCTATTTTGAGTTGAGAGATCATATAGAAAATTAACCAATAAAATACACCAATACTTTATATAATCCTCAACTTTCAGTAGCATATTAAAATTGAACATATTTTCATTTCTATATACATGTATAAGTGTAAATATAAATACATAAACCATTATGTAGACCTTAGATTAAAAACTTGGAACTTTATTGTGAAACCAAAATAATAATACTAATAATAATTTGAAAAATAAGCAAATTGACAGAAAGCATAACATATTAAGAGAAAAAGATTATGATGTACATAATTGTATGTAATTACGTATAATCTATGTTAGGAATTGGATATGTGTTATTGTAACATGGATTCACATGATATTAGATTCCCAGGTATTTTTATTTCCCCAATGCAACATATTATCTCTTATGGCTCTAATTGAAGTTAAGAATATCTTTAGTAATCTCTTGATTTAGATTTATTAAGAATATCTTTTGTTGAAATATTCATCCAAAAAAGAAAGAGAATATCTATTATTCAACTAATTCATTGAAATACATGTCTACTTTAGTTATATTTGTTATGTCACTTTGTAATTATTGTTCTATAGAGTGACAAATTGACAAATACAATGCATAAAAAGAAAAAACTATAAAAAAACATTTTTTAATAGTTTCTGCACACAAAAAGTTTGAATAGTTAATTATGTTTAAAAAAATGTAGAAGTTTTGAATTTGATTATTCCTCCTTCTCATGCAATTATTTAAGAAAAAACTTATTGGTAATTGGTTTGCTAGTTAGTCCTCCGCTTTAACTTGTTTGTATTTAAAAGAAATCATTAAAGAAATTTTCTTAATTGCAATTCTATTTGTATTTCAAGATGAACAATTGTCTTGAAACTCTTTTATGATTGCATTTGTCATATGATTCCTTGAAATTCTTTTGTTAGCCGTCCTTAATGGGCTATGCATAGATTTTCTAGTAAAATAAACATAATTGGACTCTGAGTTATGTGAACTCTTTGTGTCATAGCTAGATTTAGAATCACAAGGACTTGCCTGAAAATGTTCCTTCTTTCCTGATCAGCTTTTTGCTCCCACATAACTTGGTGATGTATTTGATACTTCGATGGAAGATGGATGTTGAGACATTGTATTATCATCATATATGCTTGCGAATGGATGTTCAAATCTGTCCGATGATCCACAATATGAGGAAACCATTTAGTTGACATCATCACATTTATTTTCTCCCTGAGCACAGAAACAAGTGTTTGAATCTATTATTTCTCTCTTTTTAATTTTAGTTGAAGATTTACTGTGTAGTAAATAAAATCAGAGAGCTCTCTCAGATACTTGGCCAATAAACCATATGCAACATATTATTTCTTTGGCTCTCACTGATTTTTTTTTGTGTTGTTTCTTAAGAAATTTATTATTGAAGTAGGGAATGGGTAGAAATTTCATTGAGACAGAATTTAAAATTTAGTGTTGGCTTTTCTAAATTCTAGGCATCGATTAACCCTTGTGATTGACATGGAATAAAGGGAATCGGAACTATAAGTGTTTGTAATAAAGCTGCTAGTTGTTTTCATATAATTAGGAGCTGAACCTGATGATGCAAGTGAACTTGCTTGCTGCAGGCTTGAAGTATCAGTGGATTTCAAGTTGGGTATTCTTGAGACCCAGATTGATCTTCTATTCTTGAGTCTCTTCTTGGTGGCTTTGCCCTTTCTCTATTTCTGCTATTAATATTGCATTTTCTTGGGTAAAATTTTATGTTAAACTTTTTAGCAAAAAACTATTTTTTATAAGATAAATTCATATATATATATATATATATTAAAACAAATATAAAATATATTCATAAGAGGAACAGAACATGTCTGAGCTTGATACTACAAAACTACAGAAAGGTACTTGATTGAACCATAATTAGATTGGTTTTTAGGAGCTTAATGTGTTGTTTATTGAAATAAAATCTACCTAATTGTGTGTTTCTGTGCTTAAATTGGTTCTTTATACTTTTATCTTGTTTGCAGGTATTTTGAAGGTATTTTAACATGTTTAGAAGACATTGGAGGAAGATAGGAGCTTCAAGAAGTTGTTTCGCAGGAAAAATGGAGTGGACGCGCCTCAGAAACCAATTGGACGCGCACTTGAAGAAGTGGATGCGTCACTATTCATCCACGCGTCCATTCTCAATAGTTTTGGAGCCTCACGCGTCCACTTGGACGTTTCTGACAGCCTCGCGCGTCCACTTTTGACAGCACGCGCATCCACTCTCCGAATTGAAGATTTTGGGCAGTTTTTGAGTAGTTTTGAATTAGGACTCTTATGTAACTAACCCTAGGACCTTTTCTAACTATTTATAGGGTTTATTAGCTTAGTTTTTTAGGGTCAAGCACATTAGATATTTTCTTCCCGAGCATTATAGGAGATCAAAGGTTGGAGCTTCTCGGGAAATCGGATTTCCATTTAATGAGTTTCTCTCTTTCCCTTAATCTTTCTATGATGTTTTCTTTTATGGATTGTGAGTAAACGTTTTTAGTTGGCAATGATATGTATTAGGTTTACTTTATTCGGGAATATGAGATTTATGTTTTGTTATTAAAAACCCGATCTTTTTAAAGAATTATTATTTCTATTTGGGTATTTGAACAATTCTTAGTTTTATTCTATCAATTGTGTTATTTCAATTATTATTGGCCATCTTAATTGTTTTACATAGTCGATTAACTAGGGTTATGCAGAATCGATTTTCGGTAACCAAAAGTAGTAACTATTGATTAATTTAAATCTGTGTTTGATTAATTAATAGGGAATTGTTTGAAGCGAATTGCATGATTTTAATCGGCCATTAATTTTATGTAATTTGTGTTGATGTTGTCCTTATGCTTAATAACTTGATTGACTATCTTATGCGAGCGATTCGGTAATTTAGTTTAATCATGTTAAAGTTAATTTGCCATGCTTCTCGGGAATTAACCTAATTTTTACAGGAATTGGAATTTGCTGCGCTACGCGGAATTCTAAGTCATTACTCAAATAAGTTGTTATCGATGATTAATCCCGAATAAATAAAACCGAAATACAAAATCCTTGCTAACGTCTTTTTATCCATTAATTTCTAGTTATTTTGTGAATTACTTATTTTTAAGTTTTAATCTTTTTAGATAAAAACCAAATCTTTTCCCCCTAAAGTCGTGATTAGTTTACTTAATCAAAGAATTTACAAGTCTCTGTGGGTTCGACCCTTACCTGCCCTAACTATATAAGTTGGTTGAGTTTGGTATTAATTTGATAGCGCAACGACACGTTTGTCAATACTGTACAGCTGGGTCACCATTATACTTGCAGAAGAATACTACAAGAAGGCTCAGCAATATTGTAGTCTAAGGATATCCTAATCTTTACCCGAAACTGTTGGTAAAAAGAGTTCCAGTAATCATAATATAAATTGAATATCAGATTAACCACTAAAATAAAGGAAATATAAACATAACAGAGCTAGAAGTTAACAAAAGTTGTAGGAAAAATGAAACTATCTGAACTTAACCAAATTGTAGCAATACAACTATTATAGGAAAGTTTTAGCATTGATAACATAATAGGGTTTTAATATTTACAACAAAATAAGGTCTTATGGTAGGATTTGTTGAATTAGAATCTTGATTAGTAGTTATAACAAAATGATAATCTTGATTCCAATTCATCTTTGCATTAACAAAAAGCTAAATTTTTGAAGAACTGATTACACTATTTTCTGTTTTTTTGCAGGGCCTTAATTGATATCTTCATCTGAGAGATCGTTGTTGCTGGAGTTTGATTCAGTGAGTATTTGTTGTTTTGATGTCCCTGTGTGTATTTTATGTTATTATTACCATGAAATAAAAGTATTCTATGTTGTAACAATAAAATAAATTTTGAAATATTTCTTATTACCTGGGGAAAGTGAAACACTCTTAGCTGAGAGTATTTGCAAAGGTTGTATTTTTGATGCATTGAAGTGGCAACAGAGCTTGTATTGAACCGAATGGTCAGTCAATTTCAAACTTTGTGGCTTTATTTGTACAATGTATTCTTCTTGTCTGAGTAATTTTTTGGCTGCTTCAGTACATGGTGGAAATTCCTGCATTATGTATAAGTTTTTTAGAAGTAAGATAACATTATTAAGTTTTTGCATAATTGGAGTAGAATTATTATGGTTAATTACATGATTGTGGACTTGCAGAGTTTGATTTGGTGCAAATAATAGGATGTCCTCTGCTGTTTTGCCAAATGCTCTTGCTGATATTGTACCGGTATGATCCATCAAATGTATATCCAGCTTACACCTATAATTACATGATGTCAATAATCTGAAAAAGTTAAATTAAATGTGTTGATGTAATTGAGTGATTACCTTGCTTGTGATGTTGATTGTTTTTGGCAATTATTGCATATGAAAGTTGTGCCAATGGGTCCAGAGGTTCCGAAATAGCAATTGTTCCAGCCTTTATATGAGTAATTTTGGTTCATATCTTCAAATGATAGTTGAACTTTGCACCAAACAATCTATGTAAAATAAAATGTGAATATATCATTTGTGAATAAAAAATTGGCTACCTTCTGTTTAATGTAATTTTTTTTCCTATGTGAAAAAAAAAATTCTTACCTTGTCTGTTGGTAAGATTTCAGCAAGTGGGGTGATCTTTGTTCCAGATTTGAAAGCAATAACGGGGTCTATCTTTATAGGACCTGGATCAGCTGCGATGTCTGACAGTTGGTTTATATTTGCTGCAAACCAATTCTTCAAGGTTCTAGCTTCTAAGGTAGGAGGATTGATCAATATGCTAGAATCTGCTTTTGTTTTCAAGGACATAACTGCAAACAGAAGAATAATGTGTTATTTATAGTCAGAAAATGTTTAAGTACATAAGCTGATGAATAATTACTTTCATGAGATGTAACTTTCAGTCTTCTACAATGGATGATTGGAAATCTTTCTTCTGTAGCAAGTAGCGAGCTTCCAACAGTATTGACAAAATTGTCCCATAATGTAAGCATTATAGGCATCATTCTGCAAATAAGATTTAGATTATTTTAATATAAATTACTGGAAAAAGATTTATAAACAGTAAAACATGTATTTACTCTTCATTGATTAGAATCATTTCTTGAATTTTTATCTGTTGCCTTGAAATTTGATGGGTCTAGCTTCTTTTGTCTTCATCAGAATTGCAAACACATTTGTTTCATTTATTATGTATGAGTGGTTAGTCTTAGAAAATACAGTTTAAATAATATTTGATTAAATTTTTATTATATAAAAATGAGGATAACTTACCAATATCTTTGTTTTCATCCAGAAAATTTGGAAAATCTCTGAAAGGTGCATGGACTAAAGTTGCTGCCAGCAATTCAAGCATGTTTTCTTTGGCTTCTTCAATCAGGGTACGTGCAGATATTATCCATTGAGTATCAATGCTATCCATCTGAAATTTTTCTGGAATACTTTTGACATTTGCATTTGTTATATAGTAACTCTTATATAGTGTTAATTTGTTTTCAAAAAGCTTAATGTCTTCATCAAAAAGAGTTCCTATCACTCGTGATCCCTGCAATTTAAATAGATTATTTTAACACTTTATGATTCATGTAAATTCATAGATGTTACATAGTACTTAGTGTTGTTATATTTACCTGATCATCAGCAAAGACAAATTTCTGAAATGATTTTGTTGGTGAATTTCTTGCTTGTCTAGATGGCATTTTTTCTAGCACGTGCACTTTTGCTGTCCAATTATACGTATTTGGTTTGATCTCAGCAATCTTCATTAAGGTCTTCATTTTCTGCACATGAGAAATAAATAATAATGATGTTTAATTTAAATAAACTATTTATATGACTAATGCCAATTATGTAAATATGATTTACTTGAATGCAATGCATATGTTTATGTAAACACTTAATAGAAAGAAGAAACTGACCACAAGATGAGTTTTTAATTCCTGCTAAATACAAAACTTCGTGAAAAACTATGTTACGTGTTTCTCTGCTTCTCTTTGTATCATCAAAAGTTGGAGGAACTATTAAGACCTTCACAGAAGAAGCCTTTTTGGCACGAGATAAAGCAACATATAATTGGCCATGTGAGAAAACTAGTTCACGTAAATAAATGCCAACAATGTCCAAAGTTTGACCTTGAGACTTATTAATTGTCATGGCAAAACATTATCGGATAGGAAATTGGTCTTCTTTCAAAAGCGATCCCATGTTTTTGATCATCTGGTGAATGTAATAGAATTGAAACCAAAGTAATTGGTTTGCCAACATGCTGTCCAACTGCAATTTTTGCATGTATTGTATAACGTAAGAGCTTTTTGCAAATGAGTCTTGTGTCATTGCATAGACCTTGAGATGGATCTAGGTTCCTTAATAAAATCACTAGACAATATTCTTTCAAAATAAGCTCATGAGGCGGTAAACCAGTAAGAGTTAATGAAATCAAGAAATCTTCATAATCTGCTTGTTGACTTGCATCTAAAGTCTTGTCATGGCTTTTATATATCTTCTCTGTTCCAGCAAATTTTTTGATAAGAAGATCATTGATATCTTTCACACAATTATTTTTTGGTGTTAGTATAGCTCTCTACATCATCTTGTGTGGTTGCCTTGCAAAGTCTGAAAAATCTGGAAAAACGAACTCTATCAACTTCAAAAGTTATGCATCTTTATTTTCATATGGCAGAACCATATTCTCTGGAATTTCTATGTTGTTATTTGAATCACATGGTTCATCACCATTACCAATTTTGAGAATGAACTCTATGAATGATGGATCAGTAAGTGCCCTCATATTTCTATGTAGCCTTAACTTTTAAAGATCATTGCAAAGTTCTGAACATAATAAGCTGCCATGAATGATTTCACTTCTTGTTGCTCTTGGAATAACCGGAAGAACTTGACGAAAATCTTCTCAAAAAACAATTACTTTGCCACCAAAAATGATGTCGTTGTCAGTCATATCTCTAAGCATTCTATCAAAAATTTCTATTGCTTCATTTCTTGCCATTGAAGCTTCCTCCCAAATTATCAGCTTTCCTTGACAAATCAGTTTTGCTATGGTGCTTTGTTTTGATATATGAAAAAATAGTTTCTCATTTATGTTCAATGGTATCTTGAATCTTGAATGTGCAATTCTACCTCCTGGAAGTATTGATGCAGCTACTCCAGATGTTGTTGTTGCCAAGGCAATATATCCTCTTGAACGTATGGCTGCCAAAAGTGCTTTGTAGAGAAATGTTTTGCCAGTTCCTCCAGGACCATCAACAAAAAAAGCTATTGGTTCATCAGACATTGCTTTAGCTAAAATCATATCAAAAGTTGCTTTTTGTTCAATATTCAAGTTTTCTATACTCTGTAAGTCTTTTTCTGGAACTATGACTTCTCTTTCATATTGCATTTCTCTTGTCAATTTATTTGCTTCGGAGACTGAAAGTTTATAAGGAATAAGATAGAAATCATTGACATTTTTTGCCATGGATTCCAACATTTTGTCAAGTTCCTGCAATACTTTAATAGTTATTTGCTGCTCTGACATATTTGTTTGTTGCCTTATGTGTGAGAAATCTTCACTCATTGCTCCTTGAAATTTTTGCCAAAGATTCTTCGGATTTTTTGGTGAACAATATACAAGGATGATTGCAAACAATCTACTTAGTGAATATGCAGTTTGAAGTTACACAGCCTCATTTAAGTATTCTTCCATGTCATTGTCTGAATTTAATAAATCATGCTCAAATGCTGCATCTCGAAACAAGTCAAATTTCTTGTCATTTACTGTTAATAAATCAGAAAAAGATATTGGAGCTCAAATGTGAGAAAGAAGTAACCTCAAGTAATATCTATCACCTTTTAAAAGATTTACTGTCACTATTCATCCAATAGGTTTTCCTCTATTCCTTTCTTTCCATATCTTATCAATCTCTATCCAAACAAAATGTTGTGGGAATTTTTTGTACAAACATCTTAATGTCTTTGCCTTTTCATTTGTTGCATTCATGACAAAAAATTCAGTCAGCATTATTCTTGATAGTGTTGGATTATTGATAACATACCTCAAATATGATTTCTCATGAAAACTGACTGGATGATTATTTGGTAAATGTATTTGCAGAGTTATGACTACTGGATAATTTTCATTTAAGTAGAAACTATAGATTCTCCATGCTGCTTCAGGAGGTGAGATCCATCGAATTGATTGGTACTCTTTTATTTCATCTATTTCTCTGCCATCAACAATCTGAAAACTGATTTTATCCAAACCTTTATAAACATACTTATATAAGTACTTGACTAACTTAATAGTTGAACAGATCTCCACAATCAAATGACAGTCAAAGAAAGCCAACAAGTAAGGATTATAAGGAACCACTCATCTATTATCCAACTGAGTCCCATGTGCTTGCACATAAATTCCATTATCACGTTGTCTATATGTTGGATAATTATTTTCTGCGTGACTTGTGTATGCTGAGAAATCTTTAGGATAATGGCTTTTACATCTTCCATTTCTCATGCAAGGATTACGTGGGTTTAGCTGACCACAAGGACCATGCATCATATGATTTGCTACTAATGAGTGAAGGTATGAATGTCTTCTCTCATCTAGAATTTCTACACATACCAATCTATCATATGCTTCTGGATTTATAGGTTTCGAATCTTGCTTCATAATAAGTAGGAAATGAGCATGTGGCAAGCCTCTTTTTTGAAATTCTACGACATATACATAGCCTGCAACTTCTCCCAAAACATGTTTTTTAAAGAGCTCTTCTTTCAATACTTGTAATTTCGATCTGAATACCCTTGAAATCAAATCTGGTCGATTTTGAGGAAGTTCATGTGGCAGCAAACATTCTTGAATTTCACTCCACATTGGATTGCAGGTCATTGTTAAAAACACATCTGGTTTGCCAAATTTCTAGACCAATGTCATTGCATCGAGATAACATTTTCGCATATATCTTGGTCCTCCAACAAAAGAAGCAGGCAAGCATATATTTTTCCCAACTTTTGAAGCTCTTGTTTCTCCTATACAAATGATATCAACAAGGCCTTGATACATTTCTATTCGGAAATTATTCTGTCTATTCTTCTGGAACTCCAATCTATCTGTTTCTAGTTTTACATACATATCAACAATGTACTGCTGAAATAATCTTCCAGTATGCAGCAACATTGATTTGTCATTTGTCCTCATCTGCAATTTGTAGCTATAATATTTCCAACAAGTGATTGTCTTCCTCATTTTCTTGCCTTTCTCATACACTGTCATATGCAATATTGTTTTTAAAAAAACAAAATGTTAATAAATTGTAAATATAATTCGCTAAACAATTTAATTGTAGATTTTGGTATAACTGTTTACCATTCTTTTCATTGTTCAATACTTGTTCTGCCGTTTCTGAGAAATTAGAATGTAAATGAACATCCATTCTAGTATATCTTGAATTTCTCTTCTGTTTTGATTGTAATCTATCCATAATGCCATCCACATTGACCATGAGGAAATAAGATTGGATACTGTAAAGGATCATAGCATCCATAGCTATGGTAGATTCTGTGACTCACATTTGAATGAGTATGAACTTGAATGTTGCAACTTTTATCAATGTTGAATTATTTAGTTTCTGACAATATAGGTGCCACTTGAGATACAGAAGGTATATTATATGTCCTCTGATCCAATTCAAAATTTGCACTGAGTTATATATTACAGGATTCAACACTTGGTAGTTGTTGTAGACTCTTGAAAAATTTTGAATAAAGATTAGTGCTTAGGACTTGCATAAAAAAGGTCACTGTATGAGGGGAAAGTTGTGGACAATTCTACATTCTTCTATTGAATTCCATTTATGTATCATAGAAGTATAATTGAATTCCAACAGCCTTTTCAATTGCAGGTATCAAGTCATTTAGAAAATGATACACTTGACCTTGAATCTTGAATGTATAGACATTCTTGGAATTCTTTATGAGATCTGCATCATACTTTGCTGCAAAAGTAGTGAATGCAAAACTGTTATTATACATGCGAATATTCTTCTTGAACTCAATTGCCTCTTCATTGTCATGTAGTAGCAAACGACTAATTGCATATGGCATTCCATGAGAAGCTAAACTAATTTTTCCTTCACAGCAACAAAATTTTGGAGGTTCAAGATAAAATCGTTTAGCTCCACAATATTCACAAGTAGGTGCAGCAGGAAGAACCATTGTTGTTTGTGGATATTGCATTTCTTGAAAGTCACCATTGTTGTGAGTAAATTGACATGTACATTACAAAATATTTAAATAAATGTTAGTTATTTTAAATGAAACTTATGTGAAATTTGAATTGTTAAACTAAGAGGTTAGTATAGTTGTGTTGTACCTGTTCTTCCTCTTCTGCATAATATATGTTCATGATACTTTTCTCCAGAATAATTGGTCCTCTCAATAGAAACAAAGTATGATGTTTCAGCCTTCCTTCTTTTTGCATGTTGCAAACCATCTAACAACAATTTTTCTTATTATAACAAAATGTGTCATAAATTAACAAAAAATCATAAATTATTTTCTATTTGCTTATTACCTTCTTTAGTTCTGTACAGAGAAAAAGATGTTCCACAATCTTCTATTTCATTTGACAATGATAATGTATCAATACTTTGGATATCTTCCTCTATTATGTTTGAAATAATGCTATTTTTTGTTGAAATATTCTACCTGCTCACTTGAGATGTGCCTTTGTCATGATGAGAAACATTCACATTTGCATTGGCATTAATTTTAACATTTTTCATTTGACGTTGATAATATGCCTCTCGAAGTTTACGGAGTAAGTCTCTTTTCTTTTCTATTGGCATGTCACGGTAACGTTGACGACGCTTTGCATTCTTGGCTGCTCTAATTGCACCTGCAATTTATCAAAAAAAATTTAAACAAAATTGCCAAATAGTTGATAAAATAGATGAACATTTTTATGATAAGTATTTACCTTCTTTTGTTGTAGGGAAAGAAAGAAATGTTGCATAATCTTCTATTGCATTTGAAATAGTATTGTTTACTGATGAAACATGTGGAGTGCTGAGACAAGATGTATCTCCCTCATGGTGAATAAGATCGACAGTCACATTGGCACTGGTTTCAATATTTTTCATTCGCTGTCGATAATTTGGCTTTTGTTCTTTATCAAGAAAATCTATTTTCTTCTCTGTAGACATCTCATGACAATGTTGTTGACTTTGCTCATTTCTTGTTGCTCTAATTGCATCATGCATAAAGACATTCTCTTCTTCCATGTTGTCCTCTTCTTACTATTTTTCTAATGAAAGGTTTTCAATTTTTTTAAAAAAACTAAATATCTGAAATTATATTAGAATTGAAAATTTCACATGATACACTTTTAATTAATTCCGTGATTCAACATGCATGACATGATCACATGATGGCATAAGCATATTAAGTGAAATAAATGAATTAAAATACACTGACTTGTCTAAGAAATCTTTTCTTTCTCTTCTCTTCAAATATTCCTCATTTGAAAACTGAAACTTGTTCCAAAGGATGTTGAATTACTAACTCAATAGGGAGGGGGATAAATGAATTAAATGTTGTAGCATAAAAGGTAGGTTCATGATTCTAAATAAATTATTTTGTTGGACAAAATGTCATGTCTAATTATAAGGTTTATGTATAGAATTAAATAAGGTACAACATGAAAAAATTATTTTTAGTTGAACTTCATTTTCATGCATCATATGCATTACAAAAAAAAATAGCAATATCATATTATTTAGATTTTTATGCATTATATGTACTACAAATAAAGAATTTGCAAGTAAAAATTCATTCTTACTCAAAACTCCATTCTTGTGTATCAAATGTATCAGAAAATGTCATGCTTAGATGAATTTCATGAAATGAATGGAGACTAAATTTATTGGAAAAAGATTTGAGTTTACAATATTAATGTTTTGCATGTGCATGTATTAGAATATTTTTTAAAAAAAATAAGCAATTTTTTTTTTTAAATCAATTGACCTTTGTAAGCTGAGCTTTTGCTTTTGCAGAAGAAAGTAAACTAAATACTGTCTTTACCTTTGCAGTAGGTCGAAAATGGCACTGGAAAAGAAATGAAATGCACTAGAAGAAGAAAATTAATGTTCTGTAGTTTTTGCATGCTTCTGGTACATAAAGCAAAGTGAATCTATCTGATTTCTGCATGCTTTAAAATTTTAATATGTTTGGACAATTGGCAGCAATATAAAGTAGACACTTGTTTCTTTTCTTTTTTCAGGTGAAGACCAATGCAAGAATCTGAGACATTCTGTAAAAAATGAAATGAAGAGAAGCAGCATATGTTATGTAATTTTAGTATATTTTAATATGTCAGTCCCTTTGGAAGAAACATAAAGCAAAGTTAGTGTTATGTGATTTCAGCATGTTTCAATGCTTTAGACAACTGGCTGATTTTATTTAATTTTTAAAAAGCAAATTTGAATTGCTGAAGACTTAGCTGTAGCTGTAGCTGGGGGATGACCAAATTTACTGTAGCTAGGGGATGACCAAATTTGTTGTAGTGTGCTACCACAATTCTTATATAGCATAGTATATTTCTTCTTTACAAGTTTAATTTATGTAGGAATGACAAACTAGGTAGTACATAGGAAATAATAAATAATTGGATTTTTTTATTATTATTATATCAAGATAAGAACAAAAACTACCTGTACCAAATTTTGAGTACAAAATTGTTATTTGAAAAGTTGATTGTCATGATTCACAACTCAAAATTTATGTCTTCAATTAATAAAATAGATCGTATGAAATTCAGAAATATGAAAAGATAAAGTTTTAATAATAAAATTCTGCAATCAAAAGTTTATTCCAAAATTGTTTCAAGAAAACTAGTAGTGCGAAGCAATTACAATTAACAGAGAGACTGAGTAGTTATCGTCACAGTGGCAAGCAAGAACATTATTGAACACCTCATTTTCCATAATATTAGTCGTCCAACCTTCTTACTTTTTCAATCTCTATTTTCGAAAATATTGATAAAGCATTAAATATTATTTCTTTTTTTTTTGTAGAATACAAATTTAGCCATGACAAAACTTTCAAAATCATATACTTCACAATTCCTTATTGCAAATTTGAAATACAAAATAAGCATGTCATTCCAAAATGTAATACAAAAATAAGCAGTTTTAATAAATAGAAATATTATATTTAACCCTTAAATTAAAAAGGAAAAAGCATCAACTATTTCTAAATCCCAATATGTATATGGAAATAATGAATCATAAACATGTCTTATCTATCCTCAATTGTAAGCCTCAGTCAAGTCTTTACCCTTCTCCCATGTTGTTTGCTCTTGACTTTCAACTTTCTACTCCTTTACTAAAAGACCAAAAGAAAATAATGTGAATGTGGAGACTATTTTTAAGCTTCTAAATGCACCCTAAAAGGTAAATAAAATGTTTATTAAACCCACAAAGGTAACTCTTTGAATAATCACTTCTTAATTTGGGTAATCAATCAAATTAAAACTTAATAAAATCTCCAATCAATCAAAATTCCTTAATAGGCAATAAAAATAAATTACATCCCACCATTAGGGGATGGGGGTTACATTCTACCCTTCTAACAAGATTTTTTGTCCTTGAAACTTGACATACCTTGCTCAAAAAGATTCGAGTACTTCTTACTCATCTCCTTCTCAAGTTCCCATGTTGCTTCTGGTGGTGTATGATTTGACCATTGTACTTATACATATGGAATTATCCTTCTTCTCATTACTTGATCCTTTCGATCTACGATCCTCAAAAGGACATTCTTTATAAGATAGGTCTTAGTTGCACATGTAATGGTTCCATTTCTAGTATATGACTAGGATCTAAAATGTATTTCCTTAATTATGATAAGTGGAATACATCATGGACTCGAGATTGAACTGGTGGTAGAGCCAACTTGTTAGCCAATCACCAATTAGTTCCAAAATTTCAAATGTCTCAATATACCTCGGAGCAAGTTTTCCACACTTACCAAACCTAGCCATTCCTTTGATTGGAGAAATACAGAGATAAGTTTTTTCTCCCAGTGCAAATTTCAATAGTCTTTGGATGATCTTAAGCAACTTTCAAATGCTCTTGAATAAGGAATACTTTATCCAATGTAACTTTGTACTAATTTTGGTCCAGTAATTTGTTTCTCGACACATAATGTTGATCTACATTTACATCCATAAAGGGCTTCGTATGGAACCATTTTTAAACTTTCTTCATAGTGTTATTATAGTAGAACTCCACAAGTGTCAAGTACCTCCTAATATAAACATCAATTCAACTACCTTTAAACGTCTATTACATAATCCATCAACATAAGTCCTAATATTTGTATTGTCTATTCCGACTATCTATCAATATGTGGATGAAATGTCTTGGTAAGAGTCACAGTGGTTCCTATAGCTTGATTAAAACACCTCCAAAATCATGATACAAATCAAGGATCTCTATCGGACACTATACTTACTGGTACATCATGACGTTGAACAATGGTATCCATGTACATTTTCACTATCTCATCCATAGAGGCAGTGACTTTCATTGGCATGAAATGTGCACTATTGGTTAAATGATCCACAACCACCCATATTGTATCTTTACCATTCTTGGTCTTTGGTAATCCTATCACAAAATCCATAACCATGTGCTCCCACTTCCAAATAGGTATATCTATGGGCTTCAACAATCTAACGAGTCGTTAGTGCTCAGCTTTAACTTGTTGACATACAAGACATTTTGATGCATACTCAACAATTTCTCTATTCATACTATTCTATCAAAAATTCATCTTGAGATCTCAATACATTTTTCATACCACCAAGATATATAGATAACTTGGAGTTATGAGCCTCTTTAAGTGCTTCTGCCTTTAGTTCCATGCTACTAGGTACAGATAACCATACTTGAAATCTCAAGCTTACATCTTCATATTTCTCAAACCCAACTTGACCCACTTTTCTTAGCAGATCTAGGTCACTACTTTAAGCACTTCTTTTCTAGCTCATTGACGAAGCCTATTGTACAGCTCTCAAATTTAAACCTAACAATTCCTATGTAGATAGGGAAAATAGGGATCGAATCCATAGAGATTTGTCAACTCTTAAATTAAAATCATTAATCGGAAAAGGTTCTGGGGGTTTTGGTATTTTGAGAATAAGATAATGACAACAATTAAAATAAATATTTTTGAGTTTTTGGATTTTGTAAACAGAATTAAAACAAAATTTGGAATAGAAATGATATAAAAAAACGTTAGCAAGGAACTAGTATCAAGTTATTTTTTTCATAGATAAAATACATTATTAATTAGTTGGTTTTAGAATCCCGATCAGCTCAGACAGACTCCTATCCTTACAAAATAAATTAATCCTGATCAGCTCAGACATATTAATCTCTAATTTAATTAAACACCACTACCAACTAGCATGTATATGATACTCAATCAAATTGCATTAAACAAATAAGGCATCACCAACATTAAATTGTATATAACAATTAGTTTAATTATATACAATTTAAATTATATAATTCCGCTACTAATTTAATTCAGCTAAGAGCTGCAATTCAACTAAATTAGTAGATGCTACTTGAATCATTAATACAAGATTAATAATCCTAGCTATATAATCACATTCATTAACTAGATTGTCAATCCAATTAATTCACACAATTATATTGGTTAAAACATGAATTGTATAAATACTCAATTAATATATATATATATATAAGTATATTAAATAAATACACAAATATATATATATATATATATAAAGAAAGATTTGATTTATATTAACTAAAAAAATTAGGCGGTTCAACTAGCCATTTAAATAAATTAAACTAAAAGTATGGAGGCTCGGACATCCATAAAAAGGAATTAAAGACATAAAAATATATTAAACTAGTTAGAGGACTCGGTCTTTCATAATACAGAAAATAAAAGACATAAAAGTAAATTAAACTAATAGGTGGCTCGTCCATCCATTTGCGATATTTAAAGTGTGTAAAGCAAAATAAATAAATACTAAGCGAGTAAACTGACCATAAGTCCAATTAAATAAGTCCAATTAAATAAATCCAAATAGAAATTAAGTACAAAGAAAATTATCTCATAATCCCATTTATTTATAACTTAACACATATCCTTGCTAACAAAAGAAAATTACTCACAATACATATTTAATAAATATAAGATGAAATTTATAAATATTAGAAAGAAAATTTGAAAGATAAACTCCCCGGAAATATTGAAATTATCCGGACAAAATTTCTCTACTAAATATTACAAAAAGCCTTGAAATATTATTCTAAAAAATCTATAAAATATACTAAAATGAAGAAAATAATAAAAGAAAGAAATTGAAAAAGAAATGGAGAAGATTGGAGCTAAATTGGTGTTTAAATCATAAAAATAAGCTTTCTATTTTTAGGCACAAAAATCAGGGGCAAAATGGTCATTTTGCACCCCAAAGTCTTGAAAATTTAGTTGGTGGCCTAATTTCCCCAACTTCACCACATGTCCAGTCCTCATTGGTCCAAATTGCGGCTTCTAGAAGCGCCATTTTTCACCTTCTGATTGCACCACTTGTCATGTTCTCATTGCGCCACGTCATCGGATGACATAGATTTTTTTTTATTTTTAACTTCTCCAACATTTATTCTTCTTCTTTTTATCTCCATAATGAACTAAAATACACTGAAAAACTTACAAACAAAGAAATAGAAGGGAAACGTGAAATATATCCATTAAATAACATAATTAACCGATTTTCAAACAAAATATAGTAATTAAATAACATAAAAATCAGTTAATTTATAAGTACATCACTCCTTAAGCCATTTTTCCATTTTCTTGGGGTCAACATTTCCTTCAACGTTCAACATGTTTGTCTTTCGAAGTCACTCATAAAAAGTCCTCACACTATCTCCAGTCTGACTGGACTGACACTCTTGTTCCTCTTGGCGCCTTTGTTGTTCTTCTTGCAAAAGTTTTTGGGCTTACATAGTTTGAGCCATCATTGAAAATGTAGCAATCATCTCAAGAGGCATAGACATTGACATTGTCAGCATTGTAATGGCTTGAGGTGGAATAACTTATGGCCCACTTCCGTTTCTTGAAGCTTGCGGTACTTTTGACTTAGTTCCGCTCAAGGGACTTTCATTTGACTCCCCAACAAGAGTTGGATTTTGCCTCCTTGAAGTTTCATGTTCGCCTACTATCCATACCTAATATCCATAAATTAACATATTATATCCCAAAGAAATTCCAAGTTTCAAGTTCCTCAAAGGACTTGAAACTAAAAACACAATTTAGTGAATGATTATTCCTACTATACTCATTTATAAAAACTTGATAAGGTGGAAATAAGTCACAATAAATTACAATCACAAATAATCAAAGATCAACTATAAAGTTAGTTGTCAAAATATTCCAATCCCTTAAAATAAGGTGGAACAAATCCCAAATAATCTATTCCGTAGACAACGGTGGATTTCTTAATTCTCTAATTATCATATCTTAGGTTCATTGGGTTTCAGTTTTTTCATCTCAGACTCCTTATGAGCTATTTCCTTCTTTAAGTCTCTTGATCTTGGCATTTCTACATGTAAAATTTTCAGCTCTTTTACAATAGCTTCTAGTTCTTTTTTTCTTAATCTTTTCTTGGTTCCAATATAGGGCATAATAGTGGCCGTCCTTCTCAAGTTGTTCAATGCACTCCTTTTGACAATGAACTAATGCCATCAACGTATCATTCTTTTCTTCCTACTCAATCCATTCCTAAATCAATTCCATGTATACACTCTTAGAAACAAATTCCCCAGCAAGTCATGAGCTTCTAGTTCAATTTCCTCCCTCAAAGCTAGCCATATACTAACACAAAAACAAATAAGATTAGGTAGGAGATAACATAAATCTATGAGACATCCTAGGGCCTTACTCAAACTTGAACTTGGGCTCTAATACCACAAAATGTCACACCCCAAAGTTGAGTCAAACCTAGGGTCCTTTCTAAATCCAAAACCTGACAAAGCAGAACATGTAATGATTTTTCTACTAGTCCTAAGCCTCAACAAACATATAACCCATTATAAAGTATCATAAAATATTTCAATAGAATTAATACAATCTCCAAATTATCCTCAAATAAACTTCTAGAGTAATCAAAATATCAAACAATACGCAACAAAGTCCAAAAATAAAATTTCTGAAAACTAGAAAATGTCTTCCAAAGTTCAATCTTTTATCACTCCTAAGATACCTCGAAACTCTCACTCTCTAAAGCACAATATGAAAAAGTAGTTATGCAATGAGTTAGCATGCTCAATGAATAAATAGAATATTCCCCAGATTGAAAATGTTGTTATGGTTACAATATAAACAACTTTAAACAAATAACATAATTGAAATTCATTTATAATTGAAATTCTAACATTTACCATAAAAGACTAAAATTCAGACTGATCAAAATATTAAAACAAATATGTTATCTTTTACATGGCTCAAGTACATGTAAACTTATTGGACATTTGTTGAATTCAACCTCATTTGTTTATCCAGCTAGACTAACAGAATATAATGAATTTTTTTACCATGTTCCTCCAATAAATAGATGTAATACACGAGCCATTTAATAAATTAATCAATTAAATCAACATATTAATATTTCAGTCAAAAATAATAAATTGAGTATAAATGTAAAATTTTGAACAAAGCTGATAGTAATTTATGTCAAAAGAGAAAAATGTTTTATTTTTAAGATAAAAGTTACAAAAGCCAATTCATAAGGAATGTGTATATATATATATATATATCACATCATCTCAAAATCACATATCAAAATATGTAAGAGGAATACTAATAAAAAGAAATATTTGGGCACCCTTGGATTTTCTTTCTCCAAGAAAAATTAGTTCCGATACAATCCTACTACTATATAGTCTAAAAAAATGTCTTTTCCTTTTCTCTTTTTTTAAATTTTTTTTAAAACAACGAAAAAATAGCAAACTATGTATGGTAAATAACTAATGCCTACTGATAAGAAAAGAAAATGAAAACTAGATATTATTTTTCTTCTTTTCTTTTGTTTTTCCTTTTTTTTTTAAGTGAACTTTTAGAATTTGATTGAAAGAATATTCCTTTGGCAATCAGCATAAAAAGGAAAACAGGAAGGAAATGTATTTTAGTAGTAATACTTCCAAGAATATATATTTCTTTACGTAGGAATGACAAAATAGGTAGTACATAGGAAATAATAAAGAATTGGGCTTTTTTATTGTTATTATATCAAGATAAGAACAAGATACATTTACTCTCCAAAAATCGAGTTTAACCAACATCCAATTTCCTCGACAAGCAAATTATTAACACTTATTTTTTAAAAAAAGAACTCTTAAATTAAAAAGGATAAATCATCGAATATTCCTAAATTGCAATGTGTATATCGATATAATGAATCGTAAACATGTCTTACTTATCATTGGTTGTCAGCATCATTCGAACACTCACCCTTCTCCCTTGTTATTTGTTATTGACTTTCAACTTTATATTCCGCTGTTAAAATATCTAAAGAAAAATAACGTGGATGTGGAGACTATTTTTAAGCTTCTAAATTCTCCCCAAAAGGTAACTAAAATATTTATTAAACCGACAAGGGTAACTCCGTGAATAATCACTCCTTAATTTGGATAATCAATAAAATTAAAACCTAATAAAATCTCCAATCAATCAAAATCCCTTAATAGGCAATAAAAATAAATTACATCCCTAGGGGATGTAATTAATGTTGCCAGCTTACATTACATGGAACCTTTGGTTAAGCATTAATGCTGCCACATATGAAGGAAAAATTGTAGAGCCGAGGTTGGTTCTTGAGCATTCCATGAAATGTGCTTCAGAAATTCTCAAAGTGGCATATGATTATTCACTGGATGAATCCCTTGGTGCCACAAAGCTACAAACAAAACTTATCCACAGTTGCATTCGACCTCAATTGGAAACTTCAGAAAAGGGAAGGAAAAACTTTGGCTAATAAATGAGCTGGAAAAAAAAGGACAAAAAATTTAAGTGAAGAGGGAAATAAAAAACTATCGTTATCTATTTGGGAGTTTTAGAAAAGCAAAGAAAGAATAAATCATTTTTCATTTGGGAGTTAGAAACAAATATAAAAAAGATCATCATAAGAAGTAACTTTACCAAAATAACACTATATCATTTTTTTTTGGTAGCCAAGGCCCAAGACCCATCAATCACTCTAATTAATAGTGAACAGATTAAGACACAAATTACCAAATTATTATTGTTAATTTCTAATTTATAACACTATAGGGTAACTTTACTTTCCTCTCTATTTATTTGAAAATAAAACTTAATCCTAAACTTTGGGTAAATAGTTCTAAAATTATTTATAAACAATTCCATTATATTATAATTCAGTGGATATATATATATATATATATATTTTCATGTAATTACTTACTTATTAAATAAATGTGCTCAAAAATCAATTGCTATTTGTTTAAAAATATATATGTTAGGAGGAAAATTTTACCGAACTAAGTCATAATCGACACTGGATTTAACACCCTAAATTATATAAAAGACTTTAAAGGTTTGAAGCTAAGTTAGATAAGAACATAATTGTTATTAATTGAAAAACCTAAGAGGGGGTTGAATTGGTTTTATCTTTTTCAACCTAATCGACACCTCTTGACAACAATCGACACGTGGTTGCTAGTGTGTAAGAAATATGTGTTCAAGTAAAATGTTAGAAATTATAGTAATGAACACAATGATTTATAGTGGTTGGGTTTATCCAACAAAACCTAATCCACTACCTTGAGTTACCTACTCAAGGATTTATCAAATCCCTTCACTAATCAAATAAATGAGATTACAAAAGAGGTTCACCCAATTCACCTTAGGGTTTTACAAATAATCTCTCAACCAATCAAGGCTCACTCAACCCTTGAGTTTTACAACACAACCTTGATTATACAATAATCCCACCACTCTCCTCCTTAGTGAATACTAACAATACAATTCAATTTAAGGTTCACCCAAAGGTTTTACAAACAAACCTTGAATACAAAACAACCTACACAATTACAATCAATAATAAAAGATAGAGAGTTTGATAAATATCACCTTAATGTGAAGATAAATCAATTTGAATCACAATCACCTTTTTGAGTAATGGCTTGCCAAGATTGCTCAAAATTCACCTTTGAATGTAAAAACCCTTCTTGATTGATTTTAACAAGATTGATGTTTAGAGAGGATTTTGGAATGTTTCTAAGATGTTATAGGATCAAGATATACAATGTTTTTGCTCAAAAAATCTTCTTAGAAAGAATTTCAAAGGTTTTGGTATTTAAAGGTTTGTTCCCAATGGTCAAAAATGAAGCTGTTTGGTATTTAAAGGTTTGTTCCCAACGGTCAAAAATAAAGCTGTTGGAAACCCACTCAGGAAGTGCGGTCGACCGCATATCAAATTGGTCGTCCGCACCATCATCCTCAAGCTCACTGGACAACCACTGGATGATGATTTTTCATCTTTCGATCGACCGGACTTCACATGCGGTCGACCTCACTTCACTAAGGTCAACCTCATGGTCGTCCACAGGTTGGCAGATGAACAAATTTGACAGCACATGCATCCACCAGATAAACTAACTTATGGATGATACCTGGACCACTTTAGGTCGACTGAAACATGTTCATTTGTGTATCAACAATACTCTAGCACGCAAATGATGATTTCAATCAACCATATAAGTTATGGTATCAATCCAACAAGAATTTATGAACCATTTAAGTTTTTGCATGGTTTTCAAAATACCAAAAACATATTTTAACCAATTAAAAACATTTTGAAATAACGTTTTAAGTTCATAGAGCAACATTTAGAAACCATTACTCAAATAGAGGTAGAACTAGAGATCAAAATATAACTCTAAAACTATACCTCTAGTTCCTATCTAATCCAATAAAAGCTTGTTTTCAAATCTTGATAGTCTTGACTTGTATACTTCCTTGAAGACTTGAAATCTTGTTGTTGCATGGATTAGATCATGAATCCAAAAACTCTATCACTTGTACAAATAAGACATTAGTCCTCATCAATGTTGCCATTAATCAAAATTAAGACATTAAAAGCTTTAGGGCTTTCAATAATTTTATTTGGTAAAATATAGTTTTAGTTGTTAAAATAAAATCGTGTGAAATTATTTGTGGCTATTAGAATTATGAAATCATGATTTTCTTGGTTGAAGAAATAAGGAATAATAAAAGAGAAGAAAGAGAAAGGAAAGAAGAAAATTGAGGATTCAATTGGAAAAGATAAGATGTTGGAAGAATCACTCTATAAAAAATAAAAAAAAAAGAATAGAAGCATAAACGTGGAAAATCAAGATCTAGAATTGAAGTTTAAGAGATGATCAAGAAGCATAAACGTGGTCACCAAGCACAATGATTGCCTTGTTTCCTCTTACTGATTAAAAGTCAAGAAACGTGGTCACCAAGGAAAAGCTTTTCTTTTTTCTCATTCATTAAAAAAAAATCTTGAGCTCAAATGCAGAAGTCAACTAGGAGGTTTCAAATGAATAGAAAATTGTCCTTGGAAGTTTCTCAGCTACTTGTGCTGCCATTTTGCATTAAATTAGTTCAGTTAACCATTTTGCAGATTGCTGTTTTTATTGTAATACTAAATCCTGAGTCCAATTGAAGACTTTTGATTATTTTCTGTACCAAGTTTCTTGTGTAAATCAATCTGATGCATCAGAAGCCAAAGAACAATAATAAATAACGTTCTCCTTTTTTTGTTGAAGATGTGATGGTCAGTTCATATATTTATGTAGAATTATCTGACATCAAAAGCAGATTCATCAAGACTTGGATTCTGCTCTCAAAGAAGTAATAAGCACTTGTATTCAATTCCAAAAGGAAAATATTTAAAATGAAAGCAGAAATTAGCAGAAGCAAAAGTGTTTGTGGTTTTATGCAAGCTGATGTTGCATATACAATGACTAAGACATTAAACAAGTTCTTTCTATTGGCATTCAACAGAAGAACATTGAAGCACACACATTCTTGTGCAACTTAGGTAGGTCAGGCCCAGAGGGACGCCTTGAGTCATTAGCCCCTCCATAGCTTGGATATGCTTTCCATGTTTCATCAAACTTAATCAAATTGGACATCTGGGCTGCAGCCAAGCAAGCATAACGAAGTGGAGCAACTGCAAGAAGCATAAAATCATGAAGGAACAAAAAAGCATGGCTATGATTTGATACTATAAAAGAAGTGGCAGAAGTTCAATTTTTTATTTTGGCAGATTTTTCATATAGCGTTGAATTTGAAAGGTGAAGAGAGACAGTTGCAGTACCTTCAGAGATGGCACTGGTGCTTCTTTGTAACCTGCAAATTGTAAAGGAAAAATTCTGAATCTTTGTACATTAATGAAGAATGTAAGTTGATTCATTATTTACTTACACAGGATAAACTGTGAACTAATTCCTGCGCATCATCAGATGTGAAACCTATCTCATCTAGTAGAACATGATAAAGAGTAGGCCTTGTAGTCCCCTGGCATGTGCAAAAAGATATTTTAATAATTAAATCTTCTATAGAAGGATGAAAAAATAGCTAAGAAAAAGGTTATAAGGATCATGAGTGACGGTAAATATTCCACTTATGTTCTTGGCATTTCAACTACTTAGCTGTAAGGTAAAATATCACATTTACTTAATAGTTCTTGATATCGATAGAGAGATTTTGTACACACATTTCTTGCTACATGGGGGCTCAAGAAGAAAATGTTGCATTGAAGATGACAAATCTTGTTGTCCACAACAGTACCTGCAAGCAGCAACCAGCTAGAGTAAATAACTGCGCTTTTTGGATGGTTAAAGGTAACATTTGCTGAATGGAGGCTGAAGTTCACCAGGAGGGATGTTATCGTTTGAACTAGCCTTGAAAGAGTTTTGTGTGATGCCCTCTTTGTGAAACAATGATGTTGAACTTTGGATACCATTTGTCATCAAGGAATTTGCAGGCCTTTTAAAGTGATAGATGAAAGAAATTTTGAAATAAAAGATTTCATATAGGAAAACAAAAGGAATAATTTTTCATTGAGGATGATCAGATCACAATGTATATAGGATTAGATGACGAACCTTGAAAATTTGATTCATCTCAATGTTTAACATATGAGTGAACTAAGTCATAACAAAATACAGAATTTACATGACCAACAATCATTTCCATAACAAAATAAAATCATTTAAAGAAAACTTTAATCTTCTAGACACAATAAAAGCAACCTGAATATGATGATATGAGCTGGTTTTGTCTGCCCTGAGCTAGCATAGAAGTTTACTAGCAGCTCCCTGATTTTTATTACGACAAGGTAAAACACATCAATGAGAATCGACTAGAGAAATGATGTTAGAACTCAAAAGATTTTTACTTCCTGCTGAAAAAAAATGAATCCATTTTCAGCCTATTTGTATTGCATATACATCGTCCTACCTTTTTCATTATGTTTTACTCAATGCCAAAGTGTATTGATAGAGATTTTCTACCTGAAGCTCCCCTTATCTTCCTGCTCCGAAACTGGCTTAAAGAGTGAATCTATCATTTGAACTTTATGGGGCTGAGTGTGAACTGAAGCTCTATAACAAGAAATCAGTGGCCATTTTCTAGAACCAACTGCCTAAAGTAACAAATGTAGGTTGTCAATTATTAGAAAATTGCAGTGTAGTTTCTTGGAAAATTTAGTCCATAAAACTTTTTTTAACCAATAGAGCATATGAACTTGGGATTGAGAAAAGAAAATGGTATTTACTGCAGCAATGGAGGGGATATCAGGCTGGGAACCACGTGAGACATCCAATCCAAAGATCATTGTGGGAACCTTGGATACCAAAGGGATTGTTCTTGTAACTTCAGCAGCTAATTTAGAATTCAAAGCACCAAGCTGTAATGAAGAAGCATATATAATGAGAAACAATAAGAAGAAAATGAATTATATGTTATCAATCAGAGGGGTTTACCTTGGCATTAATCTTCAGAAGGAGCTGACTCATGCACTTTTTATCAAGTATTTTACTTATTAGGCATTGATTCTAAACGCCAATCTCTACAAGGCTCTTTCTTTTCCATGGACCTTGGACAATGAATTGAATCATGTCTTCATTCTCAGGAAACAAAATGTATAAACTAATGTACCTAGTTTAATCATTTTATGCACTGACCATAGATATCACTAGGCTTCTTATCTGAAACAAGGCAAAGAATAAAGTAAACAGGATCCCTGTAAATTCTTGATTTCATCTGCTCGCACATCTTCTCCACTCGAACATTTGGGGGTTTCTTTTTATATTTAGGATGCTCTTCAAACACATGTATTGGGGGATTGAAGAACTACATATTTGAAGAAAGACCAAGAAAGAAAAAAAAATGCGTGCTGTGAATTACAAGAGTTGAATCAGTTTTTGGAGAAATCAGGAACAAAATTCAGGATCAAAAGAACTCACAATTCCAATCTTTGAACCAACTTTGGCCAAATCTTCACACACACATTTTATGTCATGGTAACCAGAGAAGTTCACTACAGCCCAACGTTCGATTCTGTTTGGCTCAACAAGTTTATGTGAATATCAATGCCAATGTTGAGGAGAGTGATTGGACACTTTGGTACCAAAGGTAATTACGTTTTGTCAATGTACCAAAGTTTTTATTTTAATAATTTTGATCACAAATGTATTTTCGTATTGCTGATTAAATCAAATTGGCCGGAATCCACCTTAATTCCGGTCGGTGGGTACAAAATAAATCCAGAATTGATAATTATAGGGGAGCTTTTTTGGTATTTTGTCATTTCCCCCAAATTAACCCCTCCAAACCCCATTTCATACAACCAAATCTTTCCCTCCAATGAGAATCCCATGAGTTGAGAAAAAATCTAGTTTTAGCTATTGTAAAGCTGTGTCCAGGACTCGAAGAATTTCAAGGTTATTCTTTGTTTGTTTGTTTAGTGAATCAATAATGCCTCGGGTAGATACTGTTCCACAAAGCATAAAATAATCTTGAATGTTCTGGATGAAGAAGCCAGCCTTTGCCTCTTCTGATCGTTTCCGGTAAGGCTCCTATCACTTAGGCTACCACTTCTACATATTGTGCCCAAAAAGGAAAAAGAAACAGATAAAGCAGGTTTTCTCTAGTTGCTTGACTCCAAATGATACACATGAAGCACAACATAAGATAAAAAAATACTGTCTGGAGACGTGATCAAGCACAACTATGAATTCAAGATTATTGTTTGAGAGTGGACCAATAGTATAGAAGCTTCTAACTCCATCATAAGCAAATAATCTCTCAGCTAGTTCAGATTTATACGTCTCATCAAGTTTATCTAAAACCTTTCTTTTAATTCTTGCACTCAAAACAGGATCACCGCTATCATGGTAAACAGAAACCTGTGGAAGAAAAGAATTATTTCAGCTTCCCATATCTTCTGACTGAAATCAAAGCAGATAGAGAAGCTTAGATCGTAGTGGTATAATTGTCTGTTTATATTCTCCACATAATTTGTCAGGAGTATTTTTTGTCCTCTTAACCCGAGGCAAGTTCTTGGCATCAATTTGCCTTTTCGATTCAAGATTTCTTTGACCCATTATAAGCTTTTTCCAGTTCTATTTGCATGGGAATGGGACTAGAGGGCAGAGGCATTTTCAGTAGATATTGCAGTAAAATTCTTTGCCACATCTGCAGGCTTCATACTGATAACCTACAGCACATAAGAAAATCAAAATGCTTGTAAAACTCCCCTACATCAATGATCATGTCTTGCTTAGTTTCAAAAGTAGGATGCACCAAAACATTTGTCAAATCATCATACATGAAAAGAAGTTAACAATCATAAGAATGATCCTGTGTAAACTTTGTCAAATTTGTAACATTTCGACAGTAACAAATTGGTGTTTTACTGCACATCTAAGGATTAAAAATCTGTGATATGAAAACTCGATGATGAAGATTCTATGATCGGTAAATGAACGAAAATCCTCCAACTTTCTAGTGCAGGAGACTAAAACCAAAAGCTACATGCCATCTTACTAATGTTTTTCCTACTGGGGTGCAACAGAAATACCTTGTTTCTGTATGGCTCTTGTCCTCCAAATACCTCCAAATATACTAAGTACTAGATAATGTCATTTAACTTCTAGGTGAATGGAATATTTACCCTGAAAAAGTAAAGCCACGTTTGTGCTTAGATTCTAGGACAACTTCTCTGATATCTCCACATGCCAAAATCAGAGCTAAATGTAATACAAATGCTCTAACAATAAATGTAAAAAGATACTTGTCATTCCATGAACGGGAAAGGGGGAATAATTGTACTCCTTGATAGATGAATGTAATATTAAAATCCCTTCTTTGATGTTGAAAAATCAGCATGTTCTAAAATATATAATTATTTTCTACATTTATAGCTAATATATTTTTACAAAGTATGAAAAGTTTTGGCTATAAATGAGCAGTAATATGTGCAAACGCCAAAATAAGAGTGTGCGAATATGTCAGGAAAGATTTGTAGGTCCGTTATTCTGAAAAAGCTACATTGTAAAACTCTTATGAACAATATAAACTGTAAAGCTACGTTGTGAAACTTCTATGAATAGGGTAAATGCAAAACTTTTATCTAGTTTCTATTTTACTTCACTAATTCCACTCCATACTTGAGATTTGACATTAAGATGTAATCATGTATGAAAAATACAAATATACTTAACTAAAACTAGGTTAAGTTCAAACTCAATTTAGAAAGTAGTATGCACTTGGAACCCACCAGAAGAGAGGAAACCTTAAAAAGAAATAATAGTAATGAAATAGAAAAGGAGCCTTGAAACCCAGAGAAAGGGACACCAATAATCAACCATGGATTGAGCTCTGCAACAATTTTCTGTCAAACAAATTATTTCTCAGTATCCTCACAACAGAAAAGGGTGTTGTATACCATTGAACTGTTATTGTAGACAATAATAAAGTACACAGAATACATAAGTTAGTGTTTCATCTAAATTCTTCCAACTCTTTAGCCCCTTCCAATCAAGACACACAAATTTACTGTGAAAAATCAATAATTCACCCAGCTCGTATTCTATCTAGCCAATCCACACTCTTCCTAGCTCTCTCAAACTGTACATCAATGCTCCGCCGCGATTTCTCACTATACTCCACACTCCTCCTTGATTTTTCCATATGGTCATAAGATACTTTTAATTTTGAGAACCTATCATCAAGATTAAACCTGTTGTCATGAAATCTCAATTTTTCTGGCTTATCAGTGCTCCGCCTTGGTTTCTCCCTTTGATCAGTGCTTTTTCGTGGAGCCTCAAAACAGTCACTCTTCCAGGAATTATCTATACTTCTCCTTGATATGTTTCTTTGGGACGGTGGTTTTTCCACTGTGGCAACAAACTTCTTCAAGTGCCTAATATATTCCGGATATAATTCCAAGTTACAATGATTCCCTCCCTTGAGCCACAATGGTTCATATTTCTCTTGGCAAAGTTCCCAGAGCTGTTTACCATGCGAGCAGTTAACCACTTCATCAGAAGTTCCCTGTAAAATATCAAGGATGCATTGGAAGTTAAATTGGGTATTTATAAATTGTACGAAACACAAAAGGCATGTAAATTAGGACACATTTTGTTATCATTTTTTTCCCTGTTCCCAAAATAATGAATAGTTAAGAAAATAAGTATGGTAATAGAAAAACAAAAAGGGGCCAAATTCCAAGATGGCTGCAGCAAGAGATGTAGAATGAATATTTTACTATTTTAGCAAATATAAAAGGGAATTAGATAAAACACACGAGGTTCTCATTTCCTTCCCTCTGTCCCTTCTCCATTACCTACTGCCCCTCTCTATACTGCATCATTTCAACCTTTTTCTCATATTTAACAGCACCAACCTACGGCTCTGTCTCAAATAAATGAAGTATCTGGCACATACTTATTTTCTTGGTTTGCCTACAGGACAGCTAGTAGCTATCCAGACAACAAATATTCTGCTATTGCCTCATAGTCAGAATATTATTTCAGAATTTTTTAACAGCTGATCCCAATGGGCCAAGCGAATGAGTACTTTCCTTTGTCTCACAAGTTTTTTCCCCTATTCTAAATGCATGTGCAGTCTTCAGCAGATGGTTGACCTCATCAAAACAGACTGGTAGACAAGTATCTAAGGTTTCAATTGTTTCCTCTCAAGTTTAATCTTAATCCAGGAACCTTTTTCGCCGAGATCTACATGTATTTTCATTCTAAGACAAACAAGTACTACTTATATTCAACTCTCATCTAGATTCCACTCATCTTCCCTGTGTAGTTCCCACTTCAAACATGAGATTTGATTATAATGAATGAGTCCCCAGAGTTTTATCTGTTCATATATCCTTCACATGATTTTTTAATAATTTAATTAAGAAGGATGTATAGCAGAATCTCAAGGTATTTGATAGGGGCTGTGATTTGAAAGTAAAATCCAAAAAAAAACAGTTATGTCTGAGTACTTCAAAATGAGTTCAGAAGATTCTATTTTAAACAACAAGGAACAAGGGTAATTGTTTCATAGAGTAGACATCTATAAACAGATAGAATTACATACATGAATGACCAGAACAGGACACTTCACCAATGGGATTTTGTCAATATTCTGCACACCAGAGGAAGATCAAGTTAGATGCAGGATAAGATTGACTGTTTTTTCATTATCATGCAGATGTTCACAGATTGCGCATTGTAGAAGGCAATATAGGTGAGTACTAACAAGTAAACATGAAAGACAGATTGATGAACAAGCTTCTTACTTTATAGATGTCAAACCAATATGTGCGCTTGACGGGATACATGACTCTCAGACCAGATAGAATAGGACTATGCAAAACAACAGCCTTTAGTCGAGGTAAGCGTGCAGCAAGATCCAAGGTAGGGCCACTTCCAACAGATTGACCATAAAGGATGATATCTTCCTGCTTAGCACCATAGCTCTCTTCAAGACACTTGTAAGCGGCTTCAATATCTGCATAAGTATTGTGCTCACTTGGCTGTAGAGGTGACACGGATCAACTTCAGTAGGGGCTATGAGGCATTTGATCATCTAAAAACGATAGAAAAACATATTTTCACGACAATCTTTAGGTTGTTCTTACCTTTCCCGATGACTGTCCATAGCCAGAGTAGTCATACCTGCATATGATTTAAAGTTCAAAAACAGAGACGATTAATTAACCCTCTCAGACCAATGTTTAAATATGCAGGAAGACGTTGCTAAACCAAGTAGTATTGCCTTGGTCAATTAGCTTATGCTTGATCAAAGGATAAGCACAACAACATGCAAGGCATAAAAAGTTCAAATAGGATGTACATGAAGCACCAAGTAAAACAAAATGAACTCAGAGCATGGCAGGATAATGAAATGGTAGAGCTCCAGTTCTATGCCTGAATTTATGTGCATGAAGCAACCAAATATATCATGAGGACTGCCAAGTTTCAGGGAAGACTTTCGACAAGCATAATTAATCAAGAAGAACTAAATAAGCTATTATTATAACAGAGTATTTGGATAGCTAAGATCAGTTGTACATGTGACCCAAACTGCCTCTTTTTTCTCTTCTGGAAGTGGACTTTGGATACATATAAAGGTGATAATTCATGATTATTAAGAGCAAGTGTCATTGATAAAAGAATTTCAAAGGCCCACAGTAACTAGATTAAAGAAAGCAAAGGCGTTATGTTGACAAGAAAATTTTGAAGGCACGTGCAAATAAATTACAAGCTACGGATCATAATCACATGCAATTCTATCAGTACATTGGTTTCAATGACTTCCATTTTTTGCACCTTCTCCATCATTTTAAGAAGTACCATGTATTTCAATGTAATTAGGGTTGATGCTATTGGAGTAAAACAATAAGTATGCATCAAGGTAAATATTTTCTTTCAAAATTTAGAAGATGCAATTTCCTTAATTAGCAGGCAGCTCCAAACATGAGTTTCATTTTCTTCGATTTTAATATACAATTTCAGTATTTTAAATCACATTTCAAGATAAATGGAAAGGAAGCAGCCCAATTAAATGCAATTTTATGTCATTAATTTTTGACTCCACAGGAAAAAAATTGTTAGATTGGTAGTGGAAAATATATTTACTTTCACACATCTGTCACGGATCTGAAAGGGAGAAATACCTCTAGAAATCAAATTGAACAAATTATTTTACCAGAGATAATTAAATTACAAATATAATCAAGAGCTAAGTATACAAATAACACCCTTCAATCAGTTAACCAACATTAGTTCCCTGTCCTGAATGCATAGTGTATCATTTGATAGTTATATAGATATCGATTCCTTATTAGTCTCTACTGAGTTTCTCAAAGACATTAACATGTCGTCTGGCCATGATGAAAATAAAATTCAAAAACTTAATCCTAGATGCCAGCTCAGGCATGCATTGGAACAAAATAGACATAAACCAGAACTGTGTGATTCAAATGCATCAGAATTACAATGTCAATCTTAGGAATGATAAGGTAATTGATTATTTGGGCTTAATTTCCAATAGAAATACATCAAAAACTATGTGCAACCAACTGTCATTTCGTCACACAGGCTTAAACAACAACATAGCGTATGTGTCAATACCAAAACAAAGAAACTAAGAAAAGTCATATACCAAACTAGAAGAGAAAATGCTTTACACTCAATGTAATAGTCTTTTAAAATTACCAGTCACTACCTAAACTTGTTGACAAAAAATGATGGAGCTTAAAGGTGTCACATTCTCTCTATTATCTTTACCATTGGAAGTAACTTTAATATTCTTTTCCTTTTGTGCCCTAAAATAGTAAAAATGAAGACAAAATCTAGGCACAGTCTTAGCTTTAAATTGTCATCCTACCAGCATATCTTTTAAATTTCTCTTCTCGATATTTTTTCCCCAGAAGGCTTCTTTTTCTGTCTGTTTCCAGAAAACACTGGTAGTCGTGGACTTGTCTAATTTCTGTTGCTAAAAAGTATGTGCTCACTCATCCAAAAAAAAAGGTTGTTTCAGACCATTTTATAAATTCTAATAAAGCACACATTTCAATATATTGATAGAGAAGCAGGGAGATCCACAAGGAAAGCTAGGGCATACCAATCCGATTTTCACTCACCGATTACAGTCCACGTTCCTCAATATGTCTTAATTTTGTTGATCACAAGCACCAAAGAAATCCATCAAAAATCAAATCTTTCAATCAATACCATGGCAAAGGCACTTGCAAACCAACCCTGCCCCTCGCCCCCCGCCCCAAGAAGGGAAAAATCCACGAAAAAAGCATTGAAAGGAGGGAAAATTACGACCTTCACCAAAAACTGTATTAGGATAAGATAAATCAAACATTTCAACAAAGCTTGACCATTCGAGTATTACATGTCTCCTGCATTAATTCTCAGAAAAAAAAACCTTTTAAGGAAAACATCGTACAATCAAGAGAGAGGAAAAGTTTCTAATTCAGCAAAAATTGTGTTCATAGGAAGAAATTTCGCATACATGTATAGCAAAGTTCCACATAAAGGATTAACCAGAATCCTCAAAATATTTTTTTTCATGAAGACATAGATAAAGTACGAAGAACAGAAATAAAGAAACTTCAATATTGTGTGCAATTGTGCATACCCCATAAGATTAACTCTGAGGTGAATACTAAGCTCAATAAAGAGCTCATACATCTGCCCAATATCAGCAGCGTTTCCATGAGAGTAAAGCAAAGTAGTAGTAGCCATAGGATATCTTATATAAAGAGCCACAATCTCATTTCCTCTTCTTGTGGGCACCTTCAAAATATCCACGTTTTCCCTATGTGGAAACGGTTCCATCTCCAAAAGTCCCATAGCTTCATCTGTAAAGACCTTGTACGTTGGTGGGTTCGGTGGAAAAAATGCTAATTTTGCCGCCATTGATGACGTCACTCCCCCCATTTCCACCTTCTTCCCCGCCCCCCCTTTTCCCCCTTCACCCTGTGCTGTTTACTTCTCTGTTTTTCCCCCTTCTGATTTGTGAGAATTAGGATAAATTGGGCATTCTTGTCTCGAATTTTGGTGAAGTTTTCTGAGAAAAATCAAGTCTTGGTTGGGGGATTTGTTTGTTGGTTTTAGAGAGAGAATGAGTAGCTGTAAACTGTGATAGTTAATTAGTGTTCCCAAAGAAGAAGATGAAGCTGTATCTCCACATGTGCAACTTGATAATTTCACAACCTCATGGTTCATTGTATAATTAAAAAACAAATTTTAAAAAAAATAGTGATACTCTTCTCTACGGAACTTTATTAGTTAAATATAATAGTCCTTTATACGTTCAGTTTAAAATTGCATATGGTTATTTTTGCTAATTAATAATAATAATAAGTATAATTATTTTTTAAAAAAACTAACAATTAATTTTTTTATTCTATTGATCTTTCATCTATAATAAACAAAAGATTTGTTTTTTTACGTCCTCTTTCTTAGAATTGAATTATACATTTTATTTAATAAAATTCACTAAATTAAAAAAAAATTATTCAATTTCAAGCATTCTAAAATAAAAATTTAATATTAAGATTATATATAGAATAAACATTTGATTCGATACTACTCATATTTTCACCCAATGTAACAATATGAAAAATGTTAGGGATTAAATCAATTAAAAAATTATATAATTTTGAATATCAAGACTCAAAAGTGTAAGCTTTAATGTCTCAATGCATATTTTTACAATTTGAAAAATAATTCTCATTTCGTTTTATTTCAATTGTTAACATTTTTTTTTTTTTGTATTTCATTTCAATTGTTCACATTCTAATTTTAGTATATATTTTTACACTTTTACCCTTGTTATTAATTAAAATTTTGGATGAGTTGTCTATAATTTATTAAAGAGTTTATTTTTTAGAAAAATTAATGTTTATTCACTAGCTATTAAATTAGACCATAATTAAAAAAATATATATATATATATATATGTATTTTTATTATGTTATTTGTGTTTAATTTCATTTAATTTATATTATTTTATTATTATTTTACCTTTCCTATTAATATTTTTTGTTTGCAGTATTTTTAGATATTTATTGTGTTTTTGTAAATAAAGCTTTTTTAAAAAAAATTGCTACAGCAATGCCACATGTACAAAGGAAATCTTGTTAACCGCTTCGTTAGCACAAGGAGCGAATCAGACGAAAACAAATGGAACTCAATTTCACATATGCGAGAAACAAATGGTAAGAAAATGTGTCACGCGTAGAGAGTAGAGACATGGCTAAATTTGGACGCATCTCCCCTTTGACAATGACAATACACATTCTAGCACTCGCAAAATGGATGGTAATTCATATGTCAAATTTCGAATCAATCAGATGACAACATGTGGCATGGACGGCAAATGAAGAAAAACGTGACTAATCAGACAGCGACACGTGGCGACTAATGCAACTTTTCTCCACTTCACTAGTTTTATCATATTTTATTTATTTTTATTCCAAATTTGCCCCTATAAATTTGTATAAATTGTGCACGAAATTTACTTTGTTTGTATAACCTTCTACAACCAAAAAATCTGGCAATTTTTCTTATTAATATTTTGTAATAAATCTTAGGTATTTTTAGAGTTTATTTTGGAAAGTTTTTGAATGAGATTTCAAAAATATAGAGAAACTACTACCGAGATAAATCTAAGGAAAGTTATCGTTCTTATTCTTGATTTCAATTCTTAAAATTCTTCATTTGAGTCATATATTGTGAATAGTTTATTTACCGTTAGCAATGATATGTATTAAAGTTATTAATTAATGGAATTTTAATATAATTACCGTTGTATAGAACACTAGAGTTTATTTTGGATCATGACTAAATTAATTTAAACAATGACCGGTTTTACCGCTCTAACTTCTAACTTTTAACTACTAACTTTCTAACTTTTAAATTCTAAATTCTAACTTTTAATTTTCTATTATTTAATTTTTGTATTTTCTTTTTATTATTTATTTTCTGTCATTTATTTTATCATATTATTAGTGAGTAAAATCAACAAATTTCTACAGCAATGCCACATGTACAAAGGAAATCTTGTTAACCGCTTCGTTAGCACAAGGAGCGAATCAGACGAAAACAAATGGAACTCAATTTCACATATGCGAGAAACAAATGGTAAGAAAATGTGTCACGCGTAGAGGGTAGAGACATGGCTAAATTTGGACGCATCTCCCTTTTGACAATGACAATACACATTCTAGCACTCTCAAAATGGATGGTAATTCATATGTCAAATTTCGAACCAATCAGATGACAACATGTGGCATGGACGGCAAATGAAGAAAAACGTGACTAATCAGACAGCGACACGTGGCGACTAATGCAACTTTTCTCCACTTCACTAGTTTTATCATATTTTATTTATTTTTATTCCAAATTTGCCCCTATAAATTTGTATAAATTGTGCACGAAATTTACTTTGTTTGTATAACCTTCTACAACCAAAAAATCTGGCAATTTTTCTTATTAATATTTTGTAATAAATCTTAGGTATTTTTAGAGTTTATTTTGGAAAGTTTTTGAATGAGATTTCAAAAATATAGAGAAACTACTACCGAGATAAATCTAAGGAAAGTTATCGTTCTTATTCTTGATTTCAATTCTTAAAATTCTTCATTTGAGTCATATATTGTGAATAGTTTATTTACCGTTAGCAATGATATGTATTAAAGTTATTAATTAATGGAATTTTAATATAATTACCGTTGTATAGAACACTAGAGTTTATTTTGGATCATGACTAAATTAATTTAAACAATGACCGGTTTTACCGCTCTAACTTCTAACTTTTAACTACTAACTTTCTAACTTTTAAATTCTAAATTCTAACTTTTAATTTTCTATTATTTAATTTTTGTATTTTCTTTTTATTATTTATTTTCTGTCATTTATTTTATCATATTATTAGTGAGTAAAATCAACAAATTTCTACAGCAATGCCACATGTACAAAGGAAATCTTGTTAACCGCTTCGTTAGCACAAGGAGCGAATCAGACGAAAACAAATGGAACTCAATTTCACATATGCGAGAAACAAATGGTAAGAAAATGTGTCACGCGTAGAGGGTAGAGACATGGCTAAATTTGGACGCATCTCCCTTTTGACAATGACAATACACATTCTAGCACTCTCAAAATGGATGGTAATTCATATGTCAAATTTCGAACCAATCAGATGACAACATGTGGCATGGACGGCAAATGAAGAAAAACGTGACTAATCAGACGGCGACACGTGGCGACTAATGCAACTTTTCTCCACTTCACTAGTTTTATCATATTTTATTTATTTTTATTCCAAATTTGCCCCTATAAATTTGTATAAATTGTGCACGAAATTTACTTTGTTTGTATAACCTTCTACAACCAAAAAATCTGGCAAATTTTCTTATTAATATTTTGTAATAAATCTTAGGTATTTTTAGAGTTTATTTTGGAAAGTTTTTGAATGAGATTTCAAAAATATAGAGAAACTACTACCAAGATAAATCTAAGGAAAGTTATCGTTCTTATTCTTGATTTCAATTCTTAAAATTCTTCATTTGAGTCATATATTGTGAATAGTTTATTTACCGTTAGCAATGATATGTATTAAAGTTATTAATTAATGGAATTTTAATATAATTACCGTTGTATAGAACACTAGAGTTTATTTTGGATCATGACTAAATTAATTTAAACAATGACCGGTTTTACCGCTCTAACTTCTAACTTTTAACTACTAACTTTCTAACTTTTAAATTCTAAATTCTAACTTTTAATTTTCTATTATTTAATTTTTGTATTTACTTTTTATTATTTATTTTCTATCATTTATTTTATCATATTATTAGTGAGTAAAATCAACAAATTTACTTTTCGTACTTTAAATTCCGTAAATGTGAAGAGTACTATCTTCATCTTCTTCTTTTTTTTTTTTATCATGGGAGGTAAAATCTCTCTATTTTTACTTTTTATAGCCGGTAAAACTGCCAAATTATATTTTCTTTAATATTTGTAGTTTTGTAAATATATAATTGTGTAACTATTTATTTTATTTTGCATGTTTAATTGTCCAAATTTGTTTAATTATTTTAGTCTTATTATTTAATCAATTGAGTATTTATATAATTTCAGTCATTATTATTAATATAATCATGCTTAATTAATTCGAAATTCTTTTTAATTTACATGATTAATTAGGGGTGTTAAAAAACCGAACCAAACCGAAAAACTGAACAGAAATTTTAAAAATGGTTTGGTATTTTGGTTTTTCAGTTTATTCGGTTCGGTTAACCGAAATTTTTAAAAATTACGGTTTGGTTTTCGGTTTCAATTTTAGAAACTTCGGTTAAACCGAAAAACTGAAGTTTTTTTTTTTAAAAAAAAATTGTAATTAATGTTTAACCAATTTTATTTACTTTAAAAATTATTTATATCTTTTTCTATTTGAAGTGTTTTTGTATCCATAAGATGATGATTAAGTATTGTAAAAGAAGTTCATTCATCATATTTTGGTATATTATGAATCATTTTCGATATTTTTCTCATTGAAAATGTGTAAATAATATAATAATATGATTTAATTGATAAATTTTCTTTCTTTTGCCTATTGTTTGAATGTGCTTGTGTATTTGATATCATCATTTCATTTAATCATATTTATTTAAGCTCATTGAATTTTATTTTTTAAAAAAACAAAAAAAAAGTGAAATTTCGGTTTAAAACCAAACCGAACCGAAAACCGAAATTTAAAAACCGAATCGTAGTATAGCAAATACGGTTTGGTTCGATTTATCCAAGTAAAAAAACCGAACCGAAATTGTAAAAATCGAACCGAAAAACTGAATAAACACCCCTATGATTAATCAATTAGGATTGTTAATTTTTTATTGATAATTATAGTAACATCTATTAGTTTAATTAAGTTGCAGATCTTGACTTAATTAATTTAATAGAGAATTATATGGTTTAAATTATGTTTAATTGAAGCTTATTATTATATATAATTTAATGTTGATGATGTCTTATAAACTTAATGTAATTTAATTAAATATTATATTCACGCTGGTTGGTAGTGATATTTAATTAAATTAAAAATTAATTTGTGTGAGTTGATCGAGATTAATTTAATTAGTAAGGATATGAATCTATCCGAACTGATAAAGATTCTAAAATCAACTACTCAAGAAATTATTTATCAATGATTTATCCCATTAAATAAATTGAAAGCCCTAAAGCTTTTAATGTCTTAATTTTGATTAATGACAAACATTGATGAGGACTAATGTCTTATTTGTACAAGTGATAGAGTTTTTGGATTCATGATCTAATCCATGCAACAACAAGATTTCAAGTCTTCAAGGAAGTATACAAGTCAAGACTATCAAGATTTGTAGACTAGCTTTTATTGGATTAGATAGGAACTAGAGGTATAGTCTTAGAGTTATATATTTTGATATCTCTAGTTCTACCTCTAATTGAGTAATGGTTTCTAAAGGTTGCTCTATGAACTTAAAACGTTATTTCAAAATGTTTTTTATGTTAAAATATGTTTTGGTATTTCGAAAACCATGCATCTTGATTTCAAAACTTATATGGTTCATAAACTCTTGTTGGATTGATACCATAACTTATATGGTTGATTGAAATCATCATTTGTGTGTTAGAGTATTGTTGATACACAAATGAACATGTTTCAGTCGACCTAAAGTGGTCCAGGTATCGTCCATAAGTTAGTTTATCTTGTGGATGCATGTGCTGTCAAATTTGTTCATCTGCCAACCTGTGGACGACCATGAGGTCGACCGCAGGTGAAGTCCGGTCGACCGGAGGATGAAAAATCATCATCCGGTGGTTGTCCAGTGAGCTTGAGGATGATGGTGCGGACGACCAAGTCTGATTTGCGGTCGACCGCACTTCCTGAGTGGGTTTCCAACAGCTTCATTTTTTACCGTTGGGAACAAACCTTTAAATACCAAAACCTTTGGAATTCTTTTTAAGAAGATTTTTTGAGCAAAAACATTGCATATCTTGATCCTATAACATCTTAGAAACATTCTAAAACCCTTTCTAAACATCAATCTTGTTAAAATCATTCAAGAAGGGTTTTTACATTTAAAGGTGAATTTTGAGCAATCTTGACAAATCATTACTCAAAGAGGTGATTGTGATTCAAATTGATATATCTTCACATTAAGGTGATATCTATCAAACTCTCTCTTATTATTATTGATTGTAATTGTATCAAGGTTGCAAGTAGCATAAAACCCTAAGTGTTAGGGTGAGCCTTGTGTAGGTTGTTTTGTATTTAATGTTTGTTTGCAAAACCTTTGGGTGAACCTTGAATTGAATTGTTGTGTTCTGCATTTTACTTGAACACATTATTTCTCACACAACTAGCACACCAAGTGTTTGATATTTGTTGTGAAAGAGGTGTTTTATTGAATTATGTTGAAAAATCGGATAAAAACCTAATTCACCCCCCTCTTAGGTTTTTCATAAATAACTTGATATAAGTTATTTACTATCGTCTTTTATTAATTTCTTTTTATTAAAAAACCTTTGTATAATTAATTTTTCACAAAATATATATAAAAACAAATCTCCGTATAATTAATATAATTTTAAGTTTGTTTAATTTAGTTTTGTCTTTATATAATTTTAAAACTCTCTCAAAATTTAATATTTGATTAATAAATTTAAATTTAAGAATTTTTACAAATATCCGTGGATACGATTCTTATTTGTTCTATCTATATAGGAGTATTAAAGATTAACTTTGATAGTTACACGACAGACTCACGGTAACTTAAGAAATTTAGTAATATAATTATCATTTACAAGACTTGTATAAATCATAATTATCATTATACAAGTCTAAAGTGAACAATTGAAATGGGATAAAGAGAGTATTAAAATCAGTTTTTTTTTTCAGTATTTGTGGTACATTTTTGAGGACTAGTATCTAAGTATACATTTTAATAAATTTTCTAATAATTAATACATTGAAACGATTTCGCTATACACCTCTATATGTTTAAAATGATCTGTCATATTTTATAGATTCTCTGATAGAATATTAGCATAATATCTAATCCAATGAATATTCAAATTACTATATCTTCAGAAAATCCGTAATAAGATTACTTGCAACTCTATCCTAATACCTATAGCAAAACATATTATACTTTTAAAAAAATGGTGAAAAGTGTTTGAAGATTAAAAAAAATTATATATATATAAAAAATTATATATATATATATATATATATATATATTAGACTTTGTTTCCTTATGCTGCCTGATTTTATATATTTTGCTCCTTTCTTTTTCTAAAATAAAAATGTAGAAGGCCAATTAAAATGTTATGTGTTTTAATTTCATTCTAAAGGCCTACATCACCAAAGAAAATTATTATTTGCTCTTTTATCTCTAAATATAAGTAATTTTAATCCCAACCAATTATCCATAATATTGTGAATGGCAACATCCTCATCGGATACATAGAATACTCGATTTAAATCGGAACAAAGACGAGCGTGAGCATGAGAAAAGGCGTGTATGATTTTTCCCCATTTATATATACACACAACACACACTATATATATATATATATATGTATTATATTTTTACAATTTATTAATACTTATATAATTATATTTATTTTTTCCAATTACTCATGATTAATTATATTTGTCATTATATATATATATATATATTGTGTGTGTGTGTGTACATTCACTATTCGTAAGTTATATTTATGTTAATATTTCATAGAAAGTTTAATGTTACATAAAAAATTTAAAGCAATAGACAAAAATGAGTATTCAATTAATTATGTGAACAATGTTTGGAAATTAAATAAAGAAAAACATAATTTGTTATTTATATTTCTAATATTATGAATGCTAATAATTTTTTTATTTATAATCATTGTACTAATGAATGGAATTGGACAATTCAAGATTTTATGTAATTTGAATATTTTATGCATTGAAATATTTTATTTTTTTTTAGGTGTTTACTAAGAAAAATTTAAGTGTGGGCGAGAATGATTTCGTACCCGTATACTAGCTCTTTGTCTCCTCACTTTCTTTCTTAAAAAAATGAAAATAAATGAGAGAGATAAAATAAAATTTAAAGATATTTTATGTCTAATATACTAACATAGTTAAAGCAACTCATATTTAATGACAGAAGATGAAGTATATATAAGATAAAATATTTGTATTAATATTGACTACAAATATAATCGATAATTTTTTTTAACTAATGAATACAAAAACTACTTATTAGGATGATCTTCATTTGGTCTAAAAAAATATTATCTTGATTTACTTAAATTATATTATATATATTTTCTAACCACTTAAATATGCTATTAATTTCAAGAAAGGTAAAACTCAAATATTTAAATAAGGTAGATATATTAAAGAAAATAAATGCTACTAAGAACACGTACATATATTGAATGTTCATAAATAAATATTAACCTCGGTGGTTTATGAATAATAAATTTACGTAAGTATTTTTTCAACTAATTTGTTCACTCTATGTAATTATGCTTAATTAATGACAATTAAATATTGCATTTATACTCATTCGTGACATTAATAAAAGTTTGTTGAAGGATTATAATCCTTCTAACTAAATCCATGGATTTTATATGCTATCATCTAATAATTTTCATTGATTTCTTGTTTGTGTGTGAAGAAACTCATGGAAAAGGATGTTCAACATTTTTACTTTAAAAGAAATTCCTAACAAATATGGAAAATTATTGTTCTCAATTCAAAGCTACTCCATTCTTTATAGAACAACAAAAGATTTAAAGTAAATTGATAAAGAAGAAGGATGTGACATTGAATAGAAAGCTAGTCCATTTTTTTTAAAAGAATATATATGTATATTCAGAACTGTAAATACATGAAAATTAATTTTAAAAAATTACGGTATTTTTTTTTTGGTAAAACTATGTCACAGGTGATATATATATATATATACTATGCCTTTTTCATAAAATGTTTTAAGTATTAAAAAATTATTTTATTGTTTACTGTATCTTTATTTATTTTAATTTTTTTAAAAAAATATTTATTTTATATTTCTCTCTTTCAATAAAGTAAAAATAAATCTGGAGGGCAGCTTGATTAAGTCATATTTTTATAAAAGCTCAGCTTGGAGGACGTCAAGCTTGCATGGAATAAATTAATACTTCTATAAATTAATAAAATTATATAGTACCGAAATCATTATTTTAGTTGAATGCATTTCTTAATTTATTCATTTAAAATAAATATAAAATTAAAAATCATTACAATTTGTATGAAAATATTCCTAATATTCCAAATACAGGAAAAATCATTTGTTTGGATTCATTTTTTCTGAAATTATATTTTCATGAAGTATATTCTTAAATAGCTCTATTTTCTTGATAACCAAACGAGTCTAGTATCCCCCAAATTCTAATATTTTCAATGGAAGAGTAGATTGGACCCTTAAATAAAGAAAAAAAACTAATGTATTTAGATAACAATTTATGTTTTGAATTTTGTATAAAAATTAAGATAATAATTAAAAATAATAAATTTATTAAATTATTATAATTTAATAGTTAATATAGGGATCATGAATTCTTATACCCCCAGCCACTGTGCTGGTCTGCTTCGTGGGATAAGATAAGAATGTGGGAATGTTTTGATAATTACGAGTAAATTACCCTAATATATCTTTCTTTCTCGTATTACGAGTAGTGTGCCATTTGAGATGGGCACAAACAATAATTAAAATTGTCTTGACTATTAGTAGTGACAAAAACAATACTTTTAAATAACCTTAAAAGACAATATAATACGTATTTAAATACACATTATTATTCTTGTAAAAATATAAGATATTTTGTGTATTTTACATATATTTCTTCAATCCCAAAATATAGAAATTTTGAATCATTTTTTTATCCCAAAATATAATATATTTTGATATTTTTTAAAGTTATTTTGTATGTTATTTTCAATATTACTCTTAATTCCAATTTTTTTTAAAAAATATAATATAATAAATGATGTTATTTTAGAAAACTATAATATTTTTGTCATTAACTAATATTGACTTTTAACATTTTTTTGTTTTCTTGAAAATTCTCTTTACTCAGTTATCCAACTAGTACTCTATTTCTCACAAGAGAAAATGATTTCCTTTATCAAAAGTTTTAGAATTACAAAATCTGATAAAATGACAAGGATAATATTGACAAGAATCAATAAGATATCATTAGAAAGTCATAAAAATGACTTATATTTAAGAACAACCAAAAGATATTTAACGGTTCAACGACTTATATTTTGAAACGAATGAAGTAATAATGTATTGATACTATAATTGACACAAATATTTTACTCCATAATTCAGTTTTTATAAAATGTTAGAAGACTTTCATTTTATCCACATTAATTATAAGTTGTTTTATGAATTTTTATGATATTTTATCAATTGTTTTCAATATTAAACTTATTTATTATTATTTGTCATCCAATATCTTTTTATTTAAAAAAGATACTTTATTTTCTTTTCATATCTCTTTATTATTTCCAATAAAAAACCTCATTCTCTCTTCATCCAATCTTTTTTTTCTAATACAAAATAAATAAAGATATTGTGAAAATTAAAATACTTATTGACCTCTCACGAGTGAAAAGCCTCCTAATGACTTATAATGACTTAGACAAAGGGTGGAGGTAATAATAAAAAATTAATGTGCTATTACTTCACGAACTATTCTCTTCTGCCTTTAGAAATCAATGAATACCCATTGCAATTATCCAACTTTCACCAAATCGTCATTGAAAATTCATTTACCTCTATTTTATAATATTATAAAATAAGTCATTTTAGAATTGTTTTTTTTTCTCGAAGCATATTTTTTTTAGATTTCATTTAATACAATTATTTTAATACTAATTTCTCTTTCCTCTCGAAAAAATAAATATGTATTCACTCTTTCTCTTAATAAAGTAAAGTGAATTTGAAAATAATATACATAATAATTTTAAAAAATAGAAAAATATCTAATAAAATTTGTTTGATGCATATTATAAAAAGTGACGAAGAGAGTATTATTTTTAGAATTTTTAATTGTACATTTTTACTCATATATATTAACAAATTTAATATTTCATTGAGTAACAATTTGACTCCAAGTATCTTCCCTCGACAATCTATTGTTAGACCATTAATTTTAAAAGTTTGTAAATGAAAATTTAATAATTTAATAAAATTAAAGAAAAAAATTAATTAAAAATATTATTATAAGCTTATTCATTTTTAAAAAAACAATAATTATATTGTACACAATTTGTAAGATGATTGTCATTGAAAGTAAAAAGTCCATATCACTAGAGAAGGCTTTTGGATGGACGGCTATTTGGTTGACAAGTGACCCCTAGTGAGTATCATTGTTTTCCCACAAGTGTCATATTGGCATGTCAATTTTAAATAATGGTTTCCCCAAAATGATGGAAATCCCTAATGGCATGCAATAGCAAATAAACTTAATTAACAAGTTTTGTTCAATCAACCACAATTTTCACCATAATTATTGTTTTCTTTTCATAGTTAAGGGAGACCTTTCATTCACATGAGACCATAAGAATGTGGGGAGTGTGTTTGTGAACTTGATGACACTTATCTTGAACCAAAAACCTTGGCCACATGTTTCCATCTTCTAAAACTATAATTAATTAGGGGTCTAAATATAATTACTCTTTCCATTTAAAAATATAAAATATTTTGAGTAAATTATTTATTTCAAAATATAAGATATTTTAAAATTTTTTAGAATTATTTTGTACTATATTATTTTAGAAAATTAGAATATATCTTTAATATGTATTAAATATTAAAAATATTTTATATTTTGGGACGAAAAGAGTAATTAATGCACACAAAAGTCCAGACGATCATGTTCCTTTGGAGCTGGAAAAACTTTCATGGGTACTTGGACTTGGGGGAATTTAAGCTGGTTTGAGCTGTCTTTGGTCATGTGCCGACTCTTATTCTTGTTTAGGGCCTTAATATTGTATAATCGTAGTCCTTAAATGTAAATTAACAAAAAAGAAAATTTCTAGCTGTCTTATATTTAGGAATTTGAGGGAGTAATTATCTTGAAATGTTGTGAGAGATAAAATTGGTTCATTAATCTTCTTTTTTTTTCATACAGTGAATAGCATTGAATTTTTTTCTTTTTTCTTTTTTTTTTGGAAAACTAATAGCCTTGAATCTTGAGAATGAAAATGTAGGAATTGTTGCCTTCTAAATGAATCCTTTGTTTCCAAAATCATACTTCTCAGAAAGATGAAAAAGAAAAAAGTTTCCAAATCATACTTAGATTTACTGTTTTAAATAATATGATTTGTATGGCTTAAAATATCTTCTAAAGAATAAAACAACTGAATAATTTAACTATCAAATAAAACTAACATATCACAAGCAATATCAATATGTCTTATAGAGGACAAATCAGGTTGAGCATCATTTATTTTGCCAATAAAATTCAAGCAATCACCTTAAAATGTTACCTAATTTAGTAATAAATTACCTACTTTAGTAATAAATTGAGTTAATTTACGACCATTATGTGTAACAAGGCCAAAAAGCATTTATATAACCAACAGAATGAAACAACCCAGCTCGTAAGGAAAAAATATATCTATAGAATGTACTCATAAGTTACATACAAAAATTAGGGCTATATTTGGCTTGAAGTTCAAAATAGTTTTTTCAATTTTCATTAAAAATATTATTCAAAATATTTTTTTTCTAACTCCATAAATGGATCTCAGTCAATCACATATACAATATTTTTTTATTACCTTTTTAATTAAAATTAAAATTTCAAATAATTTATTAACTATATTTTATACATTTTATATTATTATCAATTATGTAAAACTCAAAGCATGTCAATCTGTTTTCAATTCTCAATAAAAATTTCTTTTATTCGAACATAATTCCATTTCACAAACAAAACAAAAATACTTTCAAAACATAATCCAAATATATGGAGTTTACGATTTTTGCACCACAGTAAGCAACGATTCCTGGACGATGCATCCCAATCCAAACTTCACAATGTTTCCCAGGAACATTAACCTTGCAGTAGCCATTTCTTGGAGGACTCCAATCGGTCTATACATGGTCTTGACTCTTTTTATAAGCTTAATATCTTTTGTCTCTAAAATTGATTTAAACATGGGAGGGGTGATTGAGAATTCTATCCCAACATCTTGACTTATTGTAAGATTATAGAGCAACATCAACCAACTCCATGAATTTCAAATCGAGTAAATTAGCTAATATACAACTGTGAAAACTGAAAAGATTGGCATATATATATATATATATATATATATATATATATTTTTTTTTCCCTTTGAAAGAGGTAAAATATAAATATTTTTAATTAGTTTTAGATATTTAATTATTTCCGGTTCCTATGCATATTCCTATGGGAGAAAGGAATTGCAGATTCCAAGACTTGCTCCCCTCTATATATATATATATATATCTTTTTTCCTTTGAAAGAGGTAAAATATAAATATTTTTAATTAGTTTTAAATATTTAATTATTTCCGGTTCCTATGCATATTCCTATGGGAGAAAGGAATTGCAGATTCCAAGACTTGCTCCCCTACCTCTCCTAATAGCCCAATTATATTAGGTGGATCATAATTATACTTATTACAAATGGTTAGGTGGATCATGAAGGGAGTCTTAATGATTAGGTAGATCATTAAGTTACTCTTTTCTGGGAAAATCATAAAAGGTATTCTTAATGGCAGAAAAATGGGTAACAAATTAATTAGGAAATTGTTTTCAAAGAGTTCTTGAAATGACTCTGGCATATTAGAGTAACTGCATTTCTTCGACTGGTTTAAAAAGGAAAAGGAGGGAAAGGTTAAAATCTTAGAAAGGATTCCAAATTAAGTAACCGGTTACAAGAGATGCATTAAGTAAGTTTAGCACTCGAAAGAAATGAAAGTGAGGTCATATATTTAAGGATAATAATAATATAATGGTTCTTAAAATTTTATAAACAATTACTAATACATTTGTTACATTCAACTCTTTTAATATAGTTAGTTATATACAGAATAAACATATGTCATTTTTATATCACTTATTTTAAAACTTTTAACTTTTTTAAAATATTTTTAAAAGTTCCATCAATTTTTTTATTTTGTAATGACATATTTTTTTTTACTTATAAAAAGTTAATTCTATTGACGTAAACATAACAGCTATTAAAGAAATCAATTAATTAATAAATATTAATAAACTGTAATTAAATTTTATTAAAATAATAAATAATTATTAATCATAAAATAAATTTTCTTTCTATTGACACATTTTTCACAAAATTTAATTCTATTAAGTCCAAAACTTATTGATAAAAAAATCAATTATTAGAAATATTTTATTAAAAAATCAATTATTTAACAATGATAATTAGTTATCATTAAAATAAATCAATTTGAACTACAATATAACTTTGAATAGATTTCAAACTGGCTAAAATAACATTTTCATTTATTTTGAAAATATTTCTAATAATTGCATTGAAAGGCATGCAAAGTATTTTTTATTTTTTATTTTTAGAATAAAGACATATAAATTTAATCCACAAAAAAATGATGAATTACTTCTTTTATCATTCAAAAAAGTTAATGTATATAAAAAAATAGTGTTTAATTATATTTATACATTTTAATAATTACTTTTATGTATGAAATATGTTATTTGGGCCGAACATAAAGTAGATAAAGCTCAACTCATTTTAAATTGGGCCTCCAGTTGTAGACCCAATCTCACCCAAACTTGAAATTCAAATATGCGCAGTTTGTGTTGGGGACTGTATTTAAAATTGAAAATCTATTTTATTATATAACTAAAGTGCATTTACTATTTAAAATTTTGGAAATAACCACTTAATTTAGAGACTCATTTTATCTTGACATGTATCTTGATTTTAATTAAATTAATAATAAAAATAAGAAATATTATCAATTTTTGGTCCTAAACTATTTTTTACTTTTAGTTATGAGTCAGTTTTTTTTCAACTTTTTATAGCTCAATACTATTTTTCATTTTTAACTATGAACCATTGCATTTTATTTCAATTTTTTTTATAGCTAAGTAATTTTTTCGATTTTAGTTATATAAAATTTCTTTTTCACATAAGATGACTTTTACTCTCAATTTTTTCATGGGTATTTTCAAAAAACTTTTTTTATAAAAAAACCATCTCGTGGAATCTTCAACCTTTTCTTCGTTTTCTTTCCTAACTCTTTCTCCTTATTGAAGAAGCCATTGGGATGTGTTTAAAAAACATTTATGGAAAATACCCTTAAAAAAATTGAGTGTAGACGTCAAATTGATTGGAAAATAACTTTTATTTGATCGGAAGGCTTATAACTAAAACTCGAAAAAAGTAATAGGGCTATAAAACGTTGAAATATAAAACAAGAGGTTATAACTAAAAATTGAAAATAGTTTAGGGTCGAAAATTGATAATAATCCTATAAATAATGTAATAACTTATATATATTTTAAACATTACCTTAATTCTTTTAATTCTTGTACTAAAAAACATAAATCTTCAACATTGATGAAGGAAATTAATAGGAAGTGTGCATTTGAAATCCATATAGTTTGAAAGAAATTTTATATTGTGTATTTGACTTTGATGCCTATTAATCTCCTTAAAATTTTGACCTACGTTATTAGATTTGCGAATTTGTGATACCTAACTTTATTTTTTTATTTATTCACAAAAAATGGAAATGATTAGTAAAGTTCTAATACATAAGAAATTTTTTCCTATATTAGGCCCATTAAAAAATTTCGAGGAGCAAACTAGGTTCTTCCGACCAAAAACATGTCGGAACCAAACAAAAATATCACATGCCATGCACATGACTCTATTTTCAAGGGTAAAATAGGAAACTAAGGTTGTATTTGGACAAAAATTCAAAGCCAATTTTTTCAAGTTTGGCGCCAAACTTTATAGTTTGATTCCAATTTATTGGAAATTGTGTAATCTTCTACTTTGTTGGGCCATTTTTAAACAAGCCTTTTATCTCAAAATTACATTTGACTTTCAAGATGGTGGGTTCAATATACTTTCAACCAAACACCGAGACATAAAAGGTGAAATACTCTGCTGGCAAATTTGTCACACAGAGTGTACTGAATACTTCAACTTGTGAACCATACTGCCAACTTGTAAATGTAGAACATCGTGAAATTGAAAAAAAGAATCATATAATAAGGGAAACAATCTGAACAAATAAAAACTCACTATATATTATGTTGGCAATATATCATTAAAAGCCTATCATGAACACTGTCCCCAAAACATGAAAAACTGAGGGGACCAATCTCAACAATCTTTCAATCCCACGAGAAACACAACATCACAAGCAAATAAAAAAAATGCTCCATATTAATTTTTCATCCCATTTAAGTAACATAATAAATTACTAGAGAAACAAATCTAAAATGAATCCCAACAAAAAAGAAAGAAAGAATTGAAATACATCTTTCACATCATTAAGGAGGTCTACAACTTATTTGCAATGGAGTCACAAAAATTTAACCACCTATGCAATCTCGTTGTTGTAGCAGGTAGTTGGACAAGCCATGGTGAATCAATTTGAATAAATTATTCCTCTTCATCATCGTCCGAGACTTTTGCATCAATATTATTTAGACACGCAAAAATGTCATCCTCAATGTCATTATCCCGAATGAAGTTGTGGACTATGCAACATGCAAAAACTCTGCCATCATGTGCACTTCCATTCCATTTCGAGTGGACAAACATAAATCGCACATCATAGTCTACCACTGCTAGCACATTTTGGCTTCTGGATGCTTTTCGATTTCTAAAAGACTCCTTGTCTTTTCCCTAATACTCTATTGCCCCAATACATCCCAACAAGTACAAGTAAGTAGGTATCAAGAAAACTTCCAGTATCCATTGGTATTTTGTTTGTCCTATTTGTTTGGGCTTTGGTTGTATTTGAAAGAAATGAGATTTAAGTAATGGTATAAATGAAGTTTGAAAAATATAAATGAACAAGGTAAAGATGTAAATCTGATTTTCAGGATTAAACTCTACATTTCATTCGATTTTAATAACGTATTACACTTAAATCCAACTAAATATGATTGAATTCACATTCCGTTAGTTATGTTCAATTTAGTTATGGCAACATTAAGGAAACTCATATTATAACTTAATGACAAAAAATAAGCACACACTCAAGAACATCTGCAGAAATTTGGAAAACAATTTCACATGTGGGAGTTCCTTAACCTTGAACCATGGGTAGAAACAGCTGTCCTTCCTAACTTTTGGATGCACAATTGTGAAATAACGAGGCCAGATCAACTTCGGGGCAAGTTGGACCAAACATCCAGATATTTTCTTAACGTGTCTGCTAGTTGTCTTAGTAGAGTGTTGGAATCGCTTTGTGTTGCAAAGTCTATATGTTTTTTATTTCGACTAACAGTATGACGGAATATGACAAGACTACATCACATCAACTTGTTGTTGTTGTTTGTTAGTCCAACACACTTTATCCAATAGCAATTCATATAGTGCAATGAATGCGGATCGTCTGATATTCAAATTCTCCCATATCTGGATTGGATGACCTCGCAAGAGCTCATTTATCTACATTCTCTCAACACCGAAGTCCTGTACGGTTGTTTCTCGTTCAAGCGATATGTGCCAGTGAACAATTTGTGAGTAATGAAAATAAGCTTTTTCTATCTTTCCCATTCTGCATATGAGTTGTCATATGAAGAATCATACAAATTCCCCACTTGAACGTCCATATTCAATTCCTACGAACAAACAGAAAAAAAATTCAATTAGGTTATATAATATATATATATATATATATATTCCAGCCGCACTGTAAAAAAAAATGCAGCCAAACATACAAGAATCAAATTTATCTTTAAAAAAAGAAGAAAGAAACTACCACACAATGTGCAAAAACAATTCCAACCACATTGTCCAAAAAAATTCATCTAGTCACAGAGAAAAAAAAACATGAAATATAATATGCTTGTCAGTTTCAGTTACCATGTGTTATTTTATCCTATGAAATAATAATAATAAACATATTATGAACCAAGATCCTTTATCTTGTAGTAAGACATCCTCTACTAAATGCATAATAAAATTTCAATACACATTTGAATAACTGAAATAGGAAAAAAATGCATAATTAAATCTGAAATAGATGGTTTAACGTGTCTCCAGATCATCTCTACTTCACAATACATCAATCATGAATGTTTTTTGTGAATGTATAAAGGTAACTATGAAGTGGATCCTCCAAATTGTTTGAATTTGTTCTCAATAAGCTATTTTCTATAATATGCGCTAGTTGTAACCTATGTCTTCTGGAAATTAGAGTCACTAAATATTGCAGATAGTGTATCATATATAGGTATGGGCACTCTCGGAATCTCATGCACCAACTCTATACAAGTTGAAATTCCATATTGTTCTTCTTAAATGACCATATTTTGTATACGTTGTAATTGCAAATCCAACTTTTTTTGCCTTGATAGAGATTCCTTTTCCCATTGCTGCATCATGCTCATTTGTTGTGCAACTACATCAATCTTACAACCTTTTTCTGACTTTCCCTTCACGAAATCTTCTTGCATGTATGTAGATTTTCTTTTAGATCCTGAAAATGCATTACTGGCACACGATCTCTTCCCAACTTCAACTTTTGTGGCTTCATCCACATTATTTAGGTCAATGCTATTAGGAAATGATGGTGACCCAATGTTGTTGTGCATTGCTTCAAGTTCATTTTCTTCCTCATCAGTTAGAGGTTGCTGTATTGATGACCTAGCAAATATGCTTTGCGTGGAACTATCATGAAAGATCTCATTCAAAATATCAAAATTGGGGAGATCCTGTTAAGGAACTTTATTGCTTTTGGCCTGTGCTGTGGAATTCACAAAAAAAAAAAAAAAACACATTGTTAGATGGAATTGTAACTTTTGTTGCTATTTAAATTGTAATTTGAGAAAAATGTGGATTAACTCTATTACTGATTACAATACCATTCAGAAATATTTGTAATACTTTGGTTAAAATAGAAGGTGATTTGAATCAAGACTTACATATAAACACACTATGATAATTCTCTAAAAGTGTACATACTATACTATATATTGTGTAATTCAATTCATTATTGTACACTAAACAATTTAACCAAATACTAAAGACACCTTCACTTTGACATGCATGAAAGTTGAAACATACATATTCTTGATGTGCTCTTGTCAATTTATATGTTATTTTAGCAACTTTGATTGAAAACTAAGCTTATAATCCAACTCGTAGTTTTGTCCAAACAATTTCTATATATCAAGCATTCATTCATTTCATTGATATTTATATTCATAATAAATCAAATAAGGTTAGACAAATATGTATTTTTATTTTAAGAGAAATTTTGTGTTATCGAAATTATTATAGAGAAAGGAAAATATGTCAGTTCGAAAATTAATGATACTTGAGCAAAACAACAAAATAGCAAAAATATTAAGCACACTAGTGATAAAGAATTATTCTACATGAATGAAAGACATATAGGGTGTAAAGTTACCTCATTGATCCAACTCCATTTAGATCCATTTGTAAGCTGAATAGTTTGATTTACTAGATTCCAACCAGCTCTGGTTTGTGATGGGTTCTCTATAAGCCAATGCATTTGTCTCCATTCTTTCATAAGGCAGTTGTATTTGCTTATGAGATACATTTCAATGTAATTTTTTTTTCCGGTAGCATCATAGAACATTGTGGTTATCATATCCCAAGTTGGTTGGCTGAATTTCCCTCCAACCCACATTTCGTCCTTCACTTTCACAGCAACCATTACTTATGCGTAATGGTTAATTAGATCTATAGACCATGTGGTTCTATCCATCTGTGTCTTTGCTTTTTTTGAGTGATAATTGGTAATCTACCAAAAGTAGATAAATTTGAAATGTCTTAAACCAATAGATGCTCGATTAACTTATTGTCAGTAACTTTCAATCTCAACATTTGAACCAAGTTACGAAATAGATCTTAAAATGTATTAACTCAATTCTCGTATATGCAATCAAAAGAATTAATTGTAGATTATTTACCTCTCTTTTTCACTTCCTGATGTTTATTGGCAATAGATAATAGTTGGACTCAGTGGAGGATTCACAGTCTGGTGCAATGTTAGCCTGATTTTGATTTGGCTCCAACTTTCACTACAACATGCAGGTGAAAAGAAAGAGGTTAATGATAAACACAAGTTATGATGTAACATCCGCTTGAGCAAATAATGTAAGAATATAGTCGATGTGACTAAAATAAGTACTTAGGGATTATAAGTGGAGTCAATTTGGAACCAAATACGATACAAATAAGCACACAATGTAGTTGAGTTATTGGCACGGGAAAAATAACAAAATGGTTAAAAACCTAAACTGACAATACCTATAAGTATAAGAAGGGATTTTTTAATTACAATTGAACAAATCAAACAAGTTTACATTTATATTATTGGATTTAAGTTTATGAAGTTATGAATTCAGATTTTTTTTTTCATTAGTATTGAATTTTCATTTTTTTTTCTATCATTGATATCTTCATTAAATATCTTGAAGTTTGATTGATTTTTGAATAATGTTAAAATTCTAATTAAGTTTAAACTACAAAAGAATAAAATTACCACGTAGGGTATTAGTCTTCTAGATTGGTAAAAAAATCCATGAACAATCTAAATCCAAGTTAAATTCTCATATATTACTGTAAGTTTCTAGTAATATTATATAATTACTATATAAATAAATAATCATTTATGTTAAATAATTATTTTTTATTCAAGAAAATTTATAATTAGAAACAATCAGAGATTTAGTGATAGTTGGGATCAGACCCCCTAAAAAAATGGTAGTAAACGGAGCTCCTAAAAAGGTGGGAAAAAAGAATAAGAAATGCTAGACTACTAGTAAATATCACAGAGAATTCTGATAGAAACATGTGGAAATGAGATCCTTTGTATAGTTAGATGTAAATGAAGAAAAAGGAAAAGAAAAGCCATGATGTAGCTCTCATCCCACTAGATGCACACACACTTGTTTAAGGACATTACGACTTACAAGCCCTAAACCATGGACAAGAGAAAACAATTATATACAGGTTTTCATACCCAAAGTATAATGTTGTTTCGAACTTTAGCATCTTCCATGAAATTGATAAGTGGTTAGAGAGGAAACTTACATACCTCAAGCGAGGGATTTCGTGAATAAGGGTTGGATAAGCACCGTAGGTCGAAATCTTGAGAGTCATAAGCCTACGGTGAGAGTGAGATTTTGGAGCCCGAAGCTCTTATAAACACTTTGCCCTCTACTTGGATACAAGGAATAGAAAAAAGGTTGTGAGAATCTCGCCCTATCAAATCTTTGATGTTACAAAAGGAGTAATGGTTGAGGGAATCTGCCTGCTTTTTCACAGATGAGCAGTTGAGAATACTTGTTTTGATGCGGCATTTGTGAACTAATGCATTGTAGATGGTTGACGGGCTTCAATTTTTCTCTTTTTTTTTTCAGCCTAAGTTAAGTTCATCATATGCATGTTACCGTTGTGGACCAAAGTTGTACGAAGTCCAAATTCCAAGCATAATAAGAATTTGTGTCCAAACAAGAAGCCCAATTTGCGCCAATTGGGTCCAAGAAAATCAGCTTTGAATTATTGTCCAAATACAACCTTAAATAGCCCACCCCCAAAGAAGGATTATAAAGTAATTAAAAAAATTAATTATATTTATTTTTATAATTATTCTTCATTCATTTTATGAAGAAATTGGGACTAGTGGGTGTATGAAGTTAGCCTTCTCATTTTCAGAAAGGTGAAAGCACCACCAACCACCACCTCATGATGTTTTTCCTCTTCATTTACAAACAAATTCAATCTATGAATGTATATTTCATGATGAAATATTTTGATGCATTTATAGCATTGCCAAGATGTTATGACATGTTGGAACAATTATTCAATATAAGTTTTTGGTCAAATTTGAAATTGCATAATAAATCAATTGCTCTTTTAAATGTCCACAATTTGTTTTTATGGTTTATTAACGTTTCTTGATAATGTTGTGGAACATAGACTGGTATCTCTTATTGCATGAAGAATTCTTATTACAACATCCACAACATATGAGCTATTAAACAAATTATAAACTTTTGTTGCAAGATTTTATCCAAAGATACCTCAAATCGATAGGTCTAAATATCGAAACAAACGCAACGGGTTCTTAGATGAATTTGTTTTGGAGCTATGACGAGCGTGTCATTACGCTTTCAAATTAAATACCAAACTTAACCAACTCATGCAGTTAGGGAAAGTAAGGGATCAAACTCACGAAAATTTGTAAATTCTTTGATTAAGTAAACTAATTAGGGTTTTTGGAGGAAAAAAATTGATTTTTATCTAAAAAGTTTAAACGTTTAAGATAAATAGTTCACAAAACAATTAGAAATCAATAGATAAAAAGACGTTAGTAAGGACTTTGTATTTCAGTTCCATTTATTTGGGATCAATTATTGATAACATATATTTGAGTTATAACTTAAAATCCCGCTTAGCGTCGTAAATTTCAATTTCCATAAAATTAGGTTAATCCCTAAGGAGCACAACAAATTAACCCTAAACTTAATAAACTAAATTACTGAATCGCTCGCATAAAATATTCAATCAAGTTATTAAGCTTGAGGGTGGCCAATTAACACAAATTATATAAAATTAATGGCCAATTAAAATCATGTAATTTTCTTTAAACAATTCTCTATCAATTAGTCAAACACCGGTTTGGATTAATTAATAGTTACTACTATTGGTTAATGAAAACCGATTCTGCATAGCCCAAGTTAATCAACTATATAAAACAATTAAGATGACCAATAATAATTGAAATCACACAATTGATAGAATTAAAACAAGAATTGTTTGAATACTTAAATAGATATATTAATCTATGAAAAGATAGAGTTTTTAATTAAAGAATATAATCTCATAATCCTAAATAAATTAGACATAATGCATATCTTTGCTAACTAAAGAAACTCTTCACAATCCATAGCAGAAAACATCATAGAAATATTTAAGGAGAGGGAGAAACTTATTAATTGGGAAGTCGAGTTCTTGAGAACTTTCAATCCTTGATATTCAAGAATACCAAAATAACGTTTCTAAGTTGCTTGATACCTCTCAAACTAAGCTAATAAACCTTATAAATAGTTATAAAAGGTCTTAGAGATAATTATATAGAAGTCCTAATTAGAAACTACTTAAAAATAACTCAAAACCTTCAATCCAGATAGTGGACCCTCGTGTCTGGAAAATGGACACCTGCAAAGGAGAGAAACGTCAACTTGGACGTTTGATGTTGACAAACTTCTGAGGGTGGACGAGTGAAAGACAGCCTAACGTGTCCACTTCTTGTCTTACGCATCCACTTCATATGTTACTCGCCTACTTCCATTTTTATGAAAAATATTAATCTTCAAACTTTCAACTTCTTCCAATTCCATCTAAACATCTTTTAAAACCTTCCAAAGACATGAAAACAAAAGTATAGGTGTAAAGAATCATTTAAAGCACAAAAACTCATAATTAGCTAGATTTAAACTCAATAAATAACACAATAATTACTTAAAAAATAAACTAATTATGATTCAATGAAGCTAAGATTAAGAAATTGAAAAGATGACATCATCTTCAAATATTCCTTCATGGATATGTTTGATCTGCAAGCCGAGACAGTACTTGGTTTTACCTATGTTTATCATTTCAAAATTTATGCCTTTATGATTCTTCAAGATATTTATTTGTCTCAATAATATTTATGTTATTAATATAAAATATATGGCGTCTTTATGAACACACAAAAAAGAGATCTTTTGCTATTTACATATTCATTATGTAAGAGGAATACAATCACAATGCCCACTAAGTGCATACATAATTTAATTATTGCTGCCATAAATATTAAGTAGTGGAATGTAATATCATCATAATAAAATAATAAAGGTTTCTATGTGAACCCTGAGTAATTAATCTCTCTTTATATCTTAACACCTTATTACGAAACACCAATTTGTCCTATCGGGACAAAATTTAGGTGTACATATTTGAAAACTTTGCTTAGCGAATCAAGCTCTACCTCAATTGCTTCTTTCTATTTCACCTAGTTTTTGACACTTAATTATTGACTTAGGTTCTGGATTTAGATTATTATAAGAGCAATTATTGAGGCGAATACGTTATCGACAATTGTGATATTTCTATTATATGTTTCTCCAATATCTAATACTCATATCAATCAAATTCTCATCATTTCTCATAACGTAAGGATTTGGACATTCCGCATCCCCAATATTATGATTGTTTAGTGTGCGTGCAAGTTATTGAGGATTTCATCTTCAAGGTGAAACTTTTCAAGATTATTTCAAGAATTGACTAATTTATTTACTAAATTTTTCTCAGATTCTTATATTTTGCACCAATAGGTCTCTTATGCTTCTAGCGTTGATGATCATTAAAAGATATACATGGTCTTTGGAAATTCCCTTTCTCTATGGTATGTTTATTGCAATATATGAGATTTAGTCACACTTTTGTAATAAAAAAAAACATATGGTAGATTATTTGCAAAACTTTGCAAATTAATTATCTTATGAACTTCCAATGCAATCTGATTAATACATAAATCTAAATGTAGAAGATTCTTTTCATTCCATGAAATTCCACGACATTCCTCGACATCCATTAAAGTTGAGTTTCTATCTCCCCTAATGGCGAGAAAAGATCTTTAACAAATATGCAATCAATGTACATAATTATATTTCATAGGCAATATGTGCTTTGGTGGTGATATAAAAGCATAATTGCATGTAAGAAATTTTTTGTTCTTTACCATGCACTAATCATGATATATAGTAAGAATCAAATTATTATCATGATGATTCAAATTCATGTTTGTTATAACAAACGAACATGATGTGATTCAATGTGAATATATTTTCCCTTTGCATTATTTAATATATCTCAACAAAGTGTTTTAATATTCAATAGGTGCAAGACCAATGATCATCATATCCACTTATAGCAAACATGCTTCAAGCATGTAGTTTGATTGAAACTTGGTTTTTATGAAGGAGATTTATTTCTTTGACATCTTCTCTACTTCGCCTATTATTATTTCTCTGAGTTATAGCACATGTTTTAGACACTGCTTGGTTATATATATATATATATATATATATATATATATAGATATTCTGCTACCAGAAAAGCAGAGATCAACTCAGTGTGCATAGTATAATTTTTGAATCTGTACTACTAGAATACAATAATACTAGCATGGAATGTTGATAGAGTTTTCTCTATGTGCTCATATTACTAGTATGGAATGTAGATAGAGTTTTCTCTATTTGCTCAATATGTGTAATATTCTACTTACAAAAGTGGAAATCAATCACTTATTTCAAATCTTGAAATTGTTAATCAAAGAATCCTTGGATTTCTGAGTCCTCTTTAATAAGAGATTGATTTATCATATATTCATAAAGATCAACATTTTTGTCTTATAGGCATTGGTGCATTGAAAATTTGGAACAATGGTTCACTTAAATCAAAAGCGACTAGTTAAATTTCAATATCAATTGTCCAAGTCAAGTAATTGTTATCATCAAGAACAAGCTCAACAAATTCTCCTTCCATAATATCATACACATTTAAGTTCAATATTTAAAAGAAATAAAACATAAATTTTCTATGTTGTAATTACAAAATTTACATACCATACCCAATAAATATAATAAGTACATAAGATGTATTTTCAATAGACATTTTCACTTTCATAATTTTTCATTGAATCCATAATGCAAAAACCTATGTCATAATAAGAGCCTTGATAAAAAAAATTATCCAATAAATAGATATATGAATATTATAATATCTAAGTGAAATTTGTATCATTAGTAATACAATCATTCTTTAATTTATTATTAATAATAAAAGAAGCATAATAATAGTCTGTGATCAAAATAACAGTATTACTGGCTTTAAATCTTTCTTTCAAACATACATATATATATATATATATATATATATATATATATGTATAAACTAGTCATTGAGCAAAAGGCGTATGTGGTTCTACTTTGCAATTGTGATTGGTTCTAAGGTTCTTATTTGAGTATTTACCAGACTTCTGTTACTACTACCAGAAAAGTACCATTTAAGGATAAAGTAAATGCAATAGCACTCAAATGTAGATTTTATTTTTTCAAGCAATAGGGGCTCTAGCAATAACAATAGCAATTATTTTTTCAAGCAATCACTTATTAAAGTGAACTTTTGATAGAGCTTTGAATGGTTCTTTTGTTGCAATTGGTGTGATATTTAAAGAGTATTATGGTTCTATTATGGGTGTTTTTTCTTATTCTATTAAATTCTGTCATTCTGTCGAGTATGTTGAAGTTATGACACTCTTATATATTGTGCGATTTGCAGCCATCCACAACTATACATAGGTATTTTTTTAGGGAGATTGTTCTAATGTGATAAAGATTTCACTCCTCCAGCAATGATCTGTCAAGTATAAATCATATAGTTGACGTTATCAAAGATCTTTTTTGTATTTTTTAGTTGTTTTCTTTTTCTTTTGTTCGTAGATTAGGGAACAAAATAGGGCATGAGCTTGCTCAATTAGATCTTTCTCTTTATTATCCTCATGAATGGCTCTCTGAGTTTTCCAAACTCTGTAATCTCAACTTCTATAGTTGATTTATCTTTTTCTTAATGAAATTTATTTTTTTCCTCAAAAAAAGAAACAATAGCAATTATCAAATAGTGCTATCAATTATGAATTAAGCTATGTACGTGTGAAGAATTTGGTATGACCAGTATACCTTATGTCAAGTAAAATAACAAAATCACTTAAACAAAATTTGGCATATCACTTGAATAAAATTGTTATGCTATTTCATCTCAAAAATTAAAACATCAAAACGAAAAATATGATAACAACATAAAAACAACAAATTATGCATATGGTTCATTGGGTAGGGTAGTAGAGCTCCATACTGATAACATATTGTAATAGAAATAATACCTTGATTTTGAGATAATGCCACTCAAAATAATAACAAAGTGAAATATGGAGAAACACTCAAAACTATAATAATAACCAATAAATAAAGATTTTTTCTTCTTCTCACATTCGAAACAATGCATCTATTTATTTCAAATTGGTGTGTTAGAATCTATAAATGTGAATCTATTTATCGGTAAGAATGATATTGATGTGCTCATTTATTAACTGATTCTTATACAATTTAATGAAGATATTTCGATTAAATTTACTTAATTATGTTATTTTATGAATATTTTCATATTTCATATTTTTTTGTTTGTAAGTGTTTTAGCTTATTTACGTTAATTTTGGAGATAAAAAAGTTTAAGAAAAAAATGGATAAACAATACCGCCGCCAATGATATTGTCATTTCTTTGGTCATTAGCAATATGTGTGCTGATCAATAGTCAACAATCACCTACTATTCATTGTAAAATTAATATTTTATCCCTATAAATACCCTAACTTCTTTTATCGTTTCTTTACCAATTGAGTTCCATCTTCTTTGTTTCTTTTGCAAATTCTGAATAAATTGATTATTCCACAAGAGTTTTTCTTTCAAGTTTTCTTTCCAATTTATATATATTTCATCTTATTTATATTAAATATATATTGTGAGTAGTTAATTTTTGTTAGTAAGGATATGTATTAAGTTATTAATAAATGAGATTATGAGATAAATTTTCTTCGTACTTAATTTCTTTATGGATTTAATTAATTGAACTTATGGTCAATTTATCTACCTAGTCTTTATTTTTATCGTATAGTGATGGGTAAAAACCACCAATTTTACTTTATGCAATTTTAAATATCGTAAATGGCTGGCTGAGCTACCTAATTAGTTTAATTTATTTTTTGAAAGGTCAAACCTCCAAATTTATAGATTAATTTTTGTAAATGGTACGTTGAAACGCGTAATTAGTTTAATTAATATAATATTTTATTCATTATAATATATATTTGTGTATTTATTTAATATATAAATATATAATTGAGTATTTATATAAGTCATGTTTTAATTAATATAATATATATTACAGCTTTTGGTGGAACCATTGTTGATGCCACTGTTTCACATTTAACTGCTGTTATTCAATTGAGAAAGGTATTAGTTCATCAAAAGATTGGTCTAATGTACGAAGTAGGAAATATTGGACTAATTGGAGAGGTTGCTCAAGTATACTACTCGTACCAAACACTTGTAGAGAATGAAACAATTCAGTCAAACAAAGTTATTATGTTGTTGTACATAAGCTTCTATCTCCAGTTGCACGAATAATTATTGTGTCAGCACTAACGATTAAGGAGTTTTTAGATGAATTAGTAACTTATGTACCAAAGACAGATAAAAAAATACCTTCAATTAACTGGTCATTTTCCGGTCACAAATGAAAAAAATATTCAATAGACTTAGAGTTAAAGTTGCAAGTTTTTCATTTTAAATAAACATGTGTTATTTCTTTTTCTTTTAAATAATTGTTTATGTTGTAGAATTTTAAATGTGTATAAATGATGGTTGGATAAGGATTACTATGCACTTCTTGATACTCATGAAACACATCATTGTATGTAATTTTTCATTTAGTTTTTAAACTTTATTTTTTTTTTACATTGAGGGCAATGTAATCTCCAAGTGTGAGGGGTGGTTTGAGTAAGGAGTCAAATGATTAAACTCATTTGATTCCTGATCCGCATATTTAAAACATTGTTTTTATTGATTTATGCATTTTGTGTTAAACAAATCATAAAAGTATTATAACTTTTTGAGATGATAGGTAATCTTGTGTTAAAAATTTTTAGTCATTTTATGATTATACCATTTTATGTAAAAAATTTGAAAAATTCAAATGAATATCTTAGCAATTTGACAAAAATATTCTTATTTAACTAATTTTCTAAATTGCTTTCTTATGAAACCCAAAGTTTTAAAATATTAGTATTGTGACTTGATGATAATGTAAGTTTAATGTATGTTTTAGTACATTAAAAGTTAATATCTACACATTAAAACTTGTTATTTCATATACTTGAGACAAAATTCAAAAAAATCTTGATTGATTTGAGGATGACATAAGGCCGTCTTTGATAATTTCAGTTTTTTTTAACTAACCATATTTATATATATCCCTCGATCATATTTTGAGCTAATATGTATAAATAGTTTTATTATCATTTAGTTTATTTGATAATTAGCCTCATTTATTACTTTTCTATCCGATACTCTATTGATAATGTATTTACATGTGTTAAACTGTATTGAAAAGTTGTGATTGATACCGATAAATAACTACGAAATATTGTCAAAAATCGAAAGATAAAAGGCTTGTAGATATGATCTTTTATCAAAAAATAAAAAAAGAAGAAGAAGAAAAAAGTGTATCTAAAAAATGAAGAGGCATCATGGCTAAACTTTCTTCAAGAGGTGGTTTTTTTTTTGTAAAAAATCATTCTCTTTTTAGACTCTTGAAACATATTAGATTAGTTTTTAAAGTCTTTTTGTAATATTTACAATGGAAATTCTGCCTGAATAAATTCATTATTTCACAGGAGTTTTTCTTTTAAGTTTTCTTTCCAATTTCTATATATTTCATCTTATTTCTATTAAATATCTATTGTGAGTAGTTAATTTTTGTTAGTAAGGATATATGTTAATTTATTAATAAATGAGATTATGAGATAATTTTTTTTGTACTTAATTTTTTTCTGAATTTAATTAATTGGACTTATACTTAATTTATCTACCTATTCTTTATTTGTATCGTATAGTGATGGGTAAAAACTATCAATTTTACTTTATTCAATTTTAAATATCGTGAATGATTGGCCAAGCCACCTTTTTATGGAAGGTGGATATTCCATATTTGTAGATTAATTTATTTAAATGGCAGGTTGAACAGTCTAATTAGTTTAGTTGATATAATCACTTCTTATTTATAATATATATATATATATATATATTTGTGTATTTATTTAGTATACATATATATAGTTGAATATTTATATAATTCCTATTTTAATTAATGTAATTGTGTGAATTAATTAGATGGAAAATCTAGTTAATAAATATGATTATATAGCTATGATTATTAATCTTGTATTAATAATTCAAGTAGGATATATTAATTTAATTGAGTTACAACTCTTTGCTTAATTAAATTAGTAGCAGAATTATATAATTAAATTGATTGTTATATGCAATTTATTGTTGGTGATGCCTTATTTACTTAATGCAATTTGATTGAACATGTTATTTACGCTAATTAGTAGCGGTGTTTAATTAAATTAGAGATTAATTTATCTTATTTGATTGAGATTAATCTAATTAGTAAGGATACAAATTTGTTTGAGCCGATTAATTTCTAAAATCAACTACTCAATAATGTCTTCATCTATTATTAATCACATGAAAATATAATTTGATAATATATTCTTACTAACATCTTTTTATATTATTTATATTTCAAATTCCTTTTCAATTTTGTTCATAAATTCAAAACCCAAAAAATGATTTCTTTTAAATATTTTTTAAATTAGTATTTCTTAAAAAAAATATAAAAACTCCAAAACATTTTTCAGGTAATTATTTTGATTTAAAATTTGACAAATCTACGTGAATATTAACCATACTTTTCTTATTTATATAAAAATTGTTATGCTTGATTTGAAAGTCTATATGATAGAATTCAATATATAAATAATTTGTAGTAAGAATTGAAATATCTTCCACTACAAAATGGATGTAGTTATCAACCCACTTACACCAAATTGAAGATCAATATTGATTACATGACATAAACATCCACAAAATCAGTAATATAAAATTCATAACATGGAAGTTAAATCTCAAGACTCTTGTCAAATGTCACATATTTTCCATTACGGACCAAAATACCTAATAGTTTGAAACACCATGGAAGCACATGCTTTCGAGATTAAAATATTGCTGGTGGATACTCGTGTCTCTTAACTTTTTTTTAATGGTAGTTTGTCTTTTTAACAAAGAACCCTAAAATTCTTTACAAAATCTTCTCTCTGTTTTTTTTTTTTTTCTTCTTTCTTTTCCTTCTTCATATTTCTTCTATCGCCCTTGGCCACCAACAATTTGCCGCCGACCTCAGCCACCACCAAATTGTTGCGGACCCCAGAAGCTACATGAAACTTCTTATTGGAGTCTCAATGCATGTGCGGTTGTGTTTCAAAGCTCTTCAAATGATGCTGCTGGGTTGATGAAGCTTGTTCTAACTATATTTTGGATCCCATACATTTAGGCTTGTTTTATTTGTTCTGATTTTCTTGAAATCATGCATTTTTATGTAATTTCTTGAAATTAGCAAATGCTCAGAGACTCAAATTCCAATTCTATATTCATTTTCCAGCACTGTATATCCTACAAAGTTGGGAGAGCTCAATATTTATATCCATCTATGTTTCTCTCAACTGTTCGGGAACTGACTTTATCAAATCAAGCCTTGGGTTACCATGGCGGAAAACGTCTACAATTGCAAAGTTCTTTAATCTTGAGACTCTCAAATTAATGTCAAGGTCCTTTGAGGGTCTATGTTGGGAGATGGTGGATGATGAATTCTTGATACTCAAATTCTTCCAATTAGAGGGTTTGAATATTACAAAATGGAAAGCGATGGATCTCTTCCTAGCCTTGAGCAGCTAGTGGTGAAATAATGTGCCAAGCTTATAAGAAATTGCTTACAGTTTCGGAGAACATTTCACCTTGAAGATCATTGAGGTCAGTAAATGCAGCTCTTCTTTTGCAAAATCAGCTAGGAAAATTGTTGAAGGACAGCATGATATGGGGTAGTCAGAAGAAAGAGGAGGAGGAAGAAGAAGAAAATTAATAAAGAAAAGAAAATGATTATTTAGGGTTATTTGCAAATGACATAATTACCCTTAAAAAGTCATAACTAATGATCGAAGTGCTAATAATCATGCTGAGTGTTAAACAAAATAAATTTTTAGTTCAAAATCTAAAGTTTAAAATTGTTTAAAGTTTTGTTTAAAAAAAGTTTAGAATTAATTATTTGATTCTACCACAACTTCACACTAATGTTAGAAGTTTAGAACATTTAATATTTAATTAGAAGTTTAAAATGATTCTACCATACAGGTGGAAAGTTACCACCGCGGGGAAATCAATATTTAATATTTAATTTACATTATTAAGCCAATAACTCCTACTTTGTTCCCCTGATCAGCTATACTATTTATCATTCTGTTACATTTTACTCTTTCATATTGAAAGTCGATAGTAGTGAAACTTTTTATATTTTCTTGAATGAATTAAGGATTATCAACTATTTTTTATTTTTAATTATGAATTCTTATATTTTATTTCAACTTTTAAGAGTTATATAATATTTTTAATTATAGATCATTATATTTTATTTCAATCCATTAATATTTTTATTTTTTATTTATAGATCTTTCTATCATTAAATTTTTTTTTCAGTCAAGATAATGTAAACCTTCAATCCTTTTAGAAGTATTTTCGCTAATTCTTTTTTAAAAAAAACTCATCTCTATGACTTCTACGACCTTTTTTTCTTCTTCACTAATTATTTCCTCTTCTTGAAAAATTCATTGAGACGAGTTTTAAAATTTTGTTGAAAAAGAATTTTTACTTATTGAAAGATTCATAACTAAAAGTTAGAAAAAGTATTGAGATATAAAAAGTTAAAATAAAATATAATGACTCATAACTAAGAATTAAAAATAGTATAGAATTCTTAAAAATTAAAATCAACTATAACAACTCATAATCAAAAATAAAAAATAGTATCAATTAAAAATTAATTGCCTGGTGTAACAATAAAAAAGAAAAAGAGATATGAATATCTATTGGTGGTTAAAGTCCTTTCATTTGTCCAAGATATTGCTGGTGGATACTTTTGTCTTTGTCACTTTTCCAGGTATATTATATGCTTAAATTGAAGTAGAAATAAAGTTTAGCTAAACCTTAACCCTAACTCAAGCCACCTTCGTCGCTTTAGTTTACAATTCAAAAAAGAGGTTGCAAGGATACCACAACACCCAAAAACCATCTTTGCTTAATTAAGTTAAATAAATCACTGCAAGAAAGGCATATTTTTAAATCTCTTGGACTACCAAAGGAAAAAATAATGGTGATACATTTAAACCCCACATTCTTGGGTTCCATGATATTTTATGTATACTTTTTAAAAAGTAATAGTAATAATACAAAATGTTAATGTTTAGGTTCTCTTCACCTTAGGAATTTTCCAATGAGCGTCCGGGCAGTGGGGAGCATCATAAAGTTTTGTAGGCATTAAAATATGAATGTTATGCAAGAAAAAGTTGCCATTAGCCCAAAATTTCAGACCATGCAGGCAGGCGACCACTCAATTTCAACCTTGACATTTGTAGTAGAGCCTTCATTAGAGGTAGGAATTAATTTTATTCTGTAAAAAGTAAGGATTAAACAAATACTAGCCATCCATCAAATGACAAGTTTCTAACTCTTGCCCTTTATTTATTCCCATCTCCAGTTTCCCTTCGATCCCTCTATGCAATATATCTCTTCTTCTTCTTCTCCCCCTCTTTCTCTCTTGTGAGTTTTGAATCGCAGACTCAATGGAGGCACAAATCAGCTACTTGGCAGTGCATGATAACAAATTATACGCGGCATCTCTGAACCAAATCAGTGTGTTTGATTTGACAAACTACACATTAATAGACACATTCGGCTGCAAGAATCCATCCTCTGGTGGCTTAGTCAAATCAATCACGTTTATCGATAAAAAGATCGTCACCGCTCATCAAGATTCCAAGATTAGAGTATGGCAATTACCAGCAACAGATGATGAATCAAAGACGAAGCACCATTTAATCTCAACTCTCCCCACTATAAAAGATCGTTTAAGGCGTTGCATTTCAGCCAAGAATTATGTCCAAATTAGACGCCACAAGCAGAAGCTTTGGATTGAACATGCTGATGTTGTTTCGGGTTTAGCCATTAATAATGATCATAGATTAATGTATTCCATTTCTTGGGACAAGAGTTTCAAGACATGGAGAATTTCGGACATGTCTTGTCTGGAATCTATTAAGGAGGCTCATTCGGATGCCATTAATGCTATTGTTGTTTGTCCTAAAGGGAATATTGTTTACACAGCATCAGCTGATGGAAGTATTAAAGTTTGGGAAAAATCATGTTCAAACAGTGGTCAAATGAAACATTCATTGTTGACTACTTTAGGCAAGCACAAATATTCATCAAGTGTTAATGCCTTGGTGCTAAATAAGGATGGATCTGTTTTGTTCTCTGGAGGTTGTGATAAGAACATTTTGGTTTGGGAAAGATATAACGATGATGATCATATGAGGCTTATGGGTTCATTGTCTGGCCATAAAGGAGCTATTCTTTGCTTGAATATTGTGGATGGTTTGTTAATCAGTGGATCATCTGATGGAACAGTGAGAGTTTGGAAGGAAATTAAAGATTGCGGGTATTGTTGCATGGCAGTGTTAGAAGGTCATTCCAAGCCAGTAAAGTCCCTTGTAGCAATTTCTAGTAGAAATTGCAATGTTGGTTTCGTCTCCATTTTTAGTGGAAGTTTGGATGGAGAAATTAAAGTTTGGCAAGTTGATTTGACAAATTTTAACAGCAAACCTTCTATCATGAAGGAAAGCAAACAATTTTATTATTAGAATATTACATATATATATATATATATAGGAAAAACTGCGATATTGATCGTTAGTACTATCATATTTGTTCATGCTTGGGAACTATTCGTGTTTCAATTGCATTATTTTGTATCTTCATTTCACAGTGCTCGAGATTTTATTTATTTATTTTTGAGTAATGGAAATCATTGGTTGATTCTTTTTTTATTAGCTCCTAGGGCTCCTTTTTCTTTGATATACTCCAACTCATTATTACTAGACAAAAACATATGGAATTCACGGGTAATATAAAATAAATGTAGTGGGAGTTGACTTCTGTAGACAAATTGACTTGTGCTGTGCAAGTTGTTTCGAAATAAAGAGCTATCTTTTTCCCTAAAACAAATTGCCAGTTGGTGCTAAAGATATGCCTTCTAATATAAATATTAAAGATCAATAATAATAAAGACATAAGCCCCAAGGGGTGCGATTTAATTATTTTTTAAGATTAAATACTCTGATTGAAAGTTAAAAGATATAGATTTGACCAAAAAAAAAAATTGAAAGGCATGATTTATGTCAACATAATTATTTTTTTAAGGTTAAAATACTCAGATTGAAAGACAAAGATTTGACCAAAATAAAAAATAAATTGAAAGGCATGATTTATGTCCAGTGCTGACTTAATTATTTTTTAAGGTTAAATACTCAAATTGAAAGTTTAAAAGGCATAGATTTAACAAAAAAAAAATTTAAAAGACATGATTCAGACTTTGTGAAAGTTAAGTGCATCATATACTTTTTGAGCTTATTAATCAATTATTGCTTGTAATGTAAATATATATAAAAAAAACAAAATATATTACATATATAGTCAATGTTCATATTAGTGAACAAATTATTAATATCAAAGTACGGTTTCATATTCAATTCATTTTGTTGCACCATATATGTTGAAAGAGTTTTAACCAAATTTTATTTCAAATGAGTCAGACTTTATTAGCAGACTGAACTCAAATCAATTCCCAAAAAGAGAGATATGAGACATTCTAAGAAGAAGAAAAAGATAGAGAGAAATGAAAGATATGTACCAAAGTTTTTCTTTGTACTAAAAAAGATTGAACCCTAAAACTTCTTGAAATAGCAGTGCTGCTGCTGCCTCAATGTGCCAGGCCATATGCTTTAATTATTATTATTATTATTATTATTATTATTTTGTTTTTGTTTTTTCTATTGCATGCACTTTTTAAAGCATTAAGTTTTTCTATTTGAATGGGACTCACATGTATGTTTCTCAGTTACAGCTTTTGATAATTAATAAGTATTATTTTCATGAATCTCCAAGTAAATTGGAGAATATGTAATATGCACTTTTGTATTAAAAGTACTCAATTTAATTAAAGACTGAATACCAAATTAGTATATTTAAATACTTAATTATTACCTCTTGCGCAAGTGCATGCGTAGTCTCTCCTCCAAGAATGCAGAAAAATTCACCAGTCGGCTTTCTTCAGGTTTGGATTAATGAATAATGAATTAGTATATTTCCATTGGTCGGTGAAATATGAATATTACACTTAATCACTGAATTACCTAATCATTAATTATTAATCATATGATTATTTAACAACGATTAAGGTGTCTATGTCTATTAGGGTTTGTATTGGCTTTAGATTGAAGTCATGTTAGAAGTTTTCAAGTTTTTCATTTTTCTTTTTTTGAGGCAATTATGACTTGTCCTTAAATAAAAAATATATATATATATAATCAACTAAATTAGCCCACTTGAGCAGCTTGGGCTATTCATTCATTGCATTAATATACAACATAATTTGATTACTATACTGTAATCAAATTTAGGTTTTGGTCATCATATTTGTATTGTACCCCAAATTTGATAATAAAAGGATAAACCTAATGGGTAATTTTAATACTATTAGAACCTAAAACTCACGAACTTATGTAGCTTGTTTTTCTACCTTTAGGTTCTAATAGTATTTGCCTAAAATGATTGATTCTCAAACAAGCACAGTCTCTATTGGTTTTGTAGGTTATTATCAAACATAAAAGTAGAAAAAAAAATCTAGTTCATAAAATGGAAACTAGTTGTGAAATGCCATATTTGCTACCTATTTACTATCATTACTGGGAATGATATAAATAAGTCTATTCACTCCTCATAAATAATTAAAATAAAAGAACATGCTTTGTGATCAATATATATATATATATATATATATATATATATTAAGAAAAACAGAGAAAGAGTACAAGATCAAAACCACAACCCAAAGAGCAATAATTGGCTGATCACTTTTAACTTGCAGTGAGCAATATTTTTAGTGATCATAAGAGCAATGAATCTTGAGCTTTTTATAAATGAAAAAAGAAAACATTTTTGGTCCTTTATCTTTAATGTTTTAGCCGTGTTGGTCCCTCAACTTTTTTCTTCCACCATTTTGTTGATCAATTATGTATTTTTTAAAGTCATTTTAGTTTCTTTTACACATGAGTTTACTCATATTTTAAAACTCAACTCATGAATAAAAATGATTGGAAAAAAAGTATTTGAGGGACCAACTCAACTAAACGTACAAAAATAAGAGACTAAATTTGGCTCATTTTCCTATTTTTTTATTTGAATAAATTAATCTCTTGCTTTTTTTACAAACATATTTCCTTCCCATCATCTTTTCACCCCTTCCCCTCATAATTTTAACTAAACATAGTTCAAGTGGGATATCATGTCTTTTTTAGCAGCTAAGATTTTAGGCACAATATAGCAAAAACAAAATAATTCAGTGGTAAAACACAATTACGCATACCAGCGAGATTATGGATTCGAATCCCACCTCCTCTTTCCTTCATGTGAAAAAAAAAAAAAAAGATTATAGGGCCAATAAGATAAATTAGTCTCCCTTTAATCTTTTTCTTGACACACATTTCTAGAAGGTCTATTTAATTATGCTGTCAAAATAATTAAAGTTATTATTATAGCATAGTTTAACTCACTAATTGTTATTTTTGGCTTCTCCCAATATATTCCTCTTTGATTAGAAGGGGTTAATCATATCCAAGAGAGGAATCAAAGCCCTTGTTTGTTTCCTAATTGTGTTATTATTCAGAGAAAAAACAATCACAAGATCCAAAATCATCGGCAGTACTCAAAACATGGATAATTTTTCTAATTTGATGATTTAATATAACCATTCGAAGAAATAATATTTAACCTATAAATAGTTGATTTCCACTGACCAACCATTTCGAATCTTTTAATACATTATTTAATACACTTTTCGTTATATATTAATAAAATAAAATTCTTAATATAACTGAAAATATACTCACAAAGATGTTAGAATATTCGAAGTTCAAATGGATCATCCCCTCTCTAGTATCTACTCATCCCATATTATCTGAAATAATTTATGAATTTAGTTTTTTTTTGTTACATATTTTTTCACAAAAAAAAAAAAATTCCAGTAGTCATCAATATGGTTTTCAAATGGAGTCTTACAATTGATGCTACAGAATTATAGAGATTATCTCTTTCTCTTTGCAGGCCATCATAAACTTATGGTAAATAGGAGAATTTTCTTCTCTCTCTCTTTTTTTTCCAACCAAAAAGAGAAAAAGAAAATAAGTTTTTTTTGGGGAAATTGGATCACCAATGCATTAAAGCAAAACTCAATTATATCATCTTTGGGGGTCATATCCCCATTTCCATTGTGTACATGCATCAAGGATTAGATCAAGAACTAAATACATACACTAAAGGTCCCTAGTTCGATTCTGGGCGGCAACAAAGGTCTAATTAATTTTACCTCTGATACAGGTGGGGGATTTTTCTCTAAAAAAAAGTCCACATGAGATAGCCGAGTTGGTAAGACATGTGGTGATGTGGGGAGAAATCATCCGGTAAGTTAGGTTGAATCCTGTATGGGGCAAATTTTTATTGAAATATTGTAAAGAATTGTTCTGGGGTTTGAATCCTGTTGACTCTCTCCCACATGTATCTGTCACTCGAGCACATCCCTTGATTTACAACCCGCCTAATTAAAGGACATCTGATACAGGTGGGAAGAGTTCTTTATCTCTCCAAAAGAACTAAAGACAAAATATGCAAAGTATATAAAGTTCCTCCAAAACTAAATTGAGGAAATAGTTTCCCTCAAAACCAAATTCCAATCCACCTTGATGTTTAAATTACCTTATTTCTTGACCAAGTTCTTGTCAATCCAAGAAGATACATGTAAATGATCTTGAGACAACAAGGAACACCAAACCTCAATGCATGCAAGGTCGATTCACTATGTTTTTCACAAAGCTCCGAGCATTTGCAATTTATCACTACATTAAACCAATCACTTTTAACTTTCAATTATCAAAAACATTTTTAATTGAATGGTCCCCAAATCTTGACGCTAGAGTTGTCCATAATCTGTTTTGCGCAAGTGCTTACGTAGTTTCAAGAACATGGTGCTTTTTTCCGACAGTATATACTATATTAATTGGTCTTTGAAATTAAATAAATTATAAATGATCATTGAGTTGGAGTATTTCAAGATTGTTAAACTAAACTAATTAACTAATCAGTTGTAATATACGGCCTAAAGATCAAAGCAATGTTTATACTTTAGTTTTCAAATTCATTATTGATATCCAACATTTAAGCTAATAGCTTAGTGGGTTAAGTGTCGTATTTTGCCATTTGTCTTTTTTTCGATTGGTTAAGTATCGCATCCTTATTGCATTATGAGTATTTCCCTCATTGCATTATTCTAAATTAGGGTCAAATTCCCCTATACTTAATCTCCCTCATTTTCCTATTCAGTCTTAGAAATAAGTTGGATTCACTATGTCTTTGCTCTACACTGAAATCGATTCATCACTGGAGCAACCACGACAAATATTGACCCAGAGGAAGTTTGAGGATGAACATAAGAGGTCGCACTCGTCGAGGAAGTGAGGCACAATGTAAAGACTCCAACCTAAAGACACCATGGATGTTGATGATCAAATATTTTAGAAATGTGCATAGTGAGTTTAATGCTTCTAATGTTTATCTCTCTCTTGTTCAATAGTGTTGAATTATCTTTGACCAGTTTGTGGAATTTGCATTTGTATGAGTCATAATTGCTGGATAATTAAGAAACAATGTGTAGTTGAGAAAATTGAACAATTTGCATTTATAGACTATTTATGGTTCAACATATATACAAGTTGTTAGAAATATGACAAGTTACTATTCCTAATATTAGTCCCACATCTAAAGATTTGTAAATAGGTGTGTTTTCTTAACTCTATAAAAGAAAACCACCTTATGCTTTAGAAATTACCTCTTCAACATCTAATCTTCTATATTTGTGGAAATCCTTTAATTATGATATCCTAGTTGTAATACTTTGAGCAGTCAGTAAAGTGGTCTGCTATTGTGGTGGGCCCGAAGACGTAGGCAATATTGGCCGAACTCCGTTATCAATTCCGGTTTGTTCTTTCCTTTATATTTTGGTTTAGCTATTAAATTGCTGGTAATATTTTCATTGTTAGATAATATTCAATACTTGAGAGTTGGGTTTTATTCCGCTGTGTATTGCACTGCTTATTTGTATTGTATTATTCTATTATACTGTATTGGTAGAGTGATTATACATCAAGTAAGGTTCTGGCTAAGGAAAGACTTGTGAACTCTCCCCTCTTTCCTGGGAACTGGTTCTGGCTAAGGAAAGACTTAGAACTTAAGTAGTCCATTTGTGACTCTCCTCTCTTTCCTGGGAACTCAATTGGTGTATCGATTACAGAACCAATAGTATTTTAGTATAGTACTTATTCACAAATACAGTACTAGTTATTAGAGTATATCTTAGACATTAGATATACTTGTTTGTTTTCCCAACACAAGTTTCGATAAAGCTAGGGTTTTGGAGTGGATCGTGATGAAGAGTAGGAAATTCACATCGAATAAATATGTGATGGTGCCCATTGTTATCTAGTGCGTTCTTTGAAATTCATTTCATTAACTTCCAAAAAATTTTACATCTTATAGGACTACATCGAGTTACATCCAAGCAAATATGCAGTGCAGGATTCAAAACTTGGCCACTTAATGCCAATCACAGGTGCTTCTATGGTCATTAATAGAAAAAAACCAATTGTACCTAACATTTATATATAACAACTTTATTAGACAAAAGACCATTCCAATAGATACATAATATGAGCCTAATTTTACTTCATCAACCGTACAATGACTACTAGGAACAATATTATAGCAATCCAACAGGACTTGTATTTTTTTTTTTTTGGAATGATGCTCATTCCTACTCCAACTTTGAGATTTTCCTCAACAGTCCAGGGATCACATCCTTTGATCTCTCTCACATCGGGGGATCAACCCACTTAAAAAGGTGGACTCAATTCTTTTTTCATTTTTGGCAAGAATTTATTGAAGCTTTAACTTGGTCTCGTTAATGTACATTATGGCCAATTTGATTCAATGGAGAGAAAAATACCAGTGGCCATTTCCATCGTGCAAGCAATAAAAAGTATACCTTCAAAACAATTCCAGGCAGTATATTTTTCAATCAATTAAGTCGGATCATATAATTGCCAAATTTCTTACCAGTACTTTAGAGAATGGTAATAACTATCATAAATGTTTTGACTGTTTTCACAATATAATTACAGTGTTAATTTCCAAAATATAATGATGTTGTACTACTTAAAAAGATGGAAGAGTGAACCTAAGAGTATTTTAAATTTTACATTATATAATAAACATATTATAACTATTTCCATAGGGTAATTTTCATATTCTCTCCTTTAGTTACAACAGGTCCCTTACAAAAGGAAGATTTGTCTTTGAAACTCTAACTAAAATACTTGTACAAACTAGAATGATTATCTAACACACTTGAATTAAAAATAGTCAACAATACTAAGTAACCACAAATAACCCATAACAAAGTGTAATAAAATATAAAAATTCAATTAAATTTATATTAAAGAGAACGATCTTGGCTAGAGTAGATGAAGCATTCGAGGGGTGATCCCATAATTAGAAATTTAGTGAATTAGTAGTTGGTAAAAATGTTAGGGAACAAATCCACATGTTTGTTCGAGCAAATGTTTACAGTAAACCATTTATCAAAAGAAGAAGAAGAAAAAAAAAATGTTTCCAGTAAACTAGTAGGATTAAACCAAGTAAGAAGGGTGAGTAAGCTTGGATGTAAATAGTCTTGAATCTTGAAGCTTTAAACACTTGAATTTCTATGAAAATATAATACCTTCAAATTTAATTTTAAACAAAGAAATTATAAATGAATGTTAATTGATTGAAACTAAAAAAAAAAGAACTAAGAAAACCCTTTTTAGAAAAATCTAGACTCCCTCAACTGAAAATTGAATGACAATAGAAAAATAAAGCAACTTTTTTCCTAATAGATAGAGTTATTATACAACAAAAAGGATGCCCCCATGCAGGATCGAACTACAGACCTTCAGTTTACAAGACTGACGCTCTACCACTGAGCTATAGGGGCAGCCGATGTTACAATGACAAGGCGTAATGTATTTAACATATGTTTTCTTAGTTTTAATAATTTCGCCCATTATTATTCATCGAGAGAGAACATTTGAATTGTGTCGTTTGGTGGTACTGAAGAAATGGAGAACCCTTTCGACCGCGTAAGAAACGTTTTTATTTTTATTTTTAAAATAGTTGAATTCTTCCGAATAATTTGAATGGAATTCTATTTAATTTTCATTTGTAATTGAAACAGGATTTGATTAATGAAATTTTCAAGCGCGTTTGGAGAAAAAGAGCCGCAGGTTTTGTATATGATTTTTTTCTTCTTTTTTTTTCAGATTACAAATTTCACACTTTCTAATTCCTTCTTTTTTCGATTCTGCAGAACGCCACAGAAATGAACTCCCCGATAATTTGGATGGCGAAAACACGGAGGTTTCGTTTTCTGTTTCTGAAAAAATTTCCCCTCCCCATATTATGTTTTCTTTTTAATTGCTAATGCACATAGTGAGCTGACAAAGGGGGAAAAATGGACATTACATTCCGGATGGAGGGAGTTATATCTTTTGCTATTTTGAGGGTTTTTTTTGTTTGTTGCTTCAAATATTAACCAACTCTTAAATGAAAGGAAGAGAAAATTAATGATTTAGTTTCAAATTTTTTAGAAATAATACTCTATAATAAATGAGAGTATTTTAGAAAATTAGAATATTTCCTAAATATTTGTGAAATGCCCAAATTATCTTATATTTTGGGATGGAGGGAGTATTAATTATGTGCTTTGATGAATTTTACTTTGTTTCTATGTAATCAAGAATAAAGTATTGCAAATTTTGTGATTTTCCCCCCTCAATGTAAGCTTTATAAACAAAATTCTGGTACATTTACAGGTAGTAGCTGCCACACCAAAGAAAAATCGGCCAACTTCTGGTAAGCTAGTAATTTCGATATATGTGTGGGATTTTTTATTCATTTTCTATGCATCGGTATTCTATTATGTTTCTGTGCAAAATTTGGCATTTGGAAGTTGGAATTAGCCCTTGTGTAATTTTAGTGGATTGGAAGCTTGCTTTGGAATGTAAATACACAATGCACTGAGAATTTATTGGTCTGGATGTTGGAAATGGAGTAGCTGATGAAATAGAGAATGATTTTTTCAATGGCTAGATGATTGAGGACGATGAAGGTTCCAGCAAATTTGGCTGATATTACGGTGCCATAGAGATTGAATTAAGGGAATTGGAAAGTGGAAAGACTTGTAAATGATAACCGGAGTAGTTTGGTAGGAAAATTGGTTCTGTGGGGGGAGGGGGTGGATGATTGAAAAAGTCTTGTCTTGGCTTGGAAAAGGACTAGTCCTTGAGGAGAAGGTTTAAAATAGTGGAAAGTAACAATATAACTTGCATTAAAAAAAAGAGAAACAAGCTACAAATTTTAGGAAATTACGCATGAGAGGTACTGCTATTGACTCAAACACTTGGTGGTAAAGTCTTACTTGAACTCATGGTGTAGTAGCTTCATTTTGTGGTAGCCCTTTGTAGATTTATTTGTAGAAATTGTTAAAGAGTGAGGGAAAGAAATATTCACCTTTAAGAAACTTGTTTTTAAGAAGTTTTTTTGGTTATCTGACTATCAACAAATTCGGAATACAGTGTCGTAGTGAATAGATTGAACACCCAGTCTCTCACTATTCATCTGTAATAGCGGCTCCTGGAAAACGAAAGTAGTTAACCCAAAAGAGAATCCAGATATGGTTTTCTTGTGATGGTATTGTTACTCTTAGTTTTACTCAAACTGTGACTGAGTTGAATCAGGTGAATGATTAGAGACTTGAGCGAGAACATATTTTCTAATAACATGTTTCTATCTAACAATTTACCATTAAGAAGTGCATGTTTTAACATAAGTAAAATCTATAAAATCTGAAGTTATCCCTTTAAACATTAACTTTCCTGCTATAGATCAAGTTGAGGTTGCATTCAGTTCATTCCTGTCTCAGGATGGCAGATGGCTAGTCATCACATATTATTTTTGGCATAATTGTAATCCTTTTCACATATTCTCATGGATGCAGCTAATGCAAAGGCACTCAAACTGAGTTGTGAACTCCTTCGACTCTTTGTGACAGGTCTAACTCAATGATCTGGTCAACAGAGCCATCTTCTTTAAGATTCTGCATTTCTTGAAATATCTTTTCTTCATCTAATGCAGAAGCTGTTCAAAGGGCTGCTATGATTGCAGAAGCAGAGGGTGCTACAACAGTGGAAGCAACTCATTTGGAAAGAATACTTCCACAATTACTTTTAGATTTTTAATGTATTTCAAGGCATATAGAAGTCTGATTATATAATCAATTTCTATTCATGCACGTCCATCAATGTGACAGTAGGTTCTTTTTCTTCTCCTTAAATTTAGGTTGCAGTTCTCTTGCTGCATTTACCAAGCATAGGTTCCTTTAAGTATTACTGTATTAGTAACCTGAGAATTCAGTAGTTCAAGCATCAGATTTAGTGTTTTGGTGTTGCAAATAAAGAAAGAGTTTTGATTTGTGTGTTTTAGGTTAATAACAATTTTCCCACAATATTTGTATAGTGAATTTCAATATTCTCTTCTCCTTTTATGGTTTGACATATTGTGAATTGATTTATATTTTGATTCTGTGATAGGAACAGAATTTAGTGAGATTGCTGATTGCTTCTGAAGTTTCTTTTACACTCTATTTACAATGGAGATGAGTTATTTCTCATTCAATTCCTAAATGATTATTGGACCTGCACAGTCATATCTTCTAAAGTAAATGAGAATTGGCAACAAGGTGACATAATTGTATTCAAGGTGCTCAACTCAAAAATGTAATTTGCGGAACTTGGCTAACACAAAGCTAAGTAGGTATCACTTTCAGTTGTAAGAGAGATTTGAAAATTTGCAATTGAATTTTGTATATTATGTATGAAGTTTACCTGTTTGAAGATTATAATGCTATCACTCTTCTTTCCTTTTCCATTTTTGTTTATTATAACAGGTTTTGGCCGTACTTTTGAACTGTTCAACTTAAAGGGTTTATTGAACTATAATAATTTTATATTGTGAAGAATTCTCACTGTAATTTAGTTGTTTAATCGATAATATCAAGCAAAATATATTGCCATGAAAGAAACAACTTAATACACAACATTCAGACCATATGATGGTTGTACATCTTAGAGAATGCAAGCTTAAGGTCTTGATTTCTCAAAAATTTATTTTGCTTGCTATAGGATGCTAATTCTGGTTTATCTGAGATAACATGCACCTAACATCCTTACTGTTAGGCCTCTCTTTTGGATTTGCCAAGGTGCAGAAACAGGCAATTTTGAGGACTAAAAGCATCTGATCCTCCTGTCCATTTCCCAGCAGCTTAGGATCAATTGCTCTCTTGGGATCTTCAGAAGTCATGACATTCCTCATCCAATTCACTAAATTCATTTCATCAGTGTGTTGGAAGAACTCGTCAGATGGGAATTTCCCCATCACTATTACAGCAAGTAGCACTCCAAAGCTGTAAATGTCGCACTTGTCTGTGAACTTCAGTGTTTGATGGTACTCCGGAGCAATATACCCTAGGGTTCCTACGACATTTGAAGTGGTAACATGAGTATATGCTTCTGGCATTGCTTTTGCAAGCCCAAAATCTGCTATTCGAGCTTCCATATCATCATCGAGAAGAACATTTGCTGGCTTCAGATCACGGTGAATGATCCGGGGAGTGTGATGCATATGAAGATATTCAAGCCCTGCTGCTATACCTAATGCAATCCTGTGCCTTGATGGCCAGTCCAAGTCTCTCTGCCCTTCTTTGGTTTTAACAAGCAAATCTTGCAGGCTACCATTCTTCATATACTCATACACAAGGTAATGACAGTCTGGCCGTGGCATATGGGCTAAGAGGGGAAGCAGATTTCTGTGCCTGATTTGACCTACAGTTTGAATTTCTGATTTGATCTGGCGCATTTTCTTAGTCATAGCTTTGCTATCTTCTTCAGTGAGCTCTGCAGCATCTTTTGCAGGTTGGATGATCTTCTTTATAGCAATCTGCTTTCCATTGCTTCCAGGTAATTCTGCTTTGTAAACTTCTCCACATCCCCCTCTTCCAATGACTTCAAGTGATGCTATTCCCTCTTCATTCTCCAAGAAAGCCAAATCCTCAGCTTTCTTTATCAATGGACTGAAAATTGCCAAACTTGTGTCCTTGTCCCTTCCTCTAATGAAGAGCATTAAGAACTTGAAAAGCACAGAAATGATCAACCCTGATACAGTCCCTGCTAAAGTTCCAGCTAGGAAACCAAGAACCCAAGCAGTAATCTTCTTCTTCTTCTTGTTGTGTTTTTTTGGGACTAGGGCTGTGGGTGCTGGAGCTTGAGCAGAGCTTGAACTTGAATTCACAGCAGGAGAAGGTCCATCCACAGATGTATGATTTGCTCTGGTTGAATTTTCAGCAAAAACATAACGTCTTGGTACAGTATTTTCCTCCAACTCTGATGCTGAATATTCAACTTGACTCAATACTGGCACGGGGCCTCTGAGTAAACTGTTTCCAGAAATGTTCAAGATCCGGAGATTCCGAAAAGATCTCAAAGATAAAGGGATTTTCCCAGCGAAGTTATTATCAGCTAGGGAGAGCTTTTCCAGGTTAGGAAAATACTTCAAGAAATTTAAATCTCCTGAAAACTTATTGGAACTCAAGTCAAGAACCCGAAGGCGGATTATTGAAGAGAGTTCTGATGGAATTCTGCCAGAAAATCTGTTGTTTTCAAGATTCAGAATCTCCAGTTTTCTACAGCTGACAATTTGAGGTGGGATTTGGTCAACAATCTTATTGTTTGACAACGAGAGCTCCTTGAGTTCAGACAGTTTACCAATTGCAGGAGAAAGAATTCCCCTCAACCGATGAGACTTGAGGACAATTCGTGTGATTCTGAGGACATATGAATTGTTTGAAATTCGTCGTTCGCAGAATATGCCGGCAGAGTTGCAAGGATTCTCTAGAGCTAACCGTTGACCATGGATGCCCAAGTCATTTTGAACAGCCAGTATTGCCTCTTGGTCAGAAGGGTCAAGACTCAGTTTTGATTGAACAAAAAGGATAAGAGTGAAGAAAATGAATAATTTCATGTGAGATTTGGAGGGAGGGCTTGCCATTGGCTTTTCAATGACCGGAGTAGGACGGTGAGGAGGAGGAGGAGGAGGCGGAAAGAGCCCTGTTAGCTGCCAGGCATGATGGTGCGAGGTGGGGATATGAATTGCAAATAGCGGGTTGTGAAATATAAATAATAAGCCGAGACAAGGTTTTAGACTGGAAAATGTGTCTGGGTCAAAGTCGATGATAGACTATGTGATGGGAGCGAAGAAGAATAATAAAACCAATGTCTTCTCATGCGTAGACTTTTGAATTACCTAAATTAACCTTCTCTTTTAGGTTTGTTTTTTCTGTAAATCTAGTCGTTCACCTAATTCTATATTCTTAAAGTGTTTGAAATATTTAAAATTTTATGATTAAAACTCATATATACTTAAAATTATATAACTATAACAATAAATTTATAATATATATAATAATTATGAAAATAATAATTAAAAGAATAAAAAATAAATTATGTTATTTCAATCTAGTCCTATTCTTTGCATATATAAATTAATTCATATTTATAGAAAATTGAAGATATACTCATATAGAAAATTATGCATATTTATAAATTAATTCTTTACATATACACTCGCACGATGCATTAAAATTAATTTTTTTAACAAAAATTGAAATGTAAGTTTGTTACTTTTTTAAATGAAAATTCATTCATATGAGTATTAATATTTTTCATATATAAATATAATAGCTAATTTTAAGACATTATAATCTCTAAAATGTTTTTTAAATCAAATTCAAATCAAATATAATTTAAATATGAGGTGAATTATTGTATAAAATTCACATATATTAGAATTGAAAGTTGATTATATCTTTTTTAATATATTCTTGCACTCGTGAATGTATGGAAATTATTTTTTATTTTAGATAGAAACATAATTGTGACCTAAAATTCATTTATGTGAAAAATTAACCTTTTCATTTCTTTTAGCTTAAATTTTTTTATTAAAAATCCTTTACTCATTAGAAATATACTCATCATACTTATATTAGAAATCAATTATATATAAAATAATTTGAAAAAATAATAAGTGATATAATAAATGATTAAAAAGAATGGTTAAGTGGCTTGACTTTAAAAAAAGAAAGAATACAACAAAAAATATGACGAAGACACTCATCAAAATTATAGAGAGAAGAACTTTATATAATATATATTAATTTTGCAAAGCCACAAAAGGGCAAAAAAAGAAAGAAAGGAAGTAAGAACATAATACTCCATTATTTTGATTTTGTGTCCAAGTCAAACATATTTCATTAGCATGTGACAAATTAAGTATTCACGAATTTTATTTTAGAATTAGAATGTTTAAAATTGTTCATACTGTTTATTAAAAAATAAATATATTTTTCATTTAAAATGTTATGAATAACATTCTTAGCATAATATATATATATATATTATTTCATATGGAATTGAAAGTTTGCATTTAACTTATTTAAAAATTAAGAAGAACATTTGAATTCTGATATTAAGAGAGTTATCACATTATCTTTATTATTAATTTGGTTAGAGATGAGATTATTAGTCATGAGATGTAAATCTTTTAAATTAAAAATATTATTAGATGAACTTTAAATGAAAAATGTTATATTAAAAAATGTATATTTAATTTCAAATATTTCAAAATAAAAATATATAAATTCAATTTCAGACTCTTAAAATACTAATACTTAAATATGTCACTAATCACATTACCATAATTAACTTATAGTTAAAGATCTTTAGATTATTGTGTATTTTGAATAGACTTTTTACTTTTTCTTTGAAACTAAAGAGTACATTCAATTTTTTATGAAATACAATAATTTAAGGACCATATTATTTTAGGCTTCTTTCGAGTTTTATAATCTTTTGTTGTTCTATCGATTAAAGAGTTACATTTGTAAATTTTATGCTTATCAATTGCTATTATATTTCTATTCCTTAACAAATTTTTTATTACTGACTATTGCTTGACATCCGTATAGTCATTCGGAGAATATAAGTTAATAATTATAAATTAAAATTTGACTCTTGGTAGATCTGAAAAACTCAACTAAATAATTTTGGTCATTCAAATGTAACCAAGAGACCAGGGACAAAAAAGTAAAAGTAAATAAAATAAATATTCTAATAGAAAACTCAAATTCATGCTTTTATTGAAAATAATTGTTTGATAATATCATAAAATTAGTGCTTATCATATGATTACCAGAATGACCTTGATCTATGCTCTTTAATCTTTGCAAGTCTTTGGAAGTCATCATCTTCTTTTTTCTAGCCCTTTTTGTGCGTTAGTGCAAGTTGATAATCAACGAAAAGAACATAAAACATAAAAAATTTGTGATTTTAGTCCCTATTTTTTAAATTTTTGATAACTTTGGTCTATAAATTTTTTTTTCAACTTTTTCCCCATACTTTTTTACTTTTTTGTTACTTTGGCCCTTTTCATCTGATTTTGGCCAAGTAAAACTTAAATCAATATCAGACATGAGTTTATGAGGGTAAGATCGTTTATTTACTGTAGCTAACTATGAAAATTTGGTGGATTTAGTTTCAAACTTTTTATTTTTGGTAACTTTGGTCCCTATTTTAAATTATTGGTGCATTTAGTCCTCTCTTTTTGTTTTTGGCAAATTTGATCCCTACTTTAAATTATTGGTGCATTTAGTTCTCTCCTTTTGTTTTTGGCAAATTTGGCCCGTACTTTAAAAAATAAAATAATCTTTTAGTCCTTGACTTTTTGACGAATGGACTACTTAAAAATATTTTCACCTAATTTTGTCTGAATCAATCTTAATCACATTGAACTTCAAGTAAAAGGCTATAATAGCATTGGCAGAGATGAAGAGGTCGTTAGATATCATTCTTAAATAAGGGTGCAAACGAATTGAGTTATGATGCACTCATAAATTAATTGATTTTTATGTTATTTAATAACTATATTTTGTTTAAAAATCAATTAATTTTGTTATTTAATGTATATATTTCACATTTGCTTTCTATTCCTTTGTTTGTAAGTTTTTTATTGTATTTTAATTTATTTTGGAGATAAAAAGAAGAAGAAAAAATGTTGGAGAAGTAAAAAAAAAAATCTACGCCAACTAATGACGTGACGCAACAAAAAAATGACATATGACAAAAGATGTGCGTGTCAGTATCACCCAAAACGCATCGTTTTGGGCCGAAAAAAAAAGTTTGAGAACACATTTACATAATGCATTCTTAACTGAAGATAGACGCGTAAAGTGGCACTTTCTGAAGCCACGACGTGGCCAAATGAGGATGCGACGCGACACGACTAGCCGAATGTTCAAGATTTTGGAGCATGAAATTAGTATTTTGCCCTTGATTTTTGTGCCTATAAATAACAAGCTTGTTTTTATGATTTTAACACCAATTTAGCTCAAATCTTCTCAATTTCTTTATTTATTTTATTATTATATTTATATTAATACAATTTCCAGAATTTTTAGAACTATTTTTCAATTTTTTTGTAATATTTAGAAAATAAATTTTGTCCGAATAATTTCAATATTTTTTGGGAGTTGTATTTAGAAATTTCATCTTATATTTATTAAATATGTATTGTGAGTAATTTCTTTTTGTTATCAATGATATGTGCCAAGTCATTAATAAATGAGATTATGAAATAATTTTCTTTGTATTAAATTTCTATTTGGATTTATTTAAGTGAACTTATGGTCGGTTTACCCGCCTAATCTTTATTATTTTTACTTTATGCACTTTAAATATCGCAAATGAAAGACCGATACTTCTAACTAGTTTAATTTTCTTTTATGTTTTTAATTTATTTTATGGAAGACCGAGCCTACATACTTTTAGTTTAATTTATTTAAAATGCCGGTTAAACCGTTTAATTTGTTTAGTTAATAGAAATCTAATATTTATATATATATATATATATTAATTTAATATTTATATAATTTATGTTTTAATTAATATAATTGTGTGAATTAATTGGATTGACAATCTAGTTAATAAATGCGATTATATATATATAATTATTAATATTGTATTAATGATGCAAGTAGCTCATTAATATAATAATTAATAATGTATTAATTAATATTGTATTAGTATTGTATTACTAGTTTAATTGAGTTGTAGCTCTTGACTAAATTAAATTACTAGTGGAATTATATAATTTAAACTATATATAATTAAGCTGATTGTTATATACAATTAAATGTTGGTGATACCTTATTTACTTCATGCAATTTGATTGAGCATCCTATATAAGCTAGTTGGTAATTGTGTTTAATTAAATTATGAATTAATTTGTTTGAGCTTATCGGGATTAATATAATTTGTAATAATATGAATTTGTCTAAGGTGATCGGAATTCTAAAACTAATTACTTAATAATGTATTTATCTATGATTAATCTCATAAAAAATATAACTTGATACTAGTTTCTTGCTAACGCCTTTTATATAATTTGTATTCCAAATTCCTTTTTAATTCTGTTTACAAATCCAAAAACCCCCAATAATATTTATTTCAATTATTGTTATTTTCTTGTTCTCAAAATACCAAAACTCTCAAAACCTTTTATGATTAATTGTTTTAATTTAAAAGTTGACAAATCTCTGTAGATTCGATTCATATTTTCCCTATTTACATAGAAATTGTTAGGTTTAAATTTGAAAGACGTATAAAAGACTTCGTCATGCTACTCGTTAGCAATTAGGGCAAAGCTTGAGTACTTGAGATTGAAGTTGATCAAACTCGAGATGACCTCAAACCTAAATAAGGGCATAATATAATTCATATATATTATTTCATATGGAATTGAAAGTTTGCATTTGACTTGTATAAAAACTAAGAAGAGCATTTGAAATTTGATGATAAGAGAGTTATCACATTATCTTTATTATTAATTTTGTTAGTGACAGAATTTTAGTAGTGAGATGTAAATCTTTTAAATTAAAAATCTTGTTAGATGAACTTTAAATGAAAAAGAAGTTATATTAGAAAAATGTATATTTAATTTCGAGCATTTCAAAATAAAAATATGCACATTTAATTTCAGACTGTTAAAATACTAATAATTAAATCTGTCGCTAATCACATTACAATAATTAACTATGGATAAAGATCTTTAGATTATTGTGTATTTTGAATGGACTTTTACTTTTTCTTTGAAACTAAATAGTACATTCAATTTTAAATGAAATACAATAATTTCATGATCATATTGTTTTAGGCTTCTTTCAAATTTTGTAATCTTTTGTTGTTTTATCGACTAAAGAGTTACATTTGTAAATTTTATGCTTAACAATTGCCGTTATATTTCTATTCCTTAACAATGTTTCTTTTACTGACTATTCCTTGACATCTTTTTAGTCATCCAAAGAATATAAGTTAATAATTATAAATTAAGATTTGACTCTTAGTAGACCTTAACAACTCAACTAAATAATTTTGGTTGTTGAAATGTAACCAAGAGACGAGGGACAAAAAATTAAAAGTAAATAAAATAAATATTCTAATAGAAAACTCAAATTCATGCTTTTATTGAAAATAATTGTTTGATAATATCATAAAATTAGTGCTTATCATATGATTAAAAGAATGATCTTGGTCTATGTTCTTTAATCTTTGCAAGTCTTTGGAAGCCACCATCATCATTTTTCTAGCCCTTTTTGTGCATCATTGCAAGTTGATAATCAATGAAAGTACAGTAGAAATCGAAAATTTGTGATTTTAGTCCCTATTTTTTAAAATTTTTGGTAACTTTGGTCTTTAATTTGTTTTTCAACTTTTTTCCATACTTTTTTACATTTTGATAACTTTGGCCCTTTTCATTTGATTTTGGTCAAGTCAAACTTAAGTCAATATTAGACATGAGTTTATGAGGGGTAAGATTGTTCTTTTACTATAGCTAACTATGAAATTTTGGTGGATTTAGTCCCAAACGTTTTTGCTTTTGGTAACTTTGGTCCCTGCTTAAAATTATTGGTGCAATTAGTCTTTTTCTTTTTGGCAAATTTGGTCCCTATTTTAAAAAATTAAAATAAAAAATTCTTTTAGTCCCTAATATTTTGACAAATCAACTACTTAAACCTTTTCACCTAATTTTGTCTTAGTCAAACTTAGTCACATTGAACTTGAGAAAACAAATGCTATAATAACATTGGCAGAGGTGTCTGGACGTTGTTAGATATCATTCTAAATAAGGGTACAAACGAATTGAGCTAATTGTCAGGGCAAAGCTCAAGTACTTGAGATTGAAGTTGATCAAATCAAGATGAGCTCAAAACTAAATAAGGGCTCGATATGTATTAAAATTTTAAATTAAGAAATGGCTAGAGTTTGAGCTTGATTACAAAACGAACAAGCTCAAAACAAGCTCAAACTTGAGCCATTTCTTTAATTTTTTAATTTAATTTTTTTTAAATTAACAAGTAAAAATAAGAATATATAGTTTAGTTTGTTTGGCTAAACGAACTAATTATATCCAGACTCTAGTTTCGTTAACTTCAAGGTTGAGTCGAGCTTTAACCAAACTATTTGCAAGTGACTTAGTTTATTTATACCCCTATTTAGGGATGTTATCTAATGACCTCCCCACCTCTGCCAACATTGTTATAGCATTTGTATCAAGTTCAACGTGACTTAAGATTGACTTAGACGAAATTAGGTGAAAAGGACTAAGTAGTCCAATCGTAAAATGTTGGGAAATAATTTTTCTTTTAAAAAAATAGGGATCAAATTTATCAAAAATAAAAAGTTTAGGACTAAATTCACCAAATCTAATGTAGGGACCAAAATTTAAAAAACAAAAAAGTTTGGAACTAAATCCACTTCAAAGTTAGCTAAAGTAGAAGGACGATTTTGCCCCTCATAAACTCATTTCGAAGTTAACTTGTGTTTGACTTGACAAAAAAGGACCAAAGTTACAAAATACGTAAAAAAGATAGGATCGAAAAAGTTGAAAAACAAAAAATAAGGACCAAAGTTGCCAAAAGCATAAAAAGTGGGAACTAAAATTACTAATTTTCCATTTGCAATGAGTTAACATACTCTAACATTTCTTGATGGTAAAAATTTTCACAGTTTGAAATCTTCAAGTTATCAAATGCTCAAGATATTCTAGTTACCAAATATCTTGAAAATAACATTTATATCCAAATGATTGTCCACTATTTTTATTATTTTAGTTGACCTTGTTCATTCAAATTTGCAAGTATTGTAGATACATGTATAAAAGAAATTGAGCCAAAAGAAATAAGAAGGTTAGCAAATATATTGTAGAGATTATAGTATTTCCATGGCCTTTAAGATTATTGCTAAAGATAGTATTTATTTTTTCTCGAAGTATTCAGGATTTTTAGTGTCATCTTTCTAGTATTTCACTTTTTTTAAAAAATAAATATAAAATGTTATTTCAGAAATAAAAATACCTTATATATTTTATTTAAAGAAGGCCCACAAAAGTAGTTACTTTTCAACGATTAACTAAAGATTATTTCACATAAATATAAAATTGCATCCTTCAAATTCAAGCTGAAAATAGTACTGTTAAATTCATAAACATATTTTAATTTTGATTTTTTTTTACCATATTTTACTATTAACACACACAGGAAAAGAAAAAAAAAAGGAGACAACGTTAAAAGGCGATCATATAAAAATTGAGGAGCAGGTGTGCTTCACATGCATTTGGAAACTTCAACCCTGATTTGACTCAAAATGTGAAAGTGTTTCCACTACAGTCAATTATTGCATAGATTAATATTTTTTTTTTTGTAATCAAACTTCTATTCAACTAAGGTTGTGATCGCTGTACTTACCCAAAAAAAAAAGATTGTGATATCTGTGCATTACACACTATCTCTATATGTAATCAATCTATCTTTATTTCTGATTATAATTTCATAATTTTTTAAGAATATTGTATATTATTTTTAAATTTATTTTTATTTTATTCAAAAAAAGAAAAAGAGAATACATCTTTATTTTTTCAAAAAAATGAATTAAATAAGAATATGATAAAAATTAAAAGAATTTCTTAATTTGTATAATTTTACTTTAAATATCTTATAAAACGAAAGAATATAGTAATTTAGAATCGTTACTGAATAAATTATAAATGTTAAAATGATGATCGATATATGACTTCTATACATGCATGCCAAAAGAGTTGTAGATCAAAACTCTTTCTCAAATATGAAGTATACTTTTTCTTCAAAAAAAGAAGTAAGTAATACTTTGTGAGCAATAATCATAAAACTCAAATAATCTTGATTAAAAAGTAAAATTCTAAATACTCTAAGAAGAAAAATAAAAATGAATGAAATTCAACTAATTAGTCAAAAGATATTATAATTTCCCAGTTTGTGGAGCCCTTGAAAGCAGCCTACGAGAAAAATGTTCCATGCATCTCAAGTAATATGAAAAGGCCAATGAAAGCTTCAGTAATGACGTGACTTGACTTGATTGCATATTTGCAACTTGCCGAATTCCTTTGTCGAATGTTCGCATCACTTTAATAAAGAAGACGACCTAAACCTAGAGAAGACTTGATGTTTATCAGTTTTCACTTTTCCTTGGGGGATTTAATTATATCGAAAGTTTTTTTTTTTAAAAAAAAAAAAATTTCACCCAGGTAGGGTTTATATAGTAAGTTATCGGAATACAAAAAAATGAGGAGCATAAGCTTGATCTCTAATATATGTAAAAAAAATATAAGTATATAAAAAAAACTAGAGTACTCGAACACAAGAGAAGTCAAATCTATCCAAGTATATCAAGACTGTAGTCCTCTGGTGCAGTTCCTGAGGTGCGAAAAATGTGTAACTCTCTCATCTCCATTCCTAAGAAGACAAGCCATAACCACCTAATTCCCCTATCTGAAGATGTAAGAAACTCTGTCTTTATCGAAATAGATCAACTGCCAAATATGTCGGAGTAGCATCTGGATATGTCAATGTCCTCCTCATCGTATAATGTAATGTACGGTAAGTGCTGAGTCTGCCATTAATCCATAATGCATGTAGTCTCAAATCTCAAGCCAAAAGGAGACCATTCAGGATAGCCTGCAACTCAGCCTCAAGAATGGAGCAAAATTCGTAAAATGAACATAAAAACACGAATGCACCGTCCGCTATTGTCTCTGATAATCCTGCCACCACTAGTCCTACCATCCTTAACACATCCATATGTGTTCACTTTATGGAATCCCACAGATGGTCTATACCAAGAAACCAAGACAAGTAGGGGGTAAGGAGGAGTGCGTAAGGTGACTCCAAAGAGCAGAGTGAAGCACGTGTCTCCATACTAGTAAGTGTGTCTGAACATACGTCTCATCTGGAGGAGGGAAATGTGTCTGTAGACTCGCCAGATGATCCGCCGAGACTCCATAGGTATGTTCTTGTGCTTTGCATCATTACGCACCGTCTAGATGAATCAAAAAGTAAGCATAGACACAATAATGCAGATGTGACCCATAGAAACGTCCTGACCTGATGAAATCCAACAAAGAAAGCAATAGTGTATCTCATCCTTCTGACAGACAAGTACTTGCAAAATAAAAGAGAAGCGAGCTCATACCTGAGCGGCAACTGAACTGCTGATGAACACATGCTAAAAGGTCTTCTCTGAATGACAACAGTGACATCTGGATGTCAACTGGACTCAAATATAGTATCTGATAACTGTCTTGACAGGGATCAAATAGCACCATAGTCTCCAGCAAAATAAAGAGATAGTAATAGGGATAGAAGATCCCCAAAATAATGGATAGAGAGTTTGACCAATGGAGGGCTTCCTAACAATCTGCCACGCCGACTTCATAATGAACTTACCATCCGATGTATCTTTTCATGACATCATATCAGGAGAATCAACTAGCATATGTAGACTAACAATCCGCTCTGCCACCGAAAAAGGAACTATCTGGCATAAAAGATCGAAGTCCCAATCAGAACCATGGAAGAAATAAAAAACCCAAGCTAAAGTGTGATGAGACTCTAGTAGCTAGTAGGCAATGGTAGAATCACCCATCCAGCAGTCATGCCAAAATAAAATATGTCCTCGACCCAGCTGCCAACAATATGACTCTCAGCTCGCGGAGCAATTCGATGTAACCTGCGTCAATCCTTAGAAACAGTGTAGGTAACTGTAATACAAGACTAGGGATGTCAATGAAGCGGGGATTATTGGGGATTCGATTCGCCCCGCCCCGTTGGGATTCAGGATTCCCCGACTTCAGTGGGGGCGGAGGCGGGGCGGGTTATAAAATGTGGAGATTAGCGGGGGCAGGGGCGGGGGCGGGGATTGATTTGTGCCCACTGAATCCCCGCGGGGATTCACGAAGGCGAATCCCCGACTTCGGCTTCAGTATCTCTAATAAAAATACTATTTTATTCCTAGTATTTTTTTAAAAAGAAAACAATTTTATCCATTTGGTTACTTTAAAAAAAATTTAAAATAAATTAAGTTATATTATTAAAGGAGTTTACATTATTATACCTAACTAACTATAAGTTTATATTATTAACTATATGGATTCAAATGAGTTTATATTATTCACTAATTAATTATGAATCATATTATTAAAAATGTAAATTAAAATAGTTATATTATTATTTATGTAACTATATATGAACATTAAAAAAACTATGTAAATATGATTATTAACTATATTGATTTAAATGAGTTTATATTATTAAATATATACTTAACTAATTATGAATTATATTATTAACTGTATTGATTCAATGAATTTATATTATTAACTATGTATATTAAAATGAGTTTATATTATTGACTAAGTAATTATGAATCATATTATTAAGAATGTAAATTAAAATAGTTATATTATTTTATTTATGTAACTATATATGAACATTAAAAGAACTATGAAACTATGATTATTAACTATATTGATTTAAATGAGTTTATATTATTAAATATATACTTAACTAACTATGAATTATATTATTAACTGTATTGATTCAATGAGTTTATATTATTAACTATGTATATTAAAATGAGTTTATATTATTGACTAAATAATTATGAATCATATTATTAAGAATGTAAATTAAAATAGTTATATTATTATTTATGTAACTATATATGAACATTAAAAGAACTATGTAACTATGATTATTAACTATATTGATTTAAATGAATTTATATTATTAAATATATACTTAACTAACTATGAATTATATTATTAATTGTATTGAGTAAATGAGTTTATATTATTAACTATGTACATTAAAATGAGTTTATATTATTGACTAAGTAATTATGAATCATATGTGAAGATTAAAAAAAACTATATAACTATAAATTATATAGTTAACTATATTAATTTAAATAAGTTTATAATATTAACGATATACTTAAAATAGTTATATATATATATGCGATGATTAAAAAAAAATGTAACTATAAATTATATTATTAATTATATTTATTTAAATAAGTTTATAATATTAACTATATACCTAACTAACTATGAGTTACATTATTAACTATATATGAATATAAAAAAAATATGTGACCATAAATTATATAATAACTATATATCTAACTATAAGAACCTCATTGCATGAAAGGGCATGTGTTGAATTGAAAAGTGAAAGCTGAATTTTGGAAGATTGTTTATAATTTATAGTTTTTAAGGATAATGATTTATATTTATATTAGTGATTGTATTCGATATATGAAATATTTCATTATTTTGTATTTGAAGTTTTTAGCTTGAAAGCTTTATTTTTTAAAAAATTTTAGTATAAGACAGACATTTTTAAATGAGCTTGTGCCTTAATATTTGTAGTTTACTATGATGGAATATGGATTGAGTTTATTTTAGATTTTAGTGGTATGATGAAATAGTTTTTTTTTAAAAAAAAAAAATTTAAAAATTGAAGTGGAGTCAAATAGAGGTCAAACAGGGGTCAAAACGAAGCTGAATTGGGGGCGGAGACGGGTGTTCTAAAGCGGGGTCGGGGTTTCTTCAAACATTCTAAAGCGGGGTCGGGGTCGGAGGTAGGGGACTCCGGCCCCGCTTCGCCCCATTGACATCCCTATACAAGACGGATGCGTCCTAGCACAATATTTGCCAGAAGAAACTAAGCTCATAACGATTCTTGAGAACGAAACCGCCACCACAGTTTCAAAGAGAATGTATCCACCACATAATGTAATCTTCGAAATCCAAGGCCCCCTCTTCGTGCAGTAAATAGAAGGCCTTCTACCTACACCAATGAGGCCTAAGTGTCTGATCTTGCACATCCCATAAGAATCTGACAAAGTAACTCTCCAACCTTTTCAGAACAGTCTTAGGAGGCTGAACAATTTGAAAGAGGTGTAGAGACATAAAAGATAACACAGAACGCAATAAAGTGATCCGAGCTCCCAGGGATAATAAGCGATATGCCCAACTTGAGATTTTGCTACGAACCTTTTGAATGAAATCATTATACAGAAATATTCGTAGCTGACCTCGATACAACGGAACACCGAGATAAGTGTTGGGTAGTTGGTTGTGCGTGAAACTAGTCAAGTCCTTGGTCCGACGGATGAAAGCAGAAGACACATTCCGAGGAAGAATAAGAGCACTCTTGTCCCGATTCACCAACTGATCAGAGATTGCCTCATAGTGCTCAAGAACATTGAGCAACTTCTAAAGGCACCGTTTTTAGCCGTTGGCAAAAATAATCATGTCATCAGAAAAACACAAGTACAAGACAAGATAAGATCCCCCATGCAAGTACTGCATCATTGGATACTGTGTGAGCTCATGCGTGAGAACTCTAGAGAAATAATCAGCTACAATGACAAAAAAGACGGAAAGATCAAGTCACCCTGACAGAGACCCTTGGTCAAACGAAAGAAACCATTGGGTTGTTCGTTGACCAAGAACGAGAAATGACACTCAGATATACAACGTCAGATCCGATCTATCCAAATATGATCAAATCCAAAGTGCTTTATAATTGACACCAAAAAAATCTCAATCAATCCTATCATAAGCCTTAGCCATATCCAACTTGAGAATAACGTTGCTACCTTAGGCTCATTTATCTAGCGTGTGAACCATTTCCTGAGCCAATAACACGTTATCCCCAATGAGCCTATCTGGAACAAACCCACTATGCTGGAGAGAAATAATGTAAGACAGAAGACTACTCAAACGTGTGTTTAACAACTTAGTAATAATCTTGTTGAACATAGTACAGAGACTAATAGGTTTGAATTCAGTCCATTGACAAACACCATCCCTCTTTGGAAGGAGAACAATAGAAGTAGCTGCAAAGCCCTTGGGGAGTCGTCCACCTCTGAAAAAGTCAAGAACTACCTGATAAACATCCTCAGAGATAATATCCCAATACCTCTGGTAGAATAAGGAAGTAAAATCGTCTGGTCTTGCCACAATGTCACCATCAATACTGAAGATCGCCTCACGAATCTCATTTAAGGCTGGGATACAATTGATCATGATATTATCCTCTACAATGAGAAGTTGAGGGATAATGCCATCTCAGATATGCTCGGAGGGCAGTGTAGGGGAAGATAACAACTCATGAAAGAAGGTCACTACAGAATCTCTGATCTTATCCCGGTTTGATAACCGTACCCTATGTTTCGTAACAATCGAAAAAATGTTTGATCTGACCAGTCTTTAGAAGCCCTCATCAACAAACAAAGTATGGTTCAACTCAGTCTTAACCCTATACAACTACTCCCTGTGTGGAGGAGAATGATCAACATCATACACTATCTCGGCCTCAGTCACAGCCAACTCAGCATCTTGAACTCTATGAAAGATATCACCAAATACATGACTATTCCACCAACTTAGGCCTTGTTTCAGTTGAAAAGTCTTATCCTAAAGAGTAGTCATACCCGTGAGATGGGTGAGTAATGATCACTTCTCATAAACGAATATTGAAAATCATGATGAGTAGCCCAAACGTTGAGCAATGTGAATGGTCTTGGTCCAGAAGCATCCGAGATAGACAGCTCAATCAAAAAAGGAGAATGATCAGAGGTCGTGTCTATTCAAATGTCTGACGGTGAATATGCTGAAAAACAAAGTCGCCTCAGAATTGTACAGAACACGATACCCAGTGATTAGTCCAAATGTATGGACTCCCAATAAAACTCGCATCGGTCAAACCACAATCTAACAACATATCCCCAAAATCATGTATACCCATGTCTCTAGTACTACTGCTCGTACGCTCACCATCATGTGCGATGACATTAAAGTTACCACTAACTAACCAAGGGCCATCTATAGTGAGAGATATTTGGGAAGACCAGCCCATAAATCTCTCATACCAACAACAGAATAAGATGCATAAACAGGAGTCAAATAAATAGATCTAGGTAGCCTTAGATTCTGAACCATCATGTGAAGAAATTGAGGGTGATCTATAATAGAAGTCACAACAGTCCCTTCCCTCCAAAAACACCAGATCTGATCAGTTTGATTCACTAGCCCGTGATCAAATACCAGGTATCGACGAGTAAAAGTGAAATCACATATCGTAATCATAAGCTCAATGATAACTAGAAAATAAACAACATGTTTCTGAAGAAGCTTTTTCAATCTTCTCCTAGTATCAGAACTACCAACCCCCCTAACATTCCATATATTGATACTACTCATAAAGAACAAGAAGAGGTAGAATGCGTACCTGATTTGGCCTAGCTCCGAGTGGTCATCCGTGAAGGCTAGGTGTCTCCAGAAATGTCCTCGCCTCACCTGAAAGAAATCATTGTCATCGCTATCAATATTGGTAATATCAATATTAGCAAACTGCTCAAGAGTAGGCAGATCCTCAATTGAAGATCTCCGAACAGGCAAGTGAAAAGTCATGCTATCACCTGACGGATGAGATGAGTCTACCATGTTATGGAGACAGCTAAGCAGAAAGGCCTGTACTTGAGAAGGGGAAGTAACTAGTAGGTCCCTAAGTAAAGTAGGACTCTAAACGGAATTAGGGATGATCACCAGCGAAGGAACATCTGGAAGAGCATGTGAATAAGGGACAGTTGTAGTGGTAGCTGCAGGTATACTGTTAAAAACTGTAGTCATAGCTACAGTGACTACACTAGTAGGAGAATCAAGGATGATCACAGGTGGAGAAGCACATGACTGCTAAGCCAAGATAGTAACAAGAGTGTGAGGTGGTGCCTGTTAAGTAGGGATAGCAGTATGTGCCATTATAGATAAACTGACAGGCAATGAAATGACTGGCACAGTAAAAGAAAATATTGAAACTGATTGAGTCAAATGAGCTACTAGTGCATTGGTGGAGGGCACATGTATCGAAGTAGAACCTAACTGACCAACAGGTGCAGCAATAGAAACTCCAGTAAGCACAATGGTAGATATGGAGACTGATCTATGAACCCACTGTCTGGTATGCTGGGCAGCAATACCCTTCCCCTTACCCTGAGGAGGATAAGAGGTAGGGACATGTGTAGGAACTGGAATAGTAGCTGGGATATTTGAGCTAGGCCTCGTAGGAATAGTGGTAGTAGAGGAGCCGAAGGTGCAACTGCAAGACGTACCGAAACATCATCAGAAGTACACTGAACCATAGTGTGTCCCATGTGTCTACAACTGGAACAAAAAGCCTGTATGGACTCCTATCAATCCAAATACGATCAGGTAACTTGTTTTCCAATTTACCTCAACGCAAACCCTAGCCTCACTAGACTGGTGGAGATCAACAGTGGCCTCATCAATATGTAAAAGAATCCCGATCGCTTTAGCCAATATGTAAATAAACCTCTTGGCTCTAAGATGTTCGAGTAATAAAGGTGATTGAACCATAATTAGATTGGTTTTTAGGAGCTTAATGTGTTGTTTATTGAGATAAAATCTACCTAATTGTGTGTTTATGTGCTTAAATTGGTTCTTTACACTTTTATCTTTGTTTGCAGGTATTTTGAAGGTATTTTAACATGTTTAGAAGACATTGGAGGAAGATAGGAGCTTTAAGAAGTTGTTTCGCAGGAAAAATGGAGTGGACGCGCCTCAGAAACCAATTGGACGCGCACTTGAAGAAGTGGATGCGTCACTATTCATTCACGCGTCCATTCTCAGTAGTTTTGGAGCCTCACGCGTCCACTTGGACGTTTCTGACAGCCTCGCGCGTCCACTTTTGACAGCACGCGCGTCCACTCTCCGAATTGAAGATTTTTGACAGTTTTTTAGTAGTTTTGAATTAGGACTCTTATGTAACTAACCATAGGACCTTTTCTAACTATTTATAGGGTTTATTAGCTTAGTTTTTGGGGTGTCAAGCACCTTAGATATTTTCTTCCCGAGCATTGTAGGAGATCAAGGGTGGGAGCTTCTCGGAAAATCGGATTTCCGACTAATGAGTTTCTCTCTTTCCCTTAATCTTTCTATAATGTTTTCCTTTATGTTTTGTGAGTAAACGTTTTTAGTTGGCAAGGATATGTATTAGGTTTACTTTATTCGGAGATATGAGATTTATGTTTTATAATTAAAAACCCGATCTTTTCAAGGGATCAATATTTCTATTTGAGTATTTGAACAATTCTTGGTTTTATTCTATCAATTGTGTTATTTCAATTATTATTGGTCATCTTAATTGTTTTGCATAATTGATTAACTAGGGTTATGCAGAATCGGTTTTCGGTAACCAAAAGTAGTAACTATTGATTAATTTAAATCTGTGTTTGATTAATTGATAGGGAATTGTTTGAAACAAATTGCATGATTTTAATCGGTCATTAACTTTATGTAATTTGTGTTGATGTTGTCCTCGAGCTAAATAACTTAATTGACTATTTTATGCGAGTGATTCGGTAATTTAGTTTAATTAGGTTAAAGTTAATTTGCCGTGCTTCTCGGGAATTAACCTAATTTTTATAGGAATCGGAATTTGCTGCGCTACGCGAAATTCTAAGTCACTACTCAAATAGTTTATTATCAATGATTAATCCCGAATAAGTAAAACCGAAATACAAAGTCCTTGCTAACGTTTTTCTTTTCTTTGATTCTTAATTAATTTGTGAGTAAATTTATTTAATGTTTATTCTTTTAAAATAAAAACCAAATCTTTTCCCCCCAAAGTTGTGATTAGTTACTTAATCAAAGAATTTACAAGTCTCTGTGGGTTTGACCCTTACTTGCCCTAACTATATAAGTTGGTTAAGTTTGGTATTAATTTGATAGCGCAACGACACGCTCGTCAAAAGGAAATGAAATCCAAATGGGAGCTATAAGGGTCTCCTCATTGGGGTGGAAATTCGTGGTCTATTTTAGGATGCGCATAGGGTGTCCTGCAATGTACCATGTAGGCTTTAAAAAAAGTTTAGAGTAATTGGCATCATGTGACATATGTATAAGTATATGCTTGTGATCAATTAATCTTATGACATAATGACCAAGAAAATTAAATTTCTCAAAAGATTTACGTACCTGGTCCATCTTTGGCTTCCGATGAGAGAACTTGCCCACAAGTGTGTATCTAAATGGCTCCGCTAAAACCATCTTAATCTCCAATGGTAGAACAACAGCTGGCTTGCCACAATGTTTGCTAGTAAGATAATCATCAAGCAATCTCGGAGAAATAATCAATATCGGATCAAAAGATTTCAACACTATGGGGTTAATCTCCAATTAAGTTAGGGGTTATTTGTTATGCTTCTTGGAGATTAACTTAATGTCATTGGAATAAAAATTTACAAGGTTGAGCAGAATTTCAAGTCATTACTCAAATATCTTTTTATCAATGATTAATCTCAAATAAGTGACATTGAAATACAAAATCCTTACTACCGTCTTTTGATCTATTTTTTTTCCGAAGGTTGTTTGTGAAACCTTTTTTAAAGCTTTGATATTTTGATTTGTTTGAAACAAAAAATAAAAATCTTCCATATTTGATTAGTCTATTTAATTAAAGAGTTTTACAAGTCTTGATGGGTACGATATTTACTTGCCCTCACTACATAAGTTGGTTGAGTTTGATAATAATTTTTAAAGTTATTTTCCAAAATAACTTTAAAAATTTTTTTTAAAGTTTTTTTTAGTCATTTGTGATAATAATTTTTTTTAAAAAAAAAATGGTTTCATTCCTTCTAAACAAGAGTAGTAAAATAAAAAAACAAAACAAAAGTTCTTATTGTCATCTTTTAATTTTTATTATCCAAAACTGCAAGACGTATACTTTCTAAATAAGGTTTTCGATAATATATATTTTTATAGTATTTTTTTATTCTCCTTTTAGTTTGCTTGTTTTTAAATTTATTGTTCGACATTTTTTTTATAGAAAATTTGTTGTTCAATATATTCTAGCACTTTATGTATTTGTTTGAAAAAAAAAATGGCCTTTTTTTTAAACATTCATTTTAGGAATTGTTCAACCACAGAACTGACTATATATATACACATGTATATGTATAACAAAAATATGGGGTAAGGCTAGACAAAACATATACAAAGCGGGGCGAAAATTCGCAGAAAAAAAACTTATACCTATTCACATTCTCGTCTCCATTCTTTTTTAAATCAAATAATTTCCGTTTTTTGTTGAGCCTGATTTATAAAATATTATGTTAATTTTTCAAATAAATTTTTTCCCTCACTCAGTTTAGGGCTTAAAGGTTAAAAAAAAAAAAAAAAACAGAAGAAGACGAAAAAAAAAACGTGTGAGAATATTGCCATAATCAGCTCCGGAATATGTGACAAAGCCTCTGTAATTCGTCAACAGGGGTCAATGCAAAGCACCAAGTCGCCCCTTGTGAGTTGTGAAATTAGGTAACAAATGTTCATCAAAATTAATTTTCAACCACCCATATCCACTTTTCTTTTCTTTTTATTTGCATTCACCCACCCATATACTTTTTTTGTTGTCTTAATACCTTTGTCAATTTGTTATAAAAAAAGCAAACGCCTTTATCAATCTAATGAGACCAATAAAATATGATGGGTAACATAGACATTATTAAGGACATTTACTCCATAAATATAAGTCACATTTTAAAGATATACTACATTAGTTTCATAATAAGTGTCATTTTAAATATTTATAAAAATATTAAAAATAATATTTCCTCCATCCCATTAAGATAGGGATTGTTGAAGACATGTATAATATTGATGAAATTATGAAACATTTCTACATTTTTCATACTTTGTTTTTATATTAGAATTGACCAACAATTAATTATTCATTAAAATACTAATTACATTTATTAAACTTTTTTGGTAACTTACCATAACACATGATTTTTTTATATATGAAATGTATAATAATTAATTATTGTGTAATTACGTTTAGAGTTTCAAAACTATTTTTGAAAATGAATAGTTGAGTCAATGTATTAAATAAAGACAATTTTATCAATTTAAAAATTAACTATACTCTAAATAGAGAAATTATAGTATAATTTGGGATTGATGAAAATAGAAATCAAATCTATACTAATGGGCCAGGAAAGTATAAATTATAGTATTAAGTTTTAAATCTATCATTAATAAATATTTTAAATTAATTTCTCATTGTATATTTCCAAATTAATCACTTTTATTATTTTTCTACTTAATATGGATAAAATTAGAAAATATTAATCGTTAACGCTGGAAAAATACTTATTGTGAAACAAAACAAAATTTCTAAAACAAAACTTATTTTGAAATGGAAAAAGTAGATATTTAAACAAGAGCATCTTATACTTTAAATACCCCTGAATTTATTTATTTCTTTTTCTCATTTACAATTATAATTTTTGCTCTCTTTAGAGGGAGAAAACATTAAATAAAAAGGATAAAATTTAAAAAAACATCATAATTATGTGGTTTTTAAGTAATGTATTATAGTTATGTATTGATAATTAATTATAAAATGATTAATGTTTTAAAAACAGCAGGTTGAAACTAAAATAATAGATACAAAAGATAGTGTAATAAAAGCAAACTTGTTATGAAATGTGAGCTACAAAAGTTCTTTGCGTTGCGTTAGAGCGGCCCATTCCTTTACGGGCTTGGCTGGCCCATACTTAGCTTAGCCATAGTTTTTTTTATTTTTTTTATTTTTAAAGAAAGAAAAAGATATATAAGAGACGACTATTTCGAATGCTTAGAGTCGGCTGAGATTTCACAAAAACGCAAGCCACTTCCCAAATTTCTCCATCCTTGGAACGCTTCTCTCCTCGAAGGCGAAGCCAGGTTCGTTTCTCTGCTCTTCTCTTCCTCCGTTCCTCCTCTCACAGTCTCTTAGTTGTTTTCGATGATAATGGCTGAAATTCTATATTTTGTTGTCTCTTAGGGTTTCTAGATTGGGCTTCATTTAGGTATTCTTTGTAAATGAAGCATATATATCTATATATATATATATATTTGTTTTGGGAAGGAAACCCTAATATATTATATTTTTCGCAGATGCTACTGTAAATCGACGGCTGTGAATCGTTTCTTTTTTTCTTTCTGTGTTTTGATGTGAGCGGCGCAATCGCTCTTTGGTTCTTCTCGATTTTGTCATTGTTAAGAAAATTAAGGTTTTATTGGCGTAGCGAAAGGTTAGTTGATAGTTCATTCTTTTTTGAAATTGTTGTGCTTGTAGGTTTTGTACTTGCCTTTTTTTTTTTAAAATTTGGTTTATTCTAATTTGTTTATAGTTTAAAGAGAAAATTTAGGGTTTTATGTTCTCTTTTAGTTAATTTAGTTATGCTATCGTGAGACGGTAAATGCTATATTTGGCTAAAAAGCTTTTGCAACTGTTTTTTCAATTATGTTCTCTGGGACAAATCTTAATTTTACTTGTTTTATGGTTTCCATAGGCCAAAAGATGCTGGGCACGTTGCCAATATTGCCTTTACCAGCGCCGCCATCTGATGGGAATCTGGGCCCTTTACCGGAGGCCCAGTTGACGGGGGACGATGTGAAGGCAAATGAGAGTGAAGAGGAAAAGAACAAGGTTAGTCAGCCCGACTCAGCTCCTGCTTCGGTTGCAACTCATACAAGGACTATTGGTATAATTTATCCACCTCCAGATATAAGAAATATTGTGGACAAGACAGCGCAGTTTGTGGCCAGGAATGGTGCTGAGTTTGAGAAGAGAATTGTTGCTAACAATGCTGGGAATCCAAAGTTTAATTTCTTGAATTCATCTGATCCTTACCATGCATACTATCAGCATCGATTATCTGAAGCTCGAACACAGACTCAGGCCTCTGCTCAGCAGCCGCAGCAGTCTGCTGAGTCAGCTGCCCCTGAATCTGCATCTGCTGCACTGCCTGATGATGGTAAGGATGCAGCCATAAAACCTGATCCTTCTGCTCTGTTTAAACCTATTCATAAGGTCCTGGAACCTCCTGAGGCAGAGCAGTACACTGTGCGGCTTCCTGAAGGGATTACTGGGGAGGAATTGGATATTATTAAGCTTACTGCACAGTTTGTTGCAAGAAATGGAAAATCATTTTTGACAGGATTAACTAGTAGAGAGATTAACAACCCTCAGTTTCATTTTCTGAAGCCCACCCACAGCATGTTTATGTTTTTCACCTCACTTGTGGATGCATATTCAAAAGTCCTGATGCCTCCTAAAGGGACTGACAAGCTGAGGAAGAGTGTTGCTGACATGACTACTGTGCTTGAAAGATGTCTGCATAGGTTGGAGTGGGAACGTTCACAAGAACAGGCTAGGCAGAAAGCTGAAGATGAGATAGAACAGGAACGGATGCAGATGGCTATGATAGACTGGCATGACTTTGTCGTAGTTGAGACTATAGACTTTGCAGATGATGAAGATGAGGATTTACCCCCGCCAATGACGCTTGAGGAAGTTATTAGGAGGAGCAAGATGCCTGGTACAGAAGTAGAAGAGACTGTTGAGCCTGGAAAGGAAGTAGAAATGGAAATGGATGAAGAGGAGGTACAGCTGGTTGAAGAGGGCATGAGGGCTGCTAGTCTTGAGGAGAATGGTAACATGAAGAATAACGAAGCAAAGGTCACTGTGGAGGAACAGGAACCACCAATGAGGATTGTGAAGAATTGGAAGAGACCTGAGGAAAGGTTGCCTGCTGAGAGAGATCCAACTAAATATGTCGTCTCTCCAATTACACATGAGCTGATTCCTATTAGTGAGATGTCTGAGCATATGAGGATTTCTCTCATTGATCCTAAATACAAGGAGCAAAAGGAGAGGATGTTTGCTAAAATTAGGGAGACTACTCTTGCTCATGATGATGAAATCTCTAGAAACATTGTCGGACTTGCTAGATTACGTCCAGATATTTTTGGTACAACTGAGGAGGAAGTGTCTAATGCAGTCAAGGCAGAAATTGAGAAGAAGAAAGATGAGCAACCAAAGCAGGTTATCTGGGATGGCCACACAGGAAGTATTGGCCGTACTGCAAGCCAGGCATTGTCTCAGGGTGCTGTGGGAGAAGATCAAAATGAAGCAGGCAACAATGATATGAGAAATCTTCCTGGTCCTGCAGCTCCTCCTCCACCTAGACCTGGTATTGCATCTCTTCGTCCACTTCCACTGCCACCTGGTGGAGTTGCTGTTAATATACCTAGGCCTCCTGGTGTTGTTCAGTATTCAGGCCCACTTGGTTCTGGAGGTCTTGTTCCTCCTCCTCCTCCCAGGCTTCCAGTGGTCAACATGATCCAACCTGTTCGACCTCCACCTCCAATGACAATGATCCCTGGACAGCAGCCACTTATGGTAAATCGACACCCAATGCCTCCATCCATGTCTATGAATCCACCTAGCGCCCCTGTACCCCCTCCACCTGGATCACAGTTTACGCCTCTGGGTGGTCATCGACATTTTGTTCCAGTCATGTCCCAACCTGGCATGCCAATGGTTCCAGCCCCACCTATGCATCAGGGAATGCCGCCGCTGCCTCCACCTGAAGAAGCTCATCCTCCACCACCACTTCCTGATGAGCCAGAACCTAAAAGACAAAAGCTTGATGACATCATGTTGATTCCTGAAGACCAATTTTTGGCTCAGCATTCTGTAAGAAACACACTTTCCTTTTATTATTCATTTAATTTTCTTTGTGCTTTATGCTATGTGTTGGTAGATTCTCCATGTAGTTGATTCTGATTACATTTTGCTTTAATGCTGCTGCAGGGACCTTCCAGAATCAGTGTGTCTGTACCTAATCTTGATGATGGAAACCTGATGGGGCAAGTCCTAGAGATTGCTGTGCAATCCCTGTCAGAGACTGTTGGCAGTCTGAAGGAGAAAATTGCTGGGGAGATCCAGCTTCCTGCAAACAAACAGAAGTTGAGTGGAAAGGCAGGATTTCTCAAGGACAATCTATCGCTTGCATATTATAACGTTGCATCAGGAGAATCACTTTCACTTTCTATAAGAGAACGTGGTGGTAGAAAGAGATGATCTTTTCTTGCCTAGCTTTAAAAGGTTATTATTGGATCTGCCATTCGGCATTCACCATGAAATTTATTATCACAGTTTAGGACCCTTTGGAATTACTGTATTACTTTGGAGATTATATTTGATATGTACTTTTAGAATGGTTTTTGATACTATATTCTGAACTGATTGTGTGGAATGTACACAGATTTGGAAACTCGGTGGTCATCTATTTGCGCTCCAGGATTTCTTGATCATTGACAAAATGAGTTGACCCTGGCTGTTTTTTCTTTTTTAAATTATTATTTTGGTAATATGTGGAACTTGTGTTAGAATGAGCAGTTGCTTCTTTACTAACTTGTGCTTTATTGTTGTTTTGATTTCAGTGACACTCATCTCTTCGGGAGTAGGGTTGTCTTTCTTTTTCTTCTTTTTATGTTTACCGATTCCTTTTCATCCTTCATCTAATATCAATTTGCCCTTTTGATTAATCTTATTTGCTATGTGACATTTTCTTTCCGCAAAATCTATTGGTTTCTAACAATTGAAGCACATTTGGGAGATGCCATTGTCTCTTAGGACGTGTGCTTAAGTTGGTAAAGGAGTATTTTTTGCTCTCTCCTGTGCACTGGAGCTTCCATTTGGTGCGTTGGAGTTTTAAGTGTTCTAGCTGGATGTCAATTTATTTTATTTTTGAATCTGTGTTTTAGTATTTCTTTTCATAAGTGTGTACTAAGATAGTTGTGGAGGATTCTCCTGATGCTTCATTTCTCAATACAGTTATGGACCCCTGGAAATAAGATGTCTCAGCCAATCCTTCAGTTGTGTCAAGTTTTACTGTTTGAATCACAGTACCAGGTAGGACAATTCCTTCCTCATTTTTCATGTGCCTAGCTGTATTGAAGATTGCTGGCAATATATGAAGACTTGCCATTTGATTTTGCAGCTTGGCTTTGATTTCTGGATATTGGAACTGGGACAGCTGACATACCTGTATCTCTTTTTGCTTCCTTTGATCTGTTTGGGTATAGAAAATAAATTGGTCATTTTGGTATGGAGAAATTTACCAATTTTAGCTGTTGTATTTAAATTTAAAAGAAAAACATGCAGGCATTTGTGGATCTTCTTTTTCCCTTTGAGATTAGTCACATGTCTGCATACTTGAATTGGCTGATAATGTTCTCATGGATATCGTGTGCTAAATGTTGATTGTGTTGTCAGTACAAATATGACTTTCTTATCTACCCATAAGATGCAAATGCCAAATCGCATCTTTGACAAAAACTTGCAGCATTCAGTTTCTAGGTTTCCTTGATGATTAAGCTATTGGATTACACAGACTTGAATGAAGTTCATCAGCCTTTAGGGTGGAACAATCAGTGTTTGGATGCTAGGATACTTGCAGCATAGAAATATTACATGATGAATTTTGGTTTAGCTAATCTCTTTGTTGACAATGGAACTACTACTTTTTGTTGGAATTCGTATAGTGAAGTACGATAGCTTTTGTTATTTATCCTCTTGACATGCGACTCCAGATATATGCAGAAGTTACTTTTTATTTTAATTTTAAAATTCCTCCCTGGTATATGATGTTTGGTTCATTCATATATATCAGTGTTGACTTACTGAGTCATTCTGATGACAATGTCTATTGACAAAGAAGTATCCTCCGTTAAGGTGTTAAATCCTGGCAAAGAAGGGGGTTTTGAGCTTTTTAAATTATCCCAAGTGATGTTTACTTGCAAGTCGCTACTCAACACCATAATTTGTGGTACATTGGTTTACTACATTTCTTATTATGCCATTGGTATCAGTTAAGGTGTCCTCCGTTAATAAGTACACATGTAAGTATCCTTCGTTAAGGTGTTAAATCCTGGCAAAGAAGGGGGTTTTGAGCTTTTTAAATTATCCCAAGTGATGTTTACTTGCAAGTCGCTACTCAACACTCCATAACTTTTGGTACACTGGTTTACTACATTTCTTATTATGGCATTGGTATCAGTTTGTGTTTTACTTATTATTAGATTAATATCTCAATTTACATGTGTACTTATTATTGGATTAATATCATTAGAAATTATGGTAGACAATGTAATACTCTCTCTACATTTCAAATACAAGGCGTTGGGCCATCCAACGACTTTTGTATTATTTTTTAATAGGATTTTTTTTTATTAATAGAAGAATAATAATTAAAGATAGAAGTTTAGTAAAGAGAAATTTTTAAAAATAAATATATAATGAATATTTTAGAGGGAATTTTTTTTTATTGGTGCATGTAATTATTATTCAAACGATTTACATTTTTAAGAGGGCGGGAGTAAATTTTTTGGTAGCTATGTGTTTACTTACTGTTGGTAGACAAAATCTCAGGGATTTTGAGAATGTTTGCACATTTCGGAGTTGATTGTCAGGGAAAGCTTTTGGTAATTCTGCAGACAATGAGGCTGTCGGAGCAGTGGCGATCCTTTTGCGTGAGAAAGGCCTTTCTCGCCGCCATTCAAAACCCCCCTTTTAAAAAATTGGAGAAAGAGATAGAGGAGAATCTCAAGATAGCCAATCATATCAAAGGGAGGAAAGAAAAAGAAGCAAGAAAGCATTTGATGTTAAGTTCTTAACAAAAGTTTTCCACCAAAAAAAAAAAAAAAAAACAGTTCTTTACAAAGAATGTGTTCCACTATTACGCGGTGAAGCAATGAACGAATGCTCCTTCCACTGGTCCTAGTCAAGAGAATCTATGTTGATAATTGTGGTGTGTTTTGCAAGAATATCCATGAAAGATAAAAACTTCTTGTATATGGAGTTTTTAATCAAAATAACCCCTCTTTTTTATATTTGATCCAAAATAACATTTATTGTGAGAAACATACCAAAATAACTCAAAACGTAAATCGCATTCGCGTTGTTATTATTTTAATTTTTTTTTTCATTTCTTACCAAGGACGTGAATGGCATTCACGTTGTTGGATAAAAAAGAAAAAGAAAAGGCAAGGACGTGAATGCCATTCATGTCCTTAGAATTGAAAAAAAAAAAAAAAAGATCATGCACGTCTCTCTCAGGAACGTCCTCTTCTTCTTCCTCTTTTTCTTTTATTTTTTTCCATTTCATCATTATTTTTTTCTACTTCTTGCTTTCTCCTTTTTTTAAAAAGAGATAATTAGCTCAACAAATAAAAAAAATCAATTAGTAATTTTTTAATATAAACTAATTAGCTAAAAAAAACTACACAATTATTAATTTCTATTTATTATTTTTATAAACTAATTAACTCAACAAAAAAAAATACAAAAAAAAGAGAAAGCAAGAAGAAAAAAATAATGATGAAATGGAAAAATATAGAAGAAAAAGAGGAAGAAGAAGAGGACGTCCTCACAGAGACGTGCATGACCTTTTTTTTTTTTTTTTAATTCTAAGGACGTGAATGGCATTCACGTCCTTGCATTTTTTTTTTATCCAACAACGTGAATGCCATTCACGTCCTTAGTAAGAAATGAAAAAAAAAATTAAAATAATGACGACGTGAATGCGATTTACGTTTTGGGTTATTTTGGTATGCCTCTCACAATTAAATTAATGTTATTTTGGATCAAATATAAAAAAGAGGGGTTATTTTGGTTAAAGACTCTTGTATATGAGTAAATTATGATTTTTTAAAACAGATGTTACTTCCAATACTTTTTTCTATCTTATCTTGCTGTGAATGTTTGTTAAGTTCCAAATGTGAATTGGGTTAAAAAATAGATGGAAAAGAAGAGATAAAAGAGGAGTTGCAATTAGGGGTGTTAAAACGGCTATCCGGCTCGGCTCGGCTATCAATTCGGACTTGGCTGAATTTTTACGGAACTTAAAATTTTACAATTTAATCTGAATATACACATGGTTGGCTCGACCTCAAAAGATAAAATGATGTTTTTTAACATAAAATTGATATTTTCTTACTTAGATAACGAGATGACCTGACTTTGCTCGAATTTTGACCCTAATGAGTTAGTCCGAATGAATTAATACATAAATACAAACCGACTGGACCAGCTCAAATTTTGACGAGTCTAAAATTCTACAGCCCAACTTAGTCTAAAACACGGATCATACGGGCCGCTAGTTGCAATGACAACATCCTTCCTTTCCTCAAATAAATTTGCAAATGGGATAATTGAGGAAATGAATGGAGGGGAAAAAAGAAGAATAAGAAGAAAAAAAAAACATTCATTCAAAGCAAATTCTTTTAATTGCACATCGATTTACACAGTTTTTTGGCTTATATGTAAAATTCTTTTTTTTAATCTCTTTTTTCTTAATTTTTATTTCTTTTTTTTGTTTCATATTTTTGACTTGAATTCATAGCCAATACTCCCAGGTTTCTGCATGCGTACTACACATTGCATAAGCAACGTGAATCACAATAAAGTGTGTTGCAGCCTCTTAGAGAAGTGATTAAGTGGTCACACAAAGTCAAGTGTAAGGAACAAAAAGAGAAGTGTTGCTGGGATTAAATTCCTCTCATTAATCATTTCATTGCCTTTGATTGTAGCATTAAAGTTCTATAAATGGTGGCCTTAGTAAAGCTATGCTACTTCTTGTGTTCTTTCAACTTCTGAGTTTTCCCATTGTGTGCGAATATTATATTTGATCGCATTTTTCCTCTATACGGATAGGAATACAAAACATGATCAAGTTAATATGTGTAGGCAAAGGGAGAAGGTATAATTAATTATTTTAGAATGTTTCCTCGTTTTATATATACCTTAGGCATCTTTTGATGTTGAAAATTGTGAACAAGAATTACACCCATTTCATGCAAGCTGGAATCATAATTCTGACCAAATTTAATGATGATGAAGCATTTTCTGTGGAGATCATGGCAATCTTGTATCATTTATATGGTTATTGAATTTCCTACTTTTCTTCCTGCATATTTTATGAATTTCTAAGATTTAAATCAATTTCATCTAATTGTAAAATTTTTCTTCCTCAGAGAATAAGATTAGCATTTCCTTGCATTCTTTATAAAATTGCAAAAGGAAGGACTTAATCGCCATTGAAGTGTTGCGAAAACAAAGAAGTATATCTAATTTATAAGATATACTCTAATGAATAATATTGTATTCGTGAATATTATTATATTAAAATATTACTGGCTTTGTAATCGATACATCAAGTGAGTTCTCATAGAATCAAGTCTTTTCTTAGCCAGAATATTCCTTTATGTATAATAACTTTACCTATACAGTATAATAAATAAACAATATATTACAAAGTGAAATAAAACCCAATTAAAAATATTGAATATTATTTCGTAATCCAAAAACAATTAAATAGTTATAGAAAAATATAAAACGAAATAACAAACTGGAATTGATAACAGAGTTCAACCAATATTGCCTACATCTCCGGACCCACCATAGTAGCAGACAATTCAAAAATATTGAATATTATTTAACTATGAAAGTAACCCAAAAACATTTAAGTATAAAAAAATATAAAAGGAAATAACAAACCGAAATTGATAACACAGTATTACTAATATGATATCTTAATTAAAAGATTTTCACAAATACAGAAGAATAGATGTTAAATGTATAATTTTAATTAAGGGGCTTGGGTCCTTTTATAGGAGTAATAACCCAAGCCATTTACATAAGAATCAGATAAGAATCCGATGTGGGATTCTTTCTCAAATAGTAATATTGCCAATTTCTAACATGAAGAACTTGTTAGCGCTGTGTGTATGAACTTTGGAGGAAAAGAAAGATTGAGGGATATATAGCATGACCACATTTTCAGCCTAATTAAGCTGAAATGTTTCTTTGTATTTTAGGGTATGACTTCTATTTGATATTTCAATGTTCATTTACATGATGTCTATGCAAATCTCTATCATATAGAATTGTGTGGATGAACATGTAGATCACAACTTTCCTTAGTTGATCAATTATGCAGGCAGGATAGTGATATTTTATGTATCTATTTTCATAGTACATCTGAGTGAAGATCAAAGTTTTTTTTTCTATGTGCTATATGTGATGATTCACACAGACACACACACACACATATATGTATGTGTGTATATATATATATATATATATGTGTGTGTGTGTGTGTGTGTGTCATGTAGAGATTTTAAATAAAGTGGAGTAGCAGCCTCCATTTTCTTTCGCTCTTTGATTTGAGACCCTTGTGGACATTAACATCTTTCTTGTTTTTCCCTGAAAAGGAAAAGGTGTGTACAGCCATGACCATTCAGAGATCTTGCAAAACATAGTACTTGGTCAATCTTTTGATAGTTATTCTAATCATAACTACTCAGCTTTAGATGAATGAGAGCAGAAATTACTTGACTAAATTACTGTTACTAAGAAACCGATGGATCCTGTATCTGTGTCTATATTGATCGAGTCAATTTTGAAATGGATAGATATCTCAATCACATTAAGACAACCCCTTTGGTCTCATTTAGAAATCACTGTATAATCTGATGTGATGTGAGATAATATCCTTTCCTAATCACATAAATTGGAGTACATTTTACTCTCATTCATCTTCTAATGGGCCTAAACGAAATTCAAAATTCAAAATCCTAAATCCTAAAGATCTCTTGAATCCCTTGATTTTCTTACGTGGGATTCGTATCTTGATCCTTTCTCTAATCCTAATCACACATGGATTTCCAACATCTTGAAATCTTATTATAGTTGCATAATTGGATGAATCCTACATTGAAAGCGAATCACTTGGGGGTTGAAAATTGTTCAAATGGGATCAAACTAGATTGATAACTAGTACAACCATAGTTGAATTATTCTCTAGAAAAACTGGACAAGGATGCATGGATGTTCTCAACTGCTCACCAGAAAACAGACTTGGTTTCTTCTTATTTTTTTTATTTCTATCTTTGTTTGCTCGGAATTGCAAGTGTGGCACCTTGAATTGAGCAGTAAACTTGAAACTTTTTTTTTTGATCCTCTAAAACAGATGTTCGTCCTTCGTATCTTGCTTAGAAAAGCTTTAAATTCTTGCTTCAGTTCTATGCCAGTTTTCTATCTTTCACAATGTGTTAATTAGATTATGTTAACCAACCTGTAGGCTAAGTGATAACTGGAGAAATTAAACTAGTTAGGAGACTCGTATTTCCATAAAAAAGAAAGTAAAAGATATAAAAGTAAATTGAACTAGGTGGCTCGGCCATCAATTTACGATATTTAAAGTGCATAAATTAAAAATAATAAAGATTAGGCGGGTAAGCCGACCATAAGTCCAATTAAATAAATCCAAATAGAAATTAAGTACAAAGAAAATTATTTTATAATCCCATTTATTAATAACTTAACACATATCCTTGCTAACAAAATGAAATTACTCATAATACATATTTAATAAATATAAGATGAAATTTATAAATATTAGAAAGAAAATTTGAAAGATAAACTTTCTGGAAATATTGAAATTATTCGGATAAAATTTCTTTACTAAATATTACAAAAACACTTGAAAAACTATTCTAAAAATTCTAGAAATTATATTAATATGAATATAATCATAAAATAAAGAAATTAAAAAATAAATGGAGAAGATTGAAGCTAAATTGGTGTTGATATCATAAAAACAAGCTTGCAATTTATAGGCACAAAAATTAGGAGCAAAATGATAATTTCGCACAACAAAATCTTGAAAATTCAATTGGTAGCCTAATTTCCCCACATATCGCCACGTGTCGCGTCCTCATTGGTCCACATTGAGACTTCTAGAAGAGTCATTTGTTATCTTCTGATTGCGCCGCGTGTCATATTATGGTTGTGCCATGTCATCGGATGATGTGGATTTTTTTAAAAAAACTTCTCCAACATTTCTTTTCGTTCCTTTTATTTAAAAATAAACTAAAATACACTGGAAAACTTACAAACAAAGAAATAGAAAGGAAACGTGAAATATATTCATTAAATAACATAATTAATCGATTTTTAAACAAAATATAGTCATTAAATAATATAAAAATCAGTTAATTTATGAGTACATTAATGTTCAACAAATCCCTTGAAGTCAAATGGCTTATTTAATTGCTTCAATGGTAGTAATATACTCAGCTGTAGTGGTAGACAAGGCTACTAAGAATTGTAATTGAGACTTACAAGATATGCAATTATCAACTATAGTAAAGAAATAAGGTGTAGTAGATTTTCTACCATCCTTATCACTAGCAAAGTCAGAATCAATATAGGCTATCAATTCTAAATCATCAGACCATTTAGAATATTGCAAACCATAATCCCAAATACCATTTAAATATCTCAGAAGCCATTTTAAAGCAGATTAGTTATCTTTATAAGGATTTGCCATGAATCTACTCAACAAACTTATAGAGTATGCAAGGTCAGGTCTAGTAGATACCATAGAATACGTGACTGAACCTATAGCCATTCTATAGTTATTCTATAAGGTACATTCTCCATTCTAGAAAATTCAGATTTAGTTTTAGGGCATATCTTAGAAGACAATTTGAAATGAGAGGCTAAAGGTACATTCATAGGTTTATAGGTATTCATAGCAAACTTGGGAGCAACCTTTTTTAGAAAACACTTTTGAGAAATAAACAAGGAGTTTTCAATTCCTTTTCTATGAATATGCATGGCAAGAATTCTAGATGTTGAACCTAAGTCTTTCAATTCAAATTCAGACTTAAGAAACTCCTTTAATTTGTTCAGTTTTTCTTTATGTTTACAAGCAATTAGCATATCATTCACATATAACAACAGGTATATGGCATCATCAACAAAATTTCTAAAACAATACAAACAACTATCATAATTACTTCTAGCAAAACTAGTCTTAATCATAAAATAGTCAAACCTTTTATACCATTGTGTGGAGGACTATTTTAACCCATACAAAGACTTTTTCAGTAGAAAAACATGGTCTTCCTTACCTTTTACCTCACAACCAACAAGTTTTTTCATATATATGACTTCATCCAAGTCACCGTGCAAAAAGACAGTTGTAACATCAAGTTGTTCAAGTTCAAGATTATAGAAAACAATTGATTGAACTATAATTAGCTTGGTTTTCTAGTGTTTATTGTGTTGTTTATTGAGTTTAAACCTAATTAATTATGTGTTTTTGTGCTTTAAATGATTCTTTACACTTATACATTTGTTTTCAGGTCTTTGGAGGTTTTAGAAGATGTCTAGATGGAATTGGAAGAGGTTGGAAGCTTGAAGATTGATATTTGGAAGAAAGAAGGAGTGGATGCATAGGAAGCAGGAGTGGATGCATAGGAAGCAGAAGTGGACGTGCAAGGCTAGAAAGTAGACGCGTCCATCTTCAAAAGATTGGCAGCAACAAATGTCGAAGTAGACGCGTCCGTGTCTCTGCAGGCGTCCACTTTGCGATGTCTGGCATCCACTATCCGGATTGAAGTTTTTTAGCTATTTTTAAGTAGTTTCTATTTAGGACTTTTGTGTAATCAACCATAGGACCTTTTCTAGCTATTTATAAGGCTTAATAGTTTAGTTTTGGGTGTCAAACACCTTAGATATCTTGTTCCCAAGCATTGTAGAAGATCAAGGGTTGGAGCTTTTTGGGAAATCGAATTTCAGACTAATGAGTTTCTCTTTTTCCCTTAATCTTTTTATAATGTTTTCTTTTATATATTGTGAGTAAACGTTTATAGTTGGTGAAATCTTTGAGTAGATAACTTAAGGTAGTGGACTAGGTTTTGTTGGACAAAACAAACCATTATAAATCATTATATTTTTTGTTTTATTTCTGGCATTTACTTGAACACACTGTTACATACACTGTTTGAGCACCAAATGTTTGATAATTTTTGTCTTAGAAGGGCTTAATTTAATTAGATTTTAAAAAAAATCGAATAAAACCTAATTCATCCCCCTTCTTAAATTTTTCATAGATCTTAGTAGTAATTATTTAAATGAGGAAAAAAATAGTAAAATGCAAAACATATAAATTTTGCATATTGAAACTTAAGCACAACAAACTCATGATAAGTTGAGAGCTTTCTTCATCCCAAGAACCATATTTTCGTTTGCGTGTCTGCTTAAATACCTCATATTGTGTAATTGGATTTCCTTCAAGTGACATCTGCACAATTTTAAAAAATGCTTAGATATGATATGGTATTGGGAAGTAAATATTAATGGTAACCAATATCTTAAATATGACATGATGGCAAATTAATGAGAATGGGCATCTTCCAATAAATAGAGGGAACAGCTGACATGTCTTGTTAGCAGAATTTTGGGATGCCAAATCCTACAAAAAAATTTGAAACCTTTATAGTTAGTTGATGAAAATATTCATGTATTAAAATAAAGTACAAAAGATGGTTCATCAATTATGAATAACATATCCAAAACCATCAACTATGAATAATATATCCAAAAGCTGAACATTTTGCAGTTTCCAATAATCGTACAATGTGCGCTACTGGAGTGGATCAACTCTATCATCCATACAATCTGGAATTTTTGTCTCATCTTTAAATGGTAGAAAATATTTCTTTTTCAAACTACTTTTGAAGTCCTTCCAGATTGATGCAACTGTCTTGAATGTCACTTTTCTTGCCTTCGAAAGATAAGGTAATGTTGTGTTTTCCTACAATTATAATATTCTAAATTTATCTTGACAAAAAACTCAAATATGATATGTGCAAACAACTATTAAGTTTTAGAAATATAATATTTAATACCTTAACTTTCACCCACATTGTATCTTGCAGTTCTTTGGAAATATCATCCCATCTAATGTATGTAAATGGCAACTTGTCTCCCATTCTTGTCAAGCATCCCAAAGCCGTGGTAATGCTATTGTATTTATTACCGATGATTATGCCCTATGGCGTTAACATGACATTCAAGTAGTTCCTTGTACCCCATTTTGTTGGGAGCTTGGCGTATCCGCGACATTGTTTCACAACAGAATAAGATGCTTGACCTGCAAAATAAATTATAATAAATTGATTATGACAAGTGGATTTGCAATTGAGTAAATTACTCACTGATGGCATTGACTGAATTTGCACTTACTCAACAAGTTACATTACAGTCAAGCAATTAACTCTAATACTTCACAAGATGTACTTCAAATTTATTTAATCAACACTCTTTCTAGTAACAAACACTGGAGCAACTGGAAATTTTTGCTTCACTTCCCATATTTTTGTTTTTTATTTTGCATTTCTTTCCACCAGTTTGGTATTGGCTTGCTGTTGAAATGTGGTATGTATGTCTACTGGAAAAATATTTATGGCGACTCAAACAATTAGCTTCCAATCAAAATATTTTGTTAGCAATAAGAAATAAGGTGCTTTGAATATGCTCTATCTGAGTTGACATGCCAACTCTGACATCAATTGTCCTTATCAACCGTGAACCAATTAGGTTAGCACTTCTGTTCAGAATAAAGGTTTTAGCTTAACCTTCTATGGAGCAGATGTACTAGTAAGTCTTTCACCCTGAAAGATCTTGAATAGGCGAGTTATCAATCTCTTTCTATTGCATAATATTTTCAAATCCTGGTTATCCTCACCTTAGAAGAATAAGGTCACTAACTAGTTATCCTACAATTGAGACCACGACCCAAGTTCATCCTCAGCATTTTACTAGTAGTTATACAACTGCAGCTTGGCTATTTTTTCAGAATCAGCCACAAATTATTTTCTTCAAATCCCTAGGTCATTATCAATAATTAGACTTATTCCTCTTGAATGGCCTCCTATGGACTTTCTATCTAAAAATCACATGTTGTCTTGCAAATTGATGTCCTTGAAGTTGATGGAGTCTTTTACGGTAAGCACAAATTTGAAGTTCATAAATGTTGTAACATATGAATAAAATGATTTCTTTTCATATACAACTATTTTTCAACTGTATTGAAAGATTTGTAATTGTATAATCCTTATATTTCTTACTAAGGTTAAAATACAACTGTCAATGTGCAATGTAGGTGCAGTTAATGGATATTTCTTATGATTTATATAGTAATGCATTTATAGCCATTACAGGTTTTCATTTTGTATGACACTATATGAAAATAGATTTAGAACACTAAGTTTAAAAGTGATAATAAAACAAGAATCGTTGCAGGTTGGATAGCTCTAAATGGTATTCGTACCTGAACTATCAGTTGGGATTGCTTAAGGTTGATCCAGACGCTCCATTGAATTTGCGTTTTGATATAATGGTTCTGATGAACTTGAAGGATCACTCACATTGTCACATGGTGTAGTTTTGAATGAGGTTGAAGGTTTTGAAGCTATTTTTGCAGCAAGGACCTCCTGCATAGAATGAGCACTTCGCAGCGAATTGGCTCTAAGAGGTCTGACAAATAACTTGGGTATTACTCATCCTATCAGATTTTCTCTGATATTGCAATATTCTTAATCTCTTTTGGGCCCATAGCCTATGAATTCACACAACATATCAATACTCAATTCCCAATTCATTATAATGATAGGAAATAAAATCCTTAAATAATCATGATAAAAACATGATTATAATGAAACAATTTAGTCACTTTTTGGTCTTGAACAATATCATTGTGAATAAAATATTTTAATCTGCGGAGTTTGGTTGCTCTTTTGTTCTTCTTTATTTAAATGAATATCGACTATACTCAATTTTGAACAATTTACAACACAATCGACACTATATTGATTCAAATACACCACATTTTCATGATCTCCTTTTTCAAGACCGATATCACCCTATTTCATCTGATTGAAAGCCAAATGAAGTCTCATGCAGAATTGATTAACATCGTCCAACGTGAACCAATTTGGTTTCATATGAAATTATACATAAAAAAATATGCTTAACACTAAACAAACAAAAATATTCTAAGATGTATATGGTTTCAAAAACTGTAAACTAATTTTTTTCATCAAAGGTAGATAGTAAAAAAATAAAAATAAAGAGAAAATGAATAATTTACAAAAAATGGATAGCATCCACTTTCAACACTAAGTCTTGTAGGGGCATATTGCATGAACATTTTAGCATAGTATAGTACAAATACCCCACATTCCTCAACACTGGGTTGTTGAGAAACCTACAAAGAAAATGTGATTAATTTACTAGTATAACTCTCTCATTAATATAGAGTATACATTAATGAACCTATTCATGTCTTACTCTCGGTGTGAATAAGGGTACTCCATTAACAAATGCACAGTCATCATACCTCCATGTTCTTACAAGTAATTAAAAAATAAGCCTATAAACAAATGTTTGGAGTAAAGGAATTAATTTTTTTAATTATCAATGAGTAATTTTCATTGTAATATTACTACTACTCTTTTGTATTGATAGAATGAACCATCCTTTCTTGCGATGGGTACAATGTCGCTGTGTCAAGTTTCACGAAGAGAGTCAAGAAAAATCATGCACCTCGTAGTTGATTTAGGATCATCATTGAACCTACATAATATCAATAGATTCCTATGCTTCCTATCCATTCAAAACCAATTAGTTTGTTATGTCAACTAATCAACTTGGACATATAATGGATAAATATTGTGAAGATGTTACGTAATACAAGCTTACCATATAACAATAGGAATAATCACATAATTTTGACTGAATAAATCTTTTGAACCAATCTATTCTAAAGCTTTCATCTTGTTCACACTTGCGTAAGTTTGTAAACACAATGATTCTAGATAGTGGAATCTAGATCTAGTCTCCTTAGGAACACCACTCCATATGATATTGATTTGCATAAGAAAATAAAATTTTAATCAAATATATAAATGTATACCAGTTTACTAAATCAAGTAATGAAAAACTTAGCACAACTTACTGAAAATAGTCATCCACCATCTGAGTATTTAGCATCCCATCCAAAATGCTCCCTACTATTCCTTAATTGTCCTCGAGTCCGGATAATTATCTGAAAGTCAGTTTTGATTGCAATATTCTTAGTGTGTTTATTTGGCATTTTCACCCTATAACATGTCATGAAAATGAATTTGTTAATACAAAAATATGTACTGATGAGATGGATATGCACATATATACATGACAAAACAATTAAAAAAAATAAAAAAAGTATAAGATCATGATACACCATGTTCACATTCATGTTGTTACTTGCATTCATTTGCTAGTTATATCCACTTCTTCACCTTGTATTCCATCTCTCACCCAAGAACTATCCATTTCCCGAACAATATGTCTCACATCTAGTTCTTGGGCTGGAAAAGCCTCAGTAAATGGTCTCTGGAATAGATATCAAAGTTATCTCTCATCATCATAGGCATAGTCACATGCCAATTGTTTTCAATAGGGCACCATGAATACCACACTTATTCAAATTGATTTGGTAATATGAATGGTTCATCAGTCTCTTTGCTTTCTCGATACAACAATCGAATGACATTCACTAACGTAAATTTAAAAGCATCAAGCTTCTTCCCACGATCCAAGTCAACCCAGTCGCACTTAAACAAAAAGAACTTTAGTGAATTATTGTATCGTATCTTGATAATATCAGTTAGTCTGCCATAGTATGCTAAATGACGTGCAATGAGATTCCTATCATTGCTGCTAGAATAACTAGTTGTGTCAACCCTACAAATAACCTCACTATTCTATGTTGACCTATTTGCTTCATGATTGTGGGTATGAAATCGAAAACCATTGACAATACAAGCTTTGTATCTTCACCCTTGGCTAAATGAACCACTCGCAAGGCACTTAACCTTGTTGGGAATGTCAACATTTTGGTGATTTTCTTCAAAGGTTGAAGAAACATTAAACAAGTTAAACCATAATTGAACAATAAAAAAAAATTGTGCTTTCTATTTATATAAAGATAGTTGAACAAACATATTGTTTGAGCCATGTGTGAAATGTAGCTGAATGGATGCATTGTTTATCCTGCAACCTGGCTCGTGGATTCTCCTTCGTAATAGCAATCATGTGTATGCTACAGTCATGAATTCACGACTTTGTAAGAATGTATCTCAATACATTATATAAAATAGTTAAATAATCACACAATGGTTCATATGTCTTACTCTTGATATGGCCTCAAATCATCACAATTTGCAAGTACCCAACGATGCACTTCGATTAGAGTAGCACGGTCAAAGACCGTAGCAATTTCTTTACCAGCCGACTTCCCAATTTCACAGTAGTTGTCATTATTACTTGGTGGCCTATTTTCTTTGTTCTCTACATCATTCAAGTATCTTGAAACAAATGTCATGCATTCTTCAACAAGATACCCACTTGCTATAGAACCTTTTGGACGAGAACAATTACGTACATATATTTTCAATTTCATAAGGTACCTATGATTACATTATATCATTAATAAATTGATAACTTTGAATAAAGGTATTTTTGCTAATGTTAATATATAATTTAGACTATATAAAAAGTGAGTAATGATAGAAAGTTAGAATACATTATTACCTCTCGATTGGGAACATTCATTTACACTGTACTAGACCAACGAGTAAAGAATTTTCAGCCAAGTGAATTATTGTATCCATCTACATGGTGTATAACAAATTATCACAAAAATTCTTCTCAATATGCATTGCATCAAGATTATGCCTCATTAAGTTTAAACTCCAATATGATAACTCCCAAAAGATACTTCTCTTCTTCCAATTACTATTATTAATTCCAAACTTTTTTCATAATGATTTCTAAATATTTTTTTTACATCTTCCAACCTATAATCACTGAGACGTCCCTCTAACTGTTGCATTATTTGTCCACCATCAAACCTCTTTGGAGAAAGTCGTAGTACTAAGGTCCCGTAGAATGACACTTTGTTTTTACGTAACCTATGGTATGGTTGCAAAAAACGACAATTGTACAAGAAACAGTATTTCCCACTATTAGGTAACTGGTAACTTAAACAGTTCATTCCACAAATTGGACATGCTTTATCATTATGCATACTATAGCTAGACAAATTACCATAAGCAGGAAAATCAGTTATAGTCCAACATGAGAGCTACATGCAAGCTAAACATTTTTTTAGCCACAAAATCATATACCATTATACTATCATTCCACAACTATTTCAATTCATCTATTTGTGATTGCAAATATACATCAATTTTATTACCCGGAGACTTAAGACCATCAATAAATGTAGACAACATAAAAAATGGTTGTTTCATGCAGAGCCATTGTGGTAGGTTATATGAGACTAGAATTATGGGCCAAGTGCTATGAGGGGTATTCATATTTGAAAATGGACTAAACCCATCTACAGATAACCCAAGGCGAACATTACTACAATCCTTAGCAAATAAAGGATTCATCTCATAAAAAAATTTCCAAGATTTGCAGTCAACTGGATGTTTTAATACAACATCATTTACACATCCCTCATTGTTCTATCGCATAAGTGGTGTTGTTTTATCATACATGAACAACGCTTTAATTGTGGTGTCAATGGAAAGTACCTAACACGTTTGAATACAATATTTCCACCTTTTTTAGTGTATCTAGGAGTTTTGCAAACCTCACACACTAAACCCTTCATGACCCCCCTATAAAACATACATTTATTTTGACAGGCATCCCAAATCTTGCATTCCATTCCTAGAACATCTCATATCTTGCTTGCCTCGTACATTTTTTTAGGTATTTTGGCACCTACTTCACCAAATGCTTCATTAAGAAGTTTAAGAAACATATCAAGTGACTTATTTGACCACCTATTCAACACTTTCACATGCAACTCAACATTAGCCTGTTCTAAAACTGAAAGCCCTAATGTTTTTAATATTTTAATTTTGATTAATGATAAACATTGATAATGTCTAATGGTTTTATTGTACAAGTGATAACATTTTTAGGATTCAATTATCTTATCTATAGAATATCGAAGTTTTAAGTCTTCAAAGAAGTACACGCAGCATCAAGAATTGAAGACAATCATTTTATGGATTAGATAGGAACAAGATGTATAGTTTTAGATATTGATATCATTTAGATATATCTAGTTTAATTCTTTGAGTAATAATTCTATAGATTGCTTTGTAAATTTAAAACGTTTCTCAAGATATGTTTTATAAGTTAAAAATTATCAATAGGTATTTAAATTTGTTTCCTAAATACATGCATTTATTTTAAAGTTTTATAAAATAAGCTTCACAACTTTTGGACTTGATTGGTAACTTAAATTGCATGTTTGAAAAACTTAAGGGTGACTTTTTGATGCTTGTGGTCGACCGAATAATAGAGGGCATCGCCTGCTAACTATGTAGAGGAGTCTGATAATAGTAGAAGCTCAAGCAGTTGACCGGTAAATACCAGACATCATCCGCTAACCACCCATAGAAGTCTAGTAATGTAACAGACATTCAAGTGATTGACCAGTAAATACCAGACATCATTCGCTAACCACCTCGAGGAGTTCGGTGAAGTAGCAGACGTTCAAATGGTCTATCGATAAATACCAGGTATCATCCGCTAACCATCCAAAGGAATTTTATGTTCTAGCGGACGATCTAGAAAATGACCAAGCTTCGTAGAGTTTGACCATAAGTCTCATGAGTAAGATTTTAACAATCACTTTTATAACCGTTGGAACACATATATAAATATCCAAATGTTTGCAAAAACTTGGAAATACGATTTTCTGAGCACAAATTTTATTCACATTCATTCGAGAACATTTTAGAAATATTTTCAAACCCTTTTTAAACATTTAAATTGTGAAAATCATCTAAGAAGGGTTTCATACATTTATAGGTGTTGTTGAGCAATCTTGTGAATCAATTACTCAAAGAAATCATTGAACTACATTTTGATATATCTTCACAATCAAGGTGATATCTATATCAAATCATCTTTATTTATTTATTGTAAACGTATTCGATGTTGCATTTAGTTTAAAAACTCTATTGCTTAGAGCGAACATTGAATTGAAGATAATTTTGATTATCTTATTTGTGTGTATTTCATTAATTATTAGTGATTACCTTGTTTGGGTAAGAGGCTTTGTGTAAAACTCTAAGGTGAATTGGGTGAGCCTAGTTTTTAATGTCTTATACTTGATTAGTGAAAGGTTTTGTGAAATCTTTGAGTAGATAACTCAAGATAGTGGATTAGGTTTTGTTGGACAAATCGAAACATTATAAATCATTGTGCTCCTTGTCTTATTTATGAGAATGGTCCTTATACTCATTTTTAAGTTGTTGATGGAATCAAGATTGAGAAAAATTCTGAGGAATTTTTTGATGATGATAAAAATAAAATGACTCTAAATTTTCTTTCTATCAACACTCTCACTTGTGCACTTGATATGAACGAGTACAACAGGATGAGATATTGTGAATATGCACATGAGATGTGGAGACTACTTGAAGTAACTCATGAAGGTACAAACCAAGTAAAGGAGACAAAACTTGGTATGCTTACAAGAGAGTATGAACTTTTCTCTATGAAATCCAATGAACGTATTACTGATATGTTTACTCATTTTATTGACATTATTAATAGTTTAAAATTGTATAGTAAGATAGATTCTCTAGGTGAGCAAAACATGAAAATACTTAATGCTTTACCAAAGGCTTGAGAAGATAAAACAACAACTATGTTCGAAACTTATGATTTGAAGAAGAAAACAGTGGAAGAACTCATTGGATCTCTTCTTACTCATGAAATAAGGATGAAATGGCTAAATGACCAAGAGTAGAAGACAAAGGAAAAAGATGAATTGTTCTCAAAGTTAAAGAGAACAATGGTGATGAATCTTCAAGTGATGAGAAAGAAATGAATGATGGGAAGATGACACTTGTTATGAAGAACTTCAAAAGAATGTTCAAGAAGGGGTACTTCAACAAGAACAAGAAGAAGCCATCTACATCCACAAATAACAATACAAGGAAATGCTATGAATCTGGGAGTCCAAATCACTTCAAGGAGGATTGCCCAAAGCTAAAGGAAAAGAAAAAAAGTACAAGTCCAAGAATAAAAAGGGACTTGCTTGCACTTGGGATGGAGAAACAAGTGGAGATGAAGAAGAGAAAACCGAACATGCAAACTTTGTTTCATGGCTATTGAAGATGAGGTAACTACATCTAACTCATCTATTTTAAATGATAGTGATAATGATAATGATAAATGTGACGTATTTGACAAAGATGAATTTATTACAAATCTTTATAATGAAATGAAAAAAATCATCAAGAAAAGCAAAGTCTTGAAGTGTCAGGTAGATAAGCTATCTTTGGAAAATACTAGACTTATAAATGAAAATACTTTTGTTGGTTTCTTCAAAGAAATGTCTTGATGTGAATGCTCTTGACTTAAATAATAATGTCAAACTAATTTTGACCTTATTGCTAGAAACATGATGCTAAATGATATGATGAGTGATTATGATGCCATGAAAGTGAGAATGAATGATTTGAGTACTAGCTTGCAAAAACTTACTTGTGGTAGGGATAATTTGAATAAATTACTTGGTGTCCAAAAACTCTCTAATGATAAGATAGGTCTTGGATTTGATGATACACATGTTGATGTTTCATACAAACATAAGGATGTATCATATCCTCATAAGAATATTTCACATGCACATTATCGAGCATCTCATTCATATCATTCACATGAAAGTACTTTTTCAAGAATGTGTTGTACTTATTGTGGAAAATTTGGTCATAAAGTGACTAAATGTTATGTAAAGAAGATGATTGAAAATGGTGGTAAAAACACATGGGTAGTTAATGGACCCAATAGAATTTGGGTACCAAAAGACTTATTATCATATTTGGTGTAGGTTTGTCTTCAATTGAAATCAAATGAGAACAAATGGTTTCTTGATAGTGGATGCTCAAGACACATGACCGGAAATGCATTCATACTTATTGATATTAATCCAAATGATGAAGGATTTGTGACATTTGGTGATAAGATGAAAGGGAAAATCATTGGCATTGACAATGTTGGTAAAAGTTCATCTCCCTTCATTAGAAATGTTCTTTTTATTGATAACATCAAATACAATTTGATAAGCATTAGTCAATTGTGTGATGAAGGGAGATGAACTTTGATAAGCTATAAGGTTATTTTGAAGAATAATTCTTGTTTGATCCTTGATAATTGCTCTAACAACATTGTTTTTGTCTGTAACAGAAATGGAAATATGTATGATCTTCATTTTGATGATCTAGTTGAATAAGTTAAATGCATTGCTTTGAAAGATAATGATGCATATCTTTGGCATCGTAGATTATGATATGTTAGCATGGATACTTTACATGACTTATCAAAACATGAGTATGTTAGAGGTTTGCCTAATAGTCATTTTGAGAAATATCGTATTTGTGATGCATGTCAATATGATAAACAAGTCAAGAGCTCTTTCAAAAAAAAAAAAAATGGTTTCTACTTCAAAAGCTCTTGAACTTGTACATATGGATTTATTTGGTCCTATGAGAATCATGAACCTTGGTGGAAAATTATATTCCTATGTAATTGTTGATGATTTTTCTAGATTTACTTGGGTATTATTCTTGTTGGGTAAAGATGAAGCTTTTGAAGCTTTTATCAAGCTCTTTAAACAAGTACAAAACACCATTAGTTGCAAACTTATCTCTATTAGAAATGATAATGGTAGAAAATTTTGCAATAGTAGTTTTACAAAATTATGTCATGAGAATGGTATCTCTCACAATGTTTCAGTTGCTAAAACTCCTCAACAAAATGGTGTTGTTGAAAGGAAAAATCGTACGTTACAAGAAATAACCCGTTCCATGTTATGTGAAAATAATTTGCCAAAATATTTTTGGGCTGAAGCTATAAATACTTCTATTTAACAAAATTCCTTCTATTTGTTATTTTAAAATGTTTGGTTGTAAATGTTTTATTCTAAATGTTAAGGACAATCTTGGTAAGTTTAATAAGAAATGCGATGAAGGTATATTTCTTGGCTACTCTTCAATTAGAAATGTTTATCGTGTTTATAACAAAAGAACTATGGTTATTGATGAAGCTATTCATGTTGTATTTGATTAATCTAAAACGTACTTGCCAAGAAATGAGAATGAAGGTGATCCTCGAGAACTACTTATAGAATCAATGAACAAAGAGATTGCTCAACAAAATAAAGATCATTCAATACCTAAGGATGAAAGTAAAGAGGTCATTGACATTACAAAATCAATCTCACGTGAAAGATAAACAAGTAATGATATTCCAAAGGAATGAAAATACGTCCATAACCATCCAAAAGATCAAATCATTGGTAATCCCAATGAAGGGGTAAAAACAATAAAACACTTTATAAACTTTGTTGATAATTTTGCATTATTGTCTCATATAGAGCCTAGGAACATTAGAGAGGCTCTTAGCGATGATTTTTGGATCGTTTCCATGCAAGAAGAGCTAAATCAATTTGAAATAAGTAGAGTTTGAGATCTTGTACCTAAACCTACAAATCATACCATCATTGGCACAAAATGGGTTTTTAGAAACAAATTTGATGAAAATGGCATTGTCACTAGAAATAAGGCTAGACTTGTTGCTAAAGGTTATAATCAAGAAGAGGGCATTAACCATATTAGAGTCCATTAGAATGCTACTTGCATTTGCATATTTTAAAGGTTTTAAGTTATTTCAAATGGATGTTAAAAGTACTTTTTTAAATGGTTTCATTCAAGAGGAAGTGTATGTTAAACAACCTCATAGTTTTATGCATGAATCATTTGAAAATCATGTCTACAAACTTTCAAAAGCTTTATATGGTTTGAAGCAAGCTCCTAGAGCTTGTATGAAAGACTTAGTAATTTTCTCACTGAAAAAGGATTTTCTAGAGGAATAGTAGACACCACACTATTTATTAAAAACAAAGTAGATGACATGTTAATTGTTCAAATATATGTTGAAGATAACATATCTGGTGCTACTAATGAAAGCTTGTGCAAATAATTTTCTAAGATTATGTAAGATGAGTTTGATATGAGCATGATGGGTGAGTTAGAGTTTTTCCTTGGGCTGCAAATCAAGCAAACAAAGAAAGGTACATTCATCAACTAAACTAAATACACCAAATAACTATTTAAAAGGTTTGGTATGACTGATTTAAAGGATATTAATACTCCTATAGCCATATCCATAAAATTGGATAAGGATGAAAATAGTAAGACGGTTGATCAAACCAAGTATAGAGGTATGATAGGTAGTCTTTTATGCTTAACTGGAATTAGACCTGATATTATGTTTTATGTGTGCTTATGTGCTAGATTTCAATCATTTCCTAGAGAATCTCACTTAATTGTTGTTAAACGTATCCTTAGATACTTGAAATGAACTATAGATTTTGGTTGATGGTATCCTAAGTCCATAGCATTTGATTTAATTGCAAATACCGATGTTGATTATGTGGGGTGTAAGGTAGAACGTAAGAGTACTAGTGGTCATTGTCAATTTCTTTGTTACTATTTAGTTTCTTGGTATAGTAAGAAATAAGCTTGTGTATTAAAAGTTTTTTTCATCCATAAAACTTGTGCACAACAACTTCCAACAGAAATATATTCAACTTCAGTAGTAGATAGTTTGAAAGATTAGGGCTTGAACTTTGATTGTATTACTATCAATTGAGATAATATTAGTGTCATTAATCTGACAAAGAATCCTATACAACATGTCTAAACCAAGCATATATATATTAAACATCATTTCTTACGAGATCATATTTTGAAAAGTGATATATATCTTGATTTTGTGCCTACGGATGACCAATTAGCCAATATATTTACTAAGCCATTGGCCGAGAAAAGGTTTTGCTTACAACACTTTTGGGTATTGAAAAATATAATTACTGATATGTATAAATGTGTATCTTTATCTGTGACAAAACAAGACTTGCTTTAGATCATAAGTTGATCGGGATGATTTGCGGACGACCCTGATGGAGTTTTGGTCAACCGCTATAACTGATGGACCATTCACTAGACAAGTAGATGAGTAGCGAAATAAATTGGTCAAGTTGTGGACGACCTCTGAAAAACTTCTGGTTGACTGCTACATCTGAAGTATCATCCGCTATGCTACCCAAGAGCAATATCAAGCGAGCGGAAGCACAAGAGGACGACCTAACAGTCAACTGCAAGTGTTGGGTTGGGTATTATTAAAACCTAACAGACATATTTCTTCACAATCCAATAATCCACAAACCGTTACAATTCTCTCACAACCTTTCAAATTCATCTTACCCACTATAAATCTCATCCTATTTCATCTCAAATCTTCATCACAACCCATTCTACAAACTCCTGAATTGAAATATCAAATTCAAAAACTGTAGCTATGGAAAAACAAGTTCTTCCAAAAGAGGTGCTTCCAAGAAAACTCAAGACGATATACCAATAAAGAAGAGAACAAATGCCTCATCTTTTCCAAAAAAAGAGATGGAGACAAGGTACAATAGTTCAAAGTTAGCAATAGGAAAGTAATATTTGAAATTATTATTAATTCTAAGGAATTTCCTTTTCCTAGACTTTTGCATGACATATAATTTCAAGGATGGAACTCTATTGTCATGCATGATGAAGTTCAATATGCGGATTTAGTCTATCAGTTTTATGCTAGTTTGAAAAAGGAACAAGTTGATGACACCTTTGAAAGTATTTATTTTACTACTAGAGTTGGGAGTATTGACTTGAAATTTGATTTTCGAGATATTGATGAAATCATAGGGGTACCAACTTATGGAGTAGCATATTATAATACTCATCAACCTATCTCACATCATGAGTTCTCAACAAAGGAATTTGAGAATATTTTCACAAATTGAGAAATCTTTATGGCTTTGCATAAGAAAAAAGCCAACAGGTTCAAATTTGAGGATAGAATTTTACACCATCTTTGCACAAAGATCTTTATACCTACTGATGGGCATAAGACCACTGTCATATTGATGCATATGCTCATTATTTTGTTGGTAAGAAAGAGAAAAAGGATTGATTTTAGCTCTCTCATTACCAACCATATGATTGAGGCTAATGAGAGGATATCCACAAAATTGCCCAAGAGTCTTCCCTATGGAGGTCTCTTGACAAGAATTTTCAGGCACTTTAAGGTTTCATTGTCTAAAGTGACGGAAAAAAAGCACTATAACACAATAGATTATGCAACCTACAAAAGGATGCAAACATTGTGCTTGAATGGAAATTAGGATTTGAAGAAAAACATATCCACGGAAGAACTCAACCAAGCTGTCAAGGAGACAACCAAGTTAATGGGAAAAGATGTTCCCATCATTCTTGACTGCAGCTGATGCAGACATACAAGAAGATGGTGCAAGCTCGAGAGGAATGAAAAGAAAACATGATCAACTTGAAGGAGCTGAAGAACAGGAAGATGAAAAAGATATCTCGATCTATATCTCTATACGAGAACCGATTCGAAAAGGAAAGGCACAAGTGGAAAAAGAACCTACAGGGACATAAAGACATGCCCGAGAAACAAGTCCTGAAGGAGATCTAACCACAAATGCAACTGTTTGGAAAGCCTTGGAACATATGTCCTTACATATAAGCACCATGTTTAGCTATTTTGATACTCATTTCAAGAAGCTAAACGAGAAGTTAGAAAATATGGAGTCCAAAGTGGAACTCCTACATGTGAAGGTTGACAAAGTCTCCACTCTTCTAGAGGCATTATATGGAGTGGATGTTAACATCGAGACATCTCATGTTCCCTCGGCACTTGAAAATGAGCACTATTCATCTCATTCTACTGAGATGCCACCGGATTAGTCCATTAGTCAGTCCATTGAGACCTCTACTATTGAGACAACAATGATAATTTCAGGTGATCTACCAGTTAGCATTGCAGCGGGACTCTTTACAATTCATGAAAAAGTTTATGTTAGAAGGCCAAGAACTCTAGCTCCTGATATTTAGATTTTTGTTTGTTACTCTTCTTCAATAATTTGAAAAATTTTATGTACTCAGATATTAACTGCTTTTCTAATTTTAGTATTTTTCCCCATGATGAATCCTTAGCAGTTGAAGGATTCCATTATATGCTTTTGACCTGATTTTAATCATGCATACACATTCTTTTTTATTGATGACAAAAGAGGAGAAAAACTAAGTGTTGATAGCAATGTTTAGGAGTAATATTTGTGTTGTGTTCTTTTGCAAACTAACATTTTGCATGAAAATGAAGATCAAGAACACTTACAACAAAAGGGGAGAATCTAAGGAATTTGAAGCATTTAAAGTGAACTTGAAGATCAAGTACATCAAAACCAAGATGAAAAAGAAATAACTTTAAAATGTTAAGTATGGCTATTCTTGGTTTAAATTTTGAGATATTAAGATTCAAGTAGAATGAGAAATGTGTGTTGATGGCCGGGTTGGCCTTATGTGTCATTATATGTGATATATCTCTTTTTTTTTTGTATTGTTGAGTTTTTCTTGTGAAAATGGTTTTTATAGAGTTACAAAGGAAACTCTGCCAAAAGTTTTACAAAATTCATGCATATTGTAAGGGGGGCATTTTTAAATGCTTTATACACTTTTTTTTTAAAACTCTGTTTTACTTTGCATCCTTGTACCTAAATGATTTATGTATCACATTGCATCAATATTTGTCATTATAAAAAAGGGGGAGATTAAAAGCCCTAATGCTTTTAATATCTTAATTTTGATTAATGACAAACATTGATAAGGACTAATGGTTTTATTGTACAAGTGATACCATTTTTAGGATTCAATTATCTTATCCATGCAAGATTGAAGTTTTAAGTATTCAAGGAAGTACATGTGCCATAAAGAATTGAAGACAAGCATTTTATTGATGAGATATGAACTAGAGGTATAGTTTTAGATATTGATATCATTTAGATATCTCTAGTTTACTTCTTTGAGTAATAATTCTATAGATTGCTCTATGAATTTAAAACATTTCTCAAAATATGTTTTATAAGTTAAAACTTATCATAGATATTTAAATTTGTTTTGTAAATACATGCATTTGTTGTAAAGTTTTATAAAATAAGTTCCACAACTTTAGAGTTGATTGGTAATTTAAATTGCATGTTTAGAAAACTTGAGGATGATTTTTTGATGCTTGCAGTCGACTAGATGATAGGAGACATCGTTCGCTAACTATCTAAAGGAGTCTGGTAATGTAGCGGATGCTCAAGTGGTTGACCAGTAAATACCAGACATCATCCGCTAACCACTTCGAGGAGTCTGGTGATGTAGCGGACGTTCAAACGGTTGACCGATAAATACTAGGCATTGTTCGCTAACCATCTAGAGGAATTTTGTGTTCCAGTGGACGATCTAGAGAATGACCAAGCTTTGTAGAGGTTGATCACAAGTCTCATTAGTGAGATTTTAACAGTCACTTTTATGACCATTGGAACACACATATAAATATACAAATGCTTGAAAAAACTTGGAAATACGATTTTCTGAGCACAAATTTGATTCACATTCATTATATAACATCTTAGAAACATTTTCAAACATTTTCTAAAAATTTACATTGTGAAAATCATCCAAGAAGGGTTTCATACATTTATAGGTGTTGTTGAGCAATCTTGTGAATAAATTACTTAAATAGATCATTGAACTACATTTTGATATATCTTCACAATTAAGGTGATATCTATATCAAATCATCTTTATTCATTTATTGTAAACTTATTCAAGGTTGCATTTAGTTTAAAAACTCTAAGAGTTAGAGTGAACATTGAATTGAAGATAATAGTGATTATCTTGTTTGTGTGTATTTCATTAATTATTGTATTGGAGATTGTAATAGAATCAAGGTTGTGTTGTAAAACTCTAGGAGTTGAGTGAACCTTGTTTGGGTAAGAGATTTTGTGTAAAACCCTTAGGTGAATTAGGTGAGCCTTTTTTGTAATCTCTTATACTTGATTAGTGAAAGGTTTTGTGAAATCCTTTAGTAGATAACTCAAGGTAGTGAATTAGGTTTTGTTGGACAAATCGAACCACTATAAATCATTGTGTTCTTTGTCTTATTTCTGCTTTTTACTTGAACATATTGTTAAACACACGAACTGCACTACAAGTGTTTGATTTATGTTGGTTTTAGAAATGAATAATTAAATTAAGGTAAAAAAATCAGATAAAATCAAATTCACCCCCTCTTAGATTTTTAAAAAACAATCTACAATTTTTTCATGTCACCTGGTAGTTCACATACATTTTTTGCATCATTAAAGCCAGTAGCATCCCACATCCATACTATCAATGTCATCTACATTAACACCAAATTCAAGAGGACTTTCCACCTCAATTTTTGTCTTGGACACAAACTTTTCTCCATGGTTGTACCAGTTCTTATACCAATGCACCCCACATCTTACAATGTTGTTTAATTTTAACCTTATCCTTATAAAAGCGATTATGACATTTAGTACATGGACAATATATTTTTGCTCCTTTCAAGTCTATCTTTACTAGCAAATTCAAGAAACATATCTATGCCATCATCATATTCTTTGTAAAAAGCGATCATTAAGGTTAATCCAAGATTTATCCATGCATACAATATCTAGCTCTCATTACAATATTCACCAAAACACACAATAGACAAAATATTCTAATCAACATGAAATTTTAGCCTATCTAATAATTTTCAATCCAAACTTCAAATTTATTTTAATGAGACTTCAGTTTGTCATTTGATGCAATGGTTTATTTGAAAATAGAAGTTCCAATTTTTAATAACATACCATGGCACACACATATTCATTCGCATTGGATAGTGAGTATTCCGCTGAAAATTAATGAGATTTAGGAGCAATATAGTGCAGTGTAATATTCACAACTACTAAATTATTATTAATTCACAACTAAACTTTTTTTTTTTTAATAATTCACAACTACTAAATTATTGACTCAAAGTTGCTCTACCTATTTGCTCTATGAGAATTTGTCTCACATTTTAAGGAATTCTTTTTTTCCCCCACTTATAAAATACCTAACATTAAAATTCATGAACGTGAAAGAATGGTACTTGTATATACAATGTAACCTAATTAATTTGATCCCCATGACATTTCATAAAGGACACTAATATTTTTTTACTAAATTTTAAGAATCTAAAGACTCACTTGAATTTTAAGGAATGTAGAAGTGAAGGAAGTATGAAAGATTTTTGTGATTTCCACAAGGGAATAAAGATTGACTTGAATTACTTTTGAGTAATCTAATACATGTCAATTATTTTTGCTACTGTAAACTAATTTTGAGAGCATTATATCACACTAGTATATTATATGGATGGAATATGTTCTTTCAGAACTTTTTTCTTTTGCTTTCATAATAAATATGCATTACATTAAAAATAACATCTTTTTACTTTTGAAAAGGAAACATAACAGCATGGAAGGGTTATGTGTGTGTATGTATTAAGCCTTGCATCAGGCGACCAGCCTAAGGTTTGCCAATATCCAAATCTAAGATCAACTTATTCTTTCCTCCCAGATTTCAAGGTTTTAACAATTAAACAAAATATAAAGATACAAAAAAGAGAGTAAGATTTCAAAAAAATTATTTGACAAATCATTCATTTCCTTTATCACTTACGCCTAATGTTAACGATGGTCGTAACAAATAAATTGACTATTTATAGTCATTTTTAAAATCAATTATATATGGTGATGAACATCATGGAAACCAGTAGATGAAGTGTGTTGCACCAACCCTTATAACTTCTTTTTTATCTCTATTTTCTTAATTTTTATTTCTTTTTTTTATTAGGAGAATTCATAGCTAATATCGTGATACCCCAATCCCAGATTAGGAATTCATTGAGATTATGATATGATATATGACTCATTGTCAATTTAGTCAAAATGAGGACGATTGTCAAGTAGTTAACTGTAGTAGCTACCATGACTATTGTTGTGTTTTAGGCTCGAAGCGTGACATTTACATCTAGAATTTCATTTTTCCCGTTAGTCCTGCACTTTGAACTAATGATTTGAGTCTATGATGGATCAATAAAGCGGGTGTTGCAACAACAGCTGACCACAAAAAGAAGAGAAGTGTAAGGAACAAAAGGATAAGTGTTGTTGGAATTAAATTCCTATCTTTAATCATTTCATTGCCTTTGATTGTAAGTTACATCAAAGAATGAAAATTGTAGCATTAAAGGTCTATAAATGGTGACCTTAGTAAAGCTTTGCTACATCTTGTGTTCTTTCAACTTCTGAATGTTTCCATTGTGTATGGATATTATATTTGCTCACATTTTTCCTATATAGGAATAGGAATAGAAAACATGATCAAGTCAATACGTGAAGGCAAAGGGAGAAGGTATCATTAATTTTTTAGATTGTTTCCTCGTTTTCTATAGCCTTAGCAATCTTTTGATGTTGAAAAGTGTGAACAAGAATTACACCCATTTCATGCAAGTTGGAATCATAATTCTGCCCAAATTTGATGATGAATGAGGCATTTTCTGTAGAGATCATGGTAATCTTGTTTCATTTATATGGTTCTTGAATTTACTAATTTTCTTCCCGCATCTTTTATGAATTTCTAAGATTTAAAGAAATTTCATCTAATTGTAAAAATTTTCTTCCCCAGAGAATAAGATTAGCATTTCCTCGCATTCTTTATAAAATTGCAGGAGGAAGGAATTAATCACCATTGAAGAACTTGTTAGCGATGTGTCTATGAACTTTGGAGGAAAAGAAAGATGGAGGAGGGATATGTAGCATGACCACATTTTCAGCCTAATTAAGCTGAAATTTTGCTTTGAGTTTTAGGGTATGAATTCTATTTGATATTTCAATGTTCATTTACATGATGTCTATCAAATCTCTATCATATAGAATTGTGTGGATGAACATGTAGATCACAACTTTCCTTAGTTGATCAACTCTGCAGGGCAGGATAGAAATGTTTTATGCATCTGTTTTCATAGTCACATCTGAGTGTAGATCAAAGTTTTTTTTTCTGTGTGCTATATGTGATATATATATATGTGTGTGTGTGTGTCATGTAGAGATTTTAAATATAGTGGAGTAGAAGCCTCCATTTTCTTTCGCTCTTTGATTTGGGACCCTTGTGGACATTAACATCTTTCTTGTTTTTTTCCTGAAAAGGAAAAGGTGTGTACTGCCATGAACATTCAGAGATCTTGCAAAACATAGTACCTGGTCAGTCTTTTGATAGCTATTCTGATCATAACTACTCAGTTTTAGATGAATGAGAGCAGAAATTACTTGACTACAATTACTGTTACTAAGAAACAGATGGATCCTGTATCTGTATCTATACTGATCGAGTCAATTTTGAAATGGATAGATATCTCAATCACATAAAGACAACCCCTTTGGTCTCATTTAGAAACCGCTGTATAATCTGATGTGATGTGGGATAATATCCTTTCCTAACCACAGAAGTTGGAGTACATTTTACTCTCATTCATCTTCTAATGGGCCTAAACAAAATTCAAAATCCTAAATCCTAAAGATCCCTTACTGAATCCTAAAAGGGATCAAAATAGATTCATAACTAGTACAGCCATAGTTGAATTCTTCTCCAGAAAAACTGGACAAGGATGCATGGAAGTTGGCAACTGCTCACCAGAAAGCAGACTTGGTTTCTTCTTAGTTTTCTTGTTTCTATCTGTGTTTGCTTGGATTTGCAAGTGTGGCACCTTGAATTGAGCAGTAAAGCTTCTTCATCCTCTGTAAACTTTGACACTTTTTTTTTTATTCTCTGAAACGGATGTTCGTCGTACGTATCTTGCTTATAAAAGCTTTTTATTCTTGCTTCAGTTCCATGCCAGTTTTCTATCTTTCACAACGTGTTAATTAGATTATGTTAACCAAGCTCTCGGCTAAGTGATAACTGGAGAAAAAACTTAAGAAATTATCAAATCATGACAAATGTCAACAATAACGTAGTAAATACCAATCATACAAGGACCCCAGAGCTCTTAACAGTACATAAAACCACTCAATCAACAATAAGTAGTTACACACAGTCTGATGGTAAAATACTATCGTATTGCACCATTCAGCTCAGATACAACATCACAACATTTGTCATAGTAGATAAACTTAGTTATACAACATCATCACACTTCTCTTAGTAGATAAACTTAGTTTATTTTCTCATTCAGTGCAGCAGCGATACATGAAATACTTCTCCATAGGACGGCCACATTCTGCACAGACCACCATCTCTGGTATGCCACCAGCGATTCCTGGAAGAATAAGGCGATTGCAGTGTTGTGGAGTGTGAAGACTCTGCAAGTGGTCATTGAGTGCAGGCACAAAACCTTTTTCTTTGGCTTGTTCTTCCCAGGATTCGAAAACTGTAAGGCTCATCATCATTGTGTCACCCTTAGCTCTCGCCATTTCAGCAGATCCCCTGCTGAAGAGTGCCCACCCTTGATCACTACCATCAAAGCTAAGGATAGTCAGTACCTCCTGCATTATCTTATCATTTTCAACAATCTTTCCATGTTGCATCTTTGAGTATAGCATGCTCTCTACTCTGGTCCAAAAGTACCAAACAAATGTTGGTTCATTCCAGTAATGACTATGGTTGTCCTTGCTAATCATGGAATTGATTCTTTGAACTCGCTCTTTGCTGCTACTCTTTCCCACATAAACCATTTCTAAGGTGATGCCTGCTGCTTTTGCAACATCTCTTGCTGTTGATGTAAACCTTCGGATCCATTCAATGTCCTCTCCTCCATACAAACAAATGAATCTCTGTTCCGAAATCTGATACAAAAATGGTAGTTCAGTTTCATCAGTTATCCAGGAAAGGTAGTTGTAATCTATCGAAATGGACTAAATCATGTATTCATGCATTGTCTAACTATATAATCTACTGAAAAGTAACATGTGTTGTTACCCAATCGAGTATCTGTGGATCAATGCCATCCACCAATAGTTCAAGCCTCCAGGTCTCCTCCTTCCATAATGCTTCTTCTTTCGCGAGGGTGAAAGGATAAGAAAGATTTCCCCATATCCACACCATATGGAGTGCATTTGGGCAGGCCACTTTACCGTGCTGATCAATCACAACTAGCATCATCTTCTTTTCAAAATGCCAGACTTCTTTGATATACTTGTTCACAGCTGGGTCAAGCAATGAAGGGTGATACAGTGTGTACCATGGCATCTGTGACTGGATCTGCTTAAATTTTTTTTCTTGTGCTTCATTCGGAGCCACTGAGATGTTCACAATTGGGAGCCACACAATCTCATATTGAAATTCATTGCTTGTTCGTGCTGCTTGGTAAAATTGGATGAGTATATGCAACTCATCATCGGAGAGATCTAGATCAGATATCAGTAGCATAACGGTCTTTCTTCTTAGCACATCAACACTTACCTATATTGGTTTTTCATAGACAGAAATCAGGACTTTGTTTAAAGAATGGGAAAATGGAGAATAACAACTATGAATGAAAGGAGTGTCAATTTTGTGAATTTACCCTTGTTTTAGTAGTGCCATCTACAAGAGGCAGCAAATCATCTTTAATATATATCAAGGCCTTGAGGATCTTCATGCTGTCCAAATGTGGAATCTCAAATAGGTGCACAAGCATTTGGAAGTACTCAGCATGTTTCTTCTCATCTGAATATCATCATTTCAAGGTTTGTTTTAGATCAAGAATCTCAGTGTATCAAGTATTGCTGAGTTGATCCTATTCTTAATACGAAAACATATACATCAATTTTTTCCTTCTTTCTTATGAAGTGAAAAAAATTTTAAATTGCTCACCAATGTGTTGATAACAGCCAGCCAGCTGAGCTTTAAGGTGGTCATGTATGCTGGTTAGCTTGTGGGCTAAACTTGATAGTTCCCATGTCTCTGTGGTGGATCCAGTCAGCCTGCAAGTGTACAAGGTAAAATATCTCTCTTGATGTTCATTATTTTGAAACTGAAATTGATAGAGACAGTTTCTTTGAATAACTTACTCATAGTTCATGCCTAGCAGGCTTGTTATCAATGAGGAGCAAGCCACCGTGCTCCTTATGGTCCAGTAAACAGCAGCAGGGACATGAGCAACAGCGAGTGCCATTGGAGGTGTGTCATCAGCTATGTACTGAGCTGGGAGCCCCTTGAACTGCACAATGCATTTGGTTATATCCAACATAGCTTTTATAAGGTTATTTATCGCTTCAAACCGGGATTTCAGTGCATTGGAATGCTCGAGGATGTCTGGCAGTTGTTTAAGTATGGCTACTGACTTGGCAAGCGGATTAGTAGAGAAAGTTTTAGCAATAAGCCAGAACTCGCCGTAGTTTACCGCAAATGCTGCCAATGACAAAACTACCTTTGCATCCCAAGGATAGCTCGAGAGCATGCTTAATATTGCCAACGTTGTTGCATGTGCATCTCCACCACCTGAACACTTGCATGCCAACTGCCAGAACACATGAACAGAAAATTCTTTAGATGTGCTGAGGACTTCTTTTCTTTTCTAGTTTCTTCCTATTACACATTAGATAATCGAAATTAACCTCGCAGGAAATTTTGTGAGTTATATAAGCCAATCCATCTAATATGCCATCTAGGCCAGACAATTCAGCCTTTTCCTCCAAGGAGTCCAATTCTTCATGTTGTGTTCCCTGAACATCATGAGAAGAAAATTTAGATACAACCACTAACATGAATTGATAGGTTAGTCTTTGAGAACAGAGAAGAAAGACATTTTACATTTACAACACCATCAATGCCAGGGGCTACATGAAGCAGTATTGCCTCAATAATATGCAGAATAGGTTTGACTTCAAGTTCGCGGCCATCAGGGGAATGGGTTGCCTGAATCTGTTTCATCATTGCAGAGTCATCAGATGACGAGAACATTCCCCGGTCACGCCTCATGAGTTGCTTAGTAGTCTTAGCAGGCAGTGTAGCAGTTGCCATTTTCTTTCTCTAATTTGGGAAACTTGAGAAGGAATAGAAGACAATTTTTCTAGTTGCTGTGATTTTCTCAGTACAGAATGCAAGCTATATATAATTATTAAAAGGAATAAAGCCAATTGAATCAAGTACCTTACTTGCGGGGAGTGTAAATTATAAAGCCAATTTCATTATTTGGATAAGGATTTCATTTTAGTGGCCCCTTAAATGTTCTTCCCAGAACTAAAGCTTAAGATGCATCATTTTATTTACCAGATTCCAAAAGAAGTACTTAAGCCAAAGCACTACACCAAACTTAGATATTAACAAGATGAAATAAAGTGCTAGTGAACTTTAAAAAAAGCATTGTTTTTGAGCAGTGTAAGAGATTATCTTTGCTGCATTTTATTACTTTACCATTCTCTATTTGGATAAGCATTAAAGAGTGATAAATAGTTGCTATATGCAATCAAGATCTGAAAGTCATTGAAACAGTTATGAAGTAAAGATTCGCAATTTCAGAAGAAAGAGCCGCACTTTTCTCCTCTTTTAGTCTCTTTGTCCATCTTCTTACTGGTCTCTCATGGGTCTACAGTTTAGCATTCTTGAGAATTCTTCAAAGAGGTCCATGAATTATTACTGATTCCTTAACATCTGCAAATTCATACTTCAATGTACTTGACAAAAGGATTAAGCTAGTTCAAGGTTACCAGGAAAGATGAAAAACCCAAGCTTTCTCTCTTAGAAATTCATCAAATCTACAGAGATTTCAATTATTAAATACATATCACTGCAGATAATTATAGTGAAACAAAGGCAAGACAAAAGGGATATGAATCATGTGAGATGAATAATTACAGACAGATACACTTTAGTACATCAGAAAGAAAGCCCGGCATAAGCAAATCACAATAAAAAGAAATTTGCTTGCATAAGCAAATCTTACCTCATTACAAATTTCTGCATTGCGTCAGTACAAGTCTTTAACTTAATCTGCTTTGAATAAATTATGGGGGGGAAAAAAAAAGCTAAGAGAATTAGGGAAAAAGTTGAGTGGTTTTGATTTCTTCCTTTACTTTAATAGTGAAAAGCAAAAGGAAAGAAATTGTGCTTGGGAATTCATTAGACTTTCACTGTTGGTGTTGGTAACAGGTGCATCAAAGATACCATTACTGGCATGGATAAAGATAAGTAAATTGTAAAAAAAAAAATTGTTAATTAGTTTCAATTTCAACCTTTGGATTAATTAAGGTGTGGAATTTGTTTCCTGCAACTGCTCTGAATTACTTACTCTGTTTATTCAAACAGATTAAAAATCTCTACAATTCTTTGTTTTTTGACTTCAAAAGACTATAAGTTAGCATTTTCATTTTCAAATTTCATTAATGTTTCAAATTTCATTAATGGGTTCTCTCTCTCGTCTTCTTAATAGTAGATATAGGACTAAAAGGAAATATATATATATATATATATATATATATATGAAATTTGAAAATAATTGTTTTTGGAGAAAAAATGAAAAGAAAAAAAGATATCTAAAGGACAAGATTCACGTCACTTTTTTTCTTTTAACTAAAGAGCAAAGTGGTTCTCAATTTAGCATGACGAATAACTTAACAATTCTCGATTTATTAGAAAATCATGGCATTTTCTATGAAGTCAGATGGCCGATCTTTCAAGTTATGTAGTTGACATTCATTCAGGTAATAAAAATAGAGTTGAACTCTATGATTTAAAAAATACCGATTGATATGAGGTTCAAGACTTAGTCGGGCTTATAAAATAAAATAAGACAAACCTATTAGCATATTGCCCCAAGAAAATCCCTATGCGGCAGCCTTCTACACCAATTTAAAGGCTTATTGGGAGGAGTTATTAGCCATCATCAATCAATCCATTGCCGGCTTGCAGTTGGGAACCACTCCTCTCCCAAACCTCCGACAGGTCTACCATCGAGTGACCCAACAACAAAGGCAATTTTTTGTTCAAAGGAAATCCATTAACGAGCAAGCAACCTTTCAAATTTTTTATAGAAAAGAGTGAAGTTCCCCCAACCGTAGATAGAAGGCAAAGACGAGAATGTCCCAAGTGCATTCATTGCAACAAACAAGGCCATACAAAGGAAAATTAGTATTCCATCCGTTTGATTTAACAAAATTTTGATTACCTTTATATTAATGTGCATGACATCTTGTATGTAATAAATATTTGTGATTTCTTTATATTTTTATCAATATTTATAAAAAATGATTTAAATGTCCCGTACGTCTTCATTCTTCTCTCCTAGAAATTGAGAAGAGAGAATAATTGAGGGTGCATAATTAGAATGACAAAATATTAATTAAGGGTACATTGTTCATTCTCTATAACTTATTAAAATTTACATTTGAGTATATTTTTATACATTTTTATGCTTTTAAATATTATTTTTGTTGGACCCCTAACAAAAATTTCTCGCACCATCCCTAGTTTCAAAATATGGATAAAAAATTAAAATGGTAAAGTAATGTACCACAAAATTTAAGTTCGTATTTAAAAAATTGGTAAAAGACAAAAGTGAAAAGAGATGATGATGTTATATTAAATTCAAATGTAATTGAATTTATTGATAAAATATATAAGTGAAATGAATATGTTTCTCTCTCTATATATATAGAGTTTGTTATTTGACAAAAATCTTGAAAAATCTAAGAGATGGGTGAATTAGGTTTTTATCCAATTTTTCAATCTAATTTCAAAACACCTCTTTGACAACAAATATCAAACACTTGGTGTGCTAGTTGTGTGAGTAAAAATGTGTTCAAATAAAGTGCAGAAAGTAGAGCAATGAACACAATGATTTATAGTGGTTCGGTTTATCCAACAAAACCTAATTCACTACCTTAATTACCTACTCAAGGATTTTACCAAATCCCTTCACTAATCAAATAAATGAGATTACAAAAGAGGGTCACCCAACTCACCTTAAGGTTTTACAAATAACCTCTCCACCAATCATGGCTCACTCAACCCTTGAGTTTTACTACACAACCTTGATTATATAATAATCTCACCACTCTCCTTAGTAAATCCTCACAATACAATTCAATTCAAGATTCACCCAAAGATTTTACAAATAAACCTTAAATACAAAACAACCTACACAAAGCTCACCTTAACACTTAGGATTTTATGTTACTTGCAACCTTGATTCAATTACATTCAATAATAAGAGATAGAGAGTTTGATAGATATCACCTTAATGTGAAGATATATCAATTTGAAGCATAAACACCTCCTTGAGTAATTTGTTTCTTTAGATTGCTCAAGAACACTAATGATTTAGTAAAGACCCTTCTTGGATGATTTTCACAATGTAAATGTTATGAAAGGGTTTCAAAATGATTTCAAGATATTCTATAAATAGTAAGAATCAGATTTTTGCTTAAAGAGTCATTCTAATGAGTTTTTTAAAAAATTGGGTATTTATATGTATACACCAACGATCATAAAAATGATTGTTTAAATCCCACTTAGGAGAAGTGCAGTCGACTGCATATCAGACGGGTCGTCCGTACCATTATCCGCAAGTGTTACAGAGAAATCTGGACATACTGCGGACGATAAGTTGAGTAGACCGGTCGACCGCATGATTCTGGGGTTGACCACATATGTAGTCAGGTCGACCGCACATGCATCCAAACTATGCAATACAAGGTTCCAATCAACTCTAAGAGTTGTGGAATATATTTTATAAAATTTTAAGTATATATGCATTTATTTTGAAAATCATTTCAAATACTCAACTCATGTCTTATCTTTATAAATTGCATTTTGAAAAACGTTTCACTTTTATTGAGTAACCTATAGAAATTATTACTCATAGAGGTAGATCTAGAGATATCTAAGGATATAAAAAAAAGCACTACACCTCTAAGATCCTATCTGAAAAACCTAAGAGGGGGGTGAATTAGGTTTTTATCTGATTTTTCAACCTAATTCAATAAAACACCTCTTTGACAACAAATATCAAACACTTGGTGTGCTAGTTGTGTGAGAAATAAGTGTGTTCAAGTAAAATGCAGAAATTAAAGCAATGAACACAATGATTTATAGTGGTTCGATTTATCCAACAAAACCTAATCCACTACCTTAAGTTACCTACTCAAGGATTTATCAAATCCCTTCACTAATCAAATAAATGAGATTACAAAAGAGGCTCATCCCAATTCACCTTAGGGTTTTACAAATAACCTCTCAAACCAATCAAGGTTCACTCAACCCTTGAGTTTTACAACACAACCTTGATTATACAATAATCTCACCACTCTCCTTAGTGAATCCTCACAATACAATTCAATTCAAGGTTCACCCAAAGGTTTTACAAACAAACCTTGAATACAAAATAACCTACACAAGGCTCACTCTAACACTTAGGGTTTTATGCTACTTGCAACCTTGATACAATTACAATCAATAATAAAATATAGAGAGTTGGATAGATATCACCTTAAAGTGAAGATATATCAATTTCAATCACAATCACCTATTTGAGTAATGGCTTGTCAAGATTGCTCAAAATTCACCTTTGAATGTAAAAACCCTTCTTTAATGATTTTAACAAGATTGATGTTTATAAAGGGTTTTGGAATGTTTCTAAGATGTTATAGGATCAAGATATACAATGTTTTTGCTCAAAAAATCTTCTTAGAAATAATTTCAAAGGTTTTGGTATTTAAAGGTTTGTTCCCAACGGTCAAAAATGAAGCTGTTGGAAACCCACTCAGGAAGTGCGGTCGACCGCATATACTGTCATCCGCACCATCATCCCCAAGCTCACTGGACTACCACCTGGATGATGATTTTTCATCTTCCGGTCGACTCGGACTTCACCTACAGGTCGACCTCACTTCACTGCGATCGACCTCATGGTCGTCCACAGGTTAGCAGATGAACAAATTTGACAACACATGCATCCACAAGATAAACTAACTTATGGACGATACCTAGACCACTTTAGGTCGACTGAAACATGTTCATTTGTGTATCAACAATACTCTAACACACAAATGATGATTTCAATCAACCATATAAGTTATGGTATCAATCCAACAAGAGTTTATGAACCATTTAAGTTTTGAAATCACGATGCATGGTTTTCGAAATACCAAAACATATTTTAACATATTAAAAACATTTTGAAATAACGTTTTAAGTTCATAGAGCAACCTTTAGAAACCATTACTCAATTAGAGGTAGAACTAGAGATATCAAAATATATAACTCTAAAACTATACATCTAGTTCCTATCTAATCCAATAAAAGCTTGTCTTCAAATCTTGATAGTCTTGACTTGTATACTTCCTTGAAGACTTAAAATCTTGTTGTTGCATGGATTAAATCATGAATACAAAAACTCTATCACTTGTACATATAAGACATTAGTCATCAGCAATGTTTGTCATTAATCAAAATTAAGACATTAAAAACTTTAGGGCTTTCACTATCTAATCCAAAAATCGCTTATCTTCAACGTTTGATAACATTCGATCTTTCCTAAAGATTTGAAACTTCAATCTTGCATGGATTAGACATAAGAATCCTAAAAGACCAACACTTATACAATTAAGACATTAAAAACTTTAAGGCTTTCAAATCTCTTCATCTTCAACTCGAGATTCATCACTTATTATTCTTTTCTTCACAATAGTTTTCTCTTGTACATAGTTATTTCAAATAAACATTTATTATTCTTATTATTATTATTCTTATTATTATTATTATTCCTTTCATTATAAAATGAATGAACTAATTCGTAAACTTCAAAATTATTACCCTTTGTTATTTATTAATGCATTGACAAAAATATATTACATGAGAACAAAGATATTGCGATTGCTAATGTCGAAAGAAATGTCTGAGGTACATTAAATGGTTAATTGAAGTCAATATCCAACTAAGTGGTGAACATCTACCTATTTTTCCAAAACATTTACATGGTTTGGGTAGAAGTAGTTTTATCAAGAAATTGAGTGGTAAGATATTAAAGGTATGTTATAGATGTTTCAGGTTGAACTTCAATACAAAATATTGTTCATTTGGATATGTATCTAGAAATCGGGAAGATAAAATCACTATCGTTAAAGATAGATTGAATAAGGAATCGTTGGATGACATCCGATTGACTATTGTGACGCATCATTGTGGAAGTGTTCAATGAGAACTTCTCAAATTATAGAATAAATTCAAAGATGAAAAACAGCGTTATAGTTTTAAGAATTTTTCTTTAAAAGATCTCGTATGCAAGTTTATAAAAAAGCTTGATGAGAAGAAATCAAATATATAATGTGAATATAATTTATGAAGTTTGTTTACTTTGTGTTTTATTGATGTATTTTATGGACTTTTTATCTTCTTATTTTAATGCATTAGTTATTTTTTATATGTACATTTTTAAGTTGGTGGGAACGGTGTTGGGTATACTCGTTATGATTTATTTGAGGATGGGGACAGGGACGTAGACAATATTTTCATACGTATACGAGGTCGAAGGTAGCAATATCTAGCCCTGAATAGTAAATATGTTATCCCTAAGTCCAAACCTAGGTCACATGGTCACTAATGGGCATGCCCCTTAAGCCAATGTTTCGAAGCATCAAATACAAAAAATTAGTGGTCAAAATATATACAAGATAACAATCCTGCGAAGTATACATCCATCTTGGTCAAAATATATACAAGATAAAGAATAGTTTTCGAGATTAGGCTGATTTTTAGAGTTCAAGCAATAACCACTTTACTTTCACAGGATTCTTCAAGCATGCCTTCTTGATCTGCAATATCAGAATGACAAGTTTTTTCACATAAAATAGGGAAAAAGAGTTGGGACATGTACAAGGGGTCATGGTATTTTTTTAAGTAAGAAACAAATTCTTAATCTTCACTCATCTGCTTGAAACTTAAAAAACAATAATAAAAAAAACTTTGGTCATGATAAAAAAGCTTTAATATGGATGTTTATGACGTAAAATTAGAAGCACTAACTTCAGCATAATATGGCAAGTAGACTTGTTATAATGAAAGTAAAAAATGAAGCAACTGACTTCAAGCATGATTTGGAGATGCAGATATGGGCCATTCATGAAAAAAATATTCATGTCATGTGTCAAGCACATGGTGATGGGCTAATCACCAAACTAATGAAGCATTTGGCATATTTAAATGATAAAGATTTAGGTATTGGAACATAAAAGAACCAAAAAAATTTAATATAGACATGAAATTAACTTATCTACCTTTTTTGCCATTGTAGCACAAAATAAGTATGACTTTCGCTCATGAAGAATAGCATTGAAAATTTCATCAAGTGTTTTATCAAAATCTTCATTTAGTAATCTATTTGCCTCATCTAGTACCTTCTATACAAATCATTATTTATGTTAGAAGGTGGAAAGCCTCCACAACAAACATACATTTAGCTAAGCATTTGGATTGTCGTTTCCAAAAACATTATTTCTCACTTCCTTTTCGATAGTATAGATGCGGGCATAACCTGTTTGGTTATATAAAAGAGAATCAAACTAATTTCTAATGTTTTAAGGCCTCTTGATGTTAGGATTTAGATCCACTGTAAACACAACTCATCAAGACCTCTCCATAAATAATAGTCTAAAACAACTGTTTTTCAAAGTTTACTTCAGATAATCTGTTATGAAAAGAGTTTTGATGTTTTGTATATTAATTGAATGATTTACATATGATATATATAAAATTTACAAATCATTTCTAACTTACATTTAGTAGACAAGCAGCCATTTTTATCCTAGCCTATAGCAGCCCTAGAACTAGCTCATTTTCATCTTACATTAGCAGCCCCTGGTTAGGGCCTTTAGCAGACCTATAGAGGCCCTCGCACTAGTGTAATTCAACAACCACTAATCATGTTTTTCTCACACTCCCCATTAAGTTGGTAAATAGTTATTCTCTATTCCTAACTTGAATACAATACTCTGAAACATTGAACTACTTAATCCCTTAGTAAGTACATCAACAAGTTGGCCATATGTAGACATGTACAATGTACAAATCAACTAGCTCTCCAATTTCTCATTGATAAAATGTATCAATTTCAATGTCCTTCGTTCAATCATGTTCCTCTAAGTTATAAAGTATGCTAATTGCATACTTATTATCACAATAAGAGTCTCATTGGTCCATCCAACTTAATCTTCAATTCTTCTAAGACTATTTTCAGCTAAAGTAGCTCATACATGCTGAGCCATTGCTCAGAATTCTGCCTCTACACTACACCATGCAACCACATTTTGTTTCTTACTCCATCTCACAAGATTATTGCTAAGAAAGGTGCAATATCCAAAAGTCGGCCTTCTGTCAACTATTGACTCGACATAATTGACATCCATGTATGCCTCAAGTGGCAAACCTCCATTCATTTTGAATAGAATTCTCTTTCCTGGTGTCCTTTTGAGATATTGTAAAACTCGGTAAGTTGTCTACTAAAGAACTTCCTTTGGGCTATGTATAAACTGGCTAATCATACTCATTGCATATGCTATGCTCGGTCTTGTATAGGACAAATGCATGAGTCTTCCTACTAAGCACTGATGCATTTCCTTGTCTATTGCAACATCATCATCTGCCTTTCCAAGTCTAAGATTTGGGTCTATTGGAGTACTTGTTGATTTACATGATGTCTTACTCGTTTCTTTGAGAAAATCTATGATGTAATTCTATTGGGAGATAAAAATTCCCTGCCCAAAGTGAGCAACCTTAATCCCAAGGAAATATCTCAGCCTCCCTAACGATTTGATCGCAAACTCCTTAGCCAAATATTTAGTGAATGTCTCTTCTTATTATCATTTCCAGTCAGTATCGTGTCATCATCCCCCACTGGGTTTTTTTCTTGCTGATAACTTCACCAACTCCTAAGTTCTATTCTTCTTTAATGCTTTCATTTCCACATTCATAACTAGTTTTCACTTCTCATTCGACAAAGGCTCATATAAGGTGGTAGGAATGACAATGGTGTTTAAACTATAAAGGAAGGCATTATGAGATGGTGAAGAACGTTTAAATGATAGAAAGTGTGCAAAAGGATGTAAAAGTCATTTTGAGCACTCTCTAGTCTCTTTACTAACAATAATGGAAAGGTCCTAGTCATTATTTGTTCTCATGAGATTCAGTTGCAACTCAAGAATATGACTTATTACTTCATTCTCAAGATCTAGGTTGGATTCTCAGACTTGCACAGATTCAAGAGTCACCATCTTCTTTCTTGAAAACACACTTTGTTTTGCCAAATCTCACATCCTCAAGAGAATTGAAATTATCTCGGGGATTTTCTTGATTTACATGCACGAGTTCATAAATAAAATTTGGCATAGATTCGGACACAAACTTAAACATAGTCACAAAATTTGCACAATAGAACAAGGTGTATAAATTGGTTTAGACATGGAAAATGTCGACAAATCTAGTAAGAAATACATGTCCTTATCTTCAATTATTTTTCTTCCCCTCAAAATAAATTGTGATAAGTAAAACTAGTGTTCATTGAAAGTAACATCCTCAAGAGAAAAATTGGAATTATCTCGAGAATTTTCTTGAGTTTCAGGCATAGGTTAAAACACAAAATTTGGCATGGATATTTTGACACAAACTCAAACACGATCATAAAACTTGGCACACTGGAACAAGATGTAGAAATTGGTTTTGGCATGGTAAGTGATGACAAATTAAGTAAGAAATCCATGTCCTTATCTTCAATTATTGTTTTCCCTATCAATATAAGGTGTGGTCAAGTAAGACTCATATTCATTGAAAATAGCATACATAAATACGTAGAACTTCTTTTATGGAGGGCGGTAACACTTATACCTTTTATGAGTTGAAGAATAACCTACAAAGACACATTTTATCGCCATTAGATCTAGCTTTCCCCTATTTTGACCATGGTCATTGACAAATAACACGTACTCGAATATCTTAGGGGCAAAATTGGATAAAATATTTATAGTGATTCCATTAAACTCTTGAAAGCAAACAATTTATAAGACTAGTAGCAGTAAGAACTGTTTGCCCCTCCCCAAAAATATAGGCATATTTTTCTAGAACAAGAAGGCTCGAGTTGACTCAAGAAGGTGGCCATTTTTTTATTTCTGTCACTTCATTTTGTTGTGGTGTATTGATACAAGATGACTCGTATATTATCCATTCCTTTTGAATAAAAGTAGGACTTGATTAAAGCAATCTCTGACATTATCTTACTTAAACCTTTTGACATTGACCTCAAATTGATTCTTAATCATAGAGCAAAAATTTAGGAGAGCGGTGTTGAGATCAGATTTTGGTTGAAGAAAAAAAAAACAAGTAACACAAGTGCAATTGTTAATGAATGATACAAACTATTTGCATTACAAAATTACAAATATTAGGAATGGTGGAAGAATCTCAAATACCAATGTGAATGAAATAGAAAGGAATAGAACTTTTTTTATTACTAACTTGAAAATGTATTCATTTGTGTTTATCAAATTTGCACGCGTACAAAGAAAATTCTCAACATCTAGACCTAAAATATAGAAGGAAATATAATTTTAATGACCCTAAATGATGAATGTCCAAGTTAGTGATGATGAAGCCAAATTTTCTCTTTATAGATGACAAAATCTGAAACAAAATAATGAGATAATTCGCCCTTGGCAATACTTTACTGGCTCCATGTTTCATAATAGTAAAGCTCATTTCATTCTCTAGCATGTCCAATCATCTTCTCGAATCGTTTTGTCTTGAAATACACAAATCATTATAATGAAAAATCACATTACAACATAAATCTTCAGTAAATTTTTGGATATGGACAAAGTTCCTGGATAATCTAGTGGCATGAACATTTTTTAAGGTTAGTGATGAGCTTATTTTAACATATCCTATACTTGCAACAATAGTCAAAGAACTATCAGTTGTGGTTATTTTCCTACTATTTGGACATGAAGAGAGTGTGAAAAAGACATTTGGTAAGCGAGTTCTCTGGTCGATAGCTCCTAATTCCATGATCCCAGAGTTGACAAAAGTTGGTCTCAAGACATTTAATTCAATAGTGAATGGAAACTCACTTGAATACGCCAATGAACAAGTACCTAAAGGTTTGTCTAGATTGTCAATGGTATATCTATTTTCATAATGTTGCTTATGTTGACCACTTTGTTGTTGTTGCTGCTGCTGCGGCACCATTTGATTGTATACCTGGTATAATTGTTGATGATGTTGTTTTTCAAAAACAAAAGTTGATGATATGTTTATTGGACAACATTTAAGCATAACCTTATTGATATAACTATACTGATGCTAGAATATACGAGTATGATAGGAGTAGGGTGGCTGCTGCTATTGCGTAAGTTGGTTAACTTGATAAGGTCTTGGTGAAACTTGTGGTCGCTGTTGGAAATATTATTGTTGTTGGGAAGAAAAATCTTGCAGTTTCTACTGATGTTGATACCAGCATTGATGCTTGTTCCTCTTGTTGTTGTTTTAAAAATGAAAGCTGAACAGAAATGTGGCAATGAAAGCTTGTGTAACATAATTTTTTATCCTAGAAAAGAGCCTAAAGCTTTGATACCATGTTGTGACAAAAAGTTTTGATGTTTTGTATATTACTTTGCATATGGTATATATAGAATTTTAAACCATTTCTAGCCTACATTTCTAGTCTACATTAGCAGACAAGAAAACATTTTTAGCCTACATTAGTAGCCCTAGAACTGGTGCATCTTTTAGATGAGAGGCGCAACTTAGACGGTAAGTCGTCTCACCTACTCCCGTAAGGGCATGGGTTCGAATCTATAAGGGGGAGATGGGGAACCATTTATGATCCTTTAAAATAAGAGAGAAAAAAAACTAGTGTATCTTTAGTCTACATGAGCAACCCTAGTTAACTGTCTTTAAAAGACCTATAGCACCCCTAGAACTAGTGTAATTGAACAACGACTAATCATACTTTTCCCACTAGGGGTGGCAAAATCGGCCCGGCCCGTTGGGCCGGCCCATTAAGCCCGAAAAATAAATGGGTTGGGCTTCAATATTTGTGGCCCAAAAAAATCGGGCCTAATTGGCCCGGCCCGTTTGGCTCGCGGGCCAAATGGGTTCGGGCCATTTTAGCCCGCGGGCTGACGGGCCGACCCGATTCAAAAAAAAAAACATTTTTAATGTATTAAATGAATGAACATTATGTTTGTGTTTGATGTTTAAATGTTTTTTTTATTTGCTTGAAGATGGTTGGTTTGTTTTAGAAGTTTTTGGTGTAAAATTGTAAATATACTGCAGGCTATAGATATAAACATTACCTAACATTTTGTGTTTATCTTTTATGATTTAAATTTGTTGAAGTTGAGATGACATAGTGGACTGTTTTAGGCCAAAATAAGACTATAAATGTGTTGTTTGTTTGTAAATAATTTAATAGATTTATTTTTTCAGCCAACATAACATCATAACTTTTTTAAAAAAATTATAAATTTTTGGGCTAATTTGGCCCGTTGGCCCGTGGGCCATGTAGAGGCTGGGTTGGGCCTCAATATTCCAGGCCCGCACAATTTCGGCCCGGCCCAGCCCGGCCCGATTAAATCATTTGGCCCGTTGAGCCGGACCGGCCCGCCCGTTTTGCCACCTCTATTTCCCACATAAACAAATAACTATTTATCCCAAACTTTGACCATATCAAACATAAGGCTACTGGTTTTGATCCTTCTAAAAATTTTCTAATACTTAACTTTCTACACCTTGTTACAATATGGTTCCACAATTCTCTATCTCATTTTTCCTCTTTGAAATACAAATATCACATCACTCTGCTACCATATGAGAATTTTTCAAGAGCCCCAAGTAGAACATGAAATACCAATCCTAATTAGCTGTCTTTAGCACATCTATAGCAGCTAGTGTAATTCAACAACTACTAATCATATTTTTTCTCACATAAACAAATAACTATTTATCTCATATTTTGACCATGTCAAACACAAGGCTACTAGTTTTGATTCCTTCTAAGAATTTTTTGATAATTAACTTTCTACACCTTGTTGCAATATGGTTCAACAATTCTTTGTCTCTTTTTCCTCTATGAAATACAAATATCACATCACTCTGCAACCATATAAGAATTTTCCAAGAACCCCAAGTAGAACATGACTCAGATACTCTAATATTAGTATAAAAGAGATCCTTACCAAATATTTTAACATGCGAAGAGAAGAGAAAAACCTTTAGTATTTGAAAGAAGATCAGGTAAGTGACCAAGGTTGCCACCTATAGAACGTAAATGCAAAATAGAGAGATTAGAATAGTAGTTGAAAATTCCCTAAATCAAGCAGCAGAAGAAACACATAGCTACTTTTCAAAGCTCATACCAACATATTAGTAAAGCATCTCATGTATAATTTTTGCTCATGGAATATACTTTGATCCCTTTTAGATTTTAAAAAAATGAAGCATTCTCGAACCACCACCACACAAAAAAAAAAAAAGACAACACAATAAAACTCTATGCAACTAAAAAATTTGCCAGCGAATATCAAAACTCTCAACAATAAGTGGTCATTTTTACCGGAGCTTGTCTGTGCAAGCACAGTAAGGTCCTTTACTACACCATGAATTTCATATAGTTTAATATCTATCTAAGACCATTATTTTGCACTAAATGGATAAACAACACATCATACAACTTTCTAAGATGGAACTATAAATAATTCCAAGATATTTAATATTTGTAAAAAATAATAACACGCTGAATCCAATAAAACTGACCTTCAAGTGCGAGAGGGATTGCTTCAATTTGTTTAAATAATAATAAATTAAGTATTTTTTCATAGTTTTTAATATATTCATATCTTAATTATATTTGTATTTTATTACTTCAAATTTTTTTTATCATTTTTAAATTAAAGTCCATTTTTTTCACTTTCATAATTAATTAGTGACAAAAATTATAAGGATGGATAGAACACAGTAGTGATAATTGTCTTTCTCATAGGAGTATTTTCTTTTATTAATTATATTATTAGTTTATTTTACTTATAAGAATCGTGGGCATTTTGGTACAAAAAATGTGGAATTTAATAAATTAGTGTGTAATTTAACAATTATATTAAAATATAACATATATAATTAATTTGATTAAATGTATAAAAATCACAAAACATACAAAAGTGGGGAAAAAAGGTCACCGTCTCGTCCGCATAAAAGTGATGGCAAAACCAATTCGTTTCGTGTGAACAAATACAATCCGTCGTCATCCAGCTCGTGAGTATTACTATTTTCTTTAATTTTAAGGTATAAAATACATTAAACTTATGTAATAGATAAACAAATATTGTTAGAGTGTAATAAACTAGCATTTTTAGTCATTTGTTTGAATGGAAATGGCTATAAATTGATGAATTTATGATTTGATTTGAGATATTTTAGGTTAGAATGATAGAAAAATTAGAAGGATAAAAATGAAATGTGTATTTATTAAATAGGGTGAGCATGAAAAAGTTTATACCCCTTGCATTTTTATAAGACTAGGTGAGTCGCTCGGCACCTGAGCTGCGGAGGCTACCGGGTGACGATGAATACATTCTCCCTGGTCTCGATGATTCTTGTGTCTGGTGAGTTGGTTGTACACGTGTAAGCACAAGGGATATGGAGAGGGGAGAGAAAAACTTTTAGTAAAAAATAAATAAAAATAAAAGCTAAAAACAAGTCCGAGTCTCAAAAATGCCGTCTTCTTCATATCACTCATATTATTATTCACTCTCAGCTATAGCGTGTGGTTGCCGCTATCGTGCGCCTTTAAAGAACCCTCTTCTAATCTTCACTCGCCACCTTCATCACCGCCACCGCCTCCGTCTGTGTCTCCGTCGTCCTACTCCTTATCCTCTAACTCTCCCTCGGCTTTCCGCAATTTCTTCTTCTTGTCGTCTACCAAACTCTAATTTCTTCACGGGGAACTCTCTCTTCTCCCGCATGGAGGTACCTTCTCATCATCTTTCTCTCTCTTGTTTTCTCTCTAATTCGCGCGCGCACACACTAACACACAATATTCACTGGCGTTTGTGCTTAATTAGTGCTAACCTTGGTCCGTGAAGTTTGGATTTTGTGTGGGGAATAGCTAAACAGTGTAAAATTTGTTCTGGAAGTTGAAGAGCAATGAATTGGAGAAACCGTTTACTGTCTCCTGATTGAAGGAAGTGTTTACATATAATAAAAAGTGAAACTGTGAAATGATTGTTTTATTTAAATTTTGTTTGATTTTGATTAATATTTTTATTAGGAAAAAAATGACGGATGTTGGGGAATTATTAATATTTGTTTTAAGTTGTTGAACAAGCAAGAATTTTGATTTTTTTTTCTTGGGGGGGATAATCTGCGTGAATATGAGGTTTCAATTACTGGTGGAAAGGTACATCTTGTTTGCTAGTGTTGAGAGTTGGATTGCAACAAATGGTGATTCTGACAGTCGTTATGGAAAACGTTTTGGAATCAACCGCATAACTAGTCGTGCTCATGCAATTAAATTTAAGCCAGAAGAATGCCAAATTGCAGTGGTTATCCATGTGGCATATCTGAATTTTATGAATTGGAGTGTGTGGATGCAACTTAGTACTATCTCAGCTTGCTGTTGATTCATTATTGTTAATGGGGTGTCTAGTCAAAGCATATAAATTAGAAATTGTCATTGGAAGTACCATGGTATGCTAGATACATAACCTGTTCGTCGAATTATGTTTTCACTTATTGGTTGTTGTATTCTATTAGTGCTACACAAGGTATGGATACTTGTCTGAAACTGAAAGTTTCCCTAACCACAAACATAGCCGTGAAAATTTCACCCTTTTCAAGTGCTATCTATAATAATCCGTTTGTGATTGTTGGAGGCAACAATAGCATATTCACTTTGGCGAGACATTCTCTTTCTAGTGTAGTAATACGGAAATAGTTTCCAAGGGACGACTGGTTTTGAAAATGTATCGCCAGTTCTATATCTAGTAGATGAATGACTTTTTGATTCTTTCCTCATAAACGTGTTTGATTGGAGAACTTTCCAATAATCTACCACCCATTTTTCAAATATCAGGTATTTCCACTGCGAATTAAGGATTAAAATAAAACGATTATTTTTCTAATCAAATGACTAAAAAGTCTTCATTCAAATAACCAAGAATGAAATTAGAGTACGAAAGACTACTAGGAGTAATGTTGGGGTGAGGAAGTAATTGATGCTTATCAAATCTTGTAAAAATACTTATAATTTAAAGAGCCTTTCTACTCTAAAATGACATTTAATACAAAATAGAGTTCTTTTTCTTTTTCTGGGCATGCTGCTGTTACGTATTATGTTTTCTGAACAATAATGTTTTCGTAGAAGGATTTCTAGTGTGTTTCTTTTCTGCATTTCGTAGATGGAATCTGAGCTTAAGTTTTCACATGTCAACATTTGGCAGTTCTAACCATGTTTTGTATATCGGTAACATTTTAAACATCTGCGTCTCTTGTGGACTTCATAACAGGTTATCAGGTGGGCTTCTCTGTTAGCTTTGACTTCAATCTTATTTTCTGTCTACAGCGATTCTGGACAGGTAGTGGAGTTGACAAAAATAAAGAAATGGTGGAACATCTGAAGAGCTATGGTGTTATTAGATCCATGAAGGTGGTGGAGGTGATGGAAAAAATTGATAGGGCCTATTTTGTACCTGAAGGGGCCCCACCCTATGTTGATAGCCCCATGCAAATTGGTTATAATGCAACTATATCTGCACCACATATGCATGCCATGTGTCTTGAATTATTGGAAAACAATTTGCAGCCTGGCATGCATGCTTTAGATGTTGGATCTGGTAATTCCTGATTCTGTTTGAATGTATTCTTGACTCGTCTTTGATGAATTTAGTATGTGCCATGTCTATATGCTCACTGCTGATGCTAATGGCTGTACTGGTTGGATATTACTTGCTATTTTTTTTAACATTTGATAGTAAATGTTTCTTTTTCCTTCAAGCTCTATTTAGAAAACCTTTTTCTTATTCATGGGGGACTAGAAACAGAGAAGGGGAGGGAAAACAATAACTGAAACTTGAAGAAGGAAACCAAGTAACAAGTTACTGAACATAAAGAACCAGAAAGAGCTGTACTCATGATGGTGCATTTTCTTTGTACTAGCTGGGAAAAAAACAATTCTTGCCTTTTTTTGGGTGATGCACAATTATTTAGGCTTGTTACTCATCAAGAGTGTTCATTTTGTTTGATTAATTTTTCTTTGATGCATGAATTGCTTGCAAGCTTCGAGGGTAACGTGGTTTTCTGTCCAATCTCCAATTTAGGAACGGGCTATTTGACAGCATGTTTTGCTATTATGGTTGGACCACAAGGCTGTGCAGTTGGTGTTGAGCATATTCCTGAGTTGGCAGCTGAATCAATCAATAATATTCAAAATAGCGCTGCGGCTCAATTACTGAAAGAAGGTTCTCTTTCCATACATGTTGGGGGTATGTCTAACTTATCTTTCTAGGGTTTATTTATGCAATATGTTTTCCTTTTATGTTCTAGAGATGGTCATTTAGCTTGCATATGCCTTTCTTTAGTGTAAGTACTCAAAATTCCATGACTACCATTAGTTCTCTGAGCATGATGTGGGACTGTTCCCCTCATCTAGATCCACGATTAGGTCTCTACTGATTCTAGATTTTGTGGTTGAAACAATTTTTTGATACATATTTTTGCAATGTGTAAGTCCGCATTTATAGCCCTTTCTAATTCTTTTCATGGTGAAAGATATCTCTGTTCCATGACTTTTTGTTGTTTGGGTGTCTGGACACTTTACAGATTAGAGAATTAAATGAACTTATCAACAAGAAGATACTGTATTCCTTCCTCTTAATATAATATAAAAAAATAATTTCATGAATGACTATGGAGTTACATATTATTCAGGCTTCGATCGTGCTTCAGTATTCCTTAGGTTGACTATATTGCAATTTTGCATGTATCAAAAGGTCACTGTGCATTATGTTTAATTTACTAAATGAGACCTTGTCCAATTGTGTTGTTTTCGAAATACGGGTTCAGAAAAAGCTTTGATTCATGTCCCCCCGAATTATCTCGTTTACCTCTCCCCTTTCTTAAAAAAATTAATCCTGCTTCATGGTGACAGATGGGCGTCTAGGCTGGCCTGAATTTGCACCGTATGATGCTATCCATGTTGGAGCTGCAGCACCAGAAATCCCACAAGCTCTTATTGATCAGTTGAAGCCTGGGGGCAGACTGGTGATTCCAGTTGGAAATGTGTTCCAGGACTTGCAGGTTGTGGACAAGAATTTGGATGGTTCAATCAGTGTTCGGAGTGAAACCTCTGTTCGGTATGTTCCCCTAACAAGTCGAGAGTCTCAACTGCGAGGCTATTAGAGGGGAACGTTGTATGTTGAACCTCTATTTCTTATAAAAACAAAGGGATTAGTGGTTAAAAGATGTAGGGAAGTTGCCTTTTTATCAGAAGTTCCTAAATCTTTGATCGATGTGTAGATAGTGTATAGTTCTATGCTGTGACAATGGATATGGCTATTGCAATCATATGCATTTCTCAATTATTCCTTCCTTCGTTCCTTCCAGGCCGTTGTTTACTTTCTCGAAATTTTCACATTTGAATGGTTGCATTTGTGAAATGTTTATCCTTTATGGCTTGGGATCTTGTTTCATTCTAAACCTGAGGCATTTCCAGTTTAGTTTTCCTTTTGATTTTTGACTTCGGAATAGATGTGCTTTCTTCCCAGTTCACCTTTTCAAAACACAGGCAGATTTTATAGATGAGCAATTTACATGTTGGATATAATTTTTGATTTTTGGATTGCATTCTTGGTTGATCTTAGGTTATTTTTATGTTGCAGAGTTCTGTAATGACTCTCTGGCGAAAGATAGCATTTGGTGTATTACTGCTTTTTGATGTTCTTTGGACTAATGATCTTTGACAGCCATTAGGTTTTCATACGTATATTAAGAATTTGAAATTCAAATATCTGTTTACGAATTCTGTTTGTTATTGTCAATCATGTTCTACCACACCAATTCTAGGTTTTCAGTCATATGGGATAATAGTGATCACAAAATGATCTGAAAGTTTGGATTAAAATGGGGCTGCTGAGGGAGGGGTGCAATTCATGAGCTTTGATCTGTTGCAACTAACGAAGAGTATTTCGTATGTTCTTGTGGGTTAGGTCCTTGACAGGGTCCAAAATGGTTGTGTGATATTGTCTTTATGTTGTAGTTCGAATTGGAATATCTTTGATGTTATCGAAAACAAGGGTCTGAATTCTGATGCATCTAACAGTTTCAAAAAGCATTGCACGAAATATCAATGAATGATTTCTTTCATTTTTTTTTTTTAAAAAAAAAGGAAAAAATTATTTCCATTTATTTGATTGATAATCTGTATGCCCCACAGGTTATGCGAGGAAAATAGTCAAAACATCTAGTAGATCTATCATTACATATACATGAGAAAGTAGATTGGGAGATGGGAAGTAAATGCGGTTTCAAACAGAGAAACGAGGAAGAACACTCTGCTGTTGTATTCTCCTCATCTTTCCGCTAAAAGCTCCACAATTCTACTTGTGAATTTTTGCTGCGGTGAAGTAAAAATCAGTCCATTTTCTTCAAAAGAAATGGGTGATCTTAGGAGTTAACATATAGTTTATATGTATCAGGCTTTGTCTTCCTTTGATCTCTCCAAGATAAAGATATTCCCCTTGTCATCTCTTCCTATTCTCAAATCATCATCAACATATCTAGTAACAATCAAGTTAAGGATATGAATCTATTTTCCTTCCCTTTGAGAAGTAGTAAACCTTGTATAAAGATAGGTTACCAGAGAGAATTAATATGAATGGAAAAGGATACGAAGTCTCCAGCCAGCCCTCCGGATTGAAAATTTGGAGAAGAATATCATAGTTTTTCTTGAACATATTCATCAACTGTTGCAAAGGAAGCAAGTTTGAACAAAAACTTCAGTTTGGAAAAAGATGGCCAAATATAAAAGCTTTCTCTTAAAGGAATTCGAAACAACTTTGTGTATCAAGATTATGCATACCTGATCAGGGGTGATTGATGAACTCTCATAGCTTATGTCAACTCTCTGTATAATTTAGATTAGGTCTTAAGAATAAAAGAAAATTGCTAAATGGTCAAGATTTGAGCTGAGTTGATTCTTAACTGATTTTGATGCAACCTTGAAGGCTGCTTCAATCCTCAGCCGTCCATTCAGCAAATTGAGTCCTCTGGCATTGAATTCAATCACATTGACTGCTTTTCCCTCCATTTTACATCAAGAATTTTTCACAAGATCAACATAACATCCTAATGAAAATTAAGCACAAGACATACTGTCCAAAAAATTCTATATTAGATCAAATACATGGGAACTTGTGTCCTTTTGATCGATGGCATTGATGAAATTAATTATAATAGCACATTGATTGATATAATAAGGCGAAAGTTAATTATATTTATTCATGAATTATTTGAATGAAAAGTTTAGATATATTTCAACTTTAATATCAAAATTTATTAATAATACTTTCTCCGTCTGAAATTAAATATCTATATTTTTATTTTTATTTCTTCATAATTAAATGTCCATTTTCCTTAAATAAATATATTTTTTATCTAAAATTACATTAATAACTTCATTAATTTAAGAAATTTATATTTAATTAACTCATGATTTCCATCGCTCACTATCTTTATTTAAAAAATATATATTCACTAAATCATGAATTTCACAATTCATTATAATAATACAAGAATAATTTAATAAGTTAATTAATATCAATAAGCTTCTTTAATTTTTAATCAAAAGTAAAATATAAAATTGAATCTATAACTGAATGATTAATATTTGTAATTTGAAAATATAAATCAATTGACAACCAACCAACTCAAGAAGTTTTCGAACTGATTGAGATCAGCTTATCAAATCAAACGAGTATTACTAGAACGAAATCAAATTTCATCAAAGAATTGAGGGAACGTTAGAACCTAAAATGAAACTTATGATAAATTAAACGAATTCGAGCAGCATTCAAACTTTAAACCGGCCGATCCGGTTCGGACCAGTCTTGGTTGCATCTCTCCTCATGGACCTGCTTTTAGGATAGACCTTTCACATGAATGGCCAATGATAGGGCTGACTGTGTATGATGAGATTGCCTATGGAAAGCTTGAATCTACAGACAATGTCTACCGCAAAATATCAAAATTTGAGGAACAAAGAAAATATACATACCTGAATTACATCAATATTCTGATGAAAATCTCCCAAAGTGATGAAATCTCTCAATCCAAGTTTGGTTCTTTTGGATCCCAGAATGGTGATAGTACTATAAACCAGCTTCCATTTTCCACCCATCTTCCCATTCATCAAAATCACCATATAATCCTAAGTAAGCTCTTTCAACACAAAAAAGGTTAAACAAACTTCAACTCCATTCCCACCAGAAATGACCCAAAATCAATCTCACCTTCTCAAGATTCTCAGTTGGTTCAGGAGTTGGATTGCAAGATTCCAGCTGCTGCACCAGTCTCTCAATCTCAGCTTTCTTACTAGATTGAACTCCAAAAATGCCTCTATTTATGCCTACCACGCAACATTGAATGAATATCAACAGTGTTAATGCACTCATTGGCCTGAACTGGAGTGAAGATTTAACATACCTTGCAGTGCATCATAAAGGGATTGTTTAATTTGGTCAGTAGATTTGTAATCTATTTGGGTTTCTTCCTCCTCATCTCCTCCAATTAGTCCAAAGCTTTGTTCACCAGATTTGGCTAAGGCAACAGTTCTAAATCCAAGTGAATTCTTGCAAAATCTTGGGCATTTCTTGGTGATTTTGGATTGAGTGGCTGAGAGAGCTCTGTGAATTCTCATTATCTTGACGGTGCTACAGGCAGCTATGGGTTGAAACATGTGAGAAGTTTGTATTGAAGGCTGCATAAGCTTTGTGGCCATGGCTCCAGCAGAGGTGGAATTAAGAAATGAGCCGATCTTTATTGAGAGTATTAATATTAATTTAACGGGCAATGGGGGATTAGATTGCCGTTTCGTCAGTCTGAAATGGGTATTTAATCTCAAGTAGAGAAACAGGGTGCTCTAGAAGGAAAATAATAATAATAATAATAATAAAAAATTAAAATCTTCAATTTGAACGTTTTTCTTTCTTCATGTTACTATTTGGGCCAATTTTTATTAAACATTCTGACCCTTGATCGTTTTAAACAAAAGTAATCTTTAATTAAGAAATATGAACCTAAGTTGATTACAACATTGATTGGAAAATAATTTTACTAAATTTGGAATCACAAAAGGCTTTTTGAGCTAAATGATAAGTATGAAAAGTAACATCTCAAGTCTCAACCAATATGTAAATAATCGTTAAAAAAATGAAAAACAAATGCTAGTTTAGTGCCAAAGTTATTGTCAAAATTCATTCAAATCTTCAAAGTATTTTTTCTTTTTTCTCCGTTAGGTCTGCTCGTTCACAAAACCCAACACCAATATTTTTCCCAAGCATTAAAGAACTTACAAAAAGGAATTTATAGAGAGAGTGTATATATTTTGATCAAAAGTGGATATTGGTATATTCTATGAAGACAATGTTAGAAAAATAATGGATCATTAGTTATACCTATACATAAATAACATAAGATATAATATACTATCTTGTTCCATGAACCATGATCGATAAGGAACGTTCTTGATCTTTTCTCTCCTAATTCTCTTATATATTTGTGTGTAGTGATGGAATAACACAAAACTAGATAAGGTGGACAAAGGGACTAAGAACCCTATTTATAGACAATAGAATGACAATTTCAATCATAGATTATTTAGTAGGATTCCTTAATTTTTCTTCCTGTAGTTCTTGTAACATATGCAACTCATGTAACTTATATAACTCACCGGTCATGCTCTAAATTAGTGGAAATAATGGTTCTTAATTAAAAGAGTTACACTAAGAAGTTACTAGTGGTCCTTAATTTATGAATTACAATTTTAGTTATAACATTCTAATTAGAACTTGTTATAATTGAAGTATGGATTACAAGACCCATAGCAAATTATATTGAGTTGAAAGTCATTACATTAATTGATATTAGTGATCATGAAAACTATATTCTAACATTCTCTCACTTGGCAAATGATCACTTGAAGTTGAAGTTATAAGTAAATTACTCTTAAATGGTCATAGACATAAAATATATTTACTCTACAAAGTTTCTAAAATGGATCATGGTGGTTATATATTATATAAAAATATATATTTCCTTTCATGTATCACATTTTAGCAACCATTGATAAAAAAAATAAAAAAGAAATGCATAATGGTCCATGACATTATTTACAATAATGTGCACAAAAAATGAAAAATAACCTCAAACCTTTTAATGTGTCCAATTCTACAATTCTTTTGCAAATCTCATAGAATTAACATGTTCCATAAACTTTTTTGGCTTCAATCTTTTTGTAAAAAAGTATGCAAGTATCATCTCAATATTAAGATGTATGATGGACACTTTTGCTGCTGAATTCTCTCACGCACAATATGATATTTCAATTAAATGTGCTTCGATTTACTAGAGGACTTGTTGTTTTTAGCAAAATAAACTGCAGCAGATTATCATAATATATGGTCATAGGCTTAGCAATAGAATCAATAATTTTGTAACCAAATTGCTTGAGATGTAACCAACCTCATGATATGTTGTAAATTTAACTTCCATTATAAAAGATGCAATAATAAATTGCTTGACACTCTTTCATGAAATGGCTCCGCCAACTAACATAAAAATGTATCTTGAAATAGATTCATAAAATTTTGACAACCCATAAAGTCAAAATTTGTGTTTATAGGTAAGGATATAATCTTTAGTACATTGAAGATACCACATCACATTTTTTACTACTTTCCAATAATTTAAATTTGGATTACTCCGGAACATCTTAAGCATATATCAACTGCAAAACAAATATCCGATCTTGTGCAAGTTTGTAGATACATTAGACTCTCAACGATAGATGTATATGGAATTTTTTCCATTTGCTATCTCTCAAAAACATTTTGAGGAGATCGATTTTCAAACTTATCACCTTTGACTACATGAGTTGGACTTGGAGAATAACTTTGCATTTGAAATCTATCAAGAACTTTGTTTATAAAAGGTTTTTGAGATAAACCAATAATACATTTAGATTTATCTCTAAAAATCTCAATTCCAAGTACGAAGGATGCTTATTCCATATCTTTCATGTCAAAGTTTTTTGAAAGATAATTTTTAGTGTTTTGCAATAAACTCAAGTCACTAGTTGCAAGTAAAATATCGTTTACGTATAAAATAAAAAATATGAAATTATTCTCACTGACCTTTAGATATGCACAATCATCAAGTGTATTTGTTTGAAAACCAAATATAGTAATAGTATCATAAAACTTAAGATACCACTGTCGGGAAGCTTGTTTAAGATCATATATAGACTTTTTAAATTTGCAAACTAGTTGCCATTTTCCATATTTGTCAAAACCTTAGAGATTTTCCATATAGATTTCTTCATCTAGATTCTCATTTTAAAAAGTTTCTTTCACATCCATTTGATGTAATTACAAGTCAAAATGTGCTACTAATGTCATGAGAATTCTAAATGAGTCTTTCTTTGAAATAAGAGATAAAGTCTCAATACCTTCTCTTTGAGTGCATCCTTTTGCAACCAACCTAAACCTTATAACGGTCAATATTACATTTTGAATTCCTCTTGGCCTTAAAGATCCATTTACACTTAATGAGGACAAAATCATTAGGTAATTCAACTAATTCCCAAACTTAGTTAATTTTCATAGATGTCAGTTCATCTTTCATAGCATTCACCCATTTATAGGATTTACTACTATTCATGACTTGTGAAAATGCCAATAGATCTTCACAAATATCAGTTTCATCTAGTTCTTATAAGTACACTAACTAATCATTCGAAATTGCAGATTTCTTTTGTCTTTCAGATCTACGAAAATTTTGATAGGATTATTTTGTATACATAAATTCTTGGACTGATAAGCAGGAATAGAATTTTCTTTATGAAGTGATGAAGAATTATGAACATTTTCCCCTTGTGTATCTAAAATGGGAGAGTCATTAGTGAAAAACCTAAGAGGGGGGGGTGAATTAGGTTTTTATCCGATTTTTAAACCTAATTAAAAAAAACACCTCTTTGACAACAAATATCAAACACTTGGTGTGCTAGTTGTGTGAGAAATAATGTGTTCAAGTAAAATGCAGAAATTAGAACAATGAACACAATGATTTATAGTGGTTCGGTTTATCCAACAAAACCTAATCCACTACCTTGAGTTACCTACTCAAGGATTTATCAAATCCCTTCACTAATCAAATAAATGAGATTACAAAAGAGGCTCACCCAATTCACCTTAGGGTTTTACAAATAACCTCTCAAACCAATCAAGGCTAACTCAACCCTTGAGTTTTACAACACAACCTTGATTATACAATAATCCCACCACTCTCCTTAGTGAATCCTAACACAACAATTCAATTCAAGGTTCACCCAAAGGTTTTACAAACAAACCTTGAATACAAAACAACCTACACAAGGCTCACCCTAACACTTAGGGTTTTATGCTACTTGCAACCTTGATACAATTACAATCAATAATAAAAGATAGAGAGTTTGATAGATATCACCTTAATGTGAAGATATATCAATTTGAATCACAATCACCTCTTTGAGTAATGGCTTGTCAAGATTGCTCAAAATACACCTTTGAATGTAAAAACCCTTCTTTAATGATTTTAACAAGATTGATGTTTTGAAAGGGTTTTGGAATGTTTCTAAGATGTTATAGGATCAAGATATACAATGTTTTTGCTCAAAAAATCTTCTTAGAAAGAATTCCAAAGGTTTTGGTATTTAAAGGTTTGTTCCCAACGGTCAAAAAAGAAGCTGTTGGAAACCCACTCAGGAAGTGCGGTCGACCGCAAATCAGACTTGGTCGTCCGCACCATCATCCTCAAGTTCACTGGACAACCACCGGATGATGATTTTTCATCCTCCGGTCGACCGGACTTCACCTGCGGTCGACCTCACTTCACCTGCGGTCGACCTCATGGTCGTCCACAAGTTGGCAGATGAACAAATTTGACAGCACATGCATCCACAAGATAAACTAACTTATGGACGATACCTGGACCACTTTAGGTCGACTGAAACATGTTCATTTGTGTATCAACAATACTCTAACACACAAATGATGATTTCAATCAACCATATAAGTTATGGTATCAATCCAACAAGAGTTTATGAACCATATAAGTTTTGAAATCAAGATGCATGGTTTTCGAAATACCAAAACATATTTTAACATAAAAAAACATTTTGAAATAACGTTTTAAATTCATAGAGCAACCTTTAGAAACCATTACTCAATTAGAGGTAGAACTAGAGATATCAAAATATATAACTCTAAGACTATACCTCTAGTTCCTATCTAATCCAATAAAAGCTAGTCTTCAAATCTTGATAGTCTTGACTTGTATACTTCCTTGAAGACTTGAAATCTTGTTGTTGCATGGATTAGATCATGAATCCAAAAACTCTATCACTTGTACAAATAAGACATTAGTCCTCATCAATGTTTGTCATTAATCAAAATTAAGACATTAAAAGCTTTAGGGCTTTCAATCTCCCCCTTTTTGATGATGACAAATATTGATGCAATGTGATAGGTAAAACAATTAAGTGCAAGGATTCAAAGTAAGAAAGAGTTTATAGAATATGTATCAAACATTGTAAAATGCTCCCCCTTACAATATGTTAGGTATTTGTAAGATATCATATATAGCATATAGCCAATTAGTTTGATGATATCAAGAAATTGAATGAATCAATTTTCGAACAATTATAGGATCTCAAGATGAAAAGATTCATTGTAAGTATATGAGATCACTTCCTAGCTTATATAGGCTTAAAGAAGCCTATTTTTCCACCAACCTCCGTATCCTCCTTCCTTCCAGACTTAAGAGCATATAGATAGACTATAAAAACATTTATAAAGCTCCCCCTATCAATATGCATCAGTTTTGTAAAAAATTTGAAAGAGTTTCATTTGTAACTCTTATAAAATTCAATATCACAATACAAACTCAACAATGCAAAAGAGATGAGATATATCACACAAAATCACATATGAGGCCAACCCGGCCGTTAACAACACAATTCTCATTCTCCTTCAATCTCAATATCTCAAAAACTTAGAAATACATAAATTTTAAACCAAAGATAGCCATACTTAACCTTTTAAAGTTATTTCTTCTTCTTTTTGATTTTGATGAACGTGATCGTCAAGTGCACTTCAAATACTTCAAGTTCCTCAAAATCTCTCCTTTTGTCATTTCTTCCCTTTTGTACATATTCTTGATTTTCCTCAAAAATTACTGAGCTTCAAGAATCTTTCTTTTGATGGTTTCTCCTCTTTGCATTAAATTCTCCCATTTTGTTGTAAGTATTCTTGATCTCCATTTTCCTGCAAAATGTTAGTTTCCAAAAGAATACAACACAAATATAACTCCTAAACATTTGCTATCAACACTTAGTTTTTCTCCCCCTTTGTCATCATTCAAAAAGAATGTGTATGAAGGATTAAAATAAGGTCAAAAGCATATAATAAGATCTCTCAATATACCAAGGAGTCATTATGGGGAAATAATCAAACCAATAAACTACATTACTTAAAAATATACGACAAGAAGAGATCATAATGTAGCAGAAAACATATGAAAATAGTGCATTATAGATATAAAAAGAAAATGAAAGGTATAAAGATGATCCTCAAGTAGCCAAAGCTAGAGTGCAAGGCTTCGGAGCACAGACTTTAAACTGCAAAAATGATTATGTTGAAGAAGTGGTCTCTGGAATGATAATAGCTTCAACTGGTAGATCATCAATAGTAGTCACTACAGTGGTATCCTCTGAAATAATGGTGGAGGATGTATCAGCAGCAATAGATGGCTCAATACTACTTGATGACACAACAATAGGAGTAATAGGATTCTTTGTCATATATGTGGTCTTCTCATCAAAATGTGAAGAAATATCTATGTGGACTCCATATAATGCCTCAAGATGAGTAGATATATTGCCAACTTTGTGATGAAGAAACTTTACTCTTGATTTCATGTTGAACAACTTCTTCAAACACATCTTGGATTTTAGTATTAAACTTCTCAAAGATAATATCCATATTGTTTGAGAGATGCTCCAAATTATTCCACAAGACATCTTTTGTATGAGGAATAAAACCTATATTCCTCTTGCATCAAACACTTCCGTTCACTCAGTTTCTTTCTAATAGAAGTATCAAAAGGAGTTTCCTTTTCCTTTTTCCATTGATGTCTTCCCTTTCCTTATTCTTTCTCTGGTGGAAGTATCAAGTGATTAGCTTCTTCTTGACCAATTCCTTTCTCATGAATGCTCTTTCAAATAATAATTAGTACATTTTCACCCATCAATCTTGCGATTTCGGATAAGGCTTGGAGTAAATCTTCTTGAGATATTTTCTTTCTCAACTCCCAATCATCATTGAAACATAAGTCATGCACTATCTTGTATGCAACAAAATCACATTTATGAAGAAATCTCATGTCAACAACCTCAAGTAAAGATATTTCAAAATGTTTGAACACTCTTGAAAGCAACCTTCCATAAAGTAGGCTCTTTGCTATTTTCTTAGCCTTCTTAACAAAGAACGATATCCATAAGATAACCAAGATCTACTCATTTTCCTTTGAACATAATTAGCATAATAAACATGTGCAAATGAGTAATAGATGTCCTATGACCATCTATGAGTACAAATATAGTAGTGCACATAAGACAAAGTATATTATGTTCAAGACTAAAAACAATAGATTCCCTTTTTGCAAAATTCACAAAGGATTCTTTATTTGTAAAAGCATATTCAAAATCTTGAATGGAGAAAGCATAATAATGGCAAATTTTGGTGAGTAAAAAAATGTAATCTCATCAATTGGAGCACTCAAAATATCATCCAAGTTATAGTAATTGAAATTTAAAACAATACCATATACTTTAGACACATAATATACAACTTGATATCCTTCAAGAATATTTTTCTCTAGATTAGCATAGCATTGAAGTATATAGTCATAATACATAGGCTCATCATACACAATAATATTATATCATCCTTCCTTAGCAACATACTTCAAGATATTTTCAAAAAGGAAACTTACTAGAATAGATGGTACTTTCAAAAATCACATTTCAAAGCTCGAGATAGTCATAGAATCAAATTTAATACTCCTTACTTGTGAATAAGGTAGTGTTGTTCTTCTTCTTCTTTGGTACCATTTGAGATTTGGTTGAACCACCTTTTGATCCAATATATTTATCCCTTGTTATTTCTTCTTTCAGACGATAGAATCAGTTTCTGCGATTGACCGAACAATTTGATTGTTGTCTTCCGCAAGTTCTCTGCTTACTTTGCGGTCGATGAGTAGTAATCTGCGGTCGACCGGAAATTTGATATTGGTCGTCCGCAAGTCCTCTGTCTACTCTGCGGTCGATGGCTTGTATCATACGGTCGACCGAAGATTTTCTCGAGGTCTTCCGCAAGTCCACTGACCATTCTTCGGATGATACTTCCGTAAGATGCGGTCGACCGCACCTTCTTCAGGTGTCATTTGAAATATCTTCTAAGCAACTTATAATCAACCAAGAATCGTTGTTTTGATAATTAAATGAGCTATACAATGACAAACTCATTAGAAATTGTATATAAACACTCAATAGCTTTCTAAAAATAGAACCTTTTCTCGGCCAATGGATAAACACATCAATTTTAATAACAAAGATCACTCAAATATAATATCAACAAAAATTTGAACAATTAAAATGTCATGCACTTTTTTTTTTTAAAAAATAGTGTAGTGTCTACCATTCCTCTAGTCAATCCTTTTTCAATAAGAAAGATGCTAAGCCTTTCATACTAAGCTCTTGAAGCAAGTTTCAAACCATATAAAGCTTTTGAAAGTAAGTAAACATGATTTTCAAAAGATTCATGCACAAAATCAGGAGGTTGTTCAACATAAAATACCTATTGGATGTAACAAACTTAGAAAAGCACTTTTAACATCCATTTGAAATAATTTAAAACCTATAAAATATGCAAATGCAAATAACATGTTAATGGACTCTAATCTAGTAATTGGGGCAAAAAAAATCTCATCATAATCAATGCCCTCTTCTTGATTATATCTTTGAGCAACAAGTATAGCCATATTTCTAGTGACAAAACCATGATCAACAAGTATGTTTCTAAAAATCCATTTTGTACCAATAATGATGGGATTTTAACGTTTAGGTACAAGTTCCCAAACTTTGCTCCTTTCAAATTGATTTAACTCTTCATGGATGATAATGATCCAAAAATCATCACTAAAAACCTCATCAATGTTCCTAGGTACTATATGAGACAATAATGCAAGATTATCAACACAATTTATAAAATGTCTTCTTGTTCTTACCCCTTCATTGAGATTACCAATGATTTGATCATTTGGATGATTATGGACGTATTTCCACTCCTTTGGAAGATCATGATTTGTCTCTCCTTCATGTGAGGTTGATTTTTGAATGTCAATGATCTCTTCACTTTCATTCTTAGGTATTGAATGATCTTCATTTGATTGAACAATATCTTTGTTCATTGACTCAATAGATAGCTCTTGAAAATCACCTTCATTCTCATCTCTTGGCAAGCAAATATTAGACTCATCAAATATAACATGAATAGCTTCATCAATAGCCATAGTTCTTTTATTGTAAACACAAAAAGCTTTTCTATTTGAAGAGTAGCCAAGGAGCATACCTTCATCGGATTTCTTGTCAAACTTACCAAGATTGTCTTTGACATTTAGAATAAACCATTTACAACCAAACACTTTAAAGTAGGAAATGGAAGGAGTTTTATCAAATATAAGCTCATAAGGGGTTTTATTAACAAAGGATATAAGAAGCATTCTATTAACAATATAGCGAGAAGTATTCATAAATTCAACCCAAAAATATTTTCGCAAATAATTTTCACATAGTATGGAATATGCCATTTCTTGTAAAGTACGATTTTTCCTTTCATCAACACCATTTTGTTGAGGAACTTTTGCAATTGAAAAATTTTGAGATATATTATTCTTATCACATAATTTTGGTTAAAATACTATTGCAAAACTCTCTACCATTATCACTTCCAATGAAGATAAGTTTGCAACTAATGGTGTTTTGTACTTGTTTAAAGAGTTTGACAAAAGCTTTAAAAACTTCATCTTTACTCAACAAGAAATTAATCCAAGTAAATCTATAAAAATCATCAACAGTCACATAGACATATAGTTTGCCACCAATTCACATGGTTCTCATAGCACCAAATAAATCCATATGTACAAGTTCAAGAGGTTTTGAAGTAGACACATTTTCTTTGATTTGAAAGAACTCTTGACTTGTTTACATACATCACAAATATGATCTTTCTCAAAATTAATGTTAGGCAAAACTCTAACATACTGAAGTTTTGTAAAAATATGCAAAGTATATATGCTAATATGTCCTAATTTACAATGGCAAAGATATGCATCATCAACTTCCAAAGAAAGGCATATAATATTTTGTTCAACTAAATCATCAAAATAGATATCATACATATTTTCATTTCTTCACACTTGCAGATGATCATTCTTGAGCTTGCGGTCGACCAAAACGTTTCCTTGGATCGTCCGCAACCTTACTGTCCACTTAGTGGATGATCTATTTTTCCATGTGGTCGACCGAAACCTTCTCAAGGGTCGTCCGCAAGTTCACCAGAACCACCAGTCTTTACTTAAAGACAAAATCCACTTATATCATGACATTTATAGGATAATCAGTGTTTGTGAGAAAAGTTTGTAAGAGAATTATATCAAACAATATGACAAGACAACTCAATTATCACAATATGCAATTAACATGTTTCGTGAGGAAATAATTTAGCATGAAGAGCATATACAAAATACAAAAACCAATTAGAAAATTTATCAAGTATTTGTATTGAAAACACATTTCAACCACATATAGCATTATGATCTAATTTACAAAATTCATAATCAAGAAATTCTTACTAAAGATTCAATCTCAAAAGAATGAATTTCTTCATGACCTTCATGAAGAACATTGTATCTTAGTATAGCATATTTGATCATGTGGATTGAGCAAATTCTCTCGACATGTTGTATTGCTCCTTCATGATCAACATATTGAGTTACCTACAAAGAAGATGAAACTTTTGGTATCCAAGTGGCTTTGGATCCATGAGAATTAGTCGAATTTGTTTTGACAATCCAAATACTTTTTGTACCATTCTCGATTTTCTTCTTGGCATAACATATATTAACCTTATGGCCATACTTACCACAATAGGTACAACATATTCTTGATGACATATGAGTATGTGTGTGATGTGTATGATGTACTTTATGATGCACATGTGAGATATTCTTGTGTGATATATTTTTGTGTGTATGCAAGGCATCATCATGTGTATCAATAAAACCAATACCTCTCTTATCTTTAGAGAATCTTTGAGCACCAAGTAATTTATTTAAATTATCTCTACCACATGTGAGTTTATGTAAGCTAACACTTAAATCATCTATTCTCAACTTCATAGCATCATAGTCACTCATCATGTCATTCAATTTCTTGTTTCTAATAACAAGATCATTATTAGTATTTTCAAGAAATTTTACCTTATCACATAGACCAATAATATTTTCATCAAGAGTCACTTTGGAAGAAAGCAATAAAGCATTTTCATCAAGTAATTTAGCATTTGCCAATAACAAATTCTCAACTTGACATTTCAAGAATTTATTCTTCTTGATGACTTTCTTCATTTCATAATAGAGATTAGCAACAAATTCATCTTGATCAAATATATCACAATTATCATTGCAATCATTTTCACTAATGTGTAAAGTTTGTGAGGTAGAAGTACTTACTTCATCTTCAAGAGCCATAAGACAAGTGTTTGCAACCTCGGATTGATCGTTTTCTTCATTTTCACTTTCTTCTTGATTTGATGTGTATGTCAATCCTTCATGTGCAACTTCAAGTAATCTCCACATTTCATATGCGGAACTACAACCACTTACTCTATTGTATTCATCTAAATCAAGAGCACAACAAAGAATATTCATAGCAATAAAGTTTGAAGTCCTTTTCTTTTTATCCTCTTCATCAAACTCATTAAGAGTTTTCTCAACACTTCTTCCCTTTATAATCTTAGAGGGAACATAAGGACCATTTATAACAATATTCCATAAATCAAAATCAATGGAGGAAATATAAATATGAATTCTATCTTTCCATAAAGTGTAGTTATAGCCATTCAACAAAGGTGGTCTACTAGTAGAGTAACCCTCACTTATGATATTGTTGTCTATATGAGCCATAAGATCTTTACTTCTAGGTGATTAAACCTTAAACAAGAAGACCTGCTCTGATACCAATTGAAAAACCTAAGAGGGGGGGTGAATTAGGTTTTTATCCGATTTTTAAACCTAATTCAAAAAAAACACCTCTTTGACAACAAATATCAAACACTTGGTGTGCTAGTTGTGTGAGAAATAATGTGTTCAAGTAAAATGCAGAAATTAGAACAATGAACACAATGATTTATAGTGGTTCGGTTTATCCAACAAAACCTAATCCACTACCTTGAGTTACCTACTCAAGGATTTATCAAATCCCTTCACTAATCAAATAAATGAGATTACAAAAGAGGCTCACCCAATTCACCTTAGGGTTTTACAAATAACCTCTCAAACCAATCAAGGCTAACTCAACCCTTGAGTTTTACAACACAACCTTGATTATACAATAATCCCACCACTCTCCTTAGTGAATCCTAACACAACAATTCAATTCAAGGTTCACCCAAAGGTTTTACAAACAAACCTTGAATACAAAACAACCTACACAAGGCTCACCCTAACACTTAGGGTTTTATGCTACTTGCAACCTTGATACAATTACAATCAATAATAAAAGATAGAGAGTTTGATAGATATCACCTTAATGTGAAGATATATCAATTTGAATCACAATCACCTCTTTGAGTAATGGCTTGTCAAGATTGCTCAAAATACACCTTTGAATGTAAAAACCCTTCTTTAATGATTTTAACAAGATTGATGTTTTGAAAGGGTTTTGGAATGTTTCTAAGATGTTATAGGATCAAGATATACAATGTTTTTGCTCAAAAAATCTTCTTAGAAAGAATTCCAAAGGTTTTGGTATTTAAAGGTTTGTTCCCAACGGTCAAAAAAGAAGCTGTTGGAAACCCACTCAGGAAGTGCGGTCGACCGCAAATCAGACTTGGTCGTCCGCACCATCATCCTCAAGTTCACTGGACAACCACCGGATGATGATTTTTCATCCTCCGGTCGACCGGACTTCACCTGCGGTCGACCTCACTTCACCTGCGGTCGACCTCATGGTCGTCCACAAGTTGGCAGATGAACAAATTTGACAGCACATGCATCCACAAGATAAACTAACTTATGGACGATACCTGGACCACTTTAGGTCGACTGAAACATGTTCATTTGTGTATCAACAATACTCTAACACACAAATGATGATTTCAATCAACCATATAAGTTATGGTATCAATCCAACAAGAGTTTATGAACCATATAAGTTTTGAAATCAAGATGCATGGTTTTCGAAATACCAAAACATATTTTAACATAAAAAAACATTTTGAAATAACGTTTTAAATTCATAGAGCAACCTTTAGAAACCATTACTCAATTAGAGGTAGAACTAGAGATATCAAAATATATAACTCTAAGACTATACCTCTAGTTCCTATCTAATCCAATAAAAGCTAGTCTTCAAATCTTGATAGTCTTGACTTGTATACTTCCTTGAAGACTTGAAATCTTGTTGTTGCATGGATTAGATCATGAATCCAAAAACTCTATCACTTGTACAAATAAGACATTAGTCCTCATCAATGTTTGTCATTAATCAAAATTAAGACATTAAAAGCTTTAGGGCTTTCAATTAGACTCATTTTGTTAGGGATTCATGTCTAATCCTCTTTTTTTATTACTTCCATTAAAATTTTCATTTTTCAAGAATTTTGCATTATTAGTTTTAATAATTCTTGTAGAATGATCAGGCAATAAAACCGATAACCTTTTAATCTTTTTAGATAACCAATAAAGAAAGAACTAATTGTTCTTGAATCCAATTTCTTTTCATGTGTATTGTAAAGTCTAGCTTCAGCTGGACAACTCCAAATATGCATATGATTTAAATTAGATTTCCTATTAACCCATAATTCAAATGGTGTTTTAGAAACAACTTTTGCAGGAACCCTGCTTAATATATATATATACATGGTTGTCTTAATAGTTTCATTCTACAAAAATATTGAAAGTGTAGAGCCACTAATCATATTACAAGTTATATCCAACAATGTTCGATTACGTCTTTCAGCAACACCATTTTGTTGAAGTGTTCCTGACATTTTGTATTGGGCAATAATTTCATTTTCTTGAAGAAATCTAGCAAATGACCCTAAATTAATAACACATTTGTCATATTTGTCATAATATTCACCACCTCTATCAAATCTCACAACTTTAATTTTCTTATCTAAATGATTTTGCACTTCTGCCTTGAAAATTTTAAATATAATCAAGGCATCAAATGTTTCATTAATCATATAGATATAAACATAACATGAGAAATCATCAATAAATGTGATAAAATATTTGTCTCCACTTAAGCAAGAAAGAAAATGTCCAAAAATATATGTATTAATAACTTTAAGAATTCCAAAACTTATAGTGACAGTTTTCTTTGTACTTTTAGTTTGCTTGTCTTTAATGCAATCTATACAGGTACTAAAATCTGTGAAGTCTAGACTTTATAAAGTTTCATCATTTACAAGTCACTCGAGTCGATATTTAGAAATATGACCTGAGCGTTTATACCACAACATAGATGAAGTTTCATAATTATAATTTTTTTTGTGCCAACATTAACATTCAAATGCAGGATAATAAGGGAGTTAGAGAAAGAAGAATTAAGATTTAATTTATAAAAACCATCAGACAACACTTCACCACCAATCTCAACATTTTTATTGAAAATAACAAGTGATATATTCTTAAAATGAAAGGCATAACCAATCAAGTCTAAACAAGATAAAGAAACCAAATTTATAGAAAATTAAGATACATAAAAGGTGTCATGAAGGTCAAGAGAATAGCCAGAATCAAGAATAAATCTATAAGTTTCAATGGTTTCAACTTTTGACTTTTTTTGTTTCCCATTGTAAGAAATCCCTACAAGTTATTAGATACATGAATGATTGCACCAAAATCTAACCACTAAGTATTAGAAGGAACATTAACCAAATTGGTCTCAAACACACGTAAACGAAAGGAAATTATCTTTATTTGAAAATCAATTCTTTTGTTTCAAGCAATCTTTTTGCTTATGTCCCTTCTTCTTGCAAAAATAACATTGTATGTTAACATCACCATCAACAGATGCAATTTCACCTTGGTTTAAGACCCTTTGTCTTGGTATTTTTAAATCTATCACATTTATGAGAGAGCATATGAACTGCATGCAATCATTCTCTTTTCAATCTCTCCTCCTCTTACACACATATTGAAATGAATTTATTCATAGTCCACTTGTCCTTTTGTATATTATAAGTGATCTTGAATGGACCATACTCATGAGGAAGAGAATTGAGCACGTGGCACAAAAAATGACTCTGAAAAAGTCATTTCCAAAGTTCTAAGTTGTTCTGCCAAGTTATTTATTTCCAAAATGTATTCTCGCGCATCACTACTCCCATCATATTTCTTAGTAGTCAAAATAACCATAATCATACCTGACAATGCTTTGTCAGAAATTTTAAATTGATTTTCAATGAAAGCCATGAATTCTTTTGTCTTTGTGGATTCTGAAATTGATTTGCAAATATGTTTTGCAATTTTTTTGCTTCTAATAATCATCAAGCTTAGGTTGTTGAAATGTTCACATGTTTCAAATATTGTTTTGTCTACTTCAAAACTTTCAAAAGTGAGTTGTGGTAACTCATTAACCCTTAAGCACAAGTCCAAGTCTAAGAACCTTAAGGTGATAAGAACTTGGTCCTTACAATCTGAATAGTTTGTCTCATTCAACTCTCAAATGTTAAAAATGATGTTAGAGTAATTAATGAAAATTTACACAAGAAAAACCATAAGATTGCATATTAAGAGTAATTTAGTGCATCACCAAGTTTTTCTACCTTTGGGTTGAAAAGTTGACATGCTAGGGATTAACTCTAGAATAAGTAAGTAACAATTATTCACTTACAATCCAAAATTTACAAGATCCAAATGTTATATACCTTTGGTTAAATAACAAGTCTATCATAAAAATAATTATAGAAAATATATCACCTTTGGATAATACAAAATCTATAATTAATATAATGATAATGCTTATACAACTATCAATATTAGTTGATTTTTTTTATTTAAATTGAGCCACTTTGGTGACACAACCTTAGCAACCAAAACTCTATAGATAATGGTTGTATTAAACTCATCATAGCCAAACAATGCATCCATATGGTTGGAAATGTTTTTTGCTTCAATATTGAAATCAAAGAATATGATGCTTCAAAAAAGGTTTGTTAGTAGACCAAAAATCAAATCATCATATTAAAACTTAAAATAATGAAACACATTATAATATATATGATATACTTTTTAAACTGGTTAACAAAACTAATAAGAATCACCTTGAAATTCATAAATCAAATGTTTTTAAGAGTATGACTTCAACCATGGCTATAATACCACATGTTAGAAAAATAAAGAATCACTAGTCATACTCAAACATGAATAATATGATATAAAATATACTCACTTGTGCCTTGAGACATGATGAATAAGGATGATTATTTATATTCCCTCTTCTAACTCTCTTATATGTTTGAGTATAGTGATAAGATAACATACAACTAGATAGAGTGGAAGGAGGGACCAAATACCCTATTTATTGACAATAGAATGACATTTCCCATAGGTCATTTAGTAAGGCTCATTAATTCTTCCCCTTGTAATTTTTGTAATATATACAACTCATGTAACCCATGTAACTTACATCCATGTTCTAAGTTAGTGGGAAGTAGTAGTATTTAATTAAAAGAGTTACACTAAAGAGTTACTAACAGCCCTTAATTTAGGAGTTACAACTTTTGTAATAGTATTATAATTACAACTTGTTATAATTGAAGTATGTGTTACAAGACCTTTAGACAAATTCATAAAGGTCACATGAAGAACATATTCTAATAGATAGTTGACATCATAGATAATATCATAGACAATAACATTCTCAATTAATCCTTTTATGATGAATAAATTTTTATCCCTTTATTTATGATGATATTTTTTATCTTGAAATTGTAATATACCATAATCCTTATAAATAAAGACATTTGCAACATGATTTGGCATGAAATAAGAAGTTTAGGTAAATATTTTCACTTATATCTATATTCTTTTTCTCTATATTATCTTTTTGTTATATTCTCATCTTAAACTAGGTTAATTTATATTTTCAAACTTATTAGGAATATTATCAATTTTTGATCTTGTACTATTTTTTATTTTTAGTTCTGAATGATTATTTTATTTCAACTTTTAAGAGCCCTACACTATTTTAAATTTTTAGTTATGAGCCCTTATATTTTATTTCAATTTTTTATAATATAATATTTTTCCTATTTTTACTTATGATAATTTTTTTAATGAAAAGACACCTAAAATAATTGAAGGTGAAAGTTATCTTGGCAGAAAAAGAAGTTTTATTAATCGCAAGATTCATAATTAAAAATTAAAAATAATATTGGACTATGAAAAGTTGAAATAATATATTAATTAAATATAAATAAGACTCTTAAAAGTTGAAATAAAATTTAAGAACACATGAATAAAAATCGAAAATAGTTCAGAATTGAAAATCGATAATAATCTAACTTATTATATTTTAATTTTGACCCAATTAAATTCATAACGCGTTATTAACATGAGACTTTGACACATGACTTTTGATGCATCTACTATCTTTATAACCTAAAGTGCCATTTTTGCTCCTCTTTATTTTGCATTTTTGTTTCTGGTTTGAATTTTGGGTATGCAACCGACCCTGGCTACCTTCTTATTTCAGTTGTTCACCAGCACCAGGTAGGTTTCTTTTCCTTCGTTGTTCTTGATCATCGGCTTCTCTTGTTCTTTTAACTTCACTTGGGATTTTCCTAAGGTTTCGTGGAATTGATATTCTTTATGGGCCTTTTTGGGCTTTCATCTCTTGGGTTTAATTCTGTTATTGAACTTCTCTTTATTTTTCTAATTTTTTGAAACTTTAGTCCAAATTTTAATTTCCAACGAAAGTATATTAAATAAAAGTAATATTATTGTTCAAAATAAAAAAATTATAATACTAATTCAATTTTATCTCCTAAAATCTATAAAATTATAAAATATAGTTAAAATAAATAATTAAAAAATTAAAGTTCATTTAACCTTATTAATATAATAAATATAATTTAATGCCAAAATTAAATGGAAGTTGGGGAAATAAATATAAAAAATAGATTATATACTCCTTCCGTCCCACTAATATAATATAAGCTTGTTTCATCTTTTGTCAGTCCCATATTACCTAATTATCCCTATTTAACACGCTTTGTTATTGTAAACATGGAAATTTAATTTAATTGAATTTTCATAAATATTTTTGAATTAAATAAATGGCAAATAAATTTAGCCATTTAATTCAAATGTATCATCCAATAAAGTTATGACAAGTGTCTTGGATGACAATAGCTTGGCCAATGAAAATTAAATGAGTAAATTGGCCAATCAAATGTGTCTAGTCAATTATGAAGGAGATTTTGACCAATCAAGTTATTTTATAATTTATGAAATTTATCTTTTAAACATTAAGATAATTCCTGAATTATTTTAAATGGTCATCAATTATAACTCTTTACTCCTATAAATAGGAGGCTAGGGTCAAGGGCGAAGAAGGAGGAAATCTTCCAAGAGAAGCAGTGAAGCTCTGAAAAACAAAGCTCTCACCATTTTTCCCTCAAGTAAAATTTTCCAAATCAAATCCCGAGATTAAGCTTAAAGCAAGAGAAGAATCAGCGGGATTCTAGAGATTGTAACCACTTCTTTCAAATTAATATAATTTTATTTTGACATATTATTTCTCGTTTGATTTATTTTGCAGACGCAGATTTATTGTGTACAAATTTTGGCACGCCCAGTGGGACAATCTCTACCGCTCATCTCTTTTCATTAAATCAAAATACATATTTAATCAATGGCTCATAAAATTAGCAACAACAAGGCTACACTTGTTAAAGTTGCAATTGATGGGGTCAATCCTGACGTGATCATGTCGACAACTTACATGGGGCCCATTACACGAAGCTAAGGCAAGAGCTTTGTAGGAACAATCTGAAGAAAGACATGTTTTCAACTATGTTAATCCCATTTTCGATGCCACAAGCCCAGATCTTGAAGCGAATAAAAGAGTAGATGCGGTGATAGGGAAAAATCTCTCATTGTTAGATCAAAGTTCGAACTCCCAAAAATCAAAGCAATGGGAGGTTGAATCCACTACGGACTCTACATCTGTCATGCCTGTTATGATGGCAGATATTTCAACTGTAGAAGAGCAATTGGTAAATTTGACTAAGCTCGTTGAGGGTCTTACAAAACATTCGCAACAACAAGATTTTGTGATTGCTCAACTTTTGAATCAAATGAATAACACTGGAGAATCTAGTCAAGTTGCGCAAAAACGCAATGAAGAAGCTAACAATGATATTGCTTCTAAGCAAGGTGAAAAGCCTATTGAGTTTGGGGACATGGAAAAACAACCTCAAATTCATGAAAAATCTGAAACCATCAAAGAGGAAAATACCATCCAAGTTTCTTCAGATGGGTTAATTCCCATAAGTCAATTGAAAAACTTCATTGAAGGAACTATAAAAGATAAGTATGAAGGTGGTGTAAAATCCTCCATGGCATATGCAAAACCTTACAGCATGAGGATTGATAGCTTGAAAATGCCTGTTGGTTATCAACCCCCAAAGTTTCAACAATTTGATGGAAAGGGCAATCCCAAACAACATATTGCTCATTTTATTGAAACTTGCAATAATGCTGGAACATATGGTGATCTGTTGGTAAAACAATTTGTGAGATCCCTCAAGGGAAATGCGTTTGATTGGTATACCGATCTTACGTCGGGATCAATTGATAGCTGGGACCAACTTGAGAGTGAGTTCTTAAATCGTTTTTACAGTACTCGTCGAACTAGTGAGTATGCTCGAGTTGAGTCATGCTAAACAATGGAAGGAAGAACTGGTCATTGATTACATTAATCGATGGAGAAGTCTGAGTTTGGATTGCAGATATCGTTTGTCCGAAAGATCTGCAATCGAAATGTGTATTCAAGGTATGCATTGGGGCCTCCAATATATCTTGAAAGGAATTCAGCCAAGAACTTTTGAAGAATTAGCTACTCGTGCTCATGACATGGAATTAAGCATTTTAGCTCATGATGATCAAAGGTTGCCAGTTTCTGACCCTCAAAAGAATGAGAAACAAGATTTTAATAAGATAAACAAATCTTCTCTTAAACAGACAACAAAAGAGTACATGGCAACAGCTGCTGTACCTATCAAAATTTCACCTAAGGTGAGTAAGAAATTTAAAGAAAAGGTTGACTCTTTACCTAGTACAGCAAGACAAAAGCTGACGCTGAAGGACATGCAGTAGAAGCAATACCCATTCCTTGATTCTGATGTCTCTGAGATGTTTGATGACATGTTGAAAGCTGGTTTGATAGAACTTCCAGAAATGAAGCGACCAGAAGAGGCAGGACGAATCTCAGATCCAAATTACTGTAAGTATCATCGCCTTCTTGGTCACCCTATTGAAAAATGTTTTATATTCAAGGATAGAGTAATGGAGTTAGCTCGGAAAGGACTCATCTTACATGAAGAAGACAAAGCGACGTCAAATCAAACAAGTGTTGCTACTGATTTTCCTTCATCTCCAAATTCTAATGTATTTGTTCTCGATTCTAAAGATATTTTGTCTAAATGTTCATCTCCATCATTTGTTGTGATAAAGTTTGGACAACTTGATTCAATTAAATTTGAATTTGAAGATTCAAATGAATCTCATTGCAAGATGATTTCTGAAGTTGTTGATGACTGTAGCAAAGATGTTGATGTCATTTCAACAAAGAATGAAGATGAAGATGTTGTTTCTGACAGTTGGATAGTCGTTAAACGACAAAAGAGTGGCAGAGTTAAGAATCGCAAGCCAATTGAAAGAAGTAAGGTGGTGAAAAGGAAAACCCCTAAACCAAGAAAAGTTAAGTCTATGGGGCATGTTGAAAAGTTTGAAAAATTATATGTGACAAATCAACGGACACCTATTACACTGCGGGAATTCTTTCCGCAAAACTTCCTAGATGAAGTTGAGGTGGTGTCGTGCTTTGTTACTCATGAAGAAGACAATGGTAATGATGATAACCCATCTTCCGAGAAAACAAGCCAATATTTGTCAAATGTTGCTTCGTGCATGACTATAATCACTTTTGGCGATGATGATTTATTATTGGGATCAAAACCCCATAATAGACCACTTTTTGTGTCTGGATATGCACGTGAGAAAAAGATAAATAGGATATTACTCGATGGAGGTTCTGCCGTCAATATCATTCCTCTTCGCATTATTAAAGAACTGACAATCTCAACAGATCAGCTTTCTCAAAGTCGACTGATGATCCAAGGTTTCAATCAAGGAGGGCAAAGAGCTCTTGGCACTATCAGATTGGACTTGTTAATTGATGAAATGCAATCAAATACATTATTGCATGTTGTTGACTGTAAGACTTCCTATAACATTTTGTTGGGAAGGCCATGGCTTCATGATAATGGAGTTATACCATCAACACTTCATCAATGTTTCAAATATTTAAGCAATGGAGTTGTGAAGAAGGTCGTGGCAGATGACAAACCATTTACCGAAGCTGAATCTTACATTGCTAATGCCAAATTTTATCTTCATGAGAACGCCACCAAATTTTTGGAAGATCAAACATCTTCCTCAAAAGAATCTCAAAACAAGAACATTGTTTCTTCTGAAGAGAAAACATCTTTGAAGGAAGAAGTTAAAAATGCCAACAACTCTTTAGATGACACGCAAAAGCAAGATGATAACAAAAAGTCTGAGGCTGCTCATCTTTCTTCTTTGCAAAAGTCCAATGTCTTGCGTTACATTCCAAAGTCGATAAGGAAAGAAGGTCAAACACCATTTGTTGAGGTTAAAGAATTCAAGGACCTTACTGTCCCGTTGACCAAAATTGATAATGTGATACAAACAAAAACTATACTTCAAGGTTTTGTACAACCTGTGCAAGGGCTGAAATTAGAGCATGAAAATCTACCTACTACGAGAACCAAAGAGGGTTTTGATCCTAACGGCCTATAAATTGTTGGCTACGGATGGATATAATTCTCAAAGTCAAAATACTACTAGGAAAATTGCCTCTTAAAGTTTCTGGGTCAAAAGTTCATGGTTTAAATGAAACTCAAAAGATGTTAAGAGATAAAGGACATTATGTGGAGTCATCATGCGCTTGGTCTAGGGTACAAACAAAAACCTCCGGTGCGCATTTCAATAAAGCGAGCAAGTAACTGTTATATCTCTGTAGATGATCAAATTTCAACCGTGGGTCGCAAATCCGTGTTTGATCGATTGGGTCAAACGAATTCCTGTGTTTCGGTGTTTGAAAGATTGGGACCTCCAGTGAATAAATCAATTGATAAATCTATGTCGAAGAAGTTTAGAATTGCTAAAACTTCCAAACAAATTCACAAATATGACAAATGTTCTCAATTAGAAAATTGTGTAAATGAAGTGCACAGTATCATTCCATCTAGAATGAAAAGGAAGACTACACTTTTGGTAGAATGTGGCACGATGTTGAAAGCTAAACAACATACGATGAATACACACTAAACCAAGGGAAGAAAATGAAGAAAGTGTAGGTTCATCTTATCACATAAGTTTTGCTGATGAAGAGTCATGCGAAGAAGAAGATGCTAAGGATGCTCCCCCTGAACTTGAAGAAGGTATGCAGGCCACTGTAGACGAGTTGAAAGAGATCAACTTGGGAACTGAAGATGATAAACGTCCAATATATATAAGTGCCCTTCTATCACCTTCAAGAAGAAATTAAGTATGTTCAGTTATTGCAAGAGTTCAAAGATGTCTTTGCATGGACATACAAAGAGATGCCTGGTTTAGATCCAAAAGTTGCAGTTCATAACTTGGCTAGTTAAAAGAGGAGCAAAACCGGTAAAACAAACTTTGCGTCGTTTTCGACCAGAGTTGATTCCTTCAATTGAAGCAGAGGTAAATAAACTCATCGAAGCTGGGTTCATCCGTGAAGTCAAATACCCAACATGGATTTCAAGCATTGTGCCTGTGCGAAAGAAGAATGGCCAAATTCGAGTTTGTGTTGATTTTAGAGACTTGAATAATGCTTGTCCAAAGGATGATTTTCCACTTCCAATCACCTGAACTCATGGTTGATGCTACTACCGGACATGAGACATTATCTTTCATGGATGGTTCATCTGGATACAATCAAATACGAATGACGCCAAAAGATGAAGAAATGACTGCCTTCAGAACACCAAAAGGCATTTATTGTTACAAAGTAATGCCATTTGGTTTGAAGAATGCTGGAGCAACTTATCAAAGAGCAATGCAGAAAATCTTTGATGATATGCTTCATAAGCTAGTTGAGTGTTATGTTGATGATTTGGTAGTGAAATCCAGAAAATGAGAAGACCATATTAAAGATTTAAAAAGTGTATTTGAGCGTCTTCGTCGCTACCAATTGAAGATGAACCCTCTAAAATGTGCATTTGGAGTTACTTCTGGCAAATTCTTAGGCTTCATTGTGCGAAAACGAGGAATTGAAATTGATAAGGCAAAAGTGGATGCTATCCTCAAAATGCCCGAGCCACGCAATGTGCATGAAATAAGAAGTTTGCAAGGAAAACTAGCTTACTTGCGCCGATTCATTTCAAATCTTGCAGGTCGATGTCAACCATTTAGTCGATTGCTACGAAAAGATGTGCCATTTGAATGGGATGAAGCATGTAAAAATGCTTTCGAAAGCATTAAGTCATATTTGGTTAACCCTCCAATGTTAGCAGCACCTATTCCTGGCAAGCATTTGCTTCTTTACATTGCTGCACAAGACTGTTCTGTATGAGCTTTACTTGCTCAAGAAAATGAGAATGGTAGAGAAAATGCATTGTACTATCTAAGTAGAATGATGACTCCAAATAAGTTGAATTATTCTCCAATTGAGAAATTGTGCTTAGCTCTTATATTTGCCATACAGAAGTTGAAGCATTACTTTCAAGCTCATATAGTGAAACTTATCTCAAAAGCAAATCCAATCAAATATGTGATGAGCAAGCCTGTGTTGTCTGATCGTTTGGCAAGGTGATATCTGCAATTGCAACAGTTTGAAATTGTTAACATTCCTCAAAAAGCTGTAAAAGGACAAATCTTAGCTAATTTCCTTGCTGATCATCCTATACCAACAGAATGGAAGTTAACTGATGACCTACCTGATGAGAATGTCCTCTTAGTCGAAATTTTACCTCCATGGAAAATGTATTTCGATGGAGCTGCTCATGCAAATGGTGCTGGTGCCGGGGTAGTTTTCATAACCTCTGAAGGAGATGTGTTACCATACTCTTTTACTTTAACTCAACAATGTTCAAATAATGTTGCCGAATATCAAGCACTAATTCCTGGGTTAGAAATGGCGGTTGACATGAAGCAACTACAATTGCAAATTTATGGAGATTTAAAATTAGTCATCAATCAACTTCTTGACATTTATGAAGTGAAAAAGCCTGAACTATTCCCATACTATAAGTATGCAAGAATGATGATTGGATGGCTCGGTGATGTACATCTCGAGCATATATTACGAGGTGAAAATCGACAAGCTGATGCGTTAGCTAAACTTGCTTCTACTCTTTCATTGCCAGAACCAACAACACAAATATCAGTATGTCAAAGTTGGGTTGTACCCCCATTGTTTGAAGATGAGGATGATGATGAAGGTATGCAAAAAAAAAGAGATAAAAACAAAGCAGAATACGTAAATGCTATCTCTACTTACTTTGTTGGGGAAGATGATTGGCGTCAGCCAATTATAGATTACTTAAGCTATGGTATCCTACCCGAAGAGGCTAAAAGGAAAAGTGATATACGTCGACGTGCTCCTAGATTTGTTTATTTTAAGCAAACACTTTATCGACGTTCTTTTGAAGGGGTACTGTTACTGGTGCTTGGGAAATGATGAAGCTAGACAAGCACTTGAGGAAGTCCATTCTGGAATATGTGGAGCTCATCAATCTGGGCCAAAATTGCATTTTCATATTAAAAGAATGGGATATTATTGGCCTACGATGGTGAAGAGACTGTCTGGATTATGCTCGCAAGTGCCAAGCTTGCCAATTCCATGCAAACTATATCCACCAACCTCCTGAACCACTTCATCCAACTGTTGCTTCTTGGCCCTTTGATGCATGGGGACTTGATATTGTCGGACCATTGCCGAAGTCTTCTGCTGGACATGTGTTTATCTTAGCAGCGACAGATTACTTCTCGAAATGGGCTGAAGCTGTTTCGTTAAGAGAGGTGAAAAAGGAAAATGTTGTTGACTTTATTCGAGTGAATATCATTTTTCGTTATGGTGTACCAAGATATATCATTACAGACAATGGGAAGCCTTTCTGCAATAGTTTGATGAAGAAGCTTTGTGAAAAGTTTAATTTTAAACAATACAATTCTTCAATGTATTATGCTGCTGCTAATGGCTTAGCGGAGGCTTTTAACAAAACGCTGTGTAATTTGTTGAAGAAAGTCATTGATAAGTCAAAGAAAGATTGGCATCTCAAAATTGGAGAAGCTTTGTGGGCGTACCGCACTACGTTCCGCACTCCTACTCAAGCAACACCTTATGCGTTAGTATATGGTGTCAAAGCTGTTCTTCCATTGGAACGTCAAATTCCTTCTTTAAGGATAGCAATTCAAGAAGGGCTCACTGAAGAAGAAAATGCTCGTTTACGTCTTGAAGAGTTGGAAGCTCTTGACGAAAGAAGATTAGAGACTCAACAACGCTTAGAATGTTATCAAGCTCGTCTATCAAATACATTTAATAAGAAAGTTCGTCCACGTTCTTTTCAAGTTGGTGAAATGGTTCTTGCTGTTAGACGACCAATTATTTTTCCCCAAAAGATAAAGAAGTTTGCTGCGAAATGGGACGGACCGTATGTGATTCAAGAAGTTTATTCAAATGGTGCTTATAAACTTGTTGACAAAGATGGTTTGAAGATTGGCCCTATCAACGGGAAGTACTTGAAGCGTTATTACGCATAAAAATCTCTAAAAAAAAAAAGCTCCTTGACGTATGAGCTTAAACTGCATGTTACTCCTTAATATGGGTTAAAAATGTCTACAAATAAATAAAAAAAATGAAATGAAGACTCCTGACCCGTACGAGGATAAACTATGGACGACAACCACTAAAGGTGTTGTATGTGATTAAACTGCTAAAACATCCCAATAAGTCTAAGTTGGTAAAAATGGATGCTCCTAGCCCGCAAGAGCATAAAATGTGAACGGCAAAATCTCTCAAATTTTGAACTACGTTTGACTTGATTCCTTTTTGGGATATGTAGGCAGCTCGGAAGGAAACTTCTGAGTTCAGTTATAACAACACAAATTCATATTCTTTTCTTAAAATAAAAAAAAAAAGAAAAAGATTTAGAGATTTTATTGAGTTAACTTTAAATCACATGAAACAAATTGCATAACATTTTATCAAGTAGATTGGAATAATAAATTTTATTTGACAAAACAAAAAAAAATTGAGGAATCAAAGTGTTGCTTTATTGATATATATATATAAAAAAATACATCTATTAATAAGAAAATGGACAATGAATTTGATCAAACAATGAACTTATAATCTATGAGTTCTTATTTCATTGCTAAAAGTGTTCGTTTCTTTGTCTCCAAGTCCTGCATGATTTCATCAGATTGGAAAGGAGTGTTCTCTATGGTGACAATTTCTTCCTTCTTTAAAGATAAATCAACTTGAACCTTCTTCAATTCCTCTTGGTCTTTTTGGATACATGCACAGATTTCTTGTTGACGTCTTTTCAACTCTTGCAACTCTGTTTGCATGCTATTGATGTTTGTGCTTATGGTTTGATCTTTTATCTTGATTTCTTCAAATTGTTTTTTGGCCGTAGAAAGTGATTGAAGATATGTCTCTTGAGATATCATATTGCACGTTGCAGATCTCGAAGTATTATATTCATGAGCTTCTTTAAAAAGATTAGACAAATGGGCTTCTAAAAAAGAAATATCAATTTTGTCCATTTTCTTTATCTCTTTGAAGATTGTAGTAACTCCTTCTTCAAATGATGAGATTGATTCAATTGGGATGCGAGAAAGTTTGTTGCAGATATTATCCCACATAAGTTGAACACATTGGAGTTGCCAATTTCTTACGATGTCATGAAACTCAGAAACTACTACAGAAGTATCTTCATTTTGTGGAGACTTCTCATTATTCATCAAAGAATGTTGTGGAAGGCCTGCCTGAATTGAATTATTCAATTCCTCATTTTCATCTTGAGCAAAACTTTCACCATAAATCATGTCAACAACTTCATTCTCACATACGTCAGTGTTGAGCAAGTCATCCGTCACTTCATCATTGAATGAAACAACATTATCAACTCTAGAAGAATTTTCAAGTTCGGCCAACTAAAAAAAAAAAGAAGAAGCCATGATTAAAAGAAATTATTTTAATAAATGTTTAAATATGAAAGACGATATTGCAAAACTTGCATGGCTGGCTAGATGTTGTGGCGACATAGTTGAACTTGGAACGTCTTTCAAAAAGCCAGAAGGAAGAATTTCAGTATTTGAATCTTTCTTTTTCTTCAAAGGACGATTCCAAGGACGGTCTCGATCTTCATCACTAATTGTGCCACTTGCACTAGATTCATGATCAGCATGTGCATCATCTGGAGTATGAATTGTAGTAATATTTGATTTAAGCTTTGTTGCGGGGATACGAAGTACGGTCCTGCATTTTTGAGTAATGACATTTGAAGTAGTCTCAATTTCAGCAGACTCGCAATTGTTCACAGAAGATGAAGCTGTTAGAAGTTTTCCCTTGGTGTCATATGATCTAGAATACCACCATTCTTTATATTTCTTAGTGGAAAAAGATAATTTTGATTTTGATGGTATAACTATTCTGGATCGTGTTCTGACCCGAATAAATGATCTCCACAATTGAACGACATTCTCCAATGTGTGAGAAAACTTCTTATTCAAAATGCCAGGAACTTCTTGACAAAAGCCAAATTGTCTGCAAAATCTATGTGGACTATAAGGTCCAATCAAATAAAAGTTATTTTGACGAAGAGTCAGAAAACTCGAACGAAGGCCAATCAAATAATTAAACCAAGATGGGTGAATGCTTCTTCCATTATCGAAAAAATGACTTTCTTCTTCCCTTGTAGAACAAAAAGTTTCAAAGGATGGGTCTATATTTTGGAAGATATTTATCACATCAGATGCAGAAAAATATTTAGCCATACTTTCTCCATGATATTTAGTCATTCTAGCAGCAAGGTTCAATACAATATGGTTATAGTGTGTACCAAAGTGTTGGGCAATCCATGCATAGACATAGTGAATAGGAAACATGGCTCTGCAGTCTGACAATTTTGATGAATGAACAACTTTGTTGAGACCATTGTAAATACTTGCAAGAACTGGTATTGCAAGCGAGAATTCTTGTCCACTCACCATGAAACTTGCAACTTTGAAAACACTTGGACGAATACAATCAATTTCTTTTCCAGGAAGAACAAATTTACATATCCAACAAGATAAAAGGGCAGCTACATATGTTTCTCCCTGCATATTTTTCGGGACATCAAGAATTTCAAATGGTTCTTTAGCTCCTTTAAAGGGAGGCAAAGACTTCTCTAGATCAACACGTCCATCTAGATTGTGAGTCTCATTTGGCATGGAATGAGAATTATTATTTGGTTTTCTTTGAGGCGGTGCTTTATATTTGTTTGGTCCTTTAAACCAAAATTTAATCCACTTTTCAAAAGAAACATCATATGGGTCGCCATTTGCAAGAATGCTAAAAGCGAAAAAAATGAACTTACAGCTTTGAGGAATCTCGTGTTTTCCATTAGAATTCACCATATTAAGTTCTTTTGCAGAAGGGATAACCTCATCATAAAAAAAGCCACGAATGGGTAAACCGCCAAGCATATGTAAATCCCAAAGGAAATAAATAATTCACCAATGAGAGCATGCAAAGTGTTTGTTGAAGGACACCAAAGGTTGCAAAAAGCGCGCATCACATCTTTATTGCAGTCATATGTAAATAAAGATGCATAAACGACATCTCGAATCTTTGTTTTATTAAGGACATCTTTGTGTTTTGCAAGAACATCTTCAACCCACTCCCAATAATTTTTGGTATAGTAAGTCTCACCAAAATTAGAAGAAGGAGTATCCCAAGAATTCTTATCTTCATTACAAGTGCTAAAAGGAAGGTCGAACTTGTTGGAATCTGCTTTAGATTCATGCGTAGTAGTCAATAAAAGTTGAAATTCTCGGGATGATAAAGTTGAGCACGAATCAATTACTTCTTTAACATAAGTAGAAGACCATTTAAGAAGATGAAGATTTGCCTGAAGAGGAAGATAATTCACTTTCAAAGACCCAAAAGATGTCGGATGCACATCTAAAGATAAAGGCTTTAAACGAGATCCGTCACAATTGTCAGCAATGAAGATTTGACGGTTTGGCTTGTCAAGGTCTTTGATCTCCATGGTATCAAACTGTTGAATCTTTTCGGAGCCAATAGTGGCTAAGTTTTTCGGAGGTAATAATGGCTAGGTTTGATCAATATCAAACTGTTGAAAGACGAAAATTAATTCGAAGATCCAAGTTGAAATCTTGAATAATTGTTCTAAAAAAAAAAAAAGTCAGCTCAAGATTTAAAATAAAATTAAAAAAAAATTTTACGCTAAAAGAAGCTATGAGAAATTGGTCGTTGAGCATCGGTGATTATGTTCCAAAGCATGCTTGGTGATTGACAAACGACATGCTTATGATTTGTGGTCATAAAGCTTCAATACAATTTGATCTTCATGCTATTGAGAATATACAACAACTATGACCTATAACTACGGTTGGACAACGAAGAAAGGGGACTTAAATTGCTAAGTACCTTTGGAATTTGTCTACTTTATGGAGCTCTGAAAATAGGCTTTGATTGATGATATAAAATTGTGCAGATATTATGTCCTTTATATAAAAGCAGGGAAGAATTACATTCCAATTATAATTAGAATTGGAATGAGTTAGTTTTTTTAAAAAAATAATAAATAAAGAACTTCTATTTTAATCCTTTAAGGTGGAGGAATTTTTATTCCAGCTTGTACAAGGAGATAAAATTGAAGAAGGATACAAGAGCACAATTTATTTGATGAGAGGATTACCCTATTCAAAAGGGATAATAGTATAGTAGATAGATAAAAAAAAAATCTGGCGAATGGTTGTAGAGATCTCAGCAAGATATGATGAAGATCAATATTAGATTGGAATATTTTCACATGAAGATTTGAAGTTCTAATCCAATATGAAAAATACATGGGTCATATGTATTCTAGTTTTAATAGAACTAGAATAAATTTTAACTCATGAAGATTTCTGGTAAAATCCAACAACCAGAAAGTTAGAATGGAAATTGGAAAGCTCAAGGAAGTTATCTTTGAGAAATAAATAAATTCCAATTATGGTTAAAAAAAATAGTACTCAAATTGGATGAAAAAAAAAAAAAGCTTGGCATGACAATATTAAATTGATGTCTCATGAATAAATCAGAAGTTTGATATGAAAGTGCTTTAATCTTTGATATAGTCAAAGTATATATGCAGTGGGATTGCAAAAAAAAAAAAAAAACGTGGGACTAGTTCCTATAATATTTCTTGCATCCAACTTTGGAGTATGACCAAACTCCAAAAACGAAAATAATTGAATTTGGAGTTATGTGGGCTTGCAAGATACACAAACATGTATTTGGATTTAATTCCAATTACATTCAAATTATATTTTATGGAAAATCTTCAATTATAAAGATTTCATGTAATATTATGTGAATCTTTAATTATAATTGGAATGGGAAATAGTCAAGTGTTTCATGTGAGATCTATTTTCCATAAAATCCTACAAGAATAGGAAAGGTTACATAATTTCTTTCCAATTTTTACAAGATTGGAACCTTCTAAAATCCTTATTGGATTTTTTTAGGATAAATTAATGATGTCCTATTTTAAAGAAGGATTTAAAGCCTTATGGTTCAAGATAAATTATTTTATTTTGGACATTATCCATTCTAGACATCTATTTGGGTTAGCCCATATATACAAATGAAATATTGGTGATCAAGATTAAAAGTCCAATTAAATTTTGGACCCTGTTCACTCCAACACTCCTTCGGACTCGTTCACGAACACGTTCCAAAGAGGGCAATTTGTAAACAAGGAAATTTAATTTAATTGAATTTTCATAAATATTTTTGAATTAAATAAATGGCAAATAAATTTAGCTATTTAATTCAAATGTATCATCCAATAAAGTTATGACAAGTGTCTTGGATGACAATAGCTTGGCCAATGAAAATTAAATGAGTAAATTGGCCAATCAAATGTGTCTAGTCAATTATGAAGGAGATTTTGACCAATCAAGTTATTTTATAATTTATGAAATTTATCTTTTAAACATTAAAATAATTCCTGAATTATTTTAAATGATCATCAATTATAACTCTTTACTCCTATAAATAGGACGCTAGGGTCAAGGGCGAAGAAGGAGGATTTTTCCCTCAAGTAAAATTTTTCAAATCAAATCCCGAGATTAAGCTTAAAGCAAGAGAAGAATCAGCGGGATTCTAGAGATTGTAACCATTTCTTTTCAAATTAATATAATTTTATTTTGACATATTATTTCTCGTTTGATTTATTTTGCAGACGCAGATTTATTGTGTACAGTTATTATAAAATTTATTTTCAAACTATTGAAATAATATATATTAAGTTAATAATTTAACTTTTCAAAGATTAGTATACAATTTTTCATGCACTTTTAAATCAAATTTGTACACATTTTCAAACAATTAAATTTAAATTTGATCAAATTTTTAGCAAGGTGAAAAAGTAAAATAGAAAGAATAAGAAAATATTTTACAATCTAAACAACATTAATTTTTTTTTAATTTGTGTGAAAAATTTAACTTAGTGGAAGAGACGTAGTAATTATGGAGAAAGAGCAAAATAGAAAAATGGAAAATGAAGAGACAAAAACCTTTCATCCCCTATGAACGAACAGACATTGAATAGAAAAACTAAAGATTGAATATGAAACCGAAAAAAAAAATGAATATGAAGAGAAATACAACTCTTTGTGTTTATTTCCTCGATCATTATATAACTGCGTATATAAATAAAAAAATTTAGTCGTGTATATTAAGATCAATTGAATACTTTGGAAATGGAATTCAAAACTCTGTATTCAAATAGAAACTGAAAAGATTTCTTGGATTCATGCATGATGGTTGAGTTTACAAGAAAAGCTTGTAATCTCAAAGATAGATCATTCATTTTCATCTTATCAAACAAGCAGCGACTTTATTCATTCCAAATTAATAAAGTTGTTTGACTTTTAATATTGATTAAAAAAATATAAATAATATTATTAAGAATGTATATTTTTATAAAAATATTTTTAAAATACCCTTATAATTTATTATTTTAAAGGGAATTGAATATAATTTTTTAAAATACAAACCGTCTTATTTTGAAAATATATATTTTAATCCGCTAACAAAATACATATAAATGGTCTATAATTTGGGAGAAACCATTTGCTTTAATGTACCACAAGGAACCCTTTCTAAAGGGAATTGAATATAATTTTTTAAAATACAAACCGTCTTATTTTGAAAATATATATTTTAATCCGCTAACAAAATACATATAAATGGTCTATAATTTGGAAGAAACCATTTGCTTTAATGTACCACAAGGAACTCTTTCTAAAGGGAATTGAATATAATTTTTTAAAATACAAACCATCTTATTTTGAAAATATATATTTTAATCTCCTAACAAAAGACATATAAATGGTCTATAATTTGGGAGAAACCATTTGCTTTAATGTACCACGAGGAACCCTTATAAATTCTTGCAGTTTCCTTAATTCCTTCAACAGAATCTGCTCGGTCATTTGAAATTATGGGTGGAAAAGTTGGCAATTCTGGAGGCAGCGGTGGAGAAGGAGGTGGTGGTGGAGGTGGATCAAAAAGGTACGGGAGGGAGGTGGCGGTAGAGGTGGAGGTGGTGATATAAAAAGCCCCTGGAGGAGGTGGTGCATATATCTCCAGAGATAAGGGACCCAAAAGGCTACTACTGATCCAATTTGCATGAGAATAATCATAAAGAGCAAATGAAATTACTTAGTTTGAACTTCTGAATATGGCTGCTGTAGCCTCTACTTACTATAATACTAAATAGAAAAAAAGTTGCTTGCTGCTAAAATATTTTTATTATCTTTGTTTGGAATTTTTTAGAACATTTCTTGATAATGAACAAATATTATGGACCTATGGATGGATTCAAGCCTAAATTGAGTGCAATAAGGACCATTAATTTTGATAGTATGAAGAGAGAGCAAAGCTAGTTGAATAACCATAACCATAATTGCAGATACAGCTTTGGATTAAAGATCCAAATGAAAGTAGAGCCATTCTAACCATAATTTGTAGTAAAGAAAAAACCATTGAGGATTGTAACACAGAAACTAAATTCACTAATTGCAAGTTCCAAATGTAATTTGATATTTGTTTTTTAAACTTGAAGACTAAAAAGGAAAGAGGAATTTTTTCATAATATTCTGCGAAAGTCAGGAGATGGAAGTTTTTGCCACTCATGAAGTTGGAAAGTAAACTGAATGAATGTGTAACAACTACAAATACATCTAAAATTTTAAAATTATCCTTTTCCGTACTTAATTGTATAATATATTTTTTAAAATTATCTTTCTTGGTACTTAATTGTATAATAAATCAGTATTTTACTTATGCGATAGTACAATTTTTATTTTTAAAATATAATATATATCATTTGTGATTTATAATTAAATACTATATTTATCTTATGTCATTGACATGTTGATACAACTACTTAAATTTGCCTCACATTTAAAAAGCTTTCCTATTTTTGCTAGTCATGTGTTTGATAGAGATGAATGCCTATTTTGTGAATGATGTACCTAATGTGAATACTTTTATTAATACTTTTATTAAGTATAACTAAGGTGTGATTTTTTCATGTAGCTCTGTTGACTCAATAACACAATGTGGTTTATTTTGTGGTCTCACCTTTAATTTTGTGAGAAGGTTGATGATACCTTGATCTTTTGACAAAGACAATTGTCATACAACTATTTATTTATTTAAATTTTTAATGTTTCTAAAAATATTTTCCTCTAGTTCTTTGTTGACTCAATAACATGTGTGTTTATTGTGTTGTCTCATGATTCAATTTGAGCAATTTCCATACAACTATTTTATATTTTTATTTATTTTTCATGTTTCTAAAAAACCTCCCATGACAAATTTCCTTATGAGAGGAAATGAGAAAGTATTTATTACATGTTAATTTTTAATATACGTCATTCATTCGTCAATTTTTATAAGAGTTTTTAAGAAATATTATAGAAATTAATGAATTATTTTATTTTCTATTGTCTCTTTATTTATTATACTTATAATAAATAGTATTTTTTTTCTCTCTTTTAAGGAATATTTATTGTATTTATAACAAATAATAATGTAATAATTTTTTCTCTCTATCAAGGAGTATTTATTGTAGTTGGAACAAAGAGAAAATAATAGAGATAAAATAGTCTATAATAAATAAAATAACTATAAAAGGTAATAGTAAAATATATTATATTTAGGGATAATTAATTTTATTTGTTGCATCTTATAAAAGGGATATAAATTATTATGTAAAATGGAACGGTTTCTAAAGTGCATAACTGATTGAAGATAAAATTAGTATTTCATATTAATATATAAATATAATACTTTTTTTCAGAAGAGGTACTTTCATTGTAATAAAAAAATATTTTTTATTTAATTAATTTTTTTAATACTGAAAAGTTACTCTATGAACTTAAAATGTTATTTCAAAATGTTTTTAATATATTAAAATATGTTTTGATATTTCGAAAACCATGCATTGTGATTTCAAAACTTAAATGGTTCATAAATTATTGTTGGATTGATATAATAACTTATATGATTGATTGAAATCATCATTTGTGTATTAGAGTATTGTTGATATACAAATGAACATGTTTCAGTTGATCTAAAGTGGTACAGGTATCATCCACAAGTTAGTTTATTTTGTGAATGCATGTGCTGCCAAATTTGTTCACCCGTCAATTTGTGAACCATTATGAGGTCGACCGCAGAATAAAAATCATCATTCGAGGTTGTCCATTGAGTTTGCGGATGATGGTGCGAACGACCAGTCTGATATACAGTCGACCGCACTTCTTTTGAAATCTCATTTATTTGATTAGTAAAGGAATTTGATAAATCATTCAATAGGTAAATCAATGTAGTGGATTATATTTTGTTGGATAAAACGAATATTTCTCTAACTATTATTTATACATATTATTTATAAACACATATTTTTTTTCAGAACATGTTTTTGTAAAAAATATTAAAATATTTTTATGATTTTCTATAATATTACTATCTTATGTTATCATTCATAAAACATGTATTTATTTGTTATTACAAAAAAACATTCTTTTGGAATTGAGATTAAGTAAATTATCAATTTAGATATATTTTAATCATCTTTTCAAGTGGGGAAAAATATCTGAATGAAAAAAAATTAATGTTGTGCACTTAACATGAATATAATAATTTAATTGTTTTTTAAATTTTTAAGAAGTGCAAACATTTTTATTAAAAAAACAAATGTTTTTCCTGCAATTTTCTTTTTTAAAAAAGGGTTTTTCCTGCGAGTTAGTGAAGCCCTTTCTTTGGGCTAGTGATTATAAACGTCAAAGGCTGATTTTGTTTTTTTTCTGGGCTAATATAATAAGAAAAAGGAATAAAATCCTAAGAGCCCAAAATCACAAAAAAAAAAAAAAAAAATAATTGGACAATCCGCCCCTTGTAGGCTGTAGCCCCTCAGAGTCCAAACCAAACCAAACAAAACCTTCCTTTCCCATTCTCCGTTCTCCTCACCTCCTTTCTCATCCCTTATCCTCTCCTCTCCTCTCCTCTTCCTTCCTCCCTTCCTTAAACCCTTCTCTTCACACCCACAACACAGAGTGCAGAAATGTCTTGTGCAACCAAACCCATATGCAATTCTTTGTCAATGGCAACAAACAGTTATTGCCTAGTTTCACTTCCATCACTCTCTTCCTCTGCAGCAACAAACAGTAACAAGACTTCAATTTCTAACACTTATCTTTCACTTCCTTCAAAACCCATAAAGCTTCGTCTTTCTTGTTCCCATTCTTACTCTTCTTCACCATTTCTGACTTCCTTGTTGTCCCTTAAGAAAACAAGGGCATCCCAATTTTCTGGTCTGGTGTCTGTCATTGCTGCTCAGCAAGAAGAGGATAACACCATAGTTCTTGAACAGGAAGAAGGAGGAGAAGAAGAGGGGTTTCAAGGAGAGTTTGAATTTGGAAGCAGTGACCAGTCTGAAGGTGAATTTGATGGAGGGGATGTTATTGAGGCTGTTGGAGATGCTGGGGAAAGTGATGGTTTTGTTGAGGCTGAGGGAGAGGAGGAATATCAAGAACCACCTGAGGGTGCGAAATTGTTTGTTGGAAACTTGCCATATGATGTGGATAGTGAAAAGCTTGCTCACCTTTTTGAGCAAGCTGGAGTTGTTGAAATTGCAGAGGTAATTAACCTTTTTTTAGAGAAAGAGTTTGATTTTTTTTTTTTTGTTCTAGCTTGGAAATCATTAAATTCTTTTCTTGTGGCGAAGGATTTGAAACTTTGGGGGATTCTGACACGTGACTTGTGGCGATTTTTCAGGTTATTTACAATAGGGATACTGATCAAAGTCGCGGATTTGGATTTGTGACAATGAGTACTGTGGAGGAAGCTGAGCAAGCTGTGGAGAATTTCAACCGCTATGTGAGTTTTTATACTCCTATTTCTCTGTGTTTATGTTGCTTATGTGTTTGCTGCATATTGAATTTGGAAAGGCAATGGTCTTTGTTTTTTTTTGTTTTTGGGATTCATTATATGCATTCTGCTAGAGAAATGTGCATGTCTGATTGTCAAAAGAAGATAAGAGAGTTTTAGGGATGCAATGATTGTAAGTTCCATTACCTAATGTGACTATTGAAAGAAGGGAGTAAACCAAATAATATGCTCTGAGTGAATAAATTTCCAGTTATAATTTCTAGGTTTCGTTTTAAAGCTGATTGCTTTCGACAAAAGTAAAAAATTTGAGCAACAAAATTGAAGTAAGATCTATCTTTTACCAATTGAAATGAAAAAGCACAAGGATTACCAATTTTAGTTCATGCACAAAGGTATTTACTGTGCCATTCCTATATGGAGAATGAAAGAGGCAGTAACCATGATAACCTTTCCTATCTTTTGAGTACCCTAACAAGAAACTGTTGTTACATTCTTGTATATGCTTTTCTCGGTATCTTTATGTGGTAATAGAGGTTGAACTATTGCCTCAAGGAAGAAAGAGAAGAACGGAGATTGGAAGTGAACAGTTATGCGGGCCTTTTGAAAGCACTCCTTAATGCTCTAGAGATATGAAATATGAAAACTAAATTCCATTTTTTTTTTCTCGCTTGAACAACACTTTGCTTTCTATAGAGGTAGAACTAGTAGAGAGATTCCTCCAACTTGACAACTTTGCTAGGAGCTACACCTTAGCCATCTCTTTCTTTCATTCTCTGGTTCTGCCTAAAATGTTCAGCTGAAAATAGATAATGGTCAATAAAGCTTGATTCTCTTTGTGGCTTTGAAAACTTATTTTGTACTTGCTCAGAACAGTCATATACAATAGCCAGTGAAGCCTTGCTTTATATCTCAGTTACAATTGCTTCTCATAATACTGGTTTGATGTTTATCCTTCACCTGGTGATAGAATTCCATTTAATTGGAGTGCCATTGTCATTATAGGTAGGTCCAGATATTAAATAGTATGAACTGTTCTGTGTCTTTCCCAATCTGCATCTTGGAGATGTGTCACATGGTATTTTGTTCCTATTGTGATTATACAGTTATGTTTTGTTGATATCTATTGTCTCTTATTTAAGTCTATATATAATTTCTTCTATCTTGTGGGCCTATCACAACTCTTCTTATAAATATAGATGTTCCATGAAGATGTACTGGCTAGTTGCATACTAGTTACCTAGAATTTAGCTGGGCAATGCTTATGGCACACGTATTTTTTTTTTATAAGATTTACCATATTGTCACAATTTTTTTTGCCATTGGAATTTGAGAAAGTAGTTATTTTGTGGCTTTCCTTCAGTTTTATTTTCTCATGAAACATACAATGTATCTGGGGCATGCTTGATTGATGCATCATGATTACTCTCTCAGTTTGTGGTGCGAAGATTTTAGGAACTAATTAGTGCATGTTCTTTTTTGTTGGAGCTTTTTTTAAGTTACTGGAAATAGTACTTTTTAGAACAAACTGTTTTAAACACTACTATTTTTATTTTTAATAGGATCAATAAGCTAAAATTATTTTGAAAAGCATTTCTTGGGTATCCTTTCCAAAAATAGCTTTTTTAAGTTAAAAAGGGAGTGAAAAGCAACTGAGGAAGCTCAAAACAGCATTTAGTTGGAAAAAAAAACATATGACCATATTCTTGCCTACTACACATAGATAATAATTATGATATTGACATGAGAAGAGATCCACGGCTTCCTGAGATGATATGGTTGTTCTGTTGTTTTGTTTGCTTCAGCACAGTGGCTGTGGAAAATCAGATTGCTGGTGATGAGTGTAGAAATAGAAACAGTTTGTGATCATTGCATTCTCTGTCAAGAGATGACCTACAGATCTTTTTTCTCTGTGATATGATGAAGGCATAAAATAAGTCTTAATTTGTTGAATGTAAACTCATTGGTAAGCTCAAGGATGAAAAAATCGTGAGTAACAAATGTTAAGTACTGTTTTTCCTGTATTTTCATTTTCAAAGTTAATCATCAGAGACGCTTGTATGACAACTGAAAAGGTACTTAAATGCATTTCATCGAGTATAAATGTGTGCATGCATGAAGTAGAATTCAAGTGGGACTTATGCTGCTATGATTTCATTTCCCTGAGATGGTGGCATTAGTCTTTGATTTATCTTTTCTGCTTTCAGAAGGAACCTCTTCATTTTCCTTTTAGAATAGCATGATTAATATGCTGATGTAGTAGTAAAACAGATGACGATTGTTCTCTGCATTTTGAGGAATGTCTTTCGAGACAAGTTTGTTCACCTTTCCTGCACTTATTTCAATGTCATCATGACCCTAAATGACTTCTCGACAAGATTGCAATAGATGTATGAATGCCGACAATCTTTAAATAATGACCTTAAGACAACTGAATTTTTTTTTACAAACCAAAATTGTGTTTGTTAAGTCTTAAACTGCTCTCTGCACCACCTCCCAAGGGGTTTGCAATAAAAGTGATAAAATTAGTGTTTGGTGTTAGCCTATGAATTCAAATTGCTGGGTCACATTATGGAACATGATATGATTATTATGCCTACTAAGTATTTTAATCTAACTGCCTGTCCTTATTTTGAGAATTGGGCTCATCTTTTGCTTGCGTAATTGATGCACAAAAGAAGTTCCTTTTTAGCTTTTGTGTACCCAAGAAATAGCAAATATAACATCTTTAACTGGATGCAATATAGAGCTAAATTGGTTGAATGGGACTTTGAAAGTTGAAAAATTCTTCGGCAGGACTTTATCTAATTTTACTCTTCCTTTTCCCTGGATTTGAACGTTTAGAAGGAGTGCTGGAATAATCGAGTCATATTTTATGAAGTTACCTGAAGCAGATTAGCTCAACTTTTTCTTCTCTGCTGCATAACCGAAAGAGTACTACTACTAATCAGTGCCTCAGAAAAGAAGCCTTAAAAGGTTTACTGTATTGACCATCTCCTTAATAAGTAGGTTGGAATGTGTGACGTCAAGGTTCTCTATTGCTTCATTAGATGCTGGCAGTAGGCAGGTAATCGGGGGCTAAACATGGATGAGTTGATTGAGCACTTTGCATCACATGATTTCATTCATTTATGAAGTTATCTAGGCTTCTTGTTGCATTTGCTAGTTGATGCTTTGTGAGAGTATCTGGCTGACATTCCTGGCTCCTTGATGCATTGTTGAATGTGATATGCCTCTTTTTTCACTCCTCTTTTTCCATCTGTATAGGTAGTTTCTTGTTATGATTCCGTTCCCAATGATTCTTGCTTCAAAGATCTAAGATATCTATTCATTTTGAACAGGACTTGAATGGCAGATTTTTGACTGTTAACAAAGCTGCTCCAAGAGGATCACGACCAGAGCGTGCACCTCGAGTATATGAACCAGCTTTCAGAATCTATGTGGGTAACTTGCCATGGGATGTGGATGATGCACGACTGGAGCAGATTTTCAGTGAGCATGGCAAAGTAGTAAATGCACGGGTAGTTTATGACAGAGATTCTGGTCGATCACGGGGTTTTGGATTTGTTACGATGACAAGTGAATCTGAAATGAATGATGCCATTGCTAATCTTGATGGACAGGTAATTCAAGTTCCTTTCTCTTTTAGATAACAATTAAGATAATTTTTGTATGTGTAGCTTTAATTCCATAGTCTCACTATAGGAGCTTGACATATGAATATGCAACATCTTTGAATCTATTGTCTTGGTTGAGAAGGGTGTTTTTACTCCCTCTTCATAAACATGGAGCTCCTTGGTTTAATTTATCTGCTCCTTAGTTTCATGAGGAAGTAAAGCACCTGGCTCAACCATTGCATCCTTCCTAGTACCCTGGTAACCAGATGCTCACTAAGTTTGTCTCTCTATATAAGTTTAAAAAGTTTACAGATCATATTAATCACAACTGTTATTGTTCATATAAATTGTGGTTTCCCTTCCCGAGTGGTGATACACACTTACTACTGGCTTTGTTCCAGAGTCTGGACGGGAGAGCTATCAGAGTAAACGTTGCTGAAGAAAGACCCAGGCGCAACTCTTTCTAATTCGTTTGCTGAGATCGACTTTGTCATTTGGATAAAGTTTTTCATCATCTGTGGTTTACCTTCTCTTTTAAACAATTGAGACAAATGATCATCGCGTTTTTGTTAGCATTCACTGGGTAAAGATTAAGAGTTATCTTGTGTAATCTGCATTCTTATTTCTTTAAACTCTGTTTATTGGGTGGAAAAAACTTTGGTCTCTATTCCAAAATCTGTAGGTGATTATACTTTTAGCATCCTTTGTATCTGAGTTGATAGGAGATTAAACATCCTATTAAGTCATTTATATATTCTGTTGAAAGCTGAGTTTTTCACTCTTGAATCCCATCCTTGTTTATATTCGTAATAGGCCATAATCCATTTCTGAGATTGATTTAAGAACATTAGATTAATGTGGGATCTAGTTCATATAAGAATTTTTCCAATCTTCATGGCTTCAAATTAAACCATGTTTCTATATGATGGGGCATTGGTTGCAGAAATTATACTGAAAGAGATGTAAACTATTATATGTGTTGCAAATAAATATGTTAAAAGATGATGAGTTATTTCAACAACATACTTAGCTATGGGTTCGTGTATTATGAAACTGTTGAAAGTTTTACTGTCTCAGCTATGTAAATTTTGTTTAGTGTACACTTCTATCATTTACATATAGTGAAGAAGGAAATTATAATCCTTGTACTTAATGGGTTTTGAATTATATTTGATTTAAATGCTAAAATGAAAGCAATATTCTGCTTATTTAAATCAAAAAGTAAAGCAAAACATGAGAAAAAAAAGGGGAAAATCATGTGATATTGGAACCTTCAATTTACTTTTGAACTTTTTTTTCTTCTCTTCTTTTCAATTGTTGTATTCCCTTTCGTTGAAGACAAGAAAAAGGCTTTTGATCTTCTTGAAATCTTCAACTTTGGAGACTGTAATCAAAATATCTTCAATCACAAAATTGCTCCAAAAAATAATCTCCAAATCTATATGGATTTCAAAATATAATATACCTTAGACATTTTACGTGTATTAAAAATGTATTATAGTTTCTTAAAATATATTTATTTATTGTATTATATATATTTTAAAAAAATTATAATTAAATCATTTATTTTCTCTCTCCACTTAAAAGTTAATAATATTAAAAAAAAATACAAATAACTTTAATTATAAAAAAATTTCATCAATTTAGGTATCAAATCCAATGCTTATAAGTTGAAAATAAGTTTTTGAAAGGACGTCAAACAATGAATTCATTTTTTTTTTAATTTAGAAAGAAGGTATTCTTGCCAAAGTAACATCAAATTTCTCAACATGTAATTTCTTTATGTAATTAATCATATTTGTTTCTTCAAGATTAGTAACTCTTGAGTTTAGAGTTAATGTTTTCTTTATTGAATTTTTTTTTTTGAAATGTTGAACGCCATTTTTTTTAAAATGAAAGGGAATTCCATTTTATTAATTGCTCAACGCCCAACATAAAAAATTATTCACTTCTCACTATGTTGATTATCTTCAACTAACACATCTGTTCCTAGTTTCTCAGTATCACATAATGTACATATCCCAGAAGTTCCTTGGGAAATAAATACACTTGTAACTGTTTATGTTGAGAAGGTTGTTCTCTACCACTTTTTTCTATTGTATACTCTTTAAATTAAGAAGATGTTTAGTGAAAATTTAAATAAAAAATATATTTATTAGAAATTCAATATTAAATTCCGAATGAACCGATAGAGTACTTTATATGCTTTGTCAATAAACTTAGTCTAAGATATGTGAAATTTTATATCCTTATTCGAAATTTAGACATTTTAGAAGAGATGAGTTTATTACTATAACTTTATCTTCTGAATATTTTGTAGACAATGACAAGAACCAAAGTTAACTTATACTCTTTTTAAATAAGAATAATGGGTTGTTGTCATAACAATATATATGTATATATTTCACCTTGTCAACTAGTATAAATTTATAGGTCTTATTCTGACATAATAATTTTTTTTCATCTTACAAGGTCAGAGTTTACAACTGGTGATTAATTACCCAAATAAAATAATGCCATGGCAGATACAGAGTCAATTCTACCCTATAATGTGATTATTAATGCGTTCAGCATATTGTAGGTGTAGGCAGGTGGATATAGTTAAGTACTTGTTGGTACTGATTTCCCCAGCAAATAAAGGACACATGAAAGTGTGAAAACTTAGGTCTGAATTTATTATGTCCCTCAAATTTCCCCCCTCCTTGTTGGTCAATAGGGAATGTTACCCAAGGTTTCCTTAGCCATAGTTTAATTAGGTCCCTCTAATTTGGAGGCAAGGCTATGTGCATACTAGGATGCACTAACGAATTTATACATTGTCCTTTGTTTAGTTTTGTGGCATTCAAGAATTCAACTGATTGATCCATTTGAAGCATAATATATTAATTAGCTGTGTTTATCTCATGCATCAAGGAGGATATTAAATCGAATAATAACTAAGATTATCATTTATAGGGTAATACTCCTTCAATTCATTTTTGTAATTCATTAAAAGACTATTCATATTGGAGTTGCTCTTTTTTGTTTTTTTGTTTTTTGTCATGCTATTATTTATTTTGTTTTGAAAATAAGGAAGATAGAGGTATGAAAGATGATGTTTCTCTTCCACATGGCTTCTTGGAATTCATCCCTGCAGCAGACAAGTGTGAGTTGACATTGGGCTGATTGGTCCTAAAGACAAAGTCAATGATATATCAAACTATAGTAGCAAAATGAAAACCTTAAAAAAAAACAAGTAATACTTACCTTCTTATGTCACATCAACTTCTTTTATAATAACTTTTCTCAGGATTGTTTGGTAAGATTTTCAATATAGAACTAGTAACATACTAGTGGATAACAAATGTGTTTGATTTGATTACTTATTTAATGTTAAAGAACAATAATGTCTATTGGGCTTGTTGCATAAAAATGTAAAGGAATATTTTAATTCTATGTTTATTACTCATAAATATATAATTGGCATAGTAAAGGTTTAATATCCTTATGCATTGTTTTTCAATCATTTTGGTTACTTATTTATTATTTTTCAGCCATTTTTACTCATGACAAAAAGGACCAAAATTGATGAAAAACAATACATATGAGATCTAAATGGCTAAAATAACGATAAGGGACCAAAATGACAAAAAAATAATACATAAGGGATCCAAATGACTAAAGAAAAACATAAGGGACTAAAATGACAAGAAAATCCAACATGAGGGACTAAATTGATTATTTGAGTAATAATTTTATCGATTGTTCTATGAACTTAAAACGTTTTTCAAAATGTGTTTTATAAGTTAAAACTTATCATGGGTATTTAAATTGTTTTTCTAAATACATGCATTTGCTTTAAAGATTGAAAAAATAGATTCCACAACTTTTGGAATTGACTGGAAACTTAATTGCATGTTTGAAAAACTTGAGAATGATTTTTTTATATTTGCAATCGTTCGGATGATAGCCAGCATTGTCCGCTAATCATTCAGAGGAGTCTGGTGATGTTGCGGACACTAAAGTGGGATTTAAATAATCACTTATATGACCATTGAAACACACATAAAAAGATCCAAATATTTGAAAAACTTAATAACATGATTTTCTGAGCAAAAAAATGATTCACATTTTTTATTAAACATCTTAGAAACATTTTTAAACCCTTTCAAATGATCTACATTGTGAAAATCATCTAAGAAGGGTTTTATACATGTAAAGGTGTTCTTAAGTAATCTTATGAAGTTGTTAGTTAATGAGGTCTATGTTCTACAGTTGATATATCTTCACAACTAAGTTGATATCTATATCAAACCATCTTTATTCATCTATTGTAAATATATTCAAGGTTGCATTTAGCTTAAAACTCTAAGGATTAGAGTGAGCTTTGAATTGAAGATAAATTGTGATTATCTTGTTAATGTAATTTCATTAATTGTTGTATTGGAAATTGTTGTAGAATCAAGATTGTATTGTAAAACTCAAGGAGTTGGGTGAACCTTGATTGGACGAGAGGTTTTGTGTAAAACACTAAGGTGAATTTGGCGAACCTCTTTTGATTAGTAAAAGGTGTTGTGAAATCTTTGAGTAGATAACTCAAGGTAGTGAATTATGTTTTGTTGGACAAACCGAACCATTATAAATCATTGTGTTATGTGTTTTATACATTTACTTGAACACATTATTGCACACACTGTTTGAATACCAAGTGTTTGATAAGTGTTGTCTTAGAAGAACATAATTGAATTATGTAACAAAAATTGATTAAAGCCTAATTCACCCCTCACTTATGTTTTTCAATTGGTATCACAACATGTCTTCTTGTTTAAAGGTTTAACCACCTAGAAGCAAATATTCTATGGCACACCTAGACAACATTATGATGGTAGAATGTTACTCTACCACTAGACCACATTTGTTGAATGATAAAAATTACAATTTCTGGAAGAATAGAGTTAGAAACTATATCTCTTCTATTAATTATGAATTGTGGAATATAGTTGAGAATGATCTTTATGTTCCTTTTAAAATTGTTGATGGAATCAAGATTGACAAAAAATATGAGGAATTTGATGATGATGATAAAAAGAAAATGACTCTAAACATTTTTGCTATAAATATTCTCACTTGTGCACTTAATATGAATTAGTACAACAGGGTGAGATGTTGTGAATCTGTACATGAGATGTGGAAATTACTTGAAGTAACTCACGAAGGTACAAACCAAGTAAATGAGATAAAACTTGGTATACTTACAAGGGAGTATGAACTTTTCTCTATGAAATCTAATGAAAGTATTACTGATATGTTTACTCGTTTAAGTAACATTATTAACGGTTTAAAAGTATATGATAAGACATATTATCTAGGTGGGCAAAACATGAAAATACTCAATACTCTTCCAAAGGCTTGGGAAGACAAAATTACAATTATGTTGGAAACTCACGACTTGAAGAAGAAACCAGTAGAAGAACTCATTAGATAATTTCTCCCATAAAATAAGGATGAAATGGCTAAATGTGCAAGAGGTAGAAGACAAGGGAAAAAGAGGAATTGGTCTCAAAGTTAAAGAAAACAATGGTGATGAATCTTCAAGTGATGAGGAAGAAATGAATGATGAGGAAATGACACTTGTCACGAAGAACTTCAAAAGAATGTTCAAGAAGGGGTACTTCAACAAGAACAATAATAAGTCATCTATATCCACAGGTAACAACACAAGAAAATACTATGAATGTGGGAGAAAGAGAAAGAGTAGTAGCTGTGGGTGGTGGAAGGAAAAGAAATGAGGAAGGAAAAAGAGAAAAAGAAGATATGGCAGAGTGTGATCTATAAGGGTCTATCAACTATCAACAGTGGGAGAAAGAGAAAGAATAGCGACGGTGGGTGGTGGAAGGGAAAGAAAGGATCAAGAAAAAAGAGAAAAAAAGGAAAGAATTTTTAAAACATTTCACGATTTCTTTTAAAAGACAAATATTACCTAAAAAAAGGGTAATAATATGGATAGATCAATAGATTATACGAGTTTAGAGGGGTATTTTTATGATTTTCGTAAGAAGGACCATATTGACTAATTTCGAAAAACAAAGGGATCTAAATGGTTAAAAAAACAAAAAAGGACCAGAATGGTCAAAAACTCAAATGAAAGGGACTAAAACGATGAATATTGTAATATTAGGTTCGGTTGGATCGGACCAATATGGGTTCTGACAAGTAATTTTATGATTTTGATCAGAAAGGACCAAACAGGTTGATGTATGAAAGGAAATTGATCTAAATGTGGGGAAAAAAAAATAAAAAGGACCAAAACGGTTAAAAACACTAATGAAATGGGCTAAATGAGCCAATTTTCCTTTTATAAATGACTTCATGTGGCCTCTAAGTTGGGGAATTTCAGCTTAAATTTATTGGCATAGATGATAACTCATCGGAAGATGAAGCAAATGACACCTAAAAGAAAGATATTGAAACATGGCTGAAATTGATATTGAAAAGCTGATAAATAAAGCTATAAAGAAAGCTATAGAGTAATTTAAACAAGATTTGAAGATACAAATTTGAATATTATCTTGAATAGTTTGAATCTTGTCTGATCTTATTATCTATGATCTCATTCATTTATACATGATGGAAAATTGGCAAGTAGTTAAAATGGCTATATCCATGTTTCTGGGCAAGGGCTTCTGTTGGATTAATAGAACTCTGAGTCTATTGCCTTTAGTCAATTCAGCAGCCAAAAAATTTTAAGAGTACTGTTCTCTGTATTTTCATCAAATTGAGCCTCGAGACATAAGCCAACATGTCCAACACATTGACTTTTCAAATAAACTAATCCAATGTTTAACTTGGCTTAAATTCATTCCCATCTAATAAGTGTTGTGGTCCTTAGCTTGTCCAGGCCCGACCAACAATTTTGATCATTAGTTATAATGGTGAAGTGAGGAGAAATTAAACTCCAGCATTTTATATATATATCCATGTCTTTCCTGAGGTAATTTGGTTGGACATTAATTTTATGCCCTTTGTAATTAAGTTAATTAGATAGTTAAAGATGAACTTGAATTGTGCATATTTAGGTAGACAAAGAACACATTTTGAAAATATATCTTACAAATATGTTGACTTTGAAAAGTGGTCAACGATATCTACGTGATTAATAATATTACGTAAATTAGCAATATTTCTAATATATTCTTCAAAATTCAAGATCCATATATCAAGATTCTAATATATTATGTCAATGCTCCTTGTTATTTGGGAGTGCTACGTAGCCAAGATCCATATATCAGAGTTTTCAATTCCATTAAGGTCATTTGATAACCCTCAAACTAGAAATAGATAAGAAAGTTATTCCATTAGATTCTGAAAGGAAACTACATGAAACAACTGAGATACACACGAGAGAAGATTACATATATATATTGATCAGTAACTAACGAGGGAACGGACACAGACTAGCTAGACTCCAAGACAGGAAATGTAACATAGAACAAAAGCTGCATATATATTTTCTACCAAGGATAGATCAAATAAAGATCAACCACTCGGAGAGCCTTCCAAATCTTCTTATTCATAATCTTATCAACCCTTTACCCATTATAATCCACTGCAGATCCAGAACTCACATCCTTACCCTGCAAAAGAAACAACGTTGTAATGCAAAAATCAGTATATATTACTCATTCCATCTCAAAATATAAGATGCTTAGAAAAAATTTCACTCAATAAGAAAAAAACAATTACGTACTGTGCGCAGTTAATAGAGGGGCTGATCTTGTAAGGGAGATTAACACCACATTTTCCAGGGAGGCTAGCAACATTGCCCATATTAACACCTGTGGCACTGGAAGCAACTTGTTTCAGGCAGGAGCAAACGGCCTGGCGGTCGCCGGTAGTCGAGGCGGAAGAATAGAGAGATCTAATCCCATTGCAGCATGATGCTTGGAGAGGAGCGGTGCCCATTGCATAACTCATGCAAGGGTACAAAGTGCTATAAACATTATTGCATGATATAGCTCCTTCTGCATGGGGTGCAACCATTAGCATGCACAACAGCCCTATGCACAGCACCTTCGTCATCATTCCTGAGCCAGCCATTACAACACTTTACAATATTCGAGAGTCTTTGTTAGCTTAGAGAAGGAGGCTTAGAAAAAGGGTTCTATGGTTTGGGAAAGGGGGAATGAGGATGGAGTTTATATAGAGCAAAAGGTGTATATTATGTGTTGGTTGGTGGTTGAGCTCAATTCAATGTGAAGTAATGCATGGTTGTTTTTACTTCAGCTTTCTGTAAAAATTTATGGTAATCCGTACGTATTGTTCAGATAGTAAAAATGTCCTTAAAGTCATCGTGGATAGGTGGAATTCCTTAAATATCATAGAGCCAATAAACCCTCATCTTGATTTGTCAGCAGCATTTCCAATACACAATATCAATATCAATGTTAAAAAAATCATGTCACATCATCAAAAGTCATGTCATTAAAATTTTATCTCCAAATTTTCATCTATAATGCAAATGTCATTAGATAATATATGCTGATGTGTTCTTGACAATATCAAGAACAATGTATTTCTTGACGTACTTTTTAATATGCTGACTCAATATATATATATAGATAAACAATAATATTTTTTAATTAATTAATTAATTAACAAATAACAAGTGTACAATATAATTAATTGTTAACATTATGCATTATAGATGTTTGTTAAAATTGAATGTCAAGTCATTTGACATTTATCTTACGTGGATTGACACTCCAATTATCAATTGACATGTGTTATACTTTTTTTAACATTAACATTGATGCATCGAAGATACTCTCATATTCAAGAGTTTGAAAATGATAAAAAATGGCAGAGAAGTGTTCAACAAGTCAAGATTTTGAGTAGCTGTAGTACGCATACTTGTGTCACAAAAATTTACATATTATACAAATTGAGATTTTTTTATTTTTTATCTAATATCACCATCCAGCAACTCTAGGATATTGCCCCCCTTTGGATTTACTTATAGATTGCTACATAATTAGAACCAACCAGCATGTTTGGCCTATCAATATCTTGTGTTGAACCACCTGCAAATGTTCAGTTATGAAAATTTCATTTTCTAAATGTCATCTAGTCTTGGTTGTGCAAGAATTTGTTTCGAATCCTACATTATCAAACTAGATTAAAGATACCTATTTATAAATAAAGACTGGGCAATCATTGTCTCATGAAAAGTCTATTCGAATAAAGTTAGGTATAAATAAATTTTTTTATGATGAATCTCACATCAATAAGATTTGTTAAAATTATGAATGTCCAACCCAAGTTTAATCATTATATGGAAAAATTCAATTTGTCGTAAATATTAATCATGATATGAAACAAATATGTAAGACTAGCTAATATCGATCACGATAAAGAAAAAAACACTTTAATTTGCTCATATCTATATTACTAATTAGTCTTTTACTATAAGTATTATTCTAAATAATTATATCGATTGGCCATTACTTATAAAATTGTTAACATAAACCTCCCCACTACTTTTATTATAAACGAAAAAATTTCTCGTATTAACAATTTAATTTGACATATCTTCACATTGTCCGAACAATTCTCTAACTAGTATATTTAAACCAATAAGACAAGCCTCACACAGCAAGGACTTTTGGAGTGCTTTTCAAATTTCTTTTCCTTGTAATTTTTTATTAATTTCTCCATCCTTAAATATAAGATGTTAGAAACAATACATCTTGAAATATTTTACTACCTTTTAGGAATATTTTGTCTATTGTTTTCAATGTTATCTCGAAATCTCTTCTGGAGAGATATCCTCTTAAAAGGGTAAAAAATTAGCTCTAAGAAAAAATAAGCAGAATAAATAAGTATATCTTAAAAACTAAAGTATATTCTTAATATGTGTGCAGTTTGTCTAACATGTATATATATATATATATATAGAGAGAGTAAAGGAGGGAGTATGTTGTTTGCGAGCATATGCTGTTATGATGAAACTTGAAAGTGATGTTTCTCAAGCAAGGTGCTAGAAATGTGAAGAAGGGCCGATAGGAATAAGACCAAACCTTATTCAATTATTGCGAGTATTGAAGGAGAACATAATCATCTATGCTTTTCTTTGGGTTGGGATTTCGTACAAGTACACTTGTCGGTGTGCTTTCGGCCAAGTTTTATGGCAATTTATGATTCAACTGCTTGTGCCAACAGCCGAAGCCGTACTGCTTCAAAAATGTTTAATTTTTTCTGAAACGTTTTAGCAAGAAAAGAAGAGAAGATAAGGAGCAGAGAAATAGGGGAAAATATGCCAGACTTTGTTTACTGACAAACTTGAGATCTCCATATATCGAACAAGAGCTCTTTTACCATTACAACAAGCTCTTTTTGGGAGGATCAAGAGGAACCTTCCATGCTTAAACAATGTGCTTAGTTATTGAAAGGAACTGACTTGTAAGGTCCTTTGTATTTTTTCTTGAAAAAGTGTCAATTGCTATTAAACTTTTTCTAAAATTTGGATTTTACTATCCCATTAATTCTTTTCACTAATAATTCACAAACATTATAAAAAGTTTGTCTTTCCATTATATGTTTTGTCTGTTAATTGGTTAATACAACTTACATGTCCTAAATATTTTGCCCTCCAAATTATAAAATTGATAAATAAAGTTGTTTTTGTTGGGAAAATAAATAAATATATCTAATGTCTAAGATATACTCTAATAAATAGTACTGTTTTATAGTACTGTTTTTGTGAATAAGTACTATACTAAAATAGAATGTCTATCAGAATACTTAGAAATTTTTTAGTTTATTTTTCTATTTTCTCTTTTTATTGGTCCATCGGAATATCGAATAATTCTATGTAAGATTGTATTAGTAGGCACACCCTGGCTAGGTCCCTTAAAATCAAAATATTTTCTTAATTTGTGTAAAAAGTCTTTGAACGACTTATATTTTGGAACCAATGGAGTAAATACTAAATTGAGTCTTTTTACTTATAAAAATGAGAGTAATCTCCTAAGAAAAGACTTTCCCATTCATTTTTTACTTCTCTTTTAAAAAGTTTTGGAAATAAAAATTAATTTATCTCATTTGTGAAATGAATGAGTTACATTTTAAATTTTTATCTACATTAGTATCCAATCTCACAAAAATTTGAGAAAGATTTAGAAAAATAAATATTATTCCATCTAAAAGCTCTATTTATATAGAAACGAATTTGTGATAGAACTTATTACATATAAATGTTATTTTCTAACAAATATGTTATTCTAATTAGAGACGGATATACGACAACCAGTTAAAAAAACTTTAAAAAGTTCAAGCTTTTTTAATTTTTCCATGGCTAACTTTGAGAATCTCAGTAAATTTTGTAATTCCATTGTCAAAAAAATACAAAATTCGACACAGTTCCGTCTCTAATTAGGGAGGGTTTTGCGACAAACACTCCAAGTTTGGATAATTTTATCCCTAATTTGCTACAAAACTTTGGTGATGGAACTTCTCTGTCTCATTTCCATCTCAAATTGGCATCGTTCCAGTAGTGAATTATGTAAATTATTTTCGAAAAGAAATGGAAAAATAAAAATGAAAGTGACAAGAGCCAATGAGAATCTCTATTTATACTCAAAAGCAAATACAAATCTGGGTTATAAAATTCCTAGAACATTTCTTTTTGTTACATAAAATGTTCAGGATGCAACACCAAGACTTCCCCAAGTAGGATCTTGTCAAACCTTCCATCCAATTACCTCACCCTGCAAGAAAAATTAGATTGTTAAAAAGATAAGAAATCATTTATATAATACAAAAACATATTCTTCTCCAAGATTGATATAGTAAACTTTACGATTAATAAATTATTCCGTATCATTTTAAATTTACATTGTAATTCAACATAACAACATGAATTATATATTTTTTGCCCCAAAGAAAAATTTAAACATAAGAAGAAAAAAAAAGGAACGTGAAATTACTTTGAGCAATCAACATCGCGAGTGAGATTAAAGTTGATAGATACACCACATAGTCTGGGAATGGCAGATGCCCTATGAAGTTGGTCATCAGTTGCACCGGAAGAGGCGTCTTTCAGGCAAGAGCAAACGCTCTGGCGGTCAGGTGTTGTATTAGCTTGGTTCATGACGGTTTTAAGGCCATCACAACAACCCTGTGGCACCTGACTACCCCCAAGGATAACATAGGGAGCACAAGGAAGAAGGTCAGTACGAACCTCATCACATGTGATTGCACCACCTTGGGGAGAATTCACCAACATGGATATGATTACTAGGGATATTAGTTTGGAAAGAGCAGATGATTTTTCCATGGAGGGTAGGGAATAATTATGCTTTGTTGTGCTTGAAGATTTTACAATTTGAGGAGAAGATTGATTGAATTGTATTTGATATATGATGGAGAGAAGGGAAGTAATATATAGAGAGAATGGAAAGAAGATTACTGTAATGGAGAAGTGAAAATTTGTTGCTTTGTGAAGGAGGTTATGGTGAATTTAATTATATGGATTCTTGTAATTTATGATACTTTGTTTGCATCTCATTGATTAGATTTTTTATATTGAATTTGATTTCTATTTGCTGAATTTTTCCACACATTAGAATCTCCATTTTTAAATAAGTAACTACTCCCTCTAGTCCAATGTAACTGTCAAATTTTTTGCATTTTGTAAAATCAATACTCTATTTGTTTGGTTTTATAAGTAGTTAGAAACAATTGTATACATAGCAAAAGAGTATTTTAATTCTTACAACACCCTTATTTATTATCTTAAAATAAGAAAGAGAGTAAAATATTTGCATTGGGAATAAAAGGAGAGAAGAAATAAGAAATTTTTTGTCCTGAGAATAATAAAGAAATGAATAGAAATTAAAGTTTCTTTTTGGGAATAAAAAAAGTTGATAGGAGAAATAATTAATAATAAGGGAAAAATTAGCAAATTTGGTCCCTCAAATATTTTATTTTCTTAGTTTTGGCCCCTAATTATTTTTTCTCTTCTTAGATTCCTAAACTATTTTTGTTTTTTTAACTTTAGACTTGATCATTTTTTTTTATTCCTGAACTATTTTCAATAAAAAAAATATTTGATCAAAGTCTATGATTGAAAAATGAAAATAGTTCAGACATGATCTATAGAGAGAAAAATAAAATGATCATAGACTAAAACTAAGAAAATAAAATAGTTCAAGAATTAAACAAAGGAACCAAGTACATGGTTATTTGCAAATAGGTTTTCTTATTTTCAAAAGAACTAGCTTATTTTAACTCTAGAAAAATAGAAAAATATGGATTAGGTTAAAAAAACATTGATTATTTTAGATCGCGTTACCCACTATTTTTTTTTAATAAAAGTGTGCCCTAAAATGATTAAACATTCAAACACATTAACTTGTAATCTTCTAACAAACTTTATCTTGATTCCCTAACAACTAAAATGACAAAATAAAAAATCTTTAAAATTTTTATGTTATTTTTGTCTTCTATTAAGTTTTAATTGTATGTTTTATTGCTTTTGACATTATAAATCATTTAAAAAAAAAGCAATTTGAGGTAAAAAGAAGTCATGCAAATGAAGAATATAAATATAAATTTAGTCAGGTTGGCCCATTTTAGCCCATTTTTATTCATTATGCGGCTGTCCGGACAGGGCTGGTTCATCCCGTTTGGCAGCTCTAGTTGTTTTCTTAATCCATTGGCCGAACTCAGAGTAGTGAAGGAAGCTTTGGTGATCTTTGCAGCTTCTCAATGATCCTTAAGTCATGGTCTGATAATTTTAGTATGATTCCACAAACATTGCAAATGCATTAAAGACCCTCTTTCTGCTCCTTGGAAGCTGATGAAGTATATATATTGCAGATAGAATTGCCTAAGAAAAGGGGTTTATAACAAAAATACTTTTATTTTTTATTTTTATCCAAAATGACCTCTCTTTGAAGGCACTTACCAAAATGATCGAAGACGTATTTGCAAAATATATCATTCTTATTTTTTTTCCACTCAACGACATATTTGCAAATCATGTCATCACTATTTATTTATTTTTTTTTTTTTTACAACGGTGTAGAAGTCATTAATGTCTTTTTGTGTATTTTTTTATTGAGCTAATTAGTTTATATAAAATAAATTATTAATTTGGGTTTTTTTTAATTTGTTGATCTAATTACTTTTTCTAAAAGAAGAAAGCAAGAATAAAAAAAGAATAATGTTGAAATGAAAAAAAAAGAAAAAGAAGAGTGACAACGTTCTCTCCAAATAAAGTTATCACTATTTCTCAAATAAAAAAAAAATTGAATCACATGTCAATCTTTAAGTTGTCAAAACTTTTATTTTTATTTTTTAAAAAAAATCCTAACGGCTTATTTGCAAAATAAGTCGTTTCCATTTTTACTTATTCTTCACCCAATAATGTCAATGATTTCTACGTAGTTGGAAAAAATTAAAAAAGTAAAAATAAAATGGTGATCAGGAAACCATTTTATTAAAATGGTGATTTCTACGATGTATTTGTAAATACATCGTTGGATATATATATTTAGGGACGATATATATCGTGTCTTGAAACCAATGTTTTGAATCATTTTGATAAGTATCTTGAAACCAATGTTATTTTGTATTAGAAATAAAATAAAATAAAAAGTATTTTGGTTAAAAATTCAAAGAAAGGAATGTGGTATTGGAAAATCCTTAGTCTCAAGAGACTTCAGTTAGGGAATCTGGTGGTCTTCTGAGAATTCTCCCTTATAGTGGTTAGAAGAGATTGGGAACCTTTCTATTTTAGCACTAAGTTAGTCTATATGGTGGTTTTGATCCACTGGTTGTTTGGTTTGGAGGTTGGGATAATGCTTCTATTTCTAGTATTCTTTCTGCGAAGGGTAGCAGGTTATTTTACGATTCCTTTGTTTTTCATGAGGAATTTTTTTTTTTTTTTTGAGAAAATTTTCACGAGGGGTTTTATTTCCTGGAAATATTCACTCTGTCATCTGCTTTTTACCGTAAAAAAAAGAATCATTTTGTTTAAAATGAAATATCCATATTTTAATTTTAAGATGCTCATATTTAAATATCTATTTTCTAAAAATAAAATGCTATATTGCTGAAGAAAAAAGACAAAAGGTGCGTGCGTGTATATATAATATATGAGAAAATCCATACATATATGGCCAATGGGACATAAAATATATTTTCACAATCAACAAACTTCCATGCCGGGGTAGGCATTACAAAATACTATTCCATAAAACAAGGATTTACCGACCAATTAAATTGTTAACCCTGCAAAATAAATAAATAAATAACAAAATTAAATAGACAATTCATAATAAGGAATTCAGATCGGGTCACCAAATCCTTAGAAATTACATTTTCGAATATTTTGAATGTTCACTTTCTTAATATAAACATAAATTTTTAACATACTTTTAATTTTAGAATTTTACATTTTATTAACTCATATAATCTACCACTAACTACATTTAATAAAAGGTATATTATAATTCATTAAAGTAAAAGTATCAACTTTAGTTGAAAGTAAAAAACTTCAATTCTGAAACTAGTAAAATTCTTAATAAAAGTGATAGAATATTAACTTACTGTTATATTAAATAAAGTTTCTATTTAAGAGATCAAGTTTACTGTTAAAATAGTAAAATTAACCTTTGCTTATTAATTAATAAAAATTAACTTAACGATTGTAAGATTTATTATATAAGTAGTAATTAGTTCTTTTTCTTTAGTACTAGCAAGTGTACATTATCACTTTTTTAATAAAACTTACTATTTTTGTTTACGACTTTTTACATTGCAAAATTACTAATTAAATAAAATAAATATTATTAAAACTAATAAAAATATTGTGGGTTACCTGTTCTCACTCGTAACCAGATTTTTTTTATTTTAATTATGACAAGGCGTGAAATGCCTATTGGATTTGACCTAAATTAACCCAAAAAAGCAGGCTAATCAATATTAACACGTAACAAAATTTGATTAGTTTTAATTGTGGTTGTTGGTACGTACCCAACGTACTTATTTTTGGCTTAATTAAATAAACCATTTTGAAAGTTGAAGCAGGCAGCTACAAGAAAAGAGGAAATTAAGATTACTGAGAATTAAAGAGTCAAAGAGAATTACTTGGAGCAGTCAACGTTACGGGAAATAGTGAACGGAATCTTGACACCACAGAGTTTTGGAATGGTTTGTGCCCTTTTAAGTTGTTCATCATTGGCATTGGCAGCAAGAGATTTGAGGCAGGAACAAGCAGTCTGCCGGTCAGTTTTCGTCTTGGCGGCGCCCACTAGGGATTTTACTCCGCCGCAGCAATCTGAGGGTACCTTTCCACCACCAGTTATGTAGCTGAGGCAGGGGAAGAGATCGGTGTTGACATCGGAACATGTGAGTGCCTCACCTGGGGATGCATTATTCACTAGAATGGAGATGAATACAAGGGCTATTATATGTTGAAGAAGTGATGATAATGATTTAGCCATTGTAGTAGTGATTGTGCCTTAGAAATGGAAGGAAAGCTCTTTGATTTTGCTTTGCTTGAGAAAGAGTGCATGATATATATAGAGGAGAAAATATAAAATATCAAAATGTGAAAAGAGATGGGATATAATTGTTGCTTTCATTGATGTCCTAGGACAGGAGATAAGGTTTCAAGCCTTAATTATTACGATCATTTCTTTTCTTTTCTTTTCTTTTTTTCTTGTTTGAATACACATTGCTATGACAAAGATGTATGGGCAAACGATTCACATGTCTCACTAAAGACATTGAGGCAACAAGCCAAGAATATTTGCAAAATTGCTTAATAATTAGAGCTGTGGGGTATAAAACGGGAAAGATCTGAATGGGCTTTTGGCACTGTCCTTTTGCCTAAGAATAAAAGCCCTGGAAACGTGCCGTTTTGGTTTGGTACAACCTTTACTAGGAGCATACAATGTTGTCCACGTTACGTTCCCCCATTAAGGCCTAATCGTCCTTGCAAGAAATTCAATTCATTAGACAATTTAAATTAAACTTTCAGGATCATCCAAAGAATGTAGGCCTAACATTACCCAAAATCGACTATAGGCTTATTACCATCACAGATCAATTATTCATACATATGTGTCTCTCATTTCAATTATTCTAGTTCCAAAGACATGGAGTAATAGGTAAAGAGAGAAAAGTCTACTAAAAAGAGTTTCAAAGAAAAAATAAAATTTAATATGGGTATTTTAATAAAAAGAATTTTCTTAATTTGTGTAAAAATTTGATTAAACCAACTTATAATAAAGGACGAAAAAAATATTTGTCAACTGTCCTCACTGTACCAAAGTAAATATCTAAATTTAATCATGGCTATTTATGCCCATTTTATCAATCATATCATATTGTTATATTGGGATATTACACTATTAATTAAGCTTTTGATGATTATTTTAATATGTTATGGACCCCTTTATTTTTTTCTATTTTAGACTTTGATGATTATTTTAAAAAAAATTATCATCAATATTTTTTCATGTAAATCCTTCCCTTACTCCGTACTTGTTAGAAAAGAGAATTTGTAACGCAATAATCTAAATAATTCACATAAAAAATATGGAAAACTTAAAAAATTCAAAATAATCATGAAGGATCAGAATGGCCAAAGAACAAATATCAATGACCAAAAACGATTAGAATACTTTTTTTTAAAAGGAAAAGTTCATAATACTTATTTAGGACAAAAATGGTTTAAAAAATAACTTCATAACTAAAGAGCTTTTCGGTTCTAAAATATAAGATATTTTAAGTATTTTGAGAGTTATTTATATTATCCCTACTCTTAAATCAATAGAGATAGAGATAAAATAAATGGTGTAATTCTAAACTTCTAAGAAAGAGTATGACACAGTAAAGGTATTTTAGAAAATTAATATACGTGAAATGCTCAAAGTATTCAATAATTTGGAACAGAAGGAGTAGAGAATTTATCCTAATTTCTATTGAGAAATTAACAAATTTTATAATTTTTGCATGGACAAAATTATAAAACCTCTCAACATGTGTAACACATTATATGGTACACATCAACTTAATAACATTTAGTCTTAAAGAGAAGGAATTTATTTTTTACCTCCACGTTTTTTTAAAGAAAATTCAATACAAGATATTAAAAAACCTAACCATTTGAAGATTTTTCATACTATAATTTTTTTTACAAACACAATAACTGTCAAATATAACTCAAACCCATAATCTTTAGAGACCATTTACCAATCATGCTATGCTTACTTGTCATTTGATTCTACAAATTAAAGTCAGTTGAAGTTTTGAACTAGTATATCTTAAAATAAATTATTCCATCATTTCTATTGTTTAAATTTTGTTCATTTCGTCCCAAAATATAAAATACTATGAGCATTTCACACATATTTAAGAGATATTTTAATTTTCTAAAACATCTCATTTATTATGTTATGCTCTTTATTGGAAGTTTGAAAATAAACTATTTATTTTTCTCTCTTCGTTAAGAGTAGGAGTAATATTTGAAATAATACAAAAATTATTTTTCAAAAGTAGCAAAATAACTTATATTTTAGGACAACGAATTTGTTCAAAAGATCTTATATTTTGGGATGAAATAATAAAATCAATCATTAATTTTTTGTTCTATTATTCCAACTATATTAAATTATTAAGTCGTTGTAGAAACAACTTATCTTGTTAAACTGGTAAATTTAATGATCATTTATGATACTTCCAAAATACTAGCCTTATTGTACGAGTTTAGACATTTAAGATGATTTTAACATAGATTTTTTACATTGACCTCTGATAAAGCTGCCATCTAATCTATTTTTATTTTATATAAACATGGTGTCAGTAAATAATAATAGAGAAAACAAATATATTACCTTGAAAATTTAAATATCAACATAAAGAAATATACCAACTCTTTAAAAAAGTGATAATGAAATTAAATCCGAAGCTTGTGATATACACAATGCCCTTAAGACAAATTCACCCCAATTAGTACAAGCAACTCTTAGGTGTTTGTCTCCCATGATATAATATATTAACAAAATTTTGAACAAAGAACCCTTGAAAACTTTCTCTATGAATTTCAAATATACCACTCTATCAAACTTGAATTGTCTAAGAAGAAGATGAGAGAGATTTTATTCTACTCCATCACAAGAACCTCTACCTATATATAGGCAAAGTGAGAGTTAAGACACTAAATATAAAAGGTAGTTACACAATTAAAATCTAAAAGGTTACATAGATTATAAGAATTACACAATTAAAACTAAGGAAGTTATATAGGTTACTATGATCTACAAAAAGAAAAAGGATTAAAAGAAAGGTTACAAGAAAACTCATCAATTCATTCAAAAATTTTAAAAATATTCCAACAATCTCCCACATGAATGAATTAGACTCCTCAAAAGATAAACCTTGGTGATAGAGTTTTATGGTCAAAACCTGCATAAAAAAGGTATGTATTACCCTTTAAACATTCCCTTGTGAGAATACATTGACTTTATTGGCTAAATGGTAGACGTGATGCTTTTGAACTATTATGTTGTTCGTGTAAATGATAATATATCTCACACAGATTCCTTCCTGCCACATTTTAATTCTCACTGTTATGTTTGTTTTGGCCATGAACATTTTCTTGGTTCTGCAAAAGTTTCTAAAGAATTGTACCCATACAATTCTCATTTGAAGTAGACATATTTTCTCTCACATACGTGATTTTTTATATAAGAGTAAATTACATTACTCTGTTCGGACTCTCCCAAGCATAAGAATCATTAAAAACATTGCTTATCTTCAATTCTAATAATTATTACCGTTTCATCATAGGAATGGACAAGAGAATAACCCCACAGTGATCCAAGCTAGTATTTACAACTTAGTTGTCCCTTTGAACCTAGATCGTGAGATCTCCAATCAATTAGATTGGGTTTCCATTGTATTAACCATTTCATTTCATGGGCTTTAGTTTCATTCCCCTCGATGACTTCTCAACTAGTGCTTTGTTTAACCCTTTGATTAACGAATCTGCAATATTTTCCTTTGACTTTACTTAGTCAATAGAAATTACTCCAATTGAGATTAACTGTCTAATATAAATATGTCTAGACTTACCATTATATATAATATTATGTGCCATACCAATAATAGATTGACTATCACAATGAGTACTTATTGAAGGCACCAGCTTAGGCCATCTTAGAATGTCCTCTAAAAATTGGCGTAGCCATTTTGCCTCTTCACCACACTTATATAGGGCAATGAACTCAGATTCCATTGTGGATCGAGCTATTATAGTTTGTTTGGAGGACTTCTATGATATGATTGCTCCAGCTACAGTGAATACATATCCACTTGTCAATTTAGAATCTTTAACATCGAATATCCAATTTGCATCGCTGTAACCGTCAAGATTAACAACATATCTAGTGTAATGCAGTCCATAATCACGAGTATAGTGTAAGTATCTCAATAATCTTACTATCTCTTTCCAATGCTCTGTACTTGAATTACTTGTATACCTACTCAGTTTACTAACTTTGTAGGCTATGTCTGGTCTTATACAACTTATCAAGCACATGAAACTTTTAATCACCCTATAATACTCGACTTGAGATACACTATCTCTTCTATTTTTAGATAGATGAAGATTTACATCTAAGGGAGTTCTAGCTATACCAGTATCATATTTACTGAATTTCTCTAGTATTTTGTCAACGTAATGTGATTGAGTAAGAATAAGAACATTCGATATCCTTGAGATTTTCACTCCTAAAATCACATCAGCTAGACCCATTTCTTTCATGTCAAACTTTGAGTTTAACATATTATTTGTAAATTTGACAATTTTGTCATTAATACTAACAATGAGTATATTATCAACATATAAACATAAAATGACAGCCATTTTATGTATCTTTGACATAAGCATATTTGTCACACTTATTGATTTTGAATCCATTAGCCAACACAACACTATCAAACTTTTGATGGCATTGTTTTGGTGTTTGTTTTAGACCATAAAAAGATTTCATTAACTTACAGACTTTCTTTTCTTGTCCTGGAGCAGAAAAACCTCAGGTTGTTCCATATAGATATCTTTATCTAAATCTCCATTAAGAAAGGTTGTCTTCACATTCATTTGATAGACCTCGAGATTCCTTAAAACAACAACTACAAGTACTATCCAATGGAATTTATTCTCGTAACAAGAGAATATGTATCAAAGTAATCAACACTTTTCTTTTGTTTATATCCTTTAATTACAAGTCTGGCCTTATACTTATCAATTGTTCCATCTAATTTAATTTTCCTTTTGAAAATCCATTTATATCCTAGTGGTTTACAATTCGGAGGAAGATCCACAAGTTCTTAGATATGATTTTGCAATATAGAATCAATTTCACTCTTGATGGCATCTTGTCAAGAGAATTTACAACTTCCTTGAGATTCGCTTTCTAGCAAAAAAGTTAAAAAACCTGGACCAAATAATTTTCCTATTCTTAACTTTTTGCTACACCTAGGTTCAACCTCAATATCATGTTCCATGTCTTGGTCCTGACTATCTTCATTCATAGCCTTATAAGTTCATTTAGATGAACTTGGCCCTTCACTGGACTTATATGGAAATACATGTTCAAAGAACGTTGCATTTCTCAATTCCATTATCATATTTTTGTGTATATTAGGGATTTCAGACTTATACACAAGAAATCGATAAGCGCTACTATCATGTGCATAACAAATGAAGATGCAATCAATAGTTTTTGGACCTATTTTCACCTTCTTAGGTGTAGGTACCATTACTTTAGCAAGACACCCCCACATTCGTAGGTATTTATAAGAAGGTTGCACTACAGGAAAATCATGTTTTTTCCACCAAATTTACCGACGGATATTTCGGTCTGAAATTTGAGACGGATTTTAGACAGAATATCGATAGAAAGTACGTTTGACCGGACGTCTAAAATCAGTTGCTATTTTTCGACCACTTTCCGACTAAAACGTGCTAGTTGATAATTAGTTGGTAGATTTTCCACGCATTTCCGACTGAAATTTAAAATGTAATATATATTAGTTAGGGAAAAAAATTAAAAATATCCGTAGGTAATTCGTCACAATTTAGCGATGGATTTCCGACGGAATTTATTTAACAAATTTTTAATTTTTTTTGTCATGTAAGTCCAATTTCCGTCTATAATTAGTTGATAATCAAAGACTGATTGCCGACGGAAGTTGCATTTTTATTTTTTTTTAAATTGTGAAAAATGAAAAATATTCAGTAGCAAATCCGTCTGTAATCCGTTTCCAATACAAATATTTTTTTCCTCAGCTTTTCCCTCTAATCTAAATAATTGTAGTTTTTTATTATTTCCTATACAGTTAGTTTATGAATACCTCAATTTAGGCTTATAACATTTAAAAACAAATCCTAGTTAAAAAAATAAGTTTCAAATTTTATTAATTAATTTGTATATACAATATGTACATATGATTGTGTGTGACAACATGACTATTATAAAAAATATTTATAACATATACCATAAGATTGAAATTGACGTTATAGAATATGAAATTTTAATTTGTCAAATGATAAAGAATTCAAATGAGCATCATAAGTCATAATTAACGTAATTATGCTCTCCAAAATCTTTGATGATTGATTTGAAATCCTCATTTATTTAACTTATGTTTTTTAAAATTGAAAATGTCCTAAATTGTAATTAAGAGTATAAGTATTCAAGATTTATTAATTGATTAGTTAGGTAGTTTTTTAGGGAGTCAATATATATACACACACAACAATCATACATGTATATATAATTGTGTGTGACAACATGGCTATTGTAAAAAGTTTTTATAATTTATACCGTAAGATTAAAATTGATGTTGTATAAATTGAAATTTTAATTCATTAAGTAAATAAAAATTCAACTGAGTATGGTAACTAAAGTAATTATGCTCTTAATATTGTTCATTTTCCCGATTTGTAATCCGATTTGTTATTTGACTTATAATTTATTCAAGATGGAAATGTTATTTATTAATTTAAAAATTAATGCATATTAGTGATGGATTCCCGACGAAAATGTGATTAATTATTTTAAAAATTAATGGATATTCCCGACGGATTTGTGATTATTTTAAAAATTAATCAATATTGGCGACGTATTCTCTACGGAAATGTGATTTATTATTTTAAAAATTAATAAATATTGGCGAGAAATTTCCGAAGGAAATGAGATTAATTATTTTTAATGCATATTGGCGACGGAAATGTGATTTTATTATTTTAAAAATAAATAAATATTCTCGACGGAATTTCGATGGCATTGTGATTAATTATTTTTTAAATTAATAAATAGTATCGACGGATTACCGACGGAAAGTTAAAATTTTTAAAAATTAATAAATATTGGCGACGGATTCCCAACGGAAATGATATTAATTATTTTTAATGCATATTGGCGACGGATTCCCGACGAAAATGTGATTTTATTATTTTAAAAATTATTAAATATTCCAGACGGATTTTAAACGGAATTGTGATTAATTATTTTTAAAATTAATAAATAGTATCGATGAATTACAGACGGAAAGTTAAAATTTTTAAAAATTAATTAATATTGGCGACGTATTATCGACGGAAAGATGAAATTTTAAAAAACTAGTAAAACGTAACGACGGAATCCCGTCGGAAATGTGATTTATTATTTTAAAAATTATTAAATATTCCAGACGGATTTTAAACGGAATTGTGATTAATTATTTTTAAAATTAATAAATAGTATCGACGGATTACCGACGGAAAGTTAAAATTTTTAAAAATTAATTAATATTGGCGACGGATTATCGACGGAAAGATGAAATTTTAAAAAAATTAGTAAAACTTATCGACGGATTCCCGACGGAAATGTGATTTTATTATTTTAAAAATTATTAAATATTCCAGACGGATTTTAAACGGAATTGTGATTAATTATTTTCAAAATTAATAAAGAGTAGCGACGGATTACCGACGGAAAGTTAAAATTTTTAAAAATTAATTAATATTGGCGACGATTAACGACGGAAAGATGAAATTTTAAAAAAATTAGTAAAACTGATCGACGGATTTCCGACGGAAAAATAGTCAGATGAATTAAAAAGAGTTTTTCCCCTAATTTTTCTTTCTTCCTCATTTCCCCTCTTTTCTTCCTTACCTCTGTTCTCTGTCTAGCCGGCCACTCACTGTCTTTTCTTCCTCATTTCTGCCCGTCCTTCACTGTCGCGTCTTTCTGCCTCTACCTGCCCCTCACTGTTGCGTCGTTGCTGCCTCTGCTCGTTGATATCGTCGCCTCGTCTCGGCGGGTTGCTGCTGTCGCTACTGTCGCTGTTGTCGCTGAGTATTCCAGTGGTGCTCTAAAGTTCCCTTACGCGTACACCTACTAATTCGACATAAATTAAAAAAGGTATTTCATCAAGTCCTGTGATGAAGAAATTATCAAAAATTGTTTGAATTTAGTTCAGGGCAGAGGCAGCGACAAGTCCTACTAATTCTACGCGTACACGTAGAATTTCTTCATCACGCTTACTCAATTTATCGTTTGTTAATTTCCTGAAATTTTTTTTATTGTGAAATATTGTTATCTCATCTTAACAATATTCTTATCCACCAAACAGTAAGTTCTTAACGCTTACCCTACAATGACATATCGTTTGTTAATTGCTACTGTAATTATTTTGTGAAATTATTTGGATTCAGTCTATTTTTGGCTCTCAGGCTCAGCCCTATATTTTCTGTTTGGTGACTTTATTTGCACAGGTAGTAGGTTGGTAAGTGTATTGACCATTATAATATTTTCAGCCAACAAAGAATTTGAGTATAAAAGAACAAAATAAAAAAGAGGGATATATATCAAGAAGCATAGACAGCTAGCCTCTTAAAATTTCTAAGACTCCTTGATGGATAAATATCTGCATCTTTGAGCTGTCTAAGTGTAGGATATATTCCCTTGCTCTGCCTTTAATAATATGACATCAGAGAATTTAGGGTTTGTTTAATTTCACCTAATGTGTTCATATGGTCCCCTAATTATTGCATAAATCAATCTCGATTTGATTTCAAAATTTAAATAAACTTGAGCTCAAAATATTTGATTGGTAAATATGTTAGCACAATAATTAATAAAGTTGTCGTTTTTCCTTTCTTCTTCAAGTCCCTTTCTATTTTAATCTTTATTCCTTTTGGTTAGTCAACCATAAGATTTAAAGCCAAGTTTAAATTTGAGCAAGAATAGTTTTCCCTGTCTTTGAATTAGGCTCAAATATTTGAATACAACATTCAAAATGAAAAATCTAAATTCAATATTGAATTACAAATGGAATAAATTTTCCAATCTTTGAAGTAAGGTCAAATTTCTGAAATAAGAAAACACTATTTATACAAAGAGTCTCAACTTAACAATATTTTCCTTATTTCATGTTGAAAAATAATAGTGTAGGGATAAATTTTCCTACCAGAATCACCATTTGTCAGTCTTTGTGTATTTTTCGCAGTTGAAAAATATTTTACAAGTATAAAAAATTAAAACCAAAGAATATGGATATATTTAATGAATTGAAAATAGTTAACGGTCACTTTTCCCTAAAATTTTATTTTCCTCAAAAATTATAATTTTATCTAAAACATCTTACTTGTCAGATGTTTTAATGCATAGATGTCTCGATTTTAACAGTGCAGCTACTATAAATTGTTTTAAGTTTCAAATATCTAATTGTTTATGCAATTTAATACATAATTACAACAAACTTTAGTTTGTTGCGAATCATTCCTTGCATAATTGCTATTTTATAATAGTAATAATAAACGTCTTCATATAATATAGACACTATGAGTAAGTTGACACTCCTGAATTTCCTTACCAAATCGAGTATCCATCTTGGATTTTGTAGGAAGATAGGAATGTGAAAACAAATTTAAATTCCCAGACTGAAAAATTATTTAGTAGTTTTTTTCCTTTTGTTTTTGAAAAAATCTATGATTATTCAAAAACTTTTTTCTTTTGGTATTATTCCTTCGTCACCTTTTATAAGACATTAATTAGAAGTCCATTTTACACACGTACTTTAGGTAGGTAGGTTGTTCTATGGAGACATGCATTGAGAGCCTTCAATTCTTTTACATCATTTCAAATTCTAAAATAATTGAGGAACAAAGAGAGACATGATTCCAAAAACATAAACAATCAAGCAAATAAAATGAATGCCTTTGTCTCGTTACTTCTTTATGTAAATAAATAGTGCATTGTTCTTGTGTTCTATTAATAAATTCTTATGGCTTTTGTATTGATTATGTACTCAAAAGAAAATTGCATTATTGAACTAGTTAATTCTATGCATTTGAAGAGTTTCTTGGTCTTACTAGTATTATTGAAATTATAATTGGGTGTTGGTTTTCACTTTATTTTATATTAAAGAGTTAAATTATATAGAGATTAATTAAATATCATTAAGCAAATTATAGTATCGTCGTATTTTAAAAACTATTGACATTTCTTCTAATTATTGATAGATGGATGACCGTAATTGGATGTATAAGAGACATGTACAAGGTGTGAAAGGAATTACAATTGAGTTTGAACAGGGAGTTGAAGGATTCATTAAATTTGCAGCATCGAATGCACGATTTCCAGCAAACATTCGATGTCCGTGTTGTAAATGCAAGAATTTGAAACATTTATCTCCGGAAGAAGTTGAGGTACACTTGTATAGATGGGGATTTGTGACAAATTATCATCAGTGGACTTGTCACGGTGAAACTTCGACTTCTCAACCTACAATGGCATCATCGAGCCAACTAAGAACCCTTTCGAGATCCATCTCAGATAGTAGAATGCGAGATGCGATCTTAGATGCTGCCGGGTCTATCTTTAACTTGAAACCACCGTTATCTCAATTTCGGGCTGAAATTCCTAATCCTGAGACTCAAAAGTTTTATGATATGCTCAAAGCTGCAGATACACCAATTTTTGAAGGATGTTCCAACCATTCTCAGTTGTCGGTTGTTTCTCGATTACTTAATATTAAGTCCGAGAACAATATTTCTGAAAAATGCTTCAACCAATTGACACAACTTATGAAGAAGTTGTTGCCAAGCAACAATAAACTTCCTGATGACTTTTATCAAACTAAGAAGTTAGTTTCTGGCCTTGGTTTGCCGGTGCAAAAGATAGATGTTTGTTTGAATGGTTGTATGTTGTATTGGAAAGATGATGATGCTTGCAATGTTTTTAAGTTGTGCAAACAAGAAGATTGAAAAGAATAAACAACAAAAGACGTTCCATACAAGAAGATGTATTACTTTCCATTGACACCTAGGTTGCAGAGGCTCTATGCTTCTGAAACCACTGCTAGACACATGAGGTGGCATGCAGAGAGTGAATCGGAATCAGGAGTGATGATTCATCCAAGGGATGGTGAAATTTGGAAGCATTTTGATTGGTGTTATCCTGAATTGCTAAAGAGGTCCGAAACGTGAGGCTTGGTTTGTGCACTGATGGCTTCTCACCATTTGGTTTGTCAGGAAAACAATACTCATGTTGGCCAGTTATTTTGACCCCATATAACTTGCCACCATGGATGTGCCTCAAAGATCCAGTTATGTTCTTGACAATTATCGTCCCTGGCCCGAAAAATCCAAAGAACAAATTGGACGTATACTTACAACCACTTGTTGATGAGCTAAAACATCTATGGGGTGATGGAATCCCATGTTATGATATATCAATGAAACAAAATTTTCAGTTACATGCTTCACTTCTTTGGACAATTAATGATTCTCTGCATATGGGATGTTGAGTGAATGGAGCACAGCAGGTAGATTAGCATGCCCATATTTTATGGATAATTCAAAGTCATTCTATTTGAAACATGGTGGCAAGATGTCATGGTTTGATTGCCATCGTCGTTTCTTGCCGATGGATCATCCATTTAGACGGGATGTGAGGTCATTCCTTCGTGATAGGGGCCGCGAATTATCTACTACGATTCTACGTCCTACAGGATTAGGGATATGGAATAGGGTTTGTCATTACCCTATGATCTTATAAACAGGCACAGAACTTGGGAAGAATGAAGGTAGAGGAGTTACCCACAATTGGTCAAGAAGGAGTATCTTCTGGGAATTACCATATTGGAAAACTAACTTGATACGTCATAACATAGATGTGATGCACAATGAGAAGAATGTGTTTGATAATGTCATCAATATTGTTTTGGATGTAAAGGGCAAAACAAAAGATAATATAAAGGCTCGTCGTGACATCAAGTTATATTGTAATAGGCCAGAGCTATGTGTTGAAGAAGTTTCGAAAAATGAAAGGGTGTCCATGCCAAGGGCAATCTACACATTGACAAATGACCAAAAGAGGGTATTGATTGAGTGGGTGAAAGAATTGCGTTTTCCCGATGGCTATGTTTCTGATCTTGGGAGATGTTGTGATCTTAAAGAATTGAAGTTCTCTGGGATGAAAAGTCATGATTGTCACGTATTTATGGAGAGACTCCTACCAATTGCATTCAAGGAACTTCTTTGCACAAATGTGTGGAGTTTGTTGACAGAATTAAGTCTTTTTTTTAGAGACTTGTGTGCTCCAAAGTTGACAGTTGATCATATGAAACAATTGGATAATGAAATTCCAGTTCTTGTATGCAAGTTGGAGAAGATATTTCCACCTGGGTTTTTTGATGTAATGGAACATTTATTGATTCATTTGCCATACGAAGCTACAGTTGGCGGCCCAGTTCAATACAGATAGATGTATCCTTTTGAAAGGTAATGTTATAATGTACCAGTAATGAACTTTTAATATATGTTGTCTTATAGATTTTTGCATCGTTTGAAGACAAAGGTGAAAAATAAACCTAGAGTGGAAGGATCGATATGTAATGCGTATCTTGTTAAAGAAGCATCAACTTTTTTCTCATATTATTTTGAGCCCCATGTGGATACGAGACATACAAGAATCACTCGAAATGATGGATGCCAAGTAGATGTGGATTCCATAGGAGCACATGTTTTGCCAATGGAAAGGTTCACACTAGGTACTTATTACCGGAAGAATTCAAAGCCGCTACCAATTACATGTTGCTCAATTGCGATGAAGTCACACCTTATATAGAGTAAGAATTACACATGGTATATTGTATAATGTATTTAATAATTTTGATTACAACTCTAAATGCAATCGATTGTAGATTATTCAAGACTGATGTACGAACTCAAGAACCACACATTTCTGAATTGGACGTGGAGAAAAAAATGGAAGACGACTTTTATGTATGGTTTAGGGAACATGTAAGGGATCAATATTATCATTAATATATACAACCATCAGTTTTGTACTATATTGTTACTCATTGAAACTCAAATATGTAGGTACATGATTCAAGGAATGGTGTAGCAAATATTCGATTGCAGAACCTCGCTTGGGGTCCTTCAAGGAAAGTCAATTCATATCATGGATACTTCGTAAATGGTTTTAGATTCCATACATCCGATCACACAACTAGGAGATGAACAGTGAACAACGGGGTGTGTGTTAGAGGATCATCCGATGCTGATTTCTATTATGGAGTTCTTCAAGAAGTTATAGAAGTTGAATTTCCTGGGATTCCAGCTCAAAAGGTTGTTTTATTCAAATGCGACTGGTTTGATAACACTCCAAATCGAGGTGTTAAAATCCATCCGCAGTATAAACTTGTTGAAATCAACCAAAGGAGAAAGTACATGAAATACGATCCGTTTGTGTTAGCGCAACAGGCAATGCAAGTTTACTATGTTTCATATCCAGGAAGTAATAGATCTCGTTCTGATTGGTTAGCTGTTTGCAAGACTAAGGCCCGACACGTAATTGATGCCTCTGTAGCAGACAAGGCTTACCAAGAAGATGTAGCTCGAGATGATAATGTTAGTATAGTTTCAATTGAGATTGACATTGGACCTCTAACACATGAGACGGGTGAAAATTATGTCATAGATGTGTCAGAAATAGAACAATCATCGCCCACAGAAGATGTGTGGAATAGTGAAGTGGAAGAAGTTGAAACATCAGAAACAGACTTTGATAGTGATAAGGATGACTCACATCACAATTCCATATCTTATTTTAGCGATTAGGTGCATTATATATTACAAACTTTGTTTTGAAATTCAATATATGATTTTGATAGCTTCATGTGTGTTTTATTCATTACATGTAAAATTTATAAAAGTGTAACTGGTGTTTTTTGTTGCTAATTTGACTTTAACATTGTTTTTTTTCATATTGCAGCCATGGATAGTTCTGGACATGGTACAGCACCCCTTAGATTACCAGGAGTTATGGAGGATCCTAGTCCAGACATAGTTGGGTTAGACACTAGCACACCTGTCTCCACCTCAGGTCCTGTCCCTTCTAGTCCACCAGTTTCCGATTCTGCTATACCATCTACTCAGTCACAGTCATGGAGTGAGGATGACCGTCCACTCATTTCTCCTGACGGTGATTCGTAAGTAAATAATTAAGTTATAATTACAAACTATTTTGTGACGGTGTTTATCAATGATATAGTATTCTGAGGAGAAGTTACATTTATTGTTTGATATGATTTCTTAAATGTTAGATGATATATTATTCATGGAGATGTGGAGTTTATTGGTTCATATTTATTATTATAATATTAGATGGCATTTGAACAGGGAGTTTGTTGGCATTGTTATTGTGATTTGTGGTATATTTGAAAATAAATTGTGTGGCATGTGTGCCTGGAAAATGTTCAATTTATAGGGGAGATGCTGCCGAAATTTTTTTAATTTTAATTTATTTTGCTAATATGGATAATTTAAACAGATTTGGTCCGTCTGTGGAACCTGTTAGGAAGGTTACTGATACTATTAAGCAACACTTTATTGGTCCATTTGCCAAATTCTCCCAAGTTCCTGCACATGTTCGAGATATATGGTTTATAGAGTGGAGTGTAAGTTTAACCCGAACTTGGAATAAATTTGTTGTTAAATTATATATTTTAATTTTAAATGCCTTTGATTTATATTTTTTTCTTGTTTTATTTGCAGAAATTGTATAGATGGCGTCCCGAGCACGACGGCCTTATACGGAAGAATTGGATTAAGGTTGCTAGGAGCAGGTTCAAGGATGAGATGTGTCATGCTCGTAGGGAGAAGAGTTTGACTATCCCTCCATATTGGATAACGAAAGATGACTGGAAACAACTACATGTTTATTGGAGAACTGAGAAGTGGTTGTGCTCTTCTAGATCAGGTAAGAGCAACAGAGCTGCAGCTCCTTCCTCGACTCATACTGGCGGGTCGATTTCGTTCTCAGAGCACGAGAGGAGGATGGTTAGTCATTCTAATGCATATATTTAAATACTTTAGCTGAATTATATGATTATAATTATTTAATTTTTTGTAATATTTTGTAGCGGAAGAAGGAAGGTTCCCAGTTTAGGTACATTAATTTGTATAAGAAGACTCACACATTTCAGTTTGGGCCTAGTAAGGGCGAATTCAATAGCGAGAAATCACAGCAGACTATGGTATGTGTACATTCCATTATATCGTTTGCTTACAATTTTAATTTAATTGCAGAACGAGGTCAATGCATTGTGTGAGCAGTACTCTCAGATGGAGTCCACTGACTCCACTCATCCTTCAGTGCCTGATGATAAGGAACTATTTGTTGAGGTAGCAGGTGGCTTCAAGAAGGGCCGTGTTTCGGGGTTGGGGTCTGAAGCGCCTAGAGTGAGACGACGTCTGGATTCATCCAGTACGCAGTCTACACCATCTGCCTGTTCGGAGCCAGTTGATATAGAGGTTCGGATCCAGGAGCGTGTGAGGCAACAGGTGGGCTTGCAGGTAGGCATGGAGGTGGGTATTATACGGAGGAAGTTCGAAGACAAGTTTAGAACGATGAAGTCCCGAGAAGATAGTTTGCAGGCATACCTAAAAAACTTGGCTATCCAGATGGGATTTCCGGCTCCACCAATACTACCTTCTGTACCCGAGGATGACATGTTTTTTGAGGATGAGAATGTTGCGGAGGATGAGGATTTCACTGTGTCACCACCTGGTGATCATCCCGATTCGTCAAGTCATTTTGATCCCCCTCCCCCTCCTCCTTCTCCTGCCCCTGCCCCTGGACAGGCACATTCCGTTGTTGTTAGTTGATGTTTATGTACTATCTTCATAATTATCACACATACATATTATTTTAGTTTTATTTGATAAATTTATTTCGGATATATATTATTTTAGTTTTATTCATTAAAATTTATATTATTTTACAGATTTAATTATTAATTGGGTGTTTTTAATCCAAAATACAGGTTTTATTCACTAATACGGATTTTATTCACTAATTCAAAAATTTAAAATTTTCGACAGATTTCCTACGGAAATTAATTCATCATAGTAATATTTTCGACAGATTCCCTACGGAATTTGTTTAATTTTAAGAATTTAATAAATTTCTGTGACGGTTTCCGGACGGAATTTAATTTTTAAAAAAATTAATAAATATTAGCAACGGATTACTGACGGAAAATGAAATTATTTTTAAAGATAATAAATGTTAGCTACGGATTCCCGACGGAAATGTAATTATTTTATATTAGCAACAGATTCCCGACGGAAATTAAATTGTTTTTAATAACTTAATAGATATTCGCGACGTATTCCCGACGGAAATGTAATTATTTATTAAAAATTAATAACTATTGCCCACCGATTCCCAATGGAATTGTGATTAATTATTTTAAAATTTAATAAATATTACCGACGGATTTCGGATAGATATATAATTATTTTAAAATTAATAACTATTGCCAACGGATTCCCGACGGATTTGTGATTAATTATTTTAAAAAGTAATAAATATTACCGACGGATTTCTGACGGATGTTTCATTATTTTAAAATTAATAAATATTACCGACTGCCTAATCTCCGACGGAATATTTGGTCTGTAATCTGTCTAAAACCATGGTCAAAGACGGATTACCGACGGAAATGTCAGTTGAAAACAATGGTTTTTCCTGTAGTGTTGTTTTCCTTTCCAAAACTTGTAAGGTGTCTTATCTTCTTTCTTACGGGGCACCTTATTTAAAAGGTAATTAGTTGTTATGATAGCTTCTCCCCATATATTCTAAGGTTACCCACAGCTTAACAACATTGCATTCATCATTTCTTTCAAGGTAAAATTTTTTTGCTCAGCCATACCATTGGATTGAGGAGAATATGGAGGAGTGACTTCATGTCTAATTCAATTTTTTTCACAATAGTCACCAATTGGTGTTACATATTCACCACCTCTATCGCTCCTTATCACTTTGATTTTTTTATTTAATTGATTCTCAACTTCAGTTTTATAGAAAATAAACTTCTCTAATGCTTCATCCTTACTTTTTAGTAAGTACACATAGCAATATTTTGTGCTATCATCGACAAAAGTAATAAAATACTTATTGCCATCTCTTGTTGGTGTGACTTTCAAATTACAAATATCGCTATGGATCATATTCAAAGGTTTAGTATTCCTTTTACCTCAACACAAGATTCACACATATATTTGGTATCAATTGGAAATTTAGGAATATGATTTAAACTAATTACTCTTCGTAGAGAATTATAATTAACATATCCTAGTCTACTATGCCACAAATTAGAAGACTCAAGCAAGTAAACAAAAGAAATACTAGTTTTATTCATATTCTTTGACTTAACTTAAATACCCCATTGACTACATAGTCTTTCCTCATAAACATCTCATATTTAGACAATACGACCTTATCAGATTCAAACACCAAGCGGACTCCATGTTTGTTCAAGAATGATCCACATACAAGATTTTTATGAATCTCTAGCACGAACAACACATTATTCAATGGTCATTTTCAAAATTATTTTTCCTTTTCCTTGGACATCAGTTGTTGCAGAGTTGCCTATAGATATCTTCTCCCAATTCTCAACAGGTTGGAAATAAGTGAACATATCTTTATTTAAACACATGTGGCGAGTCGCACCACTATCAGTCCACTATTCTTTTGAGTTTGACCCAACAAGGTTCACTTAAGAGAAAACTGCACATAGATCTAAATCGTCAATTTCTTGTGATAGATCTTCCATCATATTTATCTCTTTGTTCTTGTTTTTCTTTGGTAGTATGAAATCTGCCACTTGGTGACCCATTTTGCCACAATTGAATAATTTTCCTTGGAATTTATGCTTGATCATTCCTCCATTTGGCTCTAGGTTGGAGCCCTTAATAGCCTTTTTATTTATTTTTTGATAGTGCTCCAAAATGTTTGCCTTAGCATTAGCATCGTCCTCAATTTGAGATGTAAGTCTCTTTTCAGATTGCTTGTTGTTTTCTTCAATTTTAACCCTAACAATTAGATTTTCAACATTCATCTCCTTTCGCTTATGCTTAAGGTAGTTCTTAAGGTTCTTCCATACAGGAGATAACTTCTCAATTATAACAACTACTTGGAAGGCTTCACTAAGAGTCATCCCTTCAGTATGAATTTCTTACAAGATTAATTAATTTTTTTACACTTGACTACTGATAGTCTTTGAGTCCTCCATTTTATAATAGCCTACCACAAATTTCTTGGTACCCGCATCCTCAACTTTATATTTCTGGTCCAGAGACTTACACGGTTTTTTTTGCTGATTTCTTAGAACTGTAAACATTATATAATGGGTCATTAAGATCATTAAGCACATAATTCCAACACAAGATATTCAAGTTTTTCCATTAATCCACATCAATTAGGGTTTGTGCTTCACTATCCTCATCACTTTTTGGAGGATCTTTAGTCAAGAATCTCGCAAGATTCAAAGTAGTCAAATAAAACAACATTTTATGTTGTCGTCTCTTGAAATTCAAATCATTTTTGGTTGGTTAACATGGTTCAAAGTAATCGTAGCGGGCACAACAGAGTTAGGTACAATCGTAGGGACAGTAGCCTCATTGGCAGTAGACGTGGGTTAGTTTCATTTTCCATTTATGCTCAATAAAGACCAAAATGAATATTATTATCTTAAATAAAATTCCCATAATGCTTATTACTAGTGAATAATTAATATATGCTTATTAATGACATAAGAATATGTGCTTCAATACTTATTACTTTAAAGTATGCTAGTGAATAATGCTTCCCATGGTGGAACCATATCGTGTGACGATATCAACAACGACCTCCTTCCAAGGTGTTCCCTTCATTTATGAAAGAAATCAGAAACAAAGATGACAATTAATGTGAAAAAAAGTAATGGAAGCGCAAACCTTTTAAATGCTACATTTTTTTTTTTTTGAAAGACAAATATATTAATAGACCCCGTAGGAAGTAAGGAAAATGTTTATGTATTGCATATCTTTTTTACCACGATTTGAACCCTTCTTAAGTAGGAAACCTGCCTTAACTAGAGGGCAATGAAGCTCGCTCACAACAAATCCACCTCATTATTATGAAGAGGACTAGGCTCCAAGAAAAAGCCCTCATCTTGTCATTCCTCCAAACCCATCAAAGCGGCAATCACTTGGTCATCTTTGTCCTCACATCTAAACCTCACAGCCTTGACACCAGAAGAATTGTTCACATCCTCATTCCAGACGACATCATGATCCAATTTACTAAAGTTCTTAATATGTCTGCTGCGGCCTTTCATCAACCAACAAAAACCAGGCCCTAACTTATTTACCCCTCTACCATACAATAATCCATTAGAACCACCGTGCACTGAAAGGACTAAAGCCTTTGGACATGTCAGAGTCTATAATGTTAAGAACCACTTCCAAAGAGCCCAGAAACGAGACTTTGTACATGGTCTGGATCTGCCCTTTGCACAGGGGTCAGAAATAACGGCCAGTGGAGAAGATAATGAAGTGGGAACCACCTCAACATCCAACTCCTTTGCCATATTGTTTAAAAACTTAGGACCCATTGGAAGAAAATTTTGTCTTGGAGTCACTCCCCGTGTCACCACAACCAGGAGACATAACATGCAAACATATACGATCTTTGAAGTGCTACATATACAAATATAAACACACTCAAAAAAAAAATAAAAGGATTATCAAAAGTAATCAATTATTCAGATAACGATATCTAACAAGACCCACATGTCCCTAAAGACAATGGGCTTTAGACAAGTATAGCCGTATAGGGTACGAGAATGATTGAGCTGTAAAAATCTCGTGTGACTTGGGTGATCCTCTAGTATAATTTTGGATGTGATTAATGGAATGTTTAAGAAATCATTGGGTATATAGGTAATAAAAGATAGTGAAGTAAATTCATCGCTGAAATCGAGACGTCATTATACAACCTTGTTTTCTTTACTTTCTTTGCTTGTAATTGCATACACTTGTTTCCTTTAATTGGGTTGTATAGACACAAAGAACTAGCCCTATTGGAGCATAGAAGATTTGGATACCCAATTATTATATAACCTTGGTTTTCTTTACTTTCTTTGCTTTTGATTGCATGCATTTGTTTCCTTTAATTGGGTTGTTATAGACACAAAGAACTAACCCTATTGGAGCCTAGAAGATTTAGGTACCAAAAATCTTATCATCTTCCTTAGTGTAGGTATGCTTGAAGACAAAGGCCAAGAAAACAAATCTGATACCTAAATAGTAGATACTCAAGATATATGACCAGAAATGCCTCACTCTTGGTGGAAATTCTCTTAAGGAAAAGTGATATTTGGAGGCAAGAAAAAAGGAAAAATCATTGGGATAGATATTCGGTAAGTGCTTTTATCCCAATATCAAACAAGGATTGTTTGTTAATCAGTTAAACAAGTATTACTATTATTTTCCTTAATTTGATAATTTCCTAGGTCTCAACACTACTATATTAGTAAATATATAATTTAATTACTTATTTGTTATTTACTGTCTCCTGAATTATTATTTTTTTACTGACTTGAAAAGAGATTCAATTTTCATTGAAAAGAATAATTAACTAAAAACGTTTTTTAGAAAAGTTTATTTGAACATATGTAAAAGGAAAAAACTCAAAAGAGGTACTTGTCAAATGGCTATTGCATATTCATAGAAGATATATGAATGAGGCGTGCAATGTCAGGTTGTGTAACAGCCATGTATTACAAGAGAAAAAGAGCATATTGCTAATAGTAAGTTTCTCTAATGAGAGTTTCTTAGACTCTCCAAGAGCCTTCTTATTTATATATTCCTATACTGCTAATACATATTCTTTAGATAACCATTTTCTGCTACCACAGCATTATTACACCATTGTCACCCTGCAAGAAAATGAGAGTCCAAAACAAATATTAGTACCCATAAATTGTTCTTACAAAACTGTGTTAGAGAAGTCTGTAAAATAAACTCCTATTTATACAACTACCAATATCTACAAGTACGGTATCTAAATTAATTAGTTTTCCATTTATACTTCCATCATTCCTTAAATTAAATGTCCAATTTTGATTTAATCATAAAATTAAAATTATGTTTTGAAATTACTATATTATCCCTCTTATTTATTTGGTTAGCAATATCCATGAGTTTAATGAGATAGTTGGTAAAAGTTTATCAAATTATCATTGAATATATGATAGTTTAAAAATATATTTATTTTTAAAAAATTAATATTCAATTCCAAACAAACTAAAATAAAAATATAAATATTTAATTTCAAACTAAAAAATTATTTATTTTAAGAAAGAAAAGAATCAATTACACCGGCCGTTTAAAAAACATGACACCAAATTCAGGTGAGGGAGTATTTATTTTTGAAATTTTAAGAAATATAAAGTGATCACAAATTTCAAAATTTCATTTGAAGAGAGAGAGAGAGAGAGATCTATATACAGAGAGAGACAGAATATTACTTTGAGCAATCCATGTCAGGGCTAGTCTTGTAAGGAATATCAACTCCACATTTGCTGGGAAGGCTAGCAATGTTATCGCTGTTCATGCCACTGACACCTTTAGCCATAGATTTCAGGCAACTGCAAACACTCTGCCGATCGGTCCTTGTCTTCGCCGCGTCGTTGAGGGACTTGATTCCCTTGCAGCAGGCTGCGGGGACATTGCCACCGTTCATTACATAGCTGTAGCAAGGGTAGATGTCATTGATCACAGTGCTGCATGACATTGCTGCTTCACCTTGGTGTGTTGTTATCATCAAAATGCACATCAACATCGCCATTGCAAGCTTTCCTGTGGCAGCCATTGTTGTGATTGTGAAGGGATTTATGGGTTAAGTTTTGTGAGCAAACAAATGTAGATTTGGAAATTGGAGGTGTTTTCTGGACTGAGACCCCTTCTTCTTATATAGAAGGTTTTGATCCTCCTTTAAATGTAGTGCATGAAACATGATAATACTAATATATAGTCAAAATGAGTGTGGTCTGTCGTATGAGATAAGCCTGATACATACAACCTGTAAATCATTATATATGAGATTGAATTTACCTAGTATTTATTATTAAGGATTATTACATGTTTCTTTGTCATAAAAATAAATTAATATATGAATGATTCTTGAGGACAAATGTTACTCAATTTTATCTTAAATATCATTTTGGCCCCCTAATTAAATGTTCAGATTTGCGTAATACAAAAATTAACAAGTTTTTTATTTCAATAAAATGATTATATTATCTTTATGATTAGTATATTTAATAGTATGACTATTAATTAGCTAGTGAGATGCAAATTATTTAAATTAATAAGTTTCTTACTAAAACTTTCAATAAAAAAATATATTTGTTATAAAAAATTAAATATTTCAAAATAGAAAGATTAACATGTAATTTTGACAAGGAGGGAGGGATCAAGTATATTTTTTATTATCTTCATAAAGTTTCATTTATTTGAGATAGAAAGTATGATCAATTATGCGACATGATGATTTATGTTCAGTGTGGAAAGAAGACCAATTTCAAGAAATGGTAGGAGTTGGTGAGATAGTCTTAGAGCACTCAATTATGTAGATATGAAGTTGCATTGTACTCACTTTTGTTAGATAAGTATGTATTGTATAATTCTTGTGGATGCTGACCTAACTCCACCACAAATTTGAGTTCACTTAGCAATAGGCCATCAAATAAGGAATTTTGCAAAAACGCTTTCATATTTGGACCACTTAGCTTATTGCTTGCATCATTTTTGCTCTGTGACTGTGGGTTAACTTTTCTAACAACAATATAATATAGGTTTATTGCCCAATTGTCATCCGTGGGACGCAAATAGCAAATTGTAATTGAGAGTGTTAGATATTACAATTCTCTCATTTTAATTATTCATATTTCTTTTAGTTTCTAATTTTAATACGCTACTTTTACAATTATATCCTTATTATTAATAAAGTATTTAAATAAATTGTCAACTATTTATTGGATAATACAGTTTTTAAAAGAATTAATGCATATACACGAGTTATTAAATAAAGTCAATTTATGAAGTTTAGTTCGATAATTATCATTTATAATACTATTTATTATCAATATTCTAATTTTAATAAGCTTTATACTTAAATATAGGTTATGTCTGACTTGTGATTTGGGATTGGCTAAGTTATGGACATAGGTAGATTCCGTGCTGATTATACACTATATCATACGAGGAAGAGGTCTGTGACACATTCAGATATTTCTTCAGAGTATCCGATAGTATCGATAGAGACACTGTTTTCCACATCTTTAGAGAGGAAAAGCAAGTTGAAACCAAGTTGCTGATAACTTGATTTCTGAGGGATAAAGACGTAAGACTTACACAGTTTTCGCATATCAATAGTTGTATTATAAGACTAGAGACTTGATATATATAGATAGACTTGGATACGTTTCTATTCGCGAACTCTAGATTTTTTCCATGTATGTAGTATTGTATTTTTCGTATATTCGCATATTGAAGGCCAGATTCATGTCATTCTCCTTTCTTTTCTTTGTACTTTGTTTTTTATTTTTTATTTATGAGATTCATAGGTCTCCTTCCCATTTAAATATATATATATAGAGAGAGAGAGAGGGGTTGTATCTAAGAATTATGCGTGAATCTTATTCATAAATTGGTCCAATAAGAACTTGTGAAAAATATCATTAAATATCTTTCTTCTTTTTTCATTACATCAGAATGGGGGATCGATGGAAATCGAATGTGTACAAGCAGGCGCTGCTGACTTGGCTTCATGCCCCTATTAAATGTCTATATATAAGCACTAAGAGTTGAAATATTATCTTGATTGTTTGTAAGAAACTACCACTAATCTTTGTTGTTAGTATTATAGTATATGTGTATGAGTGTATCTTAATATTATTATTATTTTGAAAATTTGCTACAGGGAGGCCCTCGAATAGTACTAACTTAATGAAACTTGGACTATTAGTAAGGCTCACAAACACATATATAATCCATTTTAAGATGGGTTTATACTTATTAATTTAAGGATTTACCTTAGACTTTTGGCTCACGATCTAAGATTTTGGGTTAATTAAGGTGTAATATGTATAGGCTTCATGGATTAACACACAATTTTAATGATTAGAATCTTTGTAATGTAAGTCTAGGATTAGGAATTACGACATTAAGTATTTTTAATTTTTAATCTTCAATGCTCGAGGCTTTGATTTGAAATTTCAACATCTTTCTTCAAGAATTAAACTTGTTCTTTCTATGTTTATTATTATTATTTGTTAGTTTCAATATGTTATTTTATATATTTGTTAAACTTGGGTTGTATGGGAAGACTAGAGAGTAAATAAATTAATGTATTAGTTCTATCTCTCTCTTTTTAAAATTTATTCATTTTTTAAGTCTTTACTTTTTATTAATTGCTCTTAATTTTTAATTACGTGATCATATATTAATAGAAGATAATACAAAGTATAAGACAATTAAAAACTATACATAGTCATTTGTATTTTCAATTTAGCTAAGTCTACGTAATCCACTAAAAATACTTTCCCAAGTATAATAAGAAAATAATTATCTCAGAAGAACAATGTTTCCTATCTAGCAGATGAGAAACAATATGAAAAATGTACACACTCAGCTTAGGTTCTTTACTTTTTGTATACAAAAAAGTGTGAAAATGAGCTCTACTATGAGTTAAATTTCTTTTTTAAAGAGGATATTCAAGATGTCACATGATTTCTTTCAAAGAAAAGAAGAAGAAAGAATACAGACAAATGTGTCATGGTCACTTGAATCAATAGTCAATTTCAACATCTCTAATGCAGCAGTCTCCTTGAAGATCTATTGTTAATAATCCATTCTCATCATTGTAAGAAAACTCTTCTTCTTTCATGTCCACCTTGCCACAACTTGGCTTTGTGCTTGAATAGGCTCCAAATCTTCCACAGCCTCTTACTCTGATCTTCACTGTGCCTGAAAGGTCCTTAGCATTCCACATTATGTCCTCAATGGCTCCTCCAGAATTGTACATATCAATTAGGCCAATTGGTGCAAATTGAACTTTGTCACTGAAAGCCTGTGATTATGTATAATTCAAAATTGTTAGAGGGGCTTTCAGTAGAATGTTAGCATCATAATCTACAATTTGAGTTTCAGAACTCGGATTTACAGAAAGTATGCATTATTTGGCATGAATAATTTGAACAATGAAGAGAGATTCAAGATAATAAGAAGTGAAGATTTGATCAAACAAACTAGAATAATCTGCAATTCAAACTCTTTTTATATGTTTATGTCCAAAAGTATACTCACCCGAACAGGGGATATGGTAAATATTTCACATTTTAGTACGCTGAGAGACACTTCTATCCTTTTGTCCTTTGGCACTGCAGAAAGACTTCCTGCATCATGAGACAGTTTAAACATGAGAAACTTTGTTATGTGAATTGAATTTTTATCTTTTCACCTTCTAGAATGGTAAGCACAGTAGCTTACCTGAATTGAATGCATAAACTGCAGTCTCTCCTTCCCAGCTTTCTCCTGCAATCTCATCAAGGAATTCAACATCAAGGGGAGTAACATGTCCTGAAATGACAGCATCCTCAGATGTTGCATTTGGCAAGTCTTGAGGGCCTGTTTTCAGCGGCCAACTTTCTGCCCCTTGGCAGTTAAAAACACCTAAAACGCCAGTTAGCTTATTCAAGTTCCATATCTTCATCAAGCTGCAGAGTAAATAAACAGAACAGCATTAGTTAATAACTTGCATGTAAATATTTTCTTATTTTCTGTTCTATTTAGTAACTGGAATGTTCAGTCAGTACCTTTTTCCATCCATTATGGGATCGATAAATAAGCAGTCTCGGGTTGGCCGGCCAGCATACCTAGCTCTTAGCACGGATCCATCAGGGAGAACAAGTTTCTTCAGGATATTGAAATCATGTTTGCCAGGCTTATCACTGTGAAAAAATTTATTAAATCATAAGTATCAACCAAAAAGTTTTATTTGCATATCAGAAATTTTCTATTTGGATTGGCTTACTCTGCGTACCTTACATAGACTGCACAGCCTCCCAAGGCTCTTGCTGCTCCATGGAACTCAGCCGTGCTATGTTTACTCTAAAATAATAGAAAAGAAATAAGAAAGCATTAGTAGTATGAAAATTCAGAGATGTTAAAATTCCAAAATGTCAGTTAGAATACCCATATAGGTGAATAATTTCTAGTTTAAATTCCAGAATCTGTATCAGGACAAAATTGAATATTTTGAAGGAATGTGAAATTACATGGAACATGTCCCAGTCAGGTACCACAATCTCCCCAAGAAGAAAACTATTGAAAGCAACTGTTGCAATATGCAATGTCTGGAATGTTGGTTCATTTGGCATGAAGTCCTCTGAGGCTCTTGCTGTTGCACTCATCTTTGAGCTGAGAATGAACAGAAGGATTAGGAACAAACTTAAAAACCACTAAGAACCAAAATTATCATGACATACATAAAATTACAAACCTATAAATAGAGTCTGAGTTATGACACATGCAGCAAATTAAGTTATTTTCTCTGAAGTTCCTTTCAATTGATTCATCAAGAGCTTCATGATATTGTCTTGTAAGTGATACTCGTCCACCATGCCCGGAACCTAAAGTTTCAAGTACATTTTGGACATCAACTTTTACCCCATCTACTCCACTGCTTGCAAGATAGCTGTGCATGTCATTGTAGAAGTCATAAACTTTTTGGGGATCGATTACTCCAACTCCAAACTTTTCCAAGCTGTCCATGGCTATGTCTTGAATATTTCCCAACATTCCAGGAGTCTGAACTGGATATTGAATCTTGGGGTTGTACTTCTTTAATGTTTCAGATGAAGGAAGAACTCCTCCCCAGTAGCCAACTAATGCATGCCACATATAAACATATCTGCATCATGAAAATGTTCTCAATCTAAACAAAATTTTCATCTAATACATTTTTTATAGTATTGAACCAAATAAAAGTAACTCTGGAATCATACCTCAAACCATATTTCTTCTTGATGATTTCTATAAAGTCCTTAAGATTGGTAACTGTATCATCCGAGTCCAAACCCTTAAATTTTCTATTTTCCTTAATATCAACTAGTCTGGTAGCAAACCTGCAGTCCACAGAACCAGCTAAAACATTAGTACATTCATGCACATGGCAATAAATATTAGGGAAAACCCTGCAAAAAGAGAAAAGATGTCTTACTGTGCTCCTTCAGGAAGTGGTTGCCCTTCTTCATGAAATTCATTCACGGTTTCTTGCCATCCATCATCAATGATAAGGAATTTTGGGGAGCAGCCACCCTCAGAGAAGCTGTATAAGGAGGATGAGGTTAATCTTTAGAGTTGATCAATCCAGATATGTTAATTAAGGAAAATGTTTGTAAATCTGCATCAATTGTTACAAACCTTTGTAGACCTTCTATAATTCCTTTTGGGCTGACTTCAGTGTAAAAGGCATCCCATGTGCACCATCCGAACGAGTCTAAATGTGCTGGAATCTGAAAACCAAGGCAAAACATAAGATAACTTTTAGATTATCAAGAGTAGAAATGAGACCATCTAACGTCTGGTTGATGATTTCACCTTTTTATTATCAAGATGGCTAAATGTACCCTTGTGCTTCGCCAAGATTCTGTGAAAAAAATTGGAAAGGTTGGTGATTTTAAGCCAATGTATAAAACATTTGCATATATTTAACTTCTCAGATTATTAAGGCAAACATACTTTATAGAGTCCCTCATGAGTACAAATGGATTCTCCCCTGAATTGACAAAAACTGCTTCCAATGCCTGAGATGTTCGAACGCTTGGGTCACCTAAAAGCAGAAATATATAGAAAGAAAAATTTCAGGCTAACACAATTTGATCTAATCAAAATTTGTGTAAATTAAAGAAAAAACTTACCACTTTCAACGCAGAATTGGAGTTCACGTGATGCAGTTCCTTGTAGACTTGATCGGAAAGGTCCATCGAGAACAGGCAATATCAGAATGTAAAAGCTATTTTCATTGGCAGGATCTGCAGATGAGTCCTCAACTCCTAAGGCAGATTCTTCTCTTACCTCCAAGAGAAGCATCTGAGTTTCCAATGGAATTTGGCTTCCAGATTTTCCTACACGCGGTATCATCCACCATATCTTGACAATAAATAGACACAAGAACTTGTAATCCCTGTGAAGGCCAGAGAGATATATTAGACTATATGTCCGATGCAGAAAGATTGAGAAAAGTAATTCTAATTCTCCAGAATGGGGACAACAAATTTTAACACCAGGTTTGCCTCATGAAATCTTCTGATTCAATCCTACATTCAGTTTTTTCCTAAATTTTCTGTAACCATGTGGATACTTGTTAAACAATGGACAAAAGTCGTATTATTATCTTAAAGATACAAAGAATGAAACAGATTTCTTTTCTTGGAAGCTTGAAGTTAAACAGAATAGTCATGATTTGCTTCACTAAACAAATCAAATAAATGGCAAGATTGGCATCTACAAAGACAAAACGGACAAAAACACAAATGAAAGCATGTAAATGACAAGAAAAGAGCAACTTTGATAAATGAAGCCTAGCATCTCAGCCATCTATACCTCATTGAACTTGCCATGAAGCAGAATAAACCAAATCTAATTGCTTGATGTAATAATTTTAAATTGATGCCCTATAGGCTATACAAAACATAAAGCTGAAGCGAAATATGAAAGCATTGAGAAGATAAGCACTTACTCAAGAACTCCGAGATTAAAAACATGGCGAGAATCAGAATGTGCTGAAGTTGCTCCCAAAAATGCTGTTCCAGAGCTTGCTGGTGTAATCACAACATTTTCTGGAACTCTTGTAAGAACAACCTTTCCGCGGACCATAAGGCATCCATTTCTAACAGAGGGAACTGCTGTGATTGTCATCTTTCACAGTGATTTCTAAAGCTTTTTCAGCTCAATCTGCCGCCCAAAAACGGAACAAGGTTTAATTCATGGTTGCTAAACTCAAATACCCGAAACGAGAAAAAACAAAAATCAGAGAGATTGCGTTGAAAATCATGAAGACAACTAATCAAACTCGAGAAATCTTGAAATAAGCTAACGTGTATTGCAAACTCAACAACCAGTGATTGCTTCTTCTTCTTGCAAAACAATTCTAGCATATAAAAAAAGCTAATCAAAATCATCAATAAATAGTACCTAACGAAGCTTTTCTTAGCCTTCAATCCAGAAAGAAATGAGAAATATGAACAGGGTCAAGGTGGTTCTGTGCAATAAATCAAAATCTTGAATGGCGGTAACTCGTTTATATAGCCTCATTTCAACAAAGGACAAATCAAAGCCGTGTTATATTTGCTGTGTTTCGCGATTATTTTGAGAAGCTGAGTTGGAACAATCACGGAATCTTTATTCAATCCGAATGACATGGACTTGAGTCGGCATATCTAGACAGTGACCCACAGTTTGGCTTTAAATTAGCTATCAACGTGTACAAATCAAAGGTTGACCACATGATGGTTCTGTTTATTGTTATTATTTTTTAATAACAATATACTCCTTTATTATTTTTCATCTAAATTCTAAAAGATGTTAGACACATATTAAGAAATTATAAGAATGAGAAAAATATGAGAAAAGATATAATTATAATATTATAAACAAATTATCAAATATATCTAAAAACTTATAAATTATTTTATATTTAGAGACTAAATACATTATTTTTAATACCTTATAATAAGAGACATCGAAATCATGTGTATAAGTAATTATTCCTGTCAAGTATAAAGTGTAGAAGAGAACCTTAATGAACTTCATTAAAAACGCACACAAACCCTTAATTTAGATATATCTTGTAATTTACATCAGAAGCCAGCAAATTAAAGTAATCATGATACAACTCAATAAAAATACAAAAAGAAACTTTATTTCCTAATTACATGAGAAGGTAGTGGGCAATCTCATTTGCATGTTTATATCTCAAGAAATATTTGATGTCACTGTGTGAAAATCATTTTATTTTAAAAGTGGACGAGAATGAAAAATGAAATTGAATATATATAATTACTTGTAAGTATCTAAAAAACTAAAATTAAAATTAAATTACGAAAAATTCATTCATATGTCAATTGAGTACTCTTTTTACCTCTAAGACTACTTGATCTATGATCTAAATTCACAGGATTTGAGACCCCCACGGGCACTTATGATAATTATTCATCAGAAGTGGGAACAGTTAAAATTATTTACACGTCTAAGGTATTGATCAAGTTTTTAAGAATTTTACGTTGAAAAGTTTTAAGAATATTTGTACATTTGAAATTATGGCATAAATGGACCTGGAATGATCTGTTCTTCATTCATTGTCTCATGTTCTGGTATATATTTGTATTTATTAACCATGTAATCTCCAAATAATGAAGTAGCTCGATTATTTAGAACATGTCTTACTAGTTTATAAAGCTTAACTTCGATTCAAGGACAATGGATATGTTGAATCTCTAATCTAGCCGTTGTTGAATCTATTTCTTAGATTATGAGGGGGGAAATATTATAATTTCTTTGAGCTAAGTTAATTTTAGGCATCAATATTGTAAATATAAACAAATAGTTAGATGGCAATAATTAAATTATAATTCTCTCATAAAATCATACAACGTAAAGAAATATAAAAAAAATAATCAAGTCATTTTCTAACACAAGTAAAAGAAAATGATTTACTTTTTCATGAATAAAAAAATGCACAATCATATTGTATATATGTTCAACTGTCATTTCTTGTTTTCAAGAACTCAAAGTTCAAAATTTGTAAATATATGGCAGAAAAGAGCCACTTGGTATTTCATATCTAAGTGACAAAATATTACTCTCTCTATCTTATTTCAATTCCAATTGTCTACTTTAAACTTAGAAGGATTAAAAAAAGTATTAAAAACGATAATTATACAACTTAATAGCTAGTGTATAAGTATTAATTATTCTAAAAAAATGCATTATTCAATAAATAATTGACGACTCATTCAAATTATTCATTAATAATAAGGGTATAATGGTAAAAGTACGTATTAAAATTATAAAGTGAACAATTGAAATGAAATATAAAAAAGAAAACGTGAACAATTGGAATAAGACGGAGGAAGTACTACTCATTAATATTCTATAAGGTAAGGTTGTATGTGTTGACAAAAATAATTAATCAACTTGTCAAGTATAATTTTAATGTAAGTATATTGTATCAAAAATAGAAATTGATAGAAAGTAAAATAACATAACAGAACAAATCAGTTCAACAAACATGCTTACGTCCATGAAACTAACTCCATGGCCCAAATCTACTAGCATTCATTCCATTATAAGGCTACCTCTTTTTCATCATGCTTACAGTGACACCTATATAGTAAATCATAACAAGCTCAGCTTATTGTATAGATTATGTTTTGACAAATTCATTTACTGATCAACAAGTCCTTTCTCCTTTACCCTAAAGAGATAATTTGTATAAAAAAGAGAGAAATGAAGATCTCGAATGGGTACTTTGATCACTCCTTAAACTCAAAACATTTGCTTTTGAAGATGATGCACATTGTCAAAAAAAAAAAAAAAAAAGCCTCACACAAAGTGGTACAACATATAAAATGTTTTTCTTTGTAAAACTCTCAATACATTTCTAGCCAATTCATCTTCCAATATATAGACATGGCAATCCACATTTTCACCGAATTTTTCTTTCTCGGTTTTATCCAAAATATCTCCAATCATATCATCAATTAGGGATAATGAAAATTCCAAAGATGAAGATGATCTATGTTACAAGGGAAAAGATATTCCAAAGATGACTTCAAAATGATTTTAGTCCATATCTCATGATTTCCAAAATTGTTGATCCAAAAGATTTAGTACAAATAAAATATAAGAATGTCTCGAAATGGATTTACAACCTAAATATACCTTACAATCCTTAACATATTCCTTAATAAATTTGCATGATCAAATGAACTAAAATGTCATTCAAATTGATTTCTTCAAGTTTGCTTCAAAGTCTAGAAATGTTTTGTGAATATTCAATATACATGATGAGTTTTGTGTGAGTTGATTTAATATAAATTAATCAATTCAGTATGAAAATAGAAGTATGACGTGTCAAAATATAAATAATAAGAAAATAAGATAAATAATGCATAGTTGTTCACGCAATTCGACTAACTAAAATAAGATCATCTCCATGATCCAAATCCACTAATAATTCATCAATAACAAGATGAAAACTTTACAACTAACAAAAGTGACACCTATCTGGTGTGAAATCTAATTGTTTCCTTGTCAATGGCAAATTGCACAACTTAGTTGAAGATTTTGAAACTCAATGCTCCATAACGGTTATACATTGTGTGCCCCTTATAGTATATTTGAAATCTTAATATGGATGGTCAAATATTATGTGAATGTTGTTGTTGCATCCATTAAGCTATATTTCTATATTATTGAATGTATATTAATATATTAAGTACATTTCAGAATGTATTAAAATCTTCAAAATGTTTGATCACTAACATCAATGCCCAATATCAATTTTTAGTATGGTAGGTGAGATTTAGGGTCTATTTAGTTCAAAATAAGAGAAGGGGGGGGGGGAGGGATTTTATTGGAAGGAGGGGGAAGGAAGGGAAGGGGATGTAAAATAATTTTATCTTGTTTGGTTAGGTTAACTAGGAGGGCAGGGGAGGAGAAATAAAATTCTCTTATTTGGTTTATAAAAAGAGGGCAAGGAAAATAAAATTAAAATGACTATTACACCCCCATCCAATAATATTAATACTTAATATTCACCTGGACAAAAGGTTGGTCATGCTATGCAACACCAATTTTTTAAAGTTTTAAGAAAACTTGTATTTTTCAATGATAAAGCAAGACTTTTGTAACAATAAACTTTGTCATTTTCATTTCTTTATGCTTCAACAACCATATTTCCTTTTCTTTATGTTGTTCTTCAATATCTATATCTTTCCCACTATTCCATATAAGAAAATTATAACATGTCATTCCAAAGTAGAGTAACATGCAATAAAATGTTTTACCAAGAAATTTAAGCATCCCAAAGAAGTTTAAACTGGAAAAATATTACAAAAAATATCCCAAAGTACAATCATTCCTAGCATCCCAATATAAGTTGTCTACATTGCACCAAAAATACCTACTTTGAGTGTAGGCAATTTACATAGCAAAAACACCTACCTTATGTTTAAGAATATTACATAGCATCAAAGGACAGCTCTTCATGCATTACACGTACAAAAGCACATTCGCTAAGCAATTTACATAGCATCATTAACATCTTCTTCAGGTTCATATAATTTACATGGCAGTAAAAATATTAGTCATCCCAAACACCATATTTCAAACCATATGCATGCTCAAGATGATGGATTTGAGGAGCCAAAGACCTTTATAGTTATCACTAACTAATGTGTTTCAACTAGACATTGAAGAACAATTATAAGCTTGTTAATATCATTCATAAGAAAGCAATAGATCTTAGGCAATTGACTCATGTCAAACCCACATTCCTAAATTAAATTCCAAGTTTCTTCTTCTGACATTGGTGGCTGCTTGGAGCTAAAGTTCTCTCTCAAAATGACATTTCCTTCTTTTAATGCAGCTGCCATCTCAGACATGACTTTCTTAACAACTTCAAGTTCAGCTTCTTTTTCTCTACGTGTAGCCTCTTTCTTCTTCTTTTTGTTTGTAGCATTAGTTGCTCTGTGAGAAGGGTTTCAAGTTGAGACATGAAAGATATCATCATGATCAACATCAATAAAAGCATCAACATTCTCAAAGGTAACCTCATTTTGAGAGACAAGGTTGTCAAGCTCATTAATTGTTACAGTGAAATCTTCTTCATTGGGTGAATGTTTTCGCTTCCTCATCTCAAATGCAGTATCAGCATCCTCTCTAATATCAACCATCAAACTTAAAACAACAATAATAATAGAGAGCTACAAAATAGACTAAATTCTCGAACTCCAACAACAAACAGTCCAAAATAAATATACCAAGAGCAAAAGCTAAAATAAAATTTCAAGAATCTAACCTCAATTAGAGCATCCCATACTTTTGGCTCAGCATCCCAAAAATGGGTAGATGGGTTTCAAGAAAACCTACTCAAATCATTTCTAAAAATTTCATAAACTTCTGAAAAGTTTTTCTTCAAAGTCTTCCAACGATTTTTCACTTTTTCCTTATCAACTTGTCAAACATTGCACTAAGCCTTGCAGTATGTTATCATATGCATTGGTAGTAAATGTACTATTAACTTTATGACCATTTTTATATTCATACATAAAAGTATCAATGAGTGCATCATCCATACTTCTTGTCGAAGTCAAGTTCTCCCTACTGTTGTTTGCTAATAATGACTTTTTTTTGTGTCATACTAAACTATTTGAAAAACCTAAGAGGGGGGGTGAATTAGTTTTTTATTCGATTTTTCAACCTAATTCAATAAAACACCTCTTTGACAACAAATATCAAACACTTGGTGTGCTAGTTGTGTGAGAAATAATGTGTTCAAGTAAACTGTAGAAATTTGAGCAATGAACACAATGATTTATAGTGGTTCGGTTTATCCAACAAAACCTAATCTACTACCTTGAGTTACCTACTCAAGGAGTTATCAAATCCCTTAACTAATCAAATAAATGAGATTACAAAAGAGGTTCACTCAATTCACCTTAGGGTTTTACAAATAACCTCTCAACCAATCAAGTCTCACTCAACCCTTGAGTTTTACAACACAACCTTGATTATACAATAATCCCAACACTCTCCTTAGTGAAACCTAACACAACAATTCAATTCAAGGTTCACCCAAAGGTTTTACAAACAAACCTTGAATACAAAACAACCTACACAAGGCTCACCCTAACACTTAAGGTTTTATGCTACTTGCAACCTTGATACAATTACAATCAATAATAATAAGAGAGAGTTTGATAGATATCACCTTAATGTGAAGATATATCAATTTGAATCACAATCACCTCTTTGAGTAATGGCTTGTCAAGATTGCTCAAAATTCACCTTTGAATGTAAAAACCCTTCTTGAATGATTTTAACAAGATTGATGTTTAGAAAGAGTTTTGGAATATTTCTAAGATGTTATAGGATCAAGATATACAATGTTTTTGCTCAAAAAATCTTCTTAGAAAGAATTCCAAAGGTTTTGGTATTTAAAGGTTTGTTCCCAACGGTCAAAAATAAAGCTGTTGGAAACCCACTCAGGAAGTGCGGTCGACCGCAAATCAGACTTGGTCGTCCGCACCATTGTCCTCAAGCTCACTGGACAACCACCGGATGATGATTTTTCATCCTCCGGTCGACCTCACTTCACCTGCGGTCGACCTTATGGTCGTCCACAGGTTGGCAGATGAACAAATTTGACAGTACATGCATCCACAAGATAAACTAACTTATAGACGATACCTGGACCACTTTAGGTCGACTGAAACATGTTCATTTGTGTATCAACAATACACTAACACACAAATGATGATTTCAATCAACCATATAAGTTATGGTATCAATCCAACAAGAGTTTATGAACCATTTAAGTTTTGAAATCAAGATGCATGGTTTTCGAAATACCAAAACATATTTTAACATAAAAAAACATTTTGAAATAACGTTTTAAGTTCATAGAGCAACCTTTAGAAACCATTACTCAATTAGAGGTAGAACTAGAGATATCAAAATATATAACTCTAAGACTATACCTCTAGTTCCTATCTAATCCAATAAAAGCTAGTCTTCAAATCTTGATAGTCTTGACTTGTATACTTCCTTGAAGACTTGAAATCTTGTTGTTGCATGGATTAGATCATGAATCCAAAAACTCTATCACTTGTACAAATAAGACATTAGTCCTCATCAATGTTTGTCATTAATCAAAATTAAGACATTAAAAGCTTTAGGGCTTTCACTATTTATCAATTATATCACAATGTAAACATTGTCAACATTACAACTAAACTATTTTTTATTTTAAAAACTCAGAATACATAAAAAAAATTACTAGTTCAAAATTACAATAGAAAAGAGATGTTTCACTAAGCAAAAACATACCAAAATTACAACAAACTAGTTCTAGAATATGTCAAACAACCCAAACATAATGTAAATTAGATAACACAAGTGTGAAAACCATTCACTCCAAAATATCATTTTCATAGTCTAGACAAAGTTGATGATTATGTGATTGGATTTTATGAACTTGGTGGGAAGGATGACTTCAGTACTAAAGAATTGGAAGTGAGGTTAGATAAAGCTGAATTTATCTCTTTTGACAAGAAATTTTCTTCATATTCATTTAAAGCTCAACACAAACAGAGTATTCGACAAAACTCTAATGCAAACCCATAAGATTCAGAGTGAATTTAGATGGCAAAATGTATTCTTATAATCATGTTGTAAACACACCATTACGATTTTTGCTATGATATATACACATTGATTAGCTATGTTTTCTCTTATATGCTCACCCCAAGCAACCTCTTCACCATCACTTCTTGGAACATAATTATCATTATCCAATGCATTTTGGTTTGCATAGTTCTTGGAATCCTTCCATGTAGGAGGCAACTTCTCAATTATAGCAACTACTTGAAAGGCTTCATTGAGAGTCATCCATTTAGTATGAATTTCTTATAAGATCACTAGAAATTCTTGCACTGGCTACTAACGGTCTTTGAATCCACCATCTAGGTCATTTTGACCAATTTTCGACAAAAAAATCATCGGAACTCGCACGTACATGCATGTGGCCAAATTAGGTGGGGCAAAGTTGGAAATTTACTTTCCAAAGGGTAACTAACATGATTTTAAGAAGAAATTTTGCAATATGTATAATTATTCCACACACACACACACTCTCTCTCTCATTTTCTCTCTTTCTCTCGTGACTCTCACTTAGTACTCAAAATTGCCATAACAAACAAAGTCAACAACATATATATGCTAACGATTATATATAGAAACAAAAAATCTAGACTAAAACGAATGCAAATCTTGAATCCATACCACAAATCTTGAAATCTCATTTTTCTCAAATACTTGATTTATATTGTACTTTAAATGCAGTAAAACCCATACAAGAATTTAAAAATCTCTATAGAGTCTTTCAAGAGTTTTCTTGACATGAATCGAGCTTTTCTAAATGCTTTTGTCATCTATTTGGGTTGTGAAAACCAAAGGTATTAATCACTCTCATAGTTTATCTTCATTTGACCATTTTAAGTCGTATAAAGATAAAAGAATAATGACCAAGTCCACGGTTACATGAACTAGAGGCCATATGGGTCTAGATACTAATGACACTGACTTGACCCAAGAAGGATTCAATTTGTGTCGGACTCATTTAATCACCAAAGTTGTGGATGATGGGTCTGCAATTTCTAAAAATGCAATGGTAACACCAGTAGAGTCTCCAAAACTTGCAACAAAAGCTCCTCCTGCACTAGCACCAACATTGCTTATGAGGTATGTGACATTCTTCTTCTCGCAAAGTTTGATTTGGTGGTTAGGTGGTCTTTCGACTAAGAAATTTCAGGGGGTGGAGCTCATTCCTGTGGGGAGATTGAAGATGGAAGGATTAAGTTTGGGAGAGAAGGTGAGGGAGAAAAAGATAGGGATTTAGTGGTAGAGAATGATAATTAAAGTGAATTGCCAACTTTGCCCCTTCTAATTTGGCCACATGAGATGCACATATAAGTTTCGGTGAGTTTTTTGTTGAAAATCTATGAAAATGACCTAGTTTGTATAAAGTACATAGATAATGACCAAAATGGAGGAAATTACATAAATACGTGCGAATTCCGATGAGGTTTTTGCTAAAAATCTGTCAAAATAATTTATTTGGCAGAAATTACATAACCAAGGGATCAAAATGTCAAAAATTGCATGCATCAGGGACTAAAATGGTTAAAACAAAGGACTGAATAAACCAATTTACCTTTTTTAAAAAAATATATTTATTTTGGTCCCTTATCTTTGTTTTTTTAGTTCATTTAGTTTTTTCTATCTTTCAGTCATTTTTGTCCTTCTAAAGAGTCAATTTATAAGCTAAAATGACTGAAAAATATATATAAATTATCAAAACGACTGAAAGAAAATGAAGATAATGTCCCAAACCATCTAAAATAGTAAAGATAATAGACTAAAGTTGCTATTTTACTTTTTTCTTTTCTTTTTTTTTTTTGGTTGGGACCTTAACATAATCTGCCACAGTAGGAAGTCCACAACGTGGCAGTAGAACTTGCTTTGTTAAGTTTCTGAACTTCACAGTTTGACAAGAAGGCTTGGCACCGAACGCGACAGTCGGCAGCACCCCTAAATATAGAAAACACAATACGTGGACGCCTTCGTGAATATACGAGGATTATACATTCATGATGCATTCTTGGCAAGTTTGGCTAAGCCAAGATGAAATCACCCTCTTTAGTCCAAACTATCTATGGACTATGGTGCAGACTCAAGAGAATGGCACTGTCTCCAGCACCCACTCTCTACTATTTTAATGTCCAAAATCCTACTTTAACATATCCCATAGTTTGTTCGAATACTCTAACAAAATCTTCCAACACCGTTCTTTCTTCTTCTTAAGCCTTCATTTTCTTTCTACTACAACACTTTTCATACTCGTCCAATATCAAGAAGAGGAATCTCTAAAATGACTGTAACAACAATGCCATGCATTAGCGATGGAAAGCTTATGGTTAATGGAAAAGTTGTGCTGACTCAAGTACCCTCAAATGTGACAGTTTCTCCTCTGGCTCATGGGCATAGGAGGATTATTTTGATTTCCTATTTGGGTATTATAAAGCACTCGAACCAATTCACGGTATTCCATTCGGCCAACATCATTCTTCTCATTTCTAAGTTGCCTTAGAATTTCTTTCAAGAGACCGTCGGCATTGAATTGTTGGGATACAACAATCCAAGCAAAGGATTCGAAATGATTTTTAACGTCCACGTGGTTGTAAACTTGCTTAGCGAGGGTAGTCTTTCCTGAACCCCCCATCCCAAAGATTGAAATGATTCTATCATATTCTTTATCTTTGTCGACAGTCAAAAGTGATATTAATTTATCAACATCATCCTCCATCCCAACGAAATGTTGCTCCGTTTCATGTTCAAAAGTTTGCCTAAGCAAATTGCTGCTTGCTGCATTAATATTGGAACTTTCTCCTATGTTCTCAACTTTTATACCATAAGTTTGCAAACTTGTTGTGAGGCTTGCAATTTGGTTTCTGATGTTCCCTATTTCTACCCCAAGTTTGTGAAGGTTCATGGCTTCATCCAAAAAGCAAGCACACCTTTTGAGGGTCTTTTTAATCCCTTTGCCTTTTCTAGATTCAACTTTAATGGCATATGTGTCGAGGACATCCTCAATTTTATAAGCAAGGTTTCTGATATTCCTTACCCAATTGCGAACTCTCTCATCCTCACGTTGTCTATTATCTGCATCTTTTAGGAAACATTGCATACTCTGTAACTCTGTTTGCATATGTTGAACTTCACTTTTCACTCCAGATAAAAAGCTCGCTTCTTTCATCAACAAATCACGAAGCGTTTCTACAGTCGTGGACACAATAGCTTCAGCCATATTTCCTCTTCACAAAAACTGTCTTTGTGCGAAAGAATTTAGTAAAGAAAATCAAGAAGCAGCCAAGAAAAGATCTTGCGAAAAAGCATGCATGGAAAGTAATTGCGAAATTAAAAATAGTCCAAATGGAAACATAAGGAATGGTCAAGGGCCAAAATAAGACACAAATACAACCAACTATATATGATCTTATGTATCCAGGGATGACTGATAAACAAGTTTTGTTTTAAAAAAGAAAAGAAAAGATAAACAAGATTTTTAAAAACCAGATAAATCATAGCCTATATCATTTCTCTATCACTATAAATTGTTGATGAATTATTTGATTTTATTTTATAAGTTATTTTCTTTTTCAATTAATTATTTTCTTCTACAAAATAAGACAAGATAAATTTTCAAAAAAAAAAAAAAAAAGAGAACCAAGATAAGACATTGAAATTAGACATTCTACTTTTTAAGTTTTAAGAATAAAGTTATTATTTATTTATAATTTTTTTAAAAATAATCGTGCGATCGCATTGATTCAATATTGGTCTTATATAAAATGGAAACTAGTATTGTGTTAGGATTATTCATTATCAATATTATTCAATAAAGATTTGTTATATTCACACAAAGACTGCATCTTTGGCCTTTCCCAAATATGTCAATTACGATTATATAATTTTATTTATATGTTAAACACTTTAAAAAAAAATTACCTCTAGCTTTATTTTTATTTTTTTTTTAAAAATCGTACGATCGTATTGGTTCAATACTGGTCTTATATAAAATGGAAACTAGTATCGTTTCAGAATTATTCATTATCAGTATAATTCAATAAAGCAAAGTTTTACTCACGCAAAGACTGAAACTTTGGCTATTCCCTCTCCTATCAACATTAACACCCGGCATATAAAATGATTGCTTACACCAATCTATGAGAAACAGGAAAAAAAAGTGAAGCTGCTCAGCTAAGACTACAAACTTACATAATATGCAGCCCAGTAAGAAACAATTTGTGCTTTGGCTCAGAATCTAATTTCTTCAACAGTTCTTTAGGGAGTCTCTGAAATTTAATGAGATTGAATTCTTTAGGTACAAAGAAATAACTGGTAAACAGGAGACATGTACAGAGGGGATGAATAATTAAAGGGAGAAAAGACCTTCAATATAATTTCCTTGAAATCAGCTGTTGAGAATGAGAGTTGCAATCAATTGAACCATAATATTCCAAATGTCTTTAGATCTAAATTAATGAGAAATTAAATTTGCCCAAATAATGAATTATTAATGACCAAAAGAATACACAGATGTTAGTGGTAAACAAGAATAGCTTTACATGATTACACACTTCCGTATGTGCATCTAAACTAAGCTAAATTAAACTTGGTCAAAGCTGGACACACAAAAGAATAAAGAGATCATGGAATCGGAATTTTAGATGCCCATTTTAGACATGTTTTCCAGAAAATATTAAAGAGAAGAAGAACCTATTACCTATCAAGACAGGATTAGTGAATTTTTTAAGAAATCAAAACACATAGACAGGAAATATATAGCCAAAACAAACAAAAAACCCACCTCAAGATCTGTGTCAAAATCTCAAATGTTCAGCCAAAAATAACAGAAATGAAAATCCCTGCATTTAAAAACTTTCATGAACAAACCCATTAGCGTAATCTCATAAAGCAAGGTAAAGAAAAGCAAGAAATAAATTATGAATAAAATAGAAAGAGAGAAACTGAGTAGAGGATAACATTCTAGAGAAAGCCGAAGCAGGGGTGTCTCCCAGAAGAAAACTCAGATTATTTTTCCTTTTTTTCTTCTCACTGGGAAAATAAGGATGAAACAAATGTGACGTTGTCAAATTCTTGTAGTGCTATTTGTACTAATATGCTAACTCCATGAAAATGTTGCAGTCGGAGAAATATTGGTAGCCCAAATACATATGTAATGATTTCCACTTCCATATGTTCATCTAACCTAAGCTAAATTAAACTCCGTCAAAGCTTGACTCATAAAAGATTAAAGAAACAACAGATTAAAGGTTGCCAAGCTAGAGATTAGGAAACTTTGATAGCCAGAATATTTAAACAAATTAAATCAAGAGCTGGAGATCAAACTTGCCACAGAACATAGAAAGATCAGTTCCTTTAAAATTTTTAAAATCGCATATCTTATATAACCAAAAGAATTAAAATGTCCAAATATATAACTCATAAATTTTATCCTTTGCAACCGCCCCAAATTTTTGAGATTCATAGTTTTTTAAAATTCCCATATTTGATATTACTTATATATGAATTTATTTTGAGCTTTGGACTTTAATTGTGTTTAAATTCAATGAATAAAAATGATTTCAATGGCAAAACTCATTTATTTTCATATTTAATCTTGAAACGGAAAAATGACCAACACATGATCAAGGAATCCTGAGGAAAGCAGAAAGGCAAAAATCTTTGTTCAAGAAGCCGTGCTGAAAGTTGATCACTCGAGAAATCTAAAATTCTTGGGGGAAAAAAGATTAAACTCCTTTTCTTTTTCTTTTTTTTTAAAGGCAATATATTGCATAAAACAGAATGAGAAAGAACTCATGGTGCATAGTAGTACAACCAGAACAACCGTACCTACAACAAAACATAAATACAAAGCAGAGTAGCCTAACTCCTAACAACAACAAATAAAAAATAGCTGGGAAAAAACAGTGTCCCACAAATCAGAGACTCCAACAACTCCAAACTAGTGCTACCAAAGAACAGGAAACCCAACACTTCATCTTTTGCAGCTTCAACGCAAAGTAATTGAGAATAAACTCCTATTAGTCTAGCATTCTTTTGAAAATACTTTGTTTTCATTAATAATTTTATTTTAGTATTCTTTTAGGATTTTTATTATTTTCATCCTTACCAAAGGAGTTAGTAGTACAAGAACAAATTTTGGAAGATTTTGCAGCCTCAAGATTTAAGGATTTTTATCTTTCTTTTGATTAGAATTTATGTTAAGACAATTTTTAGTTTGTTTTAGTGATACTATGCGCTTTGTAAAGGCTGAAACTTTTAAAAATGTGTTTGGACGAGACATTTTTAAAAATCTCTAGGCATTTAAAATGAAGCGATTGAAAAATACACATTTTAAAAAATTCAAAATTTTAAAATTACTCATTTACAATTTTATTAAAAAAAAAAAGAAACTCTGATAATTAATTACATATTTTTAATATAATGAAACTCTAATAGGTGTGATAATATAGAAAAGGAAAAAGAGGGATGGAAAGAGTTTATACATATTTTCAGTATAGGGATTTGAAAATTCACCGATTTATGTGGTTTTAAAAGTGAGGGATTAAAGGGGTCTAAAATCCTCTCCTCTTTTTTAGTAAAAAAATCCATTGTTGAAAAGTAAAAAATTTTGGAAAGCCTTCCCATTAAATTACCCAAATAAGGATTTTATTATTTAGATTTTTTTAAAACCAGGATTAAAATGAAAACTCTCCTTAAAAACTTCCATCTAAACATAAAGTTTTGGATTTTATGATTAATTAAATTTTTTCTTCCAAATTCAAATAGTGTTTTATATATTCATTATTATTATTATTACTACTTGAATAATATTACTTGTGATTCGTCATTAATTGCATAATTTAAAATCCAATTTATAGAAAGAGATTAGTTTAAATTAGTAATAGGTAATAATAACACATTCTAGGAATATACTTGATTACTTATAAAAAGGGTAATATACTTTATTTCTATTGTGACGTTTGTAACGAAAGATTTGTAATAAGGTGTTATGTTAGGAAATTCTACAAAATTTTATGTTATTTCAAGAGTTAAAACCATTCAGGCATACAATTTATTTACTTTTTGAAGTTAGTGACTTTTCACTTGGAAACTAAATCTAGTCTATATTCAGAAATTAGATATACCATAAACAAACTCGAAATTAAAATTAACAATTCTATGTATATATTTGGAAATTAGATCGACCATAAACAAACTCTGAAATTAAAAGTAAGTATTAATTCCTCCGTCCAGAAATATAAACCGTTGGACTACTTTTACACGGATCAAATAACTTTTTTTGTTTTTAAAATGCACTTAATTATTACTCTCTCCGTCCCATTCCAATTGTCCATTTTAGACTTGCACAACCATTAAGACAAGTATTGAAAATGATAATTATACAACTAAATTTTCTAAGTTAGAAATAAGAAAAAGAAAAAACAAATTGTTTTGAAAAGAATTAAAAAGTAAAAAGGTAAATAAAAATATCATTATTTCTATTTTACCCCATTGTTTACTTTACATTAAAAAGTTCTTTATTACTTCACATTATTTGACCAAAGGCATAATAGAAAAGGAAATAAATAAATAAACTACCAAAATAGTAGTGGACTATAATTTGGGAATTTGTTTTTAAAAAAAAAAAAAGTGTTTTATCTTTTAGGAAGCCTTGCATTGTCTCTAATTCTGATTGAAGCTCTTGAACTTGATTTCGAACTCCGGATAAAAATGTAACTTCTTCACGTAACAAATCACGAAGACCAAAATTTAATTTTCTAGTTGTTAAATTGATATTGCCCAACCATCTTTAATTATAAATTTACCTTTGTTTACATAGCTTTTGTTTTGTTCAAAGAAGACCAAAAGTTCATTGTTAACCTACATTCAATAAGGTACATTAACCCAAATATATATTGAATAGTCTTTATGACATATTTTATTAACCTTCATGATTAGAAATTTGTTTTTTAAAAAAATTAACCTAACTCAATTTGATTTAAATTGAATCGAAATTATTTGGTTTAATTTAATTAAATATTGCGTACTTACCCAAAATTAAAAAGTCTATTTAAATATTAAATAACAGCCAAATTTAATTTTTGAGTTTTTCCTAAAAGATAATTTTAGATTTTTTTCATTTCTAGGGATTTTGATACAATTCACATCATTCCTTAATTGAGTTTGACTTCATTTACAATTGGGCACTAAATGAATATTTTTAAAATATGAGTACTTCAATGACACAATCCAAAATTCTGGGTTATAATAAAATAGACTCTAATTAGAAAGAAATGGGGAATGCATAATTGATTGATATAAATTATTCAATCAATTAAACGATTGATTGTAAAACTTATTTTAAAAACTAAATTTAATTTTCTGCGGAAAATAATAATAATAATTGTCGTGAATTAAAGTATGCCCAGAAATTACAAAATACATCGAATTAACGATTTCAATCTTCAAGCCTAGCTAGACATATATATATATATATATATATATATTTACTTACCAAAAAAAAAGAAAAGACGGGAATATATTTTTGTAAAGAAATGTCCTATCAACACACATTTGGCATCTGATCCTTGCCTTGCAACTTTTCTATCTTTTCCTTTCACCTTTTCCCATGTTATCATTCACATTTCATGTCCATCACTTAATTACTTTATAAATCTATTTATTTTTAGTTCTAAATAACTTTATAATAGTAATATAATTGTTTTTATAAAGAAGAAAAGGACAAATATGAACTTAGGTTAAATTCATAGTTTAAGTGAATTGAACTTTGTATGTGTAAATAGCTTGGTCTAAACTATGCTGTTAGCTTTGATAGTTCTTGCCCTCTATGAGACAATCAACTATTCTACTTTTATTTTTTTAAAACAAATTAAATATTAGAATATCGTTATTTCATCGTAGTAGATTTGAAAAGAAGACAAGTAGTTTCGTTCTTTTTTTTCTTTTACAAAAAGCTTGCCTCCTTATTCCTTTAAAATTGACAATTGAGTGCCTAATTACAATTGAACTCAAACTAGAAGCATTTTCTTTTAATTTTCTAGTTGTTAAATTGATATTCCCAAACCATCTTTGACTATGAATTAAAGTCTGCCAAGAAATCACAAATACAGAGAGAATTACTGTTGTCAATCTTCAAGCACAGCTGCCTCCCTCATTCTTCTCCAAAATCATAACTCTGCCAAAAGAAAATATATAAAATAGAAATATATTATGCCATACACCAAATTTGGCTGACTTCAAAGCAGAAAAGAACAAAAAAAGTTCAAAATATAAAACGAGAAGTGATCAAATTAGCAGAAATTGTGACAACTAATAGAAAGCAAAACTGACATAAGAATGTAGGAAATTAAAGTAAATATATATATATATATATATATATATATAGGACTATTGCAAGAACCCATACATACCCGACTTAATGTCAAATGAAGGCACATGGCGGACTTTGTGCAAATCTGCACCTTCTACACCATTCACTATGCGTATCCTGTCGTTGAACTCCTTAGGTATTACAGAAGTCCGTAACTCTCTCAGTGCTTTGAGGAATTTCATTCCTGTTGGAAACATTTCCAGTCTGTCACATGCCAAAATGTGAACAAAGGAAAGACTAGGCATGGCTCCATCCTGAATTATCCACCTCTTTAGGTTTGGCAAACCATAAAGCTCAAGTTCCTTTAGATTTGGAAAGCCAGTAGAGCTGCAAATCAATTCCTCCCCAACAAAACTCCGACCGCAAAGTGTAAGGCGTTTTAATTTGGGAAGCTTCTCTAGTGCTGGCATTGGATCTTCCTCGATGGGACTATCCAACCCAACTAAATCAGATGAGGCCAACATACCAGATGATTCATATTTGGGTAATTCCTTTATACAAACATCCCGAATAAACAACTCTTGAATAGCGCGGCACGAGAAAAGCTTATCTAATAGAATGGGTCCGTCCGCTCTGCCAATAAAATCACAGTCTACCCTAATTCTTAGTCTTGTATCTCGTATACTATGGCAATTGCTCTGAAGAAAATCAATGATCAAAGAGAGACTCTCGTTGTCAAATATAGACACCTCAAAAACACTCAAATTAATCAATTTTGAGAGAGCTTCAATTTTTTTATATGGGTGATCGAAAATCAAGGTCTCCAGTCCACTCGGGAAATCCAATCTCAATTTACTTGGTGCACCACTCACACTTGGTTCTACTATCACAACAAAGTGAACTAATCTTTTCAATTTCCAAAAGACATTTGGTATCTTAACGGCTGATGAATGAATACATCTTAAATGAAAAGTCTGCAAGTAGGTCAGCATACCTACAGATGATGGCACCTCATCTAATTCACACTCTTCAAAACTTAGACACCTCAAGTGTATCAGTTTCTTGATGACTTTGTGGAGCAATTTTCCCTTGGGAAAAATGAGACCTTCAAATGTAACTACTTTGAGGAATCGCAAATTTCCCAAATCATCCGACCCTTCATAAGAAATTCGGGAATATGTCTTAAAATTCCTTAGAGAAAATGCTCGTGTACCTTTGTTGGAGAATCTCGTTATAATTGACATTACCACCGACCTCAGATCCATAGATAACTAATCTATACGCACTACCTCCAAGAGAATTGAGATCATGTTTTGGTAACTGCTTGTTGTCCCGAAGGTCGATCACCTTGAGAAAGTCCTCTTCTTCGCATTTCCTTAAACATAGATCACGTATGAGATCATGAAGGCGACACAATTTAATTTTCTCATTCAATTGCACATTCTGAACAAGAGACCTGTTTTCCAATACAGTTATATACCTTTCTGCAACATCCATTAATGACTCTTTGCTCCTTCGATCCTTCAATGAAATAAAGCCTTCAGCTATCCACATCCAGTACAAAACTTGTAGATTTATCTTCGCATCTTCTGGATAGTAAGCCAAATAAAGAAGACATGGTTTCAATTGACAAGGTAGGTCATCGTAGCTCAAGGTTAAAATTTGCATCACTCTGTAGTTGTCCTCGACTCCTTCATCACACCTCAAATATGAATCAATGTTTTTGTTCACCATCTCCCTTCTTTCAAAAGTTTCCTTCTTCCTTAAAACCCCTCCAATTACTGAGATTGCTAGTGGTAGATATCCACACTTACGAACCATTTCCTTTCCTAATTTTTCTTGCTTAGCTTCAAGAATAGAATCTGAAAAACATTTGCGTTCATAAATACATGTATCCACAAAAGTACATAATTGACTATTATTTAAATTTTTGTTCCTCAATTACCATTCAGCATAGATCCATTTGAACATATCTGCATTCGTCCTTAATGTTTATGCCTCCAATGAACATATATGTAAGTAACGGCATATTGAGTATAAGTAATATACATCCTATTCTAGTGGCAATAGTTTTTTAAAAAGTAATATCAATAATTGAGCCATACCTCTGGCATTTGTACTATTCAATGCCTTTTTCTTTAGCAGCTGCCACCCTTCCTCTTCACTGAAAAGGTTCGGCTTGTGGAAAATTCCTATTTCAGCAACTTCTTGTATACGAGAGGTAAGGAGAACTCTGCAGTCAACCGAAGTCGTTGGAAAGGCATGACTGAGGACATCCCAGTCTTTTGTTTTCCAAATATCATCGAGGACAACCAAGCATTTTTTCTCCTTTTGAAATTCATGAAGCTCTCGAACCAATTCCTCATATTCCATTCGATCCTTATCCCTTCTTGGATCAAGTTGGCTTAAAATTTCTTTCAGCACCTTGTCTGTGTCAAATTGTTGGGACAGAGCAACCCACGCAAAGCATTCAAATCGATTTCGAACAACCTTGTCATTGAAGACTTTTCTAGCAAGGGTAGTCTTTCCTAAGCCGCCCATACCACATATTGAAATGATTCGGTGAGCTTTATCCCTGTCAGTCATGAGTTCCACTAATTTGTGAATATCACTCTCCATCCCAACAAAATGTTCATCGATTTGATGAGGAAAAGTTTTCCTTAGCAAATTCGGGCTTGCTTCATTTGAACTTTGAAGTGGTATTATGCCATAAGTTTGCAAACTTGCAGTGATATTAGCAATTTCCGATTTGATCTGTCCAATCTCTGACCCTAACTTGTGAAGATTCATCCATTCATTCAACATGCAAGCAGAACTTTTGAGTGCACTTTTTATTCCTTTGCCCTTACTAGATTCAACTTTAACAGTAAATGTCTCAAGCACATCTTCTGTTCTGTAAGCAAGCTTCCTTATACTCTTTATCCAATTACGAACTCTTTCATCCTCATGCGATATCCTATCTGCATCTTTTAGGAAACCTTGCATTCTCTCTAATTCTAATTGAAGCTCTTGAACTTGATTTCTTACTCCGGATAAAAATTTAACTTCTTCACGTAACAAATCACGAATCATTTCCACTGTCGTAGAGACAATAGCTTCAGCCATCTTTCTTCCTTGAAATCAGCTGTCGAGAATGACAGTTGCAGTCAATTGAAACATAATATTCCAAATTTCTTTAGATCTGAATAAATGAGAAATTAAAATAGCTCAAATATTGAAAAATAATAAATTATTAATGAGCAAAAGAATACACAGATGTTAGTGGTAAACAAGAATAGCTTTACATGATTACACACTTCCGTATGTGCATCTAAACTAAGCAAAATTAAACTTGGTCAAAACTGGACACACAAAAGAATAAAGAGATCATGGAAGTAGAATTTTAGATGCCCATTTTAGACATGTTTTCCAGAAAATATTAAAGAGAAGAAGAACCTATTACCTATCAAGACAGGATTAGTGAATTTTTTAAGAAATCAAAACACATAGACCGGAAATATATAGCCAAAACAAACAAAAAACCCACCTCAAGATCTGTGTCAAAATCTCAAATGTTCAGCCAAAAATAACAGAAATGAAAATCCCTGCATTTAAAAACTTTCATGAACAACCCATTATCGTAATCTCATAAAACAAGGTAAAGAAAAGCAAGAAATTAACTATGAATAAAATAGAAAGAGAGAAACTGAGTAGAGGATAACATACTAGAGAAAGCCGAAGCAGGGGTGTCTCCCAGAAGAAAAATGTGACGTTGTCAACTTCTTGTAGTGCTATTTGTACTAATATGCTAACTCCAAGAAGTAAATGCTGCAGTCGGAGTTTCTTCTTTTTTAAACTCCAGGATTCTGCAAGAAGAGAAGAAATCTGAGAAAGCTTTTTGTTCTATAGAGTTGAGAATTAATATCGTTCTTCTTTTTAAAGACTTAAAGTACACAATAGAACTTCACGCTGCATTTCTTGGAAAGAAGGGATTGGAATTGTCAAACCGTGTTTGTACTATGTAAGTGGCTATTACAAAAAATAGTTCCTCTCATTTTCATAATGAATATTTTGCATTTAATTTCCATCACTTTGTTAATCTATAAATCTATTTATATTTGATAATAGTAATATAATTTATATCTATATATATATATATATATAATTAGGACAAGTCTGAACTTAAAATGAATTCAATTATGAGTGAACTTGGAGAATCTATTTACAAGTCTTATTATGGCCTATTAAATCCTTGGAGAATTTTGAACTTTTTAATCCTCAGTTGTTGTCATGTTGCTTTGCATCACTCAACATTGTGACATAATTGGCATCCTTTTGTTTGTTTTACATCTTTTTCCTCTGAGTCTTTTTTTATTGAGTCTTCTTGTGAGTCTCAATGTACCAATCTTTATCTTTTACATTGTCTTCATCTTTGCCAATAATTTCGAACCAACTACCCATCTTTTTCTTCTCTTTTTTCCTCCAAAAGAAAAAAGAAAGAAACTTAGCAAAATACATCATGAAATGTTATTGTTATACATTTATACAATGATGCATCTCGAGTGTTACTCGAATGTCATCCAATGATTATTTACTCTGTCTCTTTTTAATGAAAGTGATTTTATCTTCTCAATTCGTCACATCTATAACGTACTTTGCCCTCTCATTTTCTTATCAAAACTACATTTACATAAACTAGTTGTTGTTAGTTAAATATTGGACTTCTCTAATCCTCAGTTGTTGTCATTTTGCTTTACATCACTCAACATTGGGACATAATTGGCATCCTTTTTGTTAGGTCAAAACGACTAACACATCAGAGAGATTAATAACAGCGAAAGCAACGAGAAACACCAGGATTTTACGTGGTTCGGAATATCCTAATCCACGGTGCTCAGTCGGAGCACACCCTCATTATAATCAGTATATTACACCCTCAGCACAAAGTACAAAAGTCTTAAGACAGTTCTCTACGCTCAAGTAGTACAAAGGAACGGATTAATCCGTGATACAGAGAGCAAGAAACCAAGGGTTTCAGAGAGAAACAGAGATAAGTACTTGAGATGATAAAAACACAGAGAGAGGCGAAAACCTTTAGTCTGTCTAGCTAGGTTTCAGAATGAAGAAAAGAACAATATATACTAGGACATCCGGGTGTGGATCGGTTTTGCCCGATCCACACGGTTGACCCGCGAGCCAAAGCTGGGTATGATCCGATCCGGTTCCTTTCTTCAGCCCAGACCAGAAGTAAACAAAGCAGAAGCCCAATTAACAATAATAACAAACACAAGATTATTGTTCAGACAATATGGGCTCATCATTGGGTGTATACCATTCTTGATTTTGAGGGCAGAATCCAACAAACTCCACCTTGAGCTCAAAATCAAATAAAAAATACAACTATAGTGAGGGAGTTAGCTCCAATAACATCATTGCACTTCCTTTCTCGGCCAATTTCCAGTTTGATCAATGTGAAGCAAGTCCCTGCATTTAAAGAATTTATCAGTAGGCAAAATCTTAGTTCCAAAATCAGCAGGATTATCATGAGTGCTAATTTTCTCAACATCAACAACACCATTAGTAACCTTTTCTCTGATAAAATGGTATTTGACATCTATATGCTTGGTTCTTTCATGATAGACAGGGTTCTTACACAGATACAAAGAACTTTGGCTATCAGTGAAAATAATAGTCTTAGTTTTTATGAATTTCAATTCTTTCAGTAAACCTTGAAGCCAAATGGCTTCTTTAATGGCGTCAGTAGTAGCAATATATTCTGCCTCAGTGGTAGATAAAGCAACAACAGATTGTAACTGAGATTTCCAAGAAATACAATTTCCAGCAATAGTGAAATAATAAGAAATAGTAGATTTCCTACCATCTTTATCACCAGCAAAGTCAGAATCCACATAACCTACCAGATCAAGATCATCAGATCATTTTGAATAATGTAGACCAAAATTCCAAGTGCCATTTAAATACTTCAACAACCATTTCAAAGCAGACCAGTGTTCTTTACCTGGGTTAGCCATGAATCTGCTCAACAAACTTATAGAATAAGCAAGGTCAGGTCTAGTAGAAACCATAGAATACATTACAGAACCTATAGTCATCCTATAAGGCACATTTTTCATTTCAGATTTCTCATTTTCAGTTGTAGGACAAAATTTAGTGGACAATTGGAAATGAACAGCTAAAGACATGTTAACAGGCTTACAAGAGCTCATAGAAAATCTAGAAACAACCTTTTTCAGAAAAGATTTTTGAGAAATAAATAAGGAATTTTTATTCCTGTTTCTATGAATATTCATGCCAAGAATCCTAGATGCAGGACCTAAATCTTTCATATCAAACTCAGACTTAAGCAAGCAATTCAGATTGTTCAATTTTTCTTTCTGTTTGCATGCAATTAGCTTCTCATTAACATACAACAGCAAATACAAAGCAGAGTCAATAGAGTTTCCAGAAAAATATAAGCAACTGTCATAATGACTCCTCTCAAAGCCATTATTTATCATAAATGAGTCAAATCTCTTATACCATTGTCTAGAAGATTGTTTCAAGCCATAGAGGGATTTTTTCAGTAAACATACAGCATTTTCTTTTCCTTTTGTTTCAAAACCAGGTGGTTGCCTCATGAAGATGGTTTCTTCAAGTTCACCATGTAAGAATGCAGTTTTAACATCTAATTGTTCCAACTCAAGATCATAAAAGGCAATCAAACATAACATAATTCTGATTGTTTTATACTTAACTACAGGAGAAAATATTTCAGTATAGTCAATGCCTTCTACCTGTGTAAAACCCTTGGCAACCAACCTAGCTTTAAATCTAGGTTGTTCTGTTGAATCATCACATTCTTTTACCTTAAAGATCCATTTGCAGTCAACAACCTTTTTCTTTGTAGGTTTTGGTACAAGGATCCAGGTCTTGTTCCTGTGCAAAGAGTCCATTTCCTCTTGCATTGCAGCTAGCCATAGCTTAAGGTTAGGGCTCCTCAGGACCTCTTCATAGTTGACTGGTTCCCTTTCTTCTACCAACTTTCCAGCAGCCAGTGCATAGTGAGTAAGATAAGAGTATCCATACCTTTCAGGAGCTTTCACATTTCTCCTGGTTCTGTCTCTTGCAAGTTGATAATCTTGCAGAGCCAGATCATGAGCTTCAAAATGTTCATCACCATCATCATCAGAATTGATTTCTGATTCATGTTCTACAACTTCAGGTATCTGACCTGAAGATTCTGCAGTAGGGGCAGTATTTTGTTCATCTAATACCTCATTCCCACCACCTATTGTGGGTTGAATTTGTGTTTCAGAAGTGTCATCCACCTCAATAAGAAATTTCCTACTTGAGGGAAGATCAGTTGTATCAGTATTTAAAACAGTTTTAAGACAAGGCATGTCACTCTCATTGAATATGACATCTCTACTAATGACAACCTTCACTCCTGATTCACCTTTCAACCAGATTTTATACCCCTTAACTCCATTATGATAGCCTAAAAAGACTCCTTTTTTAGATCTGGGGTCTAATTTACCTTCCCTTTGGTGTGCAAAGGCTGCACACCCAAAGACCCTGAGATTGCTTAGGTCTGGTGAAGTACCAGACCATAATTCTTAAGGAGTTTTAAAATTAATAGCACTGGAAGGAGATCTGTTTATTAAATAGACTGCAGTGCTGACTGCTTCTCCCCAGAAAGGTTTGGGAAGACCAGAGCCAATCATGAGACATCTTACCTTGTCCATAATGGTCCTGTTCATTCTTTCAGCAACCCCATTCTGTTGGGGTTGTATTTAACAGTCTTATGTTTAACAATGCCACTAGATGCACATAAGTTGTTAAAGTTCTGATTACAAAACTCTAAACCATTATCAGCTCTAAGAAATTTCACTTTCTTATTAGTTTGATTCTCAACAAGAGTTTTCCATTCTTTAAACTTTTCAAAGGTTTGATCCTTGGACTTCAACATATAGATCCAAACCTTTCTGGAGAAGTCATCTACAATTGATAGAAAGTACATATTCCCCCCATAAGTGCAAACCCTTTCAGGACCCCAAAGATCAGAATGAATATATTCTAAAACTTCAGTGGTTTTGTGTGTGCCAGTTGAAAAACTTAATTTACGTTGTTTTCCTAAGATGCAGTGATCACAAAATTCAATAGACTCAACATGGTCACCATTCAACAAATTCTGTTTACTAAGAATTTGTAAACCTTTCTCACTAATATGACCTATCCTTCTATGCCATAACATAGATTTGTCAGATACGTGCTTACCAAAGAAAGCAGTATTCCTGTTTTCAGTAGAGCCAATCAAGACATAAAGACCATTCTTTTTCTCACATTTCAGAATGACTAAAGAACCCTTACAAACTTTAAGACAACTATTCTCAGCTTTATAAGAGTAACCACTAGTATCAAACATGCCAAGAGAAATCAGATTTCTCCTCAAATCAGGAACATACCTTACATTAGTCAATTTCCTGATCACACCATCATGCATTTTTATGCACACAGAACCTATTCCTTCAATTTGGCAATGTTCATTATTGCCCATATAAACCTTACCTTCATAAGTATTTTCAAAATCAATAAACCAGTCCTTATTAGGACTCATATGAAAAGTACACCCAGAATCAAGTAGCCATTCATCAGAAACACGATTAGTAGAAGTAGAAGCACATAAGACCTCAGCATACATAGTATTGGCAGCAATGTCAGATTCATTTAAGCTGTTACTTTCATGATGCATGCTAGAGTGATTCCCTTTCCTATTCAGTTTTTCATCCTTAATTCGTTTGAAACACTTGTTTTTCAGATGGCCTTCTCTGCCACAGTAAAAACATTTCCTTCTTTCTTTATCTCTAGATTTGGATCTACCCTTACTCCTAGATTTAATTCTGTTAATATTAAATTCCTTTTTCTCTGGTCTACCTCTGGCATAAAGGTTCTCACCATTCCCCTTATTTTCCATCCTAAGGTCTAACTCTTTTGATTGCATAGCAGATTTAACATCAGTAAGGGTAAGATCTTCTCTGCCATATTTAATAGCAGATTTCACATCTTTGAATGATTCAGGCAAAGAATTTAACAGAATAACACCTTGATTCTCATCAGAAATAACTTCACCAATATTAGACAGATCAACAATAATTTTATTAAAATCATCAAGATTGTCATCAAGAGACTTTGAAGCAGACATTTTAAATCCAAATAGTTTTTCTTTCAGATAAATCTTGTTTGAAATAGACTTTCTCAAGTACAGTTCATCAAGTTTATTCCATATCTTATATGCAGTATCAAGATCAGTTAACTGTCTAAGCACATTATCAGATAGATGCAAAATAAGTGTGTTGTGTGCCAAATCAAGTTTTTCAGTCAGCACCTCATCTTTCCATGACTCAGGAAAGGACTTAGGATCACAAATAGCAGGGCCTACCTTGTTCTGTATCAATATGGCTTTCATTTTCATTTTCCAGATACCAAAGTCACCTTGGCCGTTGAAGGCCTCAATATCAATTTTTGCAGTGCCCATTAGTGTTCACAACAGAGGTGCAGAAGACACAAACAGATTAACAAAATGACTGAAAATATACTGCACAGTTAACAATAGAAATGACTATATATATATATATATATATATATACCTAATTTATCACAGAATGATCAGTCACATTCAGCCAACGTGAATTGTTAAACCAGAACACTTCAGATATAAATAAGCAGTAATCTCCTTACAAGGAGAACTCACTCACACTCACAACTGAATTTGTAAAGAAAAAGGAAAACCACCAGGACACAGATACGCAGTACCTCTATGGGGCACCCGCCAGGCCTAGGTTTTGTTAGATTTTAAAGGGATGAGACTTGTCAAGGTCTCTTCCGAGTTTTAAAAACAAAAGCCCTAAAATTTAGGGTAGGGTGAAATTAGGGTTTCAAGGTACCTACCTTAATCCGCCTCGGATTTATAGAATACGTTTAGAACCTAGTGTTAGCCGGTCTTGGCTTGGCACAGATCGAACTGCAACCCTAAGCTCTGATACCACTGTTAGGTCAAAACGACTAACACATCAGAGAGATTAATAACAGCGAAAGCAACGAGAAACACCAGGATTTTACGTGGTTCGGAATATCCTAATCCACGGTGCTCAGTCGGAGCACACCCTCACTATAATCAGTATATTACACCCTCAGTACAAAGTACAAAAGCCTTAAGACAGGTCTCTACGCTCAAGCAGTACAAATGAACGGATTAATCCGTGATACAGAGAGCAAGAAACCAAGGGTTTCAGAGAGAAACAGAGATAAGTACTTGAGATGATAAAAACACAGAGAGAGGCGAAAACCTTTAGTCTGTCTGGCTAGGTTTCAGAATGAAGAAAAGAACAATATATACTAGGACATCCGGGTGTGGATCGGTTTTATCCGATCCACACGGTTGACCCGCGAGCCAAAGCTGGGTATGATCCGATCCGGTTCCTTTCTTCAGCCCAGACCAGAAGTAAACAAAGCAGAAGCTCAATTAACAATAATAACAAACACAAGATTATTATTCAGACAATATGGGCTCATCATTGGGTGTATACCATTCTTGATTTTGAGGGCAGAATCCAACACTTTTGTTTGCTTTACATCTTTTTCAATGGCATAGTCTTGAGTCTTTCTTTTGAGTCTGAGCCACAAAAGTCGCATCTTTTTCCAATCTTTTGTCTTTTGCATTGCCTTCTTCTTAGCTAATAATTTCGACGAACCACACGTCTTTTTGATTGATTTGATACAAAGTATTTGTTTTGCTATGCGTTCAGCTTGGCCCGGCTTTGATTGTTACTTTTGAACATTTTCTGTTTGTTTTTATTTATTTTATAGCTTTTTGGTAGTATAAGTCTTGTTCGTCTTTGGCAGTGGAAGTCTTGTTTAGTTGATTGAACCATATATTCCAAATTTGATTAGATATAAACTAATGAGAAATTAAAATAGTCCGATCCGATAGAAACTTAATGAATTATTAATGATCAAAAGAAGGCACAGATGTTATATGATTACACTTTCATATGTGCATATAAACTATGCTAAATTGAACGTGGTCAAAGCTAGACATGTAAAAGAATAAAGAGATCATGGAAATGGAAAAAACCATAGATTAAAGGTTGCAAAGCTGGATATCAGAAAACTTTGAAAGCCAGAATATATGAAGAAATTAAATCAAGAGCTGGAACAAAAGTTCAGAACAAACTTTTACAGAAAGCCAGAAAGATCAGCCACAAAGAATTGTAGTCAAGGAAAGGAACTTGATTCACCTCTGGGCTCTTTTAATTCTGTTAATTTTATCTGCAGTAAAGCAAGAAATGAAAGAAGAGGAATTTCAGACGCCATTTTAGACATATGTTCCATAAAATATCAAACAGAAGAACAACAAATTCTTCTAAGAAACAAAATACATAGACAGGAAACGTACAGCCAAAACAAACAAAATACGACTTCAAGATCTGTGTCAAAACCTCAAATGTTTAACCAAAAATGTCAGAAATGAAAATCCCAGCATTTAGAAACTTCCAAGAAAAAGACATTAGCATAATCTCGTAAAACAAGGTACAGAAATGCAATAATTTAACTATGAAAAGCATGTAAACAGAGTAACTTATTACAAGATAACATACTAGTGAAAGCTTCAATCTCCAGAGCTGCCTCCCAGAAGAAAGATGACATTTTTCTTCTCTCTGGGAAAATAAGTATGAAAAAAATGTGACGTGGTCAAATTCTTGTAGAATTTGTACCAATAAGCTAACTCCAAGAAGTAAATGTTGCAGTCAGAACTTCATCCATTTTGAACTCCAGAAATCTGCAATAAGAGTTTGTTCGATAGTGGTGAGAATTACCTGATGGCTCAAAAGGTTGGTATTACCTGATGGCTCTGTTCTACGAGCTCAACATGCAGGGCGACCTACTAGGGATTGCTTATTTGTTGATCCAGTCATGGACAAGAAAACGTATTATGCTTTACTTACTCTCCAGATATCTCAATTCACTACTATAACCATGAGATTGCATCACTTTTTTTACCAATGAAATCCTCAATGTCAGTTTTAATTTGTCTGCAGTTTATTGAAAATCTGGAATATGAATAAATTATCAGGAATTATCGACGTGTTTAACTGCCAAGGTGCTGGATGTTGGCATTTGATGGAAGAATCGCAACCTGTACCTAGAACGATGACTGCACCTATACAGATATCGAATCAAATCAGTCCTCTTGATATAGATTTGCTTTCTAAAGTTGCAGACAAAGATTGGAATGGAGACTGTGCTATATACGCTTTCCATTCCCGTAAGCATTCAACTAGTACATCTAAACTTACTGCATGTTGTTCAAATAACTACTTACCAAAATTGAATGGCACTACAATATTCCAGGATCCCTTTACAGAATCCCAAGAGAAGGCAGAATGAATGTATCATTGAATACCCTCAAGTGTGAAGTTTATACCGTATCTCCTATCAGGGTAATTCTTTTGCTGCATTACTCTTGGAGTGTAACTTTTCACATTTTGTTTTACAATCATTTATTGCTAACAGGTTTTCAATGAGGACATTCAGTATGCTCCAATTGGATTAATTGATATGTACAACTCTGGAGGTGCACTGCAAACTGTTTGCAGTGTACCTGGATCATCAGGATTCAAAATAAGGACAGGAGTTAGAGGTTGTGGTCGTTTTGGAGCATATTCAAGCACCAAACCAAGGTGTTGCATCGTGGAGGGGAGTCAAGAAGAATTCACATACAAGGCTGATGAAGGACTCTTTGTAGTAGACATCAAAGGCAAATGCAATGCCAAAGATATTGACCTAATCTACAGAAGTTTTTGCATCCATAGATGAAAGTCTTATAAACTTTTAATGTAGGGAAATGCATCTTCTAGCTTTTCCTGTTCTTGTTTTTTATGGCAAGAAAGAATGCATGGAGAAATAGATAAATGGTTCCAGCTGATTATAGGACTCTTTGTTTACACACTTTTCTCCCAAGGATGGATATTCTTAGTTGTGACAATTGAAGTTTATTAGGTTTGAAGATTTTATTGCAAAATTGAGTGTCTTGGCAGTAAATATTCTCTCTTTTTGGTTTTTTTTTCATGCTACCTATGGAGAAGCATCGTGAATCTAGCGTGAACGATCAACATGCAGAATGAAATAGTGTTGATTATTCACAATCCCATTGTTATAGGGTTGTTATTTTTTAGGACATTTTTTCATGACATGAAGTCTTCTTTCTTAGAAAGAATTGAATTAGTGAATGAATAATGTTTTTCGTGTCTTCAGATCTTTTAATTTCATAGTAATTTTTACATGTTTTGTCTTTTAAAATATTTGTCAGCTTAGTGAAACTATGAAAAAAAAAAATTTCCTATGTAAATTAAACTAATATGATTATTGGTTTACCCTTTTAAAGTATTTGTTATTATAATATATAAATTAAACTAATAGTTTCTGATTTCTGTCTTCAAATTTCTAATAAATCCCTTTTGAGTATTGAGTATTGGAAAGCCTGCCAATGTCGAAAGCGGTTCAATTTCACTCCTTGCCAGTAAAAAGAATGGATTCCCTCGAGATTGGGATTTCTCAAAATTGACTTCGATGCCTCGTTTACTCCTGAAGCTGGAATGTCTGCTGCTGTTGTGGTAAGGAACCATGATGGCGATGTTCACTCTGTCAAAAGTCAGTGGATTGAAGCTTCTGACCCATTTATGGCTGAAGCTTTAGCCTTTACTTTCTGTTTAAAATTGGCTAATGGGTACTGTTTTGAGAAGTTGAATTTGAAGGCAATACCCTCAATGTTATCCTTGCTGCTAAAGGCCACAATGGTAATTGATTCCATGTCAATTGCACATAGCAAGAAAACATATAAATATAAAGATAATCAAGTAATTTTTTCATATAAATTAAAAAATAACAATTAGTTTAGTTAAAATAAAAACATATATATACACTTATTAATCCTTTATTACTTAAAATTATTCTAAAACAAATAAACTAATATTTTTTCTTTAAAAACACAATTTCAAACAATTTTGTGATTGAATATTAATGGTTAGTTATAAATACTAGTTCCCAATTACTTTATGGTTTTATTTCAAGGAATGTAATTCCATTATAAAATTAATTTGCCATTATAGTAATTAGGAATGGAAGTGAAAATGAAAAATTAAATATGAAATTTATATAAAAAACAAACTATTATATTTTAAGAACAATTAAAAATGAAATAATAGACTTTCTTTATAGGAGGGAGTATGCAGATAAATATAAATAGTTTACCATGTAGTATCTATTTAGTACATAAATAGACTATCTTTGTAGTATGCAGGTAGTATATATAGTTTACTATATAAATAAATAGACTATCTATGTAGTATCTTTCTATCACTTACCATTTCTACTAATATAATGATCAGTGATTAGTTAGATATAAAAAGTTTATAAAAGCGGCATACAAAATCCTAGTTATAATTCAATGTCAATCATGGGATGTTAATAATGAATGATAAGTTGAAAAAGAAAACGAGTCAATTTTAATTGCAAGTTTTTTGTCTCAAAGGGATTAGGGTATCATTTATTTTTGTTACAGTTCTTGACCAACAACACCAGATGGAGAAAAACGCCAATGAAACTAGTACTTTTTGTACTGCTCTTGAAACAAATTTATGCAGGCATAAAAAGAGTGGACAGAGCAAGAAATATAACATCCCTAGAGTACCAGTGCAGGAAAAATCTGCACAAGCTCCCTCTGAAAAAGTTATCTTACCCTATGTATACTTCTTCTGCATGAAAAGAGTGAAAATTCTTCACTCCTCCATCAAGATATATCTTTACCAAAGAGTGCAGTAATTCCTTCAGTTGGATTCTTCTGCTTAACAATTGACTCCCCAACCAAAACCTGCAATCATATAAAAATGGATTTATATGGATTTCCCCATCATCGTGTTCGCCAGCGTACAAAGAGAAAAGTGATGCGAGATGAAAGTAAAGGGAAACAAATCAACGTATGATAAATGCCAAGCTGACAAGGAAAATGAGATTGATTTGATCATTTGGATGTCACATACAAGTTTTTATGCCAAATCCAAATATAACTCATTATGTGAAAATGCAGATGATCTTCTTGGTTTTTATAGTCCAGTAGAGATGCTTATACAACCAGGGAAAGCCTTACTTCTAAACCATTAAAGAGTTGGTCAAAGCGGAGAGGCTTGGGCGCCTTGGGACTGTTTTCTGCATTCTTTTACTTTCTGGTTTGAGGGGCCATAGAAAATCAAGCCCTCCAAAATTGTATTTTACCATTCAATTCCTTAATTTAGTTTTTCTTCCAATATTTTAAAAGAACTAGTAACTAAAGAATTCAAATTCAAAGTATATGATAATCCTTAAACAATTTCCACCAGCAGCAGATAGTTAGTAGAGATCACACTTACCGCTTCTACACCTGCTTCCTGTACATAAGCAATATCAGCAGGAGTAAAGAGTCCAGACTCCCCAACCACCTAGAGAATTACAACAATTTATATTATTGACTCAGAGATAGAAGCGGGCAATACGGCTGGATCAAATAATAATAAGTTAAGACATGACAACAATGAAGAAAAATTCAGGAAAGAAGGATGCTTGATGATTAAACTCACAAGTATGCCTTTTTCACGAATCTTTCTCCCACGGTCTCCTTCAAGAAGTTTTTTTGTATTACCAATATCAACCTTGAAAGTTTCTGTATAAAGCAAAACTCAGTGAAATTCAAGAGGGGATCATGAAAATATACCACAAGGGAGATTTAGCAAAAGACTCCAAAGTTCACCATTAATAAGTTACAAAACTACATTACACAGATTTTCAGAAACATAATAATCAGCATACATTTTACAACAAATTTTTTTTATTGAGCACCACCAAGTACTAACAAATGAAATTATGAAGAACACCAAACACAAAGAAGAATTCAAAATTAACATGTGTAAGTTTACTCGAGTACCAAGGTTACGGTTGTTGATGCCAATAAGTTCAATTCCATCTATCTCAAGGACACGATCCATCTCCCTCTCATCATGAACCTGCAAGATGAGAACCAAAAATTAAGTTAAACGATTGACATTATAAAATTTCAAATCAACTAATAAACATAAAAGGTTACACTGCACAAATCAAGATGCAGATCAAACATAACCTCTTGCCCTTTCATGAGGAAAGAGGATCATTAATCTGCAATTCGACACTATTGGTTAGGTAAGGACTTTGGTCAGAGAAAGCCTTTTCTTCAGGAAAGCATAGGAAAGGTGGATACAGTTGAGACAGTAATACACCTATTTAAGAACACTTCAAGCAATTGAAACATGTGAAGTTGAAAAGTAATCTATGTAGTAGCCTTTGGCTTCCCCTGACATCTAAGAGGATAAAATTTAATCATGAAAATCAGAGTTCTTCCAATCACTGGCTCAGAAAGAAATGACTGCTAAACATCCTTGGAGTGAAGATCCCAGACATCCAGACCAATATCAGGTGGATTGAAAATTTTTATAACTACAAGAAACTGAGGAAGGCAATAAAAAAGAGCGCAATCAACAAACCTCAACAAGGGCTGTCAACCCAAGCAACTTGCATATCTTTGTCATATATTTGATATCAAGATCGGGTAAAACAGCGGCAATTAACAGTATTGCATCAGCACCTTTAGTACGAGCATAGTAAATTTGCCAGGCATCTATGACAAATTCTTTGCATAAAAGAGGACACTGCAAATTTAAGTTGTGTAAACAAGGTGCAGCCCATTTCCAAGAAGTAAAATTATACACAATCGACAGATAAAGAAAGATACCTTTACTCCAGAATTCCTTACTGCTGCTAAATTTTGAAAGCTTCCCTTATTTCATATACCAAAAGGAAAATATAAATGGCCATTAGAAGTGAGAAACAACCATTAACATGCCCATTTCAAGAAAAATGGACATAAAAATGGCAAAATGTGTTTTAAACGATGAAATCCTTACCTGAAAGTACTTTTGATCTGTCAAAACACTAAGGCATGCAGCTCCTCCTTTTTCATAAGCTTTGGCAATTTCAACCTGTAAGTAGTTTAATAATAGAAATTAACATTCATAAGGTACAGAAATATCAAATCTATCAATAAAAAGTTAGCCGTACATTAGGAGCTTTTCAGTCTTTTCTTCCTTTTCTGTTTCCTCTGCTCAGAGAATAGAGGGAGCGGAGCGTATCATATCTTAATGCATGACGAGACCATATGAAGAGCAATGATATCGAATGACAATTAAGTAAGTGAAATTTGCACCAGAGCTTCCTTGACATATTGTCATGCCAAACAGGTTTTTGTTTTGAATTAAACATAGTCTTGTATTCTGTGAATTTGAAATTCTAAGTCCTATCAACTTGGGCTAATCTGTTGTATAAGCTACAGCTAAATATGTATTATATCAGTTCTTACTATTAACTAATTAAATATGTCATAATCCTTGATTTTTAAGTGAAAGCATATTATCAATTTCGACTTATTGCCTTAGCTAACGATACTTTTCTACCTGAAAAACAAAAAATGAAGTAACAAATTAGCATTATATATGACAATGAGTTAAATGTTCTTTTCTCCTGTTGAATCATCTATCTTTTACACAATATTATAATTTCTATAAACTTTCCTTTGAATTACTTTCTTTGAACAACATCAGAAGAAAGGGAGTCTAATTTTCAGATAAAATCACTAAAAGATTACAATAACAAAACGATAAAATAGAAGAAAAGAGAATAAAATGGTCAACAAGAAGCTTACAGGGTCGAAATCTTCTCTTAAGACTCCCCTACTTGGAGAAGCCTTTTTTACTTCAGCAATTAGACCAGGCACTCCAGTTCGTGAGTTTGCTGTCTTTAGCGCTCCAATGAAATTCCTAACTGGTGGAGCACCATCAAGGTCTTTCTTTAACACAGCAAGAGGCATTTTATATTTCATCTACAAAGCAGCCATGATAATATTTAGAAGAAATTAATCAATTTCAGAAACAAACAAATAGCTAAGCACGATTCAGAATCTATGCAAAACATTACCTGTGCAACTTCCATATCCTTATTCCACACTATCTCCTCCAGTATATTACGTGGGGTATTCCCCTCACTCTGTATACGGAATTCAAAAGGACCAACATAATGTGTGGGAGGCCCAGTTGGTGGCCGCCTTCTGATCCTTATGCCTTGACTTGCAGCTATTTCATGTTGAAACATCCCAATCTCCCATTCCTTAACCGTAAGTACATCTCTTTCAGAAATATGAGGAGAAGATAATGTTGCAGATCCATCGTTCAATTCTGACTACAAAGTAATAAATTAATCTAAGTTAAATCTAAAATTTTGCTCAATTGTAAAACATCCTCATTTTCTCCATTTGCTCATTCATACAAGATAAACCAACACTCACTTAAAGCTTCCCATGAGCAATCCAATCATGAGGAAAGAAATATAGGTGGAATTACTCATCCTAACAAATCTTTGAATTATAGCCTATTGATTAGCCAAATATTTCACTGTTCCCAAAAAAAAAACTAATAAGGACTCCATGGCACCTATTCATTCAAATCTCAGTCTTATTTTGAATGCAAAAGGCAGGAATTATCCCAAAAGAAATCCAGGTTTCAAAGCAAAGTGCTCTCAAAATTGTGAAGCCCCTACTGTGAAAGGCAAGCTCAAGGCACATCACGACCTATAGACAAGACGGATGAAACTGGCGAGACCCACACGATATCAAAATTTAGGGGGGGGGGGGGGGAGAGTTCTCACAAAGCCTCAAAATTAGCATTGGTGACTACAATAGTCATCAGTGACAAGAGCAATCTATGTTGGGCCTAGTTTGTTTTTTTTTTTTTCATCAAATATTTCTCCTCAATGCAAATTTCGATCAAATTATGTCGTACTAACATGTCAATTAACAATGTAAGAAGAATGTCATAATGTCATGCAGCCGACAGTTGTCAATGGTCTGCTAACTCAATATATATATATATATATATATATAATATTGTCAATATTATTTTTTAATAAATTACACTAGATGACATGCTAACTCTAACATATATATATATAATCAATATTATTTTTTAATAAATTAACAAATGAAATGTGTAGAAATGTAATTGATTATTTACATTATGTATTGTACATATATTTTTGAAGTTCAGTGTAAGTCATTCACATTACTTGACACTACAATTATACAAGTGTCATACTTTTTTTACATTGTGCATTGGGAGATTCTTTTAAGGCCCACTAATCCATATGGCAATTAATGAAGCAAAGTTTAGCTACGGAATCTACCATAATTATCATATCAGAATAACACGATTCTACAATTATCATCTCACAGAGTACACAGTAGCAACGGAAAACTAATAACTTGAAACAGATAGCGAGAAAATTGGTTACCTTTTGAGCTCGAATTCTTAAAGGGATATTCTGGGCCATGAAATTCCCCGTAGAGGTTGGCTTCGAGAGCCTGAATTTGTGTCTGAAATTGAATTTCTGGAATTGAGAGATTGGCAGTGCTGTTGCTTTAAAGGACATTAAACCTTCCATAAGCGAAGATGAAAGAAAATCTTCGTTTTCGAAGTCCAAGCTCAAGGTGACTGAAGGAGAAGTCACTAAAAATCTTCACTTTTTTTACGAGACGACCCAACAAATGGTGATAGGCACGGTGGCAGCAATTCTTTATTAAAGAAAGGGAAATTCCTTCAATTTTTCAAAACCCTCCAAGTCTGAAGCCACATACATAGATTTTTTAAAATTCAACAGCAATCAATACCAAATACAATTAATTGTGCAAAGATCCAAATTGAATATCTAGACATTAATAATTTAATACTAACCTAAGCCCTCAATTTTTTATTACATATAGCTTTAGCAACACAGGCAAGAATCGCGTTATATCTGTTTACACTAGAAAGCTCTGCAATGGGGTTTTTGCAAACCTGAAAGCTCTGCAGTGAATGTATGCGGCGGTGAGAGGCTGGTGTTGGAGCGAAATGCGGATTTTGAGAGAGATTGAGACGGTGACGGACTACTGGGGAAGAAAATAAATATCAGAGGCTGCAACGGTCTTATGAAAATGAATTAGAAATAATTTTATTAAAATTCTTTTCCTAAGGTTTAAGGTTAAGTTTTATTTTTATTTTTTAAAAAAAGTATCTCTATTTATTTTATTTTTTTGTTTTGTTGAATTTTTTTAAAAAATTGTTACTATCTCCAATTATTACTACATCTTTCGAGCAATAGAATGCTTATATATATCAAGAGTTTTAGAATTACAAAAATTTTATTTAAAGACAAATATAATATTTAAAATAATTAATAAAATATTCAAGAAAGTAGTAACAACACAAAATTTATTTAAAAACTTATATTTCGAGACAGATAAGTTTTAGTTTGAATTAAATAGATATGATAGTAAAGCAACAATTATAATTCTAGAAATTAACAATTCTAATTGCATAATTTTTTGAGAGCATATTAATTGCATAATTAATCTTTAATTGCCTAATTAATTAAGAATAAATATTTAAATGAAAGAAATCATAGTAATAACTAAAGCATATTTCTCTATACAAAATGTTGTGTATTTCAAAAAAAAAAACTAAGGTCTTTAAAAAATATATATTACTAATGAAATATAATCATGAAAACACAACCAAAAAAATATAGAATCAAATTACGAATTTAAATTTTTACTTTTAAATATAATAAATGGTCATTACAATTGGTATATCTGAGTTAAGTTTAGTAATCTTCATAAGTTAAAAGAATCTCTTTAATGACATTTCAAATGCATAATAAAAATTGGAAAAATTATAAATGATTGAGTAAATGATTTTATGCTCTGAACTTGATGAGAGAAACTAGTAAAATAACGTTTCAACTTAAAATATAATTCAAGTACATAGTTCGTTTATATCTATATGCAAATAAAAAAAAAGAATTACCTGATATAAATATTTTTAAAGCATAAGTTGTTACCATCTCAAAATTGGGAAAAAGAACGAAAAGAAGAAAAAAAAAAGGTTGCCATCTCAAAATTAAGAATTAAACGATGGTCATGGTTTAAGAATTTTTATTAATTTTTAAATTTGTTTTTTATTTTTTGTTTAAAAGAGGAGACTAGAGAATTTTAATTGAAAGGACTTCTTATTTGGTATGCGATTCGAATAATAACTAATTAGTGATAATTTGTCAATTCATTACTACATAACCTACTATTAATTTATGAAAGACCACAATAATGCCCCAGAAATCAAAAAAAAAAAAAAAAGGAACAGAAAGTTGCATCATGTTAAGCTTCATTCCAATTCAGAATTTCCATCGCTAGTCATTCCAATGTTAGTCAGGGCCACGTGGCTCATGAGGGAATTGCCTCGAGCTCCTAAAAAATTAAGGCATCTATTTTATTGTATAATTTTTATAATAAAAGATTGGTAAATAATTAATGAGATTTAATATTAAGAAATAATCAATTATAAGTCTAATTTTGGAGATTTAATATTTATTTTTCCAAAATTAAAATATTAGGTAAGTTATTAATGGGATTTAATATTATGAAATAATCAATTAGAGAGTTAAAAAGAAAAGAAATAATGAAAATTATACTTAAATACCCTTTCAATTGAAAAGTAACCAGACAATGTTACATATTAAAAGGTAATCGGACAACAATAACTCATTGAAATGTAATCACTAAACCCTGGTCTCCTCTCCAAAAGACAAGGATGACTCATTGAAATGTAATCACTAAACCCTCGTCTTCCCTCCAAAAAGACTAATGATGTTGCTTTGAATAATGATTATATTATCAAAATAACATCTTTACTTTCAATATATTTTATTTACACACAGTAAAATCTCAATAAATTAACAATGTCCGATGCCATGAAAGTTTATTAATTTAAAGAAAGTGTTTTCTCAATTCATCATATATAAATTTAATTACATAAAAAAGACCATTGTGTATATCATTAATATACAATGTATATGATCATATTTTGTTAATTAATTTAAAAGAATTCATTGTATATATATGAAAATAAGTAAATAGTATTCTTTTTTTAGCACTAAAGCAATAGGAAAATTTGTCTAGGAAAACTTTTTTGCCATTAAGGTCCTTTATTTTTATTTTTATTTTTTGTTTGGCATTGTATGTCTCTTATATATAAAAAATAGCCAATAAGGTTCTTTACGTTTTCTTTTTTAGGCTTTAAAAACCTTTTATATTTAAAATTGGTCATTGTGGTCCTTAAAAAATGTCTTTTATTTATTAAACTTTTATGGTGAAAGAGACCCTAATGATCAATTTTTAATGCATAAGGACTTACAAGGTCAAACAAAAATAAATAAAGAACATTGATGGTCAAAAAGCAAACTATATATGCCAATTTTTATAAACAATATTCATTGCTTGACTAATTAAATAAAAGTTTAGTATATTCCTTTGTATCTATGGTTGATTGTACTAGAACTTAATATGCATTCACGTTATGATGAAATACACTTAGATTTAAATTTCATAAAAATAAATCACAGTAAATTCATATTTTATTAAATAGTCTTAATTATATTTTTATTTTATAAAATTATTCATTTATAATATTGACGAAGCTATAGATTTCTACAATGGTTTTTCCAAAATTTTTATCTTGATAATTTATCTAAATTAATAATTTTGTAAACTAACTCAAGTTAGGATTAAAAATATATTATTTTACAATGATGATTAATTTGTCGAATATTATTTTATGGAGATTTATTATAATTCAAGTATAAGATCAGGCATGTCCGATTTTTTTAAAAAAAAAAATCATAATGTTTTTTTTAAAAAGAAAGTGGTTACCATCTCAAAATTAAGAAGGAAATGATGTACACGACTTAAAATTTGTTAATTAGAATGATTCCCAGAAAATGCTATTTGGCATTATTATAATGTTGATGGTTATATGATTGTAAAGTTGCATTGAATTGTTGTTATTTAAGAATCATTAAAAAAAATCAGAAATTTTACTTCAATATTGTCAAAAGTGATTGCACTAGAATATCTCATCTTATTAACTATATATATATATATATATATATATAGTTCCCCTTTTTCCCTCAAGCTGACACATGTACATATTAATTATTTTGAAATATTAATAATAATGAAACCAAATGCAAACTTCTATTTAAATGGTAGGTTCTTGAATGTAGTTGTCGCTTATTTATTTGAATCGCCGAAACCCATATTTGTCAACTCTTGAAAACATCCGAAAAACAAAGGGAAAAGGTATATTTGAGATTAAGTAATAGTAATACAAAACAAAGATAGCTTAATTTTTTAAAGTATAATTTTGTAATTTTTTTATAAAAAGGATATTTATATTTTATTTCAAAAGATAAATTTATATTTTTATTTAAAATTGTGTCAATACTTACTATATTTTAGTAACTTTATGGGATACAATCCAAAATCTTCTTAGTTTTTACACTAACTTTGAATCAAGACTGAAAAGGATTCTACTTTGTATTTACATTAATTTCTTAGTTTTAGATCTTTGTACATAAATTAAAGATTAAAAAGTAATATTTGTTCAGTCAATTTACATATATAAGCAGTCCTCATTTCCCCTCAAGGTGACACCTATCTGTATTGAAAGCCCTAAAACTTTTAATGTCTTAATTTTGATTAATGACAAACATTGATGAGGACTAATGTCTTATTTGTACAAGTGATAGAGTTTTTGGATTCATGATTTAATCCATGCAAGTCCTAAGTTTCAAATCTTCAGGAAAGAGCTTTTGATGTCAAGCATTGAAGATAAGCATTTCAGGATTAGATAGGATCTAGAAGTGTCGCATTATTTCTTGATTTATCTTTAGATATCTCTAGGTCTACCCCTTTGAGTAATAAGTTCTATAGGTTGCTCAAATAAAAGTGAAATGATTTTCAAAATACTTGCACATACTTAAAAATTCATAAAATATATTTTGCAAACTCTTGGAGTTGTTTGGAAACTTGTTCTGCATAGTTTTAATGCATGTGTGGTCGACCTGACAAAAGTGTGGACGACCCCAGATCATGCGGTCGACCAGACTTCTCAGAGTATCGTCCGCTATATGTCTAGATCTCTCTGGAACACTTGCGGATGATGGAGCGGTTGACCGGACATCTGAGCTCATCGTCCGCAGGTTGTCCAGAGTTCTCTGGAACATTTGCGGATGATGGTGCGGACGACCCTCCTGATTTGCGGTCGACCGCACTTCTCCTGAGTGAGATTCAAACAGTCATTTTTATGACCGTTGGTGCATACATATAAATACTCAATCGTTTAAACAACTCATTAACACTACTTTTTGAGCAAAAATCTGATCCTAACACTTCATAGAACCTCTGGAGATTATTTTGAAACCAAAACATAACATTCATATTGTGAAATCCATCAAAGTGAGATTCATACAAAATCATTGGGGTTCTTGAGCAACTTACAAGAAAATATTACTCAATGAGGTATTTATGCTTTAAATTGATATATCTTCACATTAAGGTGATTTCATATATCAAACTCTTCTTATTCATATCTTGATTGATTTGTTCAAGGTTGCATTGAGCTTAAAACTCTAAGGGTTAGAGTGAGCCTTGAATCATAGAAAATTGTGATTGTTTTTAGAGTATCTTTTTCATTAATTGTTGTAATAGAGATAGGTGTGTAAACAAGGTTATTTTATAAAACTCAAAGTGTTGAGTGAACCTTGGTTGGTTAAGAGGTTTGTGTTGTAAAACCCTAAGGGAATTGGGTGAGCCTCTATTGTATTCTCTCTTACTATATTAGTGAAAGGTTTTGTGAAATCCTTGAGTAGATAGCTCAAGGTAGTGGATTAGGTTTTGTTGGATAAACCGAACCACTATAAATCTTTGTGTTCTTTGCCTTTTTTCTTGAACTTATCTTTTCATACTTTGTTTGATCACCAAGTGTTTGATATTAGTTATCTTAGAAAGCCTGTTTATTTTAAAAGAGGAAAAATCGGTTAAAACCTAATTCACCCCCCTCTTAGGTTTTTCATGTATTAATAATAATGAAACCAGATGCAAGTTCTATGAGACAATGTACTACATACACATCATTGAGAAGTTTTTCTAAAATATGAAAAGCTTAAAAAAAGAGGAAATAGTTGTAGAGAAATCCTTGAAATTGAAACTCATTCAATAATATTATATCCACACGTATTATTAAAGTTGAGAACACTATATGGATTGAAGTAAAAGTATTTTTATAATAAAAAAAAAAGGTAATAGTTGTATAGGGTATAGTAATTCCTCAAATTGAAGCCATTTAATAATACTCTATTATTTGATAATGAAGTTGTCATCAATTACCCACATATTGAACATGTGAACCAAAATTTACTCTACGTGCTATTGATATACGTAATCAAAACAAAAGATAAAAGTATTCACATTAGTACATCTATTTGGAGGGTAGGGCAACTATGACAATTCATGTACTACCATTTCTAATATTGTATACCATGAGTACTACAAAAATTAAACTAATTTTTGCAACTTATATTTATAATGTATTGAACTCTCTATAATGATTAATATTCAATACCTTGGAGATTTGCATTTGCTTTTAATTTTGATTAACAATACATTTACTTAAACATGATCATATTTACTGATGAACATTAACATATCAATGACACATGATAGACAAAATTATAAATCACAAATGATAAATAAAAAAAACCATGCATTGCACGGTTGCAATACTAGTTATACATATATATTGGGATCATCCCTACCGACACATATAAATTTCAAATGCCTAGCATGGAAGAAAGAAAATGGATATGATTTTGACGGAGTGCCTTGGCAAAATAATCTGCAAGTTGGTGAGCGAAAGAAATAGCAGCGGGAAGTATAACACCAAGAAGTAATTGCTCACAAATAATGTGACAATCAACTTTGATATGCTTAGTGCGTTCATAAAACATAAATATCATGCTTCAAAAATGTGATCCAACACATCGTGACCATGAAATTTCTGTCAAAGTTTGATGAATATCAAATTAAAATGCAAAGAACTCAATAGAGAAAACTGAACTCAAAAATTAATTAATTCGATTACAAGTTTCTAATATACATGAAATGTACAGCTGTCAAAATGAACATAAAATTAGCTAAATAAGTAAACTAACTAATCAACCTCCTCCTAACATTATACAATTGGCTTCACCATCATGCTTGAGTTATGTTGAGCTATCTTCATCACCCCCTTTCAATTTCAAGTTGGATGATGGATAAATGTTTTGTAAAGGCAAACAATCTGTTTATATATAAAAAAGTAATTCTTAAAATTGGCTCTAATGCCACATGCCATCATAAGAAAATTTTGAGACATTAAAAGAATAATCTAATTTTAAAATAATATTTAACAAAATTAACTCTACTCATTTATTCAAATTGATTTGAATCTTATCAAGTTAATCTTTCAAATTAAATTATCTAAAATCATTTGATTTTTTTTCATAATTCCAATATAATAATTTTTCTAAGGAAATGCAATACTTCCGAAACATAAAGCTACGTTTTTTCCTTCAAAAAGAGAAAGAAAAATAAGCAACCATTTTATTTGTTTCAAACTTCTTTTAGAGTAGTATAATATTTATTCTTTAACACTTCTATATTGATTATTTTTTAATACATATATTGATTTTCTTTATAATTTGAGTATAATTATTTTTTTAATATATATATATCTATATAAGTTGTTCATCAAATTCACTCTAATATCACGTGTGACCATAATAAATGTCTTATATATTATTAAAACACGTGTGACATAAATTAATATTTTGAAAAATTAACTCTACTCATTTATTCAAATTTATTTAAATATCCAATATATATATATATATATAAGTAGTTCCTCAAAAAAAACTACTTAAGAATAAAAAAAATAATTTTAAAAAATATATATTTTACTATAGAACTATACCCATTCATTCAAAGTTAATCTTTCAAATTTAAATTATTAACGATATCTTTCAAATTAAATTAAGGAACACTACCGTGAAACAATTCTAATGAACATAATAAATATAATCTTAAAAAAATCAAAAACTTATCTTCTTCTTCTGTAAAAAAAATGCAAAAGAAAAAAAATTAACCATAATTCATGTCATCATTTAATTCGAACGCATCAAAATATCATCTTAACAAAATATTGAAACTTATTTCATTCATTTAAAAAAAATCTAGCATAATTCATGTTATCTTGTAATTCTTAAATAAAATCATTTTTTATCTTTAATAAAATAAGAAATTGATATTATTGTTTTTAAAAAATTAAAAAATAAAATCAACCCTAATTAATGTCAAAATTTAATTCAAACATATCAAATATAATCTTAAGAAAAATAAGACACTTATCTTCTTCTTTTAAAATAAAAAACAAAAGAAATAAAATCAACTCTAATTCTTGTCCTACTATTTTCTTTTTTTGAAACTTATCTGATTGTTTTTTACAAAAAGTCTACCATAGTTCATGTCAACATTTAATATATATATATATATATATATATATATATATAAAAGTTGTTATACTAAATGACACATGTCAATGTAATCTATTTTTTAGGTCAAATTACTTTCTAATAAAATATATGGAAATTAATTCACATTCTCTTTAGATTTTTAAATCTATCTTCAAATCTAAATTCATTTTTCAGAAAACAAAACCGATTTTATTTAATTAGTAACTATTGATTCAAATTAAATTATCTAAAATATCCCTAATAAAAAATTATTCCTGAAAGTGCTTTAATTCCAAAACATGAATGTTTCTAGATTCTACTTACTTCACGTAACTATTGAATAATTCAAGCCCATGATGACTTATTTCAAGCAGAATTTTAAAAAAAAATTTGTATATGATCTTGAAATTGAAATAGGCTCACTAAAATTAGTGTATAGGCTTACTTATCTTTTTTAAAAATAAAATAAAAAAAGCTTGCAGATTTTTCCCCCTAATAGTTGTCATCTTCTAATTCTTAAATTTGACAAGTAAATTTAAACAATCTTAAACTCTCAATCTTATTTTAAAGATCAAATATTTCTAATCTATATGATTCAATTTTATTTTAAAAATTCTATTTTAATTTTTTTGAATTAAATTATCAAGTTATTCTTATAGATTAAATTGATTCAAATTAAATTATATAAGATATCTATAATCAAAATATATTCCTTAAAATTGATATAATTCTGTCAAAATAAAAAAACATATTCCGTAAAAATGCTATAATTCTGTCAAAATGAGAAATTTTTGAGATATTTAAAAAAATATAATTTAATATAGATTATTGTCTTACAAAACGAGCCTACTGATTAATACAAATTTAATTAAATCTTCAATTAAATTAGTAAGTTAATCTTTCAATTTCCCCCCCCCCAAAAGTTAATCATTCAAAATATGTTTTGAATTAATTCAAGTTAATCTTTCAAATTATTTTTTTGAAAAATAAATCTTCCAGTATATTTAATATCTTTTGAATTATTTTTTAACTAATATATATCCGTATCACAAATGAAATATTTACATTTTTTTCTAAAAGATAAAACTCCACAAGAATTGGCCCTATGGAAATCATCATCGAATTTCGCTCATTTTCTCACGTTATTTTCAATTCACTTCAAATCTCTTTAAAACTTTTTTTAATAGAGACAAATATTCACATTTATCTTTGTTTGAATTTCAAAATCATAACTTTCCAAAATCAATTACATAGGGTTTTTTATCCTGTGCACATTTTGGTGTTGATTTAGAGTTTTGGGTGTATGCAGAAGTAGCAACAAGTGTTGTTTCCCGATTATATTTTCTTTCTTTGATTATTGTGTACTTAGTTTTTGTGATATTTTTATAATTGTTTAGTGACATTTGGAAAAATCATTTTGTTGTTTTTATTTTAACCCTAAAGAGGGTCGTTATTATAGTTTTGTATTTAAATTAAAACACCTCCAGTTGATTGTCTAATATTTTAATAAGTTGACACAATTAATTGGTATAAATGAAATTCTTTTATTCGATTACTAGGCTTAATTTGATTTTTTATTTAGTTTTTATAGAGTTCATCAAAAAAATCATGAATGATAAAACAAAAATGAGGATTATAATTGAGAATGAGGATGCTGAAGACTCTATTCTTGCTCCCATGATCAAGAATGGGGGGATTTGGGTCTTATGGTCAAGCTTTCTTTTGAGACGAGGAAGCATAATGCCCCACTACAACATCTATCACATTCAAATTTATAGACAAGTATTAAGTTATATATGTAAATTTAACATTCAAATTCACATCAAAGAATTTTTGAGAAATATATGTAAACTTATTGTATACTATGAGAGGCAAGATGAAATTTTTTTTTTTCCATGATACCAAGTAGTCTTAGGACTTAATGTATTGTTGGAAGGTTAGATGAATTAGGCATTGAGTAAGGAAAAGAAACGTTTGTGTGGTTATTTTGCAAAACAAAGCAAATAGTTAAGATAAAAATATCTTTCTTATTTTGTTTGTTTTAGAGAGACTATTAAAAAAAAGTTATATAATTATCTTTTTATAATTTATATTTTTAAAATTTTGTTAAAAATACTATCTGATGCAGTGAACGGGTGCAAACTAAATTAAAGATAGAAAAATTAGCCCATATAGTTCTGCATGTTGGAAACTTTAGCAATTAAAGCTCAATGTTTTAACAATAGCCTATAAAATCTTGTATATTTTAACATTTGTCTCGATAAAAAAATAATTTTCGTGCATCGCATGGGTGTAATGCTAGTGAAGTATTGAAGTGAGGACCTTTCTGTGTAATGGCTTTGTAAACATGTTTGCTAACTGCATTTTGGAAAAAACTTATAAAGGCTTGTTTACACCACTAAGAAATTTTCCCGAATGAAATGACAATCTATCTCTATATGTTTGGTTATTTCATGAAACACTGAATTTTCCACAATATAAATAGCAGCTTCATTGTCACAAAACAATAGTATTGCCTTATTGAATAGTTGTTGTAAATCCTTCAAAAGATACAATATCCAATGAACTCACAAGTAGTTGCAGCCATGGATCTGTACTCTGCCTCAGCAAATCACAAGTAGTCACATAAATTAGCCTTCCAACAATTATTCTATACTTTGTAACATCCTTAATAAGTGGAGAATCATCTTTTTCAAGTTTTGTTGTTGGATCCATAGGAGTTTTTATTGGTTTAGCATCTAGAAAACCAAATTCTTCCAACATATCCAGAACATATTTCCTTTGCCACAAATTTAAACCCTTTGAACTTCTTGCCATTCTAAACCAAAAAAATACTTCAAATGTCCCAAGTCCTTAATTTTGAATTGATTATGCAAAAACTCTTTAATGGAGTTGAATTCTTCTAAATCATTCCTTGATAAAATCACATCATTAGCATATACAAGCAATGCAATAAAACCAGTAGAAGTCTTTATAACAAAAAAAAGTATGATCACTTTGGGATTGTTGATAACCTTTTGAGCACAAGTGCTTAAGTTTAGAATTACATTGTCTACTTGCTTGTCAAAGTCCATATAATGACTTCTTAAGTCTACAAACTTTGGAAGAATCATCAACTATATATCATAGAGGTAAATTCATATACACCTCTTCACTCAAATCACCATGCAAAAAAGTATTGTTAATGTGTAATTGCTACAAAAACCCATCCTTGTGACACTGCTATAGCAATCAAAATTCTTATAGTCACCATCTTTGCAACTGGAGAAAATGTCTCAAAGAAATTAATTACAATTTGTTGAGTAAATCACTTTGCAACAAGTCTAGCTTTGTATCACTCTAAACTTCCATCAGACTTGAATTTGAGTTTATAATCCCATTTACAACCCACAATAGACTTTCCAGGAGGCAAAACAACAGCATCCCAAGTTTGATTAGCTTCTACATCTTGTAACTCAACATACATAGCCTTACATCAATTTGTATTTGTTGCAACTTCTTCAAAAAACTTAGGTTCAGTAAGAATGCTATAAAAAAAAGGATTTATAATATGTACTAAGTTGACCATATCCAATAACATAATGAAGTGGATGTGGTGATGATTTCAAAGAAGGTAAATAATAGACATAATCAGATAGATATGATGGTGGTTGTAAAAGTCTTGAAGATTTTATGATTGATACTATAGAATTGGGATTATTTGTAACTGCAATAGGATCATTATTAGAAATAGAATGTGTAGATTCTTCTGCATGATTTGAGGAAGAAGATTCATTATTAGAATCAGATAAAGTATATCCCCTCTGTTCTAATGATTCTATATAATCAATTGGAGAAGAAATATAAGGAAAATAATGAGAAGAAATATAAGGAACAAAAGGAATATGGGAGGAAAACCTAGAATAAAAGGAAAGAGAAGAAAATAATTGGAAAGGAAAAATGGTTTCATGAAAAATAGATTCTTTGGATATAAATATGACTATTGTTGAGATTAAGTAACAAGATACCCTTTGAACTATTAGAAATAACAAGAAAAACACAGGTCTAACTTCTAGAGGCAAATTTATGCTTATAAGGAGTAATGTCACAAGCATAAACTCAGCAACCAAAAACTTTGAAAGGTTCATAAATTGGTGACTTTTGATCAAGTTTAAAATGTGGAGTCTGACAAAGTAACAAAGGAGTAGGAGTAATATTGATGATTCTAACAACATGTTGGATACAATAACCCCAATAACACAATGGTAAACCATATTGAAGGCTAAGAGCTTTAGAAATATTGAGCATATGCTGATATTTTCTTTTAACAATATCATTTTGTTGTGGAGTTCTTACACAACTTGTTTGATGCATTATGCCATGGGAAGAATAAAATGAAGCCATGTGAAATTCAAGACCACTGTCACTTCTAATGGTTTGAATTTTAGAATTAAATTGAGTATGAACAAAAAGTGACAAACTGTTGCAAGAAAGTTCTAGCTTCAAATTTATGTTTTAACAAAAACAACCACGTAAAACGACTATAATCATCAATCACAGTAAGGAAATACTTGTGGCCATTCAAAGTTGGAATTGAAAATGGACCCCATATGTCCACATGAATCAAGCTTAAACAATTTTTTCTTATAGAAGTGCTAAGAGGAAAAATATTCCTCTTTTGTTTAGCATAAGGACAAACAGGACAATGAGAAGTATGAGATAAAGTAACATTCTGATTTGACTGCTGAACAAGTTTCAAAATAGGAGAAGAGAGATGTCATAATCTATAATGCCATAGCATATCAGATGACAAATAACAATCTTGCAATTGAGAAAACACACTATGAGTTTGTGGAAAAAATGATGTATTAAGATAGTAAAGCCCATGACTTTTGTTAGCTGATCCAATCATCTTGGTAGTAGCAATGTCCTGGATAACACAAGATTTATCCAAGAAATGAATGGAATAAGAACAAGAAATAAGCTGACTTAAAAGAATCAAATTGAAATTGAAGTTAGGCACAAAAAGAACATCATGTAATAAGAAGGTATGAGTAACATACATCGATAATTTGAAATAAATAGATATTTTGGTTCCATCACGTAGGCAAACAAAAGTATTATTAGCAACATAATACGAATGAAAAAAAGACAAACTAGTACATATATGGTCAGTAGCACCAGAATCTAAACTCCAAGATTTAGAGCTTGATGAATAAACTCTACCTTCATTAGATGAATTAGCATTAACATTTGCTACATGAACACTGAATGTTGTAGCATGTGAAGGACCAGTGGACTGAGAAACAACATTTGACTCATTTGCAAAAGCTTTAACCTTAAATAACTCTATCAAGACATTATATTGTTCCATAGTGAAGACATGAGTCTTAGAAATGGAACATAAAGAATAACTGTAACTTGCTTGTTATTTACAAGACTTTGTCCAAAACTGGTTTCAATTGGTAAATTGTTTATATTATAAACATAGTTCACTTGAGCTTGATTATTTCTGAACTTGTAATTTGCAGGAAAACTATGTTTCTTATAGCATATTTCTATTGTATGTCCTGATACACCATAGAAAGTGCATTGCAAACACTGGCCTTTTTTCTTGTTGAATTTACTATTTGCAAAATTATTATTACCACTGCCTTGCATAGCATTAATCTGATTTTCACCTTGCTACTGAATATTCACATATACTTGAGGACCATTAGATTGTCCACTTCCAGAACCAACATTTCTAGCAATCAACACTTGAGGAGTCCTTGTTTTATATCGAAACAGTCTTTCAGCTTTAACCACCATGCTAAACACCCTATTAATTGTTGGAAATGGATTCATACATAAACCTGTGTTTTCACATGAGAATAGCATTCATTCAAACCCTTAATAAATCTTATCACATGATCAAAGTCATTTTGAATTTGAACTGATTTTGTCATTTCCATTCTACAAGAGCACTTTGGATCACAAATGCAATTAGACAGTGGCCTTATACTCAATAACTCTTCCCACATAATTTACAGAATGGTGTAATAGACTGACAACTCCCCTTGCTTAAGAGAATATATCTCCTCAATTAAATCATAATAACGGTAAGCATCATTAGTAGAAAACCTATCTTTCATATCACTCTAGACAGCATGTGCAGATTTCAGGTAAATTGAACTTTGTGAAATAGCAATATTAACATAACATAGAATCCATGTTAACACCATTGTATCTACTTGATTCCAAATATGAAACATAGAATCAATAGGAAAAGGACAAGGTATAGTACCATCAATAAACCCAATCTTGTTTTTGATAAGCAGCACCATTCTCATTAATCTACTCCACACGTGGTAATTTGTTCAATGAAGAGGAATTTGCACCAATTACTTATTTGAAGACTCACTAGGATGCAAGTAATACGGACTAGCAGTGGTAATTTATGGATTCACCATGAATCTCATTAACAAAATTTCTCAATTCACAAGTCAAAATTTGAGTAATGATTCAAAGACAAAATAGATTACTATACCGACCAAAAGATTTACCAGTAAAATATTGAATTCTATAGAAAAAATTACTGAAAACAGAGAAATTGAAATCAAACAACAATGATTTCATATTGAAACAATCTAAATATGAATTTAGATTCAATATCATTTTTCTATCTCTGAGTGTGAATGAATTAGAAATAAAATTGCTCTGATACCATGTCAAAGTTTGATGAAGATCAAACTAAAATGCATATAACTCAATAGAGAGAAAAATAGTAGAGAGAGAAATTATGCAAAAAGGATTTTATTGATCTGAACTCAAAAATTAATTAATTCAGTTATAAGTTTCTACTTATATACATGAAATGCACAGTTGTCAAAATGAAACATAAAACTAGCTGAATAAGTAAACTAACTAATCAACCTACTCCTTTGTACACTTGGCTTCACCATCGAGCTTGAGTTGTGTCGAGTTATCTTCATCAGCTTCCTCCACAATCACATGGTTACAAAAACTACAAAACATATTATAACCAAATAAATAAATTTTCACCATTTAGTGTGAAAGTCTCAAGAAGGGGTGAATTATGTGTTATTCGATTTTTGCAATATAATTCAATTATGAACTTCTATGACAATGATTATTAAACATTTGGTGTGCAATTTGTATGTGCAATAATGTGTTCACGTAAATTGCAGAAATGTAACAATTAACATAAAATTTAAAGTTGTTTAGTTTATCCAAACAAAACTTCATAAACTACCTTAAGTTATTTACTCAAGGAATTTACAAATCATTTCACTAATACAAGTACAAGCGATTACAAAATATACTTGTCCAATTCACTTTAGGGTTTTACACAACCTCTCAACCAATCAAGGCTCACTCAATCCTCGAGTTTTACAACACAACCTTGTCAATATAATAATCTTCAATACAATAAATTAATGAAATACACACAACAAGATAACCACAATTATCTTTAATTTAAGGTTCACCCTATTCTTTAGGGTTTTAAAACTATATGCAATCTTGAATACAAGTGCAAGAGATAGATAAAGTTGGTTTTATATAAATATCATTTTAATTGTGAAGATATATCAACTTGTAGAACAATGACCTCTTTGATTATTGGCTTGATGAATACATTTAGAAATAATAAAATCCTTCTTGAATAATTTTCTCAATGAATAAGTTTAGAAAGGGTTAAAAAATGTTTTAAATATGTTATACAATGTAGATATATAAATTTTTAGCTAAACAAAACGTCGATTCTTAATTTTTCAAATGTTTGAATATTTATAGACAAGTTCCAACCGTCACAGACATGACTGTTGAAATCCTACTCACCAGACTTAAGGTCGACCGCATCGTCATCCAAACCATCGTCCGCAAGTTCCAAAAGTGCTTCTGGGGCCTCTCAGATGGCCTATGTTGGTCGTCTAGAAATAGTTCGATCGATAAAAAGGCCAAGTTCGGTCAATCGCAACAGTGAAGTTGGGTCATCTGAAACTCAACAAACTGAAAGTCCATTGTAGAAGATACATGGGTAACTTCCAGCCGATCAAAAGTCATCATCCATGCATCTACAATATAAATGATGTTCTCAATCAACTATACAAGTTGTGATATCATTCTAACAAGTTTTTGTAAAACATTTAGGCTTCAAAAATAAGATACATGTGTTTAAAAATGCTTTTGAATACCCAAGATAAGTTTTGACATACAAAGCCCATTTTGAAAAATATTTTACGTTCATAAAGCAATTCAAACAAAACCAATGCTCAAATAAGGTGAACTAGAAATATCTAAAAGATATCACCATCTAAAAACTATACATCTAGTCCTATCTAATTCAAGAATGTTTGTCTTCAACTCTTGCTAACAAATGAACTTTCTTGAAGACTGAAAGCTTGAACTTTCATGGATTAGACAAATGAATACTAAAATGTTATCACTTGTACAATAAATAATTACTTATTATCAATGTTTGTCAATAATAATAATTAAGATATTAAAAACTCTAAGACCTTCATAGAGAAATGAAAATATTATTACATCATTCAAATTGTTCAAAATGACAACTAGAGTCCAAAACAAATCCCAAAAAAAATCTAATAAAATAGGAAATTAAACTATCAAATCATCCAATAACAAAATATCACAAAGCGATAATCTATTAGGGGTGATCATAATCTACTAAGTGTAAACCTCAACTTTTTCAAATGTAATCTCATCAATTGAAAAGATATTATAACAAAATAATGAGCGTACACGGGCTCAATAAATAGTACCGATGCTTCCCTACAATGAGTTGCAATACAAACCTTTATAAATCCTAAATCATCTTCAAACTATTTAAAAAATATCTTACCAAGGCATGTTATCATTAAAATATTCAGTAATAATAAAAATCATGACATTTAATTACAACAAAATGGATCTAAAGAAAAGGTTTTGAAATCAACAAAGAAAGGGTAGTAAATACACACTGAAACTAAATTTAGAATAGCTGTAAAAAAAATATTTTCTTTTTATTAGAACAAAGTAAGTTTTAAAAAAATTGGAAAGAAAAGAAAATAAGGAAGTTAAATTATGCAAAGGTGTTGGATTAATTGCACTAACCAAGAATAAAACTTGTATTTCTGGGATTGTCGAAAAGAAAGGAAAAGCAAACAAAATTCCTTTACTATCAGACAAAAACTTTTTAAAAGAAAATAATCGAATTGCAAAACTTTGGAAATGGAAACCAAAGATTTAGTGGAAACTAGAAAGAAAATTTGTATCAAGGTATGAATTCCAAAAGCATATATGACAAATATTTTATATAAAATTTATATAGAAAAAAAGAAGAAAAGAAAGCCTTGAACTTTGTGCCTAAACTCATAAAAATTGTGAAAACTTCTATGTTCACGTTTTAGCTCTTTTTTTATACACATTTAAGAAATATAAAAACAATGCTCTAAAAAAGAACATTATTTTGTTAAACGAACGAAAACCTTACCTAAAAAAAAAAGTTACCTTATTCCCTAATAAAAAATTTCACCATTCATATTACATAAAATGTGTGGCTTAATCAAAATTATCCACATTGAAAACTCGTATGATAATAATCTTTTTGTTGGTTCAAAACACTTTAAATGTTAGACCCGGTTGTACTCCTGCCAGGATGACCAAACATATCACTACATAATCAAATATTTTCAAATGTACGAAATCATATATGATGTTGGATTATGTTCCCCCAACATTAAATTACACCATATGCGTTCTACATAAAATCTTCTGCCACATAAATATTTTCATAGGTGTCCAAAATAAAAAATACACAAACTCATTGTAGAAATACATATATAAACTATAAACAACCCTAATTAAATTATTGTGTGCCAAAATATAAAATAAGCCACAAAAATAAAATAAATTATTTGGGTCAATATTTACATTTTAGTTCCCTTACAAAAAGTTTTGTCCCCAAAACTTAACGTACCTTGAAGAAAAAACATTAAGGGTATCAATCTTCATGTTATGTTCTAATTCCTACGTGGCTTCTCTCAGTGAATGATTAGACCATTCCACTTTCACATAGTGTATCACCCTTTTCCTTAAAACTTGATGCTTGTGATCAAGAATCTTTATGGGAATCTCCTCATAGGTTATATTCTCTTTTACATTGAGTGGTTCAATATCCAATATATGATTTGGATTAGACACATGTAAGCGAAGCCAAGAAACATGAAACACGTTGTGAAGCCTTGATAGAGCAAGTGGTAAGGCTACTCGGTAAGCCAAATCTCTTTTTTTTTCCAGCAAATCTTGGACTCAATTTTCCACTCATACTAAAACGCTGACGATATCTGTCATACGACTTTCAAATTTAAACATAGCAATTCCTATATAAATAGGGAAAGTAAGGTCGTATACACAGAGATTTATCACCTCTTAAATTAAAACAAATAATTGAAAAATGTTTTGTGGGTTTTGGATATTTTGAACAAGAAAATAAAAATACTTAAAAATATATTTTTGGGATTTCTGAAATTGTGTAGTAGAATTAAAAATGATTTATGGAATAAAAATGATATAAAAAGTGTTAGTAAGGAACTAGTATCAAGTTATATTTTCATGAGATTAATCATAGATTAAAACATTATTAAATAATTGGTTTTAGAATCCCAATCAACTTAGACAGATTCATATTCTTACAAATTAGATTAATCTCAATTATCTCAAACATATTAATCTCTAATTTAATTAAACACCACTACCAATCAGCATATATAGGATGTTCAATCAAATTGCATTAAGTAAATAAGTCATAATCAACATTAAATTGTATATAACAATCAGCTTCAATTATATACAATTTAAATTATATAATTTCGTTACTAATTTAATTAATCCAAGCAACTCAATTAAACTAGTAGATGCTAGTTATATAATCATATGTATTAACTAGATTGTCAATCCAATTAATTCACACAATTATATTAATTAAAGCATAAATTATATAAATATTCAATATATATATATATTTATTTATTTATTTATATAAATAAATATTGGATTATATTAAGTAAACATATTAGGTAATTCAACCGACCATTTAAATAAATTAAACTAAAAAAATGGAGATTCAGAATTTAGGAAACTATGTTAATATAAAGATAATAATTAAAGAAAGAAATTGTAAAATAAATGAAGAAAATTAGAGCTAAATTGGTGATGAAAAGATATATATATTGAAACAAGCAATAATTGAAATAGTACCTATATAAGCAACAATCTAAAAAAAAAAAGTAAACTTTCAAGCAGTAAAATAGTACCTATAAATAGGCAGTAATCTAAAAACAAATTAAACTTTCGTGGCCTAAATCACTATATGCATATTTGTACTACTTGCAATAATTTGTATATAACTAATGAAAACCATATCTACACAATTAAGCAAATAACTTGTCATTTCAATTTTTCATACAAAATAAGTATTTTCTCTCCACTAATAAGCCATAACTGTCAAATAAAAGTAGTTGATTAATACTTATCTTATCCTTAGTGTTAGTGGTTAATAAATCTCATTTTATCCCAACAAAAATTAATTTTACTTGTCTAAATAAATAGATAATCTTGGTCACTGCACACTAGATTCATCAAATCCATAAAAATTGTTGAAGTATTAGTAAGCCCTAAAGGCATTACCACACACTCATAATGTACAAACATAGTATTGAGAGCACTTTTCATAACGTCTTGCTTTTTAATCCTTAGTTGATAGTTAGAAAAAACTCATGCATCCTTCAATTGGTCAAATGGATCATCTATTTGGGGTAGAGAGTACTTATTCTTTATAGTAATCTTATAAGAAGTATAAATAAAAACACACTTGAGCCTTTCCTGTCTTTTTAAAATTATATTTAAATCATTCTTAATATTAAAATATAACACATTATATATTAAAATAATTAAATTGCATATTGTACATCGCACATTGCACATTACACATCATATATCAAGATTAAATGTCAAAATATTATACATCAATAATAAAATACATTAAATATCAAACTTCTAGAAGACAAAAATCTCGTTCATAATTTTAACTCTAAATCAATTTCATCTGAGTTTATGTTTTGCATGTTCCTATTCATGTTCAGGTTTGTTAGAGGTATTTCGGGATCAAATTGCTGGACAATTTATCTAACAACTCCTCTATCGAGGTTGCTATAACAAGAATACTTCGTCTAATCGGAGATAGCAACCTATGTTCAACGGCTAAATTAAGAAATAATAGTCAATCATTAAAGAAATTATCCACATTCAAAATACTAATTGGTCTAGTGTACAATTTGATGTTGGACCAAGAAGTGATATTAAATAATTATTTCAACATATCATAACCTCTCGATAAAGTTATGAAAGCATCAACATGTTATTTCATGATAATCATTCATTGATATATATAGAGTTTGTTTGTATTTCAAATCCAATTGTTGCCATAAACGATACTAAATGCAGATGTAATTATACCTAATGTGATAGCATTCATATTATGAGCTGCTTGTGACCTCCTCCATAAACGATACCAATATTGTGAGTTGCTAATATTCTTCCCTATTCCAATGCGACAGACATATATGAAAATTTGTTACCAACTATCACACATCCAAAAAGGCCAATTGTTTTTACTCTCTGTTCCCAACTTTGTTTGATTTTTTTTTTTTTTGTTCGTTGAGAAGATGAAGGGTCATAGATTTACATACGTTTAGAAGATGTGTCTTCCATAAATATATACTAAATTTAAGAAAATAAATGATAAATAAGAAGAAGAACTAGAAGTATAGAGATCTTTGCATGATATATATAGACATTTCTTATTTGTCTTCTATCCATTTTTTCAAATTTGTTGTATTATTTTATCCGATCAAAACTTTTTCCTATTTGTCTTCTACCCATTTTTTCAAATATGTTGTATTATTATATCTAATCACTACTTTTTCCTATTTGTCTTCTATCCATTTTTTCAAATCAGTTGTATTATTATATTCAATCACTACTTTTTCCTACTTTTTTCTATGTCTTCTACCCATTTTTTCAAACTTGTTATATTATTATATCCAATCACTACTTTTTCATATTTGTCTTCTACCCATTTTTTCAAATCCGTTGTATTATTTGATTCAATCACTATTTTTTCCTATATGTTTGTGTTTGTGTTTCTCCTTCTCTATATATAGAGGTTATTATTTAGGAAAAAAACCCTTCTCTTTCTTTAACTCGAGAATCAACATTTCACTTCTTTTTCTTCTTATTTTATTTACAAAATGGATAATTTAATTTAATATGTACACTTCAAAATTATTACCCTTTACTTTCTATTAATGCATTGACAAAAATATATCACATGAGAATGGAGAGATTATGCATTTTTAATATTGAAAGGAATATCCAAGGATATTAGATTGTTAATAGAAGTCAAGGTCCAATTAAGTAGTGAGCATCTATCTACTTTTTTCAAACGTTTATCTGATTTGGGTAAAGTAGTTTTGCTAAGAAAATGATAAATAAGATATTAGAAGCATGTTATAGATGTACTAGATGAAACTGCAATACAAAATGTTGCTCTTTTGGTTGTTTATCTAGAAATCAAGAAGACAAAATCATTTTCATAAAATAGGAATTGAGTAAAGAATCATTGTATGACATTCGATTAACCATTGAAAAACATTATTGTAGAAGTGTACAACAGTAGCTTCTGAAATTGTTAAATAAATTTAAAGATCGAAAAACAACATTATAGTTTAGAAAATTTTACTTTAAACGATCATGTATGCAAGTTTATATAAAAATTTGATGAGAAGAAAATCAAATATGTAATATGAATGTATTTTATGAAATTAGTTTATTTTGTATTTATTTATATATTTTATAAATATTTTATATTTTTTAAATGCACTATTCGCTCCACATAGTAAAACTATCATCTCAAACGTCCACTGAAATTCTCTTAAGAGTACTGTTCGCCCCTCCAAATGCAAAATCTTGCATCCCCCACTGAATATCCGTATATACTTATTCCCAAATATTACCATGAAGATTGGCATTTTGTACATCTAGTTGATGGAGAAGCCACATTTTAGAACAAACAATGCTAAGCAAAACTCGTAAAGTGACAAAGTTTTCATAATAATCAATGCCCTCAACCTGCAATGTCCACTAGCTAACAAACGAGCTCTGTATCGCTCAAGAAATTGGTTTCTTACATGTGGAAGAGAGGTGGCAACCCATGTTTTGTCGCCCTCCAAAGCAGATAGTTCCTCACAAATAACTTGGCTCCACTAAGAGATTTTATAGCAATATAATAATCTTGTGGCTCTAGATTATGATCAATGGAAGAGAGAAAATACAATAAGCTTGGTCTAAAAGAATTATAAGAAAGAAGAAGAGAGTTACTTGAAGGGAGTTGCCATTGAAAATGCAGATAGAGGAGTATCATAATCTGCCAACCATCTTGGAGTGACCCTTGTTCTACTGCTATGGCGAGGAATAATTTGTGGTTGGTTAGTTCCGAAGGCTGTGCAGAAGGACCAAGAATAGATATCTGTGGGCAAGCGCGCAATACCTGTAGTTGGGATGAGTCAAAGCATAAGGTGATTGCGGTTGTGAAATTTGAGCTGCATGCTCTGGTTCTTCAACATGAGTGATGAGTACTTTGAAATTGAGTAGGCAAATTTGAGGGAAGTATAATCTGAAAGATTTCCAAGTTATTAAAAGGTAATTGAGAAGTAAATGAATGGTTTGAAGTTAGTTTCCATTTTTAACCTTAAAAAATGAGGCACGTGCACGACACATGCTCATTATTGTCGTATTCTAGCTTCCTTTTAGTCAAAAGGGTCAATATAGCTCCTCGAAAAATTTTAACGGATCTAAAATACTTTTTTTATTAAAAAAAAAACTAGGACCAAATGGCCAAGAAAGTAAACTTTAGGGACTAAAATGGATAATTATCTTAAAACTTTTGGATATATATGTTTAGCTTGTAATGATGTTATTAGTCTTATTTTAATATCTAATTAATTAACCTTTCCAATTTTTTTTTTTTTCATCTCAATATTTGAAGAAAGATGTATCCCCAATAGATTATCATAATGTTTTAACAAGCTAATTAGTATTCCAAGTATATTGAGATAATTAATTATGATTATTTATCAATGTGTATAAGAACTTCTCTGAGTAAGTTCTCACTCTATCTATTAAAATTTATTGTATAAATGAAGTTTATGTGTAGGTGAGAGAGAGATAGAGAGAAATATAATGTTTGCTAACAACAAATAAGTTCAATGAGTTACACTAAAAAGAACATTGTCAAACAAATGAAATTTAATCATGTACATTAAATTGAAGCAAATTGATTTTATTGCTCGCTAGAAATAACTTGTTTGATTTGTAGGATTGAATTGTGAAAAATAACTGCAAAATCATTTCAAATTTAAGAATATAATGGAGAAGAAAGGCCAGGTCTCGGCATTTTTCCCTCAACAAAGTTAATTTTGATCTTCATTTTCATGGCTCTATATAGTACTGATAAAAGAGTTGGGTCAAAAAGTTTGAAAGTTATATGAGATTCTATTATTGTATCTTAGCTCAATTCACTATTGATCGCATGTCTAACCAGGCCACAAGTTTGAATGAGACTTAATGGATTTAAACAGGAGAAAAACATTAAAAATTAATATAATATATCAAGATAATGAATAAATTATTTAAAAATACAATAAAACTAACAATTTTTCATATCAAATAATAATAAGTTTATAATCTTCATTTTCTTCATCATTGTTAAATTATCAATAATAATATTTAAATTTATATTAGAAAAATGTACATATTTAATTAAGTAGTTATCATCTAAAATGAAAATTAAAATAAATTAATAAATATATAAATAAAATATAAAATAAACGAATAAATAAATCAATTCATAAATTTTTATCAAGAAAACATTAAAAATTTTGGATGTTAAAATAAAAAAAAATTAAAATCAAGTCAAAAAGTTGACAGGCCAAAATGGGTCAAGCCCACTTGCATCACGAGCTTAAGCGGGTTAGACAAAAAAAAATCCAATTCTATATGGATTTAGATTTTTAAGAGCCCGACTCATATTCCCACTACTAACTCTATCTATACCATACTCTATCTATACAATGTGATATACACCTATACCTCTCTTTTTTAATAAGTATACCATGTGCTATACTTAGATATAGAAAAACAAGAACTGGGACTTAATATAACAGTGTACACAAAAGAGATCCAAGAGCCTCTGCTCCAGGATAAAGAGAGAGTTCTTGGTCACACGAGAAACAAATCAAGCTGAAGAAAAGTGAATGGAATTTACAGGGGTGGATTTCGACATATCCTAGATGTTTCCTCTCTTTCCAAGTGATTATTTGCCTGATAGACACCAATGAGTCAAAGGTTCAGGAATCAAAATTAGTGTTTTTCAGGTCACAAAAAGGTTCTGACCTTTCCAATGATCTAAAGCTTAGTGCCTGCCTACGTTTTCCGCATGGTAGTCAAAACTAAACTAATCAACCCATTTCCAGTAGGAATGCACTGCTTCGAACCAGCTGGGATCCATTGCCGTCTTATCAACTCATTCTTCCATATGCTTGTCTAGACTAATCATACAGTCACTATCGATTTTGGATCCAGGGATGCTAGTTTGTAGTCAATGAAAGGTGCAAGTTTGCAATTCTTTTACATGTGAGGCTAATTGAGAACTTGTGCTTCTTTCCAGAACACGCAATCTAAATTCTGTTTTGGATATTAAAAGATGGAAGCATATTGAAGAAATGAAAGAACTATCCAAGAGACCAAATTTGCAAGAAATCAATACCAGCAAGGAAAATGGAAACTATAAGTTAACTTTATTACATATGGCATTATCCCAAATAAACCTGCTCTTCATGAGAAAGAAGATAAAAAAAGAATCATTTATCTACAGATCAAAACCTATTAGGATTAATAGCAGTTGGCGTCAATGAGAAATTTGATGCAGATGCAACTTGACCAAGAGTGGGTAGAAGACACTATATTCCTCATTAGGCGTAGCCGAAAATGCCCAAGAGAGCTGTAGGAAAAGACTAATGGATAAGTCACTTGTTAAATAGGAATTGCAATCAATAAAGCCTGATCCTAGTTTCAACAGTTGTTCGGCAAATGGGGCAAATATCAAGATCTTGGCCGCACTCGAAGCATGTCTGGAAATAGAAGATTGTGTCAAAGATGATCCTCTTATAGAAAAAAGGTGATAATAATAAAGTAAAGATGGATAAGCTGAACCTGATGTCCACAACCAAATGCCATGTTCTTCGGTACAGCGAGGCAGATGGGACAAAGCTGCATTTATGGTCCAAGGAAGAAACAAATGAATGTATATAATTGAACCCAGATTATGAACGCTCTTGAAGATATTAAATATGAAGTATCTGATAACTACCGTAGGTAGTTCAATAATATATTGCATTAAATGACAGGAGAATTTTTACCTGGTTGTCAGAAGAACTTGAAGGTGAACTTGTACGAAAATTTTGCTCATGTCCCTGAGAAGGTGCACTTGGACGAAAACTGCTACTATGCGAAGGTTTTGATGTGCCCAAGGAAGGGGCACCATAATGAGGAGGGGGAAGAGGAATCCTATCTACAGCCTTCCCCCTGCGAGCACTGTTGAAGAAGATGAAATCAAGAAATAAGTAAAAATATTACTCAAGAATAACTGTAATAGCCAAAAAGATGGTCATATAAACGTTTCTGGTTGTACCCCAGTATATTGAACTCCAGAGTTGCTTTATATTGAGCAGGTATTTCCATCAAGGCAGAAAGAGCAAATTCAGCTTCTTTCCTGGATCTGTCCATGCGCTTTGACATAATCTCTGTGAAATTAACAAACTAGAAAAGGCGAAAAGGTTGTAAGATACACAGAGTAATAAATAAAACTCCAAAGGAAAAGGATAGTAAAGAGAGAATTTCAAATAAACAATAACATAGAGGTAACCTGCCTGGAAATTATCAAAGGCCCGAGCAGGGATATTATCATCAAATTCCTTCATCATATCCCATGGTCCATCTCCAACTCCAACCAAAACAATTGACAAAGGGTACTCACTGTGCATATGGATGAGAATATTATATCAGAATGTTAAAAACTATGCTCGTAAATAACAATTAATTTGAAAGCTACCTTGCTTTCACTATTGCATCCACAGTTTGCTTTTCCTGTGGGCTTAATTGAAATCGCCCTGTATCTACACTTCTAGTCACCTACAACAATATGGACCATGAAAGATTACATCAAAAGCAGTTACATGATTCTTCAGAATATAGGCTCCGAGCAACAGTGTGATACCACAATCGCACAATACACAAGGAAAAAAACAAATTTTCTTGATTGTATATAGTTTTATGTGATTTCCAGTTCCACAACTCAGTTATAACTTTATCTAGTTAATATGAAACCATATTTGGTCCGAGACTTGAACAAAATTTAGGGATATAGATGAGTAGAATTCCTGAGTGGCCATGTTTTAGGTAATCAAAATGTCTCTGCAAGATTATACTAGAAGAATCTCTATTCCATTTTCTGTAACAAGATAACAAATAAAAGAAAATGCAGTTGGGATTCTTATCAAAATGAACTAGAAAATGGCTAAAGCACATTATCATGCTCTTCGAAGCCAAAGATCATTGTTGACTATCTTATCTTATTCATGACAAATGATGGATCCAGCTTTTGTTGCCCGTGTCTATTAACTAATAAACAGCTTGAAGTCACATGAGCAACTTTAGGAACAAAGCTGTATAGGAAGTAAACTAAGCAACAATAGTAATGCTACTCTACTGAATGATGCATCATCTTATCGCCATCTGCTATCTGCAATCTCCTCAATATATCTGAAAAGTACATGTAACCATGCATGACTGGGTACCATGCAGCAATCAAAGAGGATCTAGAATTTTTTAAAAGTATAATTATCAGAAATATTTTAATATCATAATATCCTATGTCCTTGATTGTTGTTTTCTTTTCTTTCTCTTTCGTCAGATAAAGTAAACATTCCCAAGCAGTTTTGTTTTTTTATTTTTGGCAGCAGCAGCAGCAGCAGGAAGGCAATGATTTTTCAAAGATGTAAACAACCAATATTACCGAACCAAACTGTGGTTTATCTTTTTAAGTCAATATAGCAGCCAAAAACTGAAATTTGTTCGAGGAGAACATCCCTCATACAAGACACTAGAATGAAAATCCTTATCCACATTGTACTTTATTTAAGCTATTGTTACAAAATCACTGAATAAATAACAAAATGTGTGAATGTGCAACATGAACGACATGTGAACAAATTGAGGATAATAGAAAAGATTAAGCTGTGCAATTCAGAAAGACAACTCCTAGTTCAATGCATGTAGTATAGTAGTTCAATTGAGAAATATGTATTACAATCACCAAACTACAATTAATGGTTCTCACTTCCCTATAATAGTTATTTACAGAATATTTTATGGTACACCAGCAGGTATTTATTCAAGAAATCTCATTACTATATATGGTCAACAAATATGTAAATGTGCAAAACAAGTAAGAACTTGGTATGAGGGTTCAAATGTCATGAATGAGAACAAGAGTACAAATTAGTGTTGCTGTGAGAGTACAAGAAATAACTCTCATGGAAATGAGTGTTTATCTTTTGCGGATTCTTTTTACAAAACTCCATCCTGAAAAAATCAGCTGAATTTCTGGCTAAGAAAAAATGCATTGTAATAGTGATACAATCTTTATTGTTATTATAAATATTAAGATAACACAGAAAAAAAAATGATTACTACATGTAACATGCAAATAATAATATCTCAATGCTAGGATACTAGTTTAGCATAAAAGTGAAATGTTTGTAATCTAATAATATTTTGAAATTGTCATATTTATATAATGGAAGACAGACAATATACCGTTGCATCAGAAAACAATGAAATATATTTGAACTAAAAATCACATGGTAAAAGATATATGATACTTTAAAGTGATAAAGGACATTTAATCCAATGACCATAGTTCTACAGCATTCTTCAGTTATCACAGTTCTCTTATTACCTGTAACAATAGCGTGAGGAAGCATATTATTAGTAGGATAAAAAGCGCTAGTGGTCCCTGAACTTTTGAAAAATCTGATTTTTGCCCTCCCACATTTTTTTTGCCAAATTCTTGCCCTCCAACTATCAAAAGTTCTCGAAAGTTACCCTTTCGTCAAGTCGGAGCGTAAAGTCCTAACGGAAAAGGGTTATTTCTGCTTTTTTTATATCTTTTTCCATATCACATCTTCATCCCTTCAATGGCTTCTCAAACTTTTGCTTAAATAAGATTTCTTCACTTTTCAATGATGAATAGTTGATTCTAAATCAGATTCAACTCCCTTCAATGGCTTTCTTCCATTCACCAGTCCCTATAGATCTCAACAAAATATGATTCCTTTACATCCACAGACCACCTGCAGATCTCAACAAAATCTGATCCCTTTAAATCTACAGACCACCTATATTCCATCAAATCCTCACCAAGGGTGACTCTAATGCAACAATAATACTGTCAGCACAATGGTCAAGAAATTTATAAAAACAAAATCAGATTTGTCTTCATTTTAGACAGTCCAAGAAAGGTGTTGATGATTTGAAGAGGAATATAGGACCCAAACGGGGTTACCCTTTTGAGGCTCAGCACAAGGAGTTGTTTAGAGGGTCAAGAAAGGAAGATGAGACAAGTGAGAGGAAGGCATTGAAGAAGGTAAAAGGACAACTACCCAAGAGCAAAAAAAAGTAAACCTGTGTGCTCAACAATCCGAAAATCATCAAAGGATAGAGGAAAAAGGACCAACAGAACGTTGCAAATAATTTTACTAGACAGGTAATCAAAATTTGAAATACTAAAATCTGAATTTCATTGAGTTGCGTATTTGAAATCCAAGATTTGGGTTTTGTAAACATGAAGAAATGGAAGATCAATTTTAAAAGTTGCAGAGATGAATTTGGAGAGAAGTCCTGAATGAATGATGGTGGGATATGGAAGAAAATACTTAAAAGATAGAAATAATCCTTTTCCATTAGAACTAGAGTTAGTAAACGAACCGACCGTTCGCGAACAAAAGCTCGTTCGAACCCGTTCGAGTTCGTTTAAAGTTCATTCGTATAATAATCAAATTGAGCTCGAATCAGGATTAAGGCTCATTTATTATTCGAATGAATGCGAACATGTTCGCAAACATAATCGAGTGTTCGCGAACATTACATTTGAATTTAATAATATTTTTTTATATTTTTTTATATTTTTTAATGGCAATGACCTAACCAAATCAATACTATTTTTTATATTAATAATTATGCATTCTTTGTTGGATTTAATAAGTATGTATTATTTGGACTTATTGCATATATATTTCATTCCTTATTTCATTCATCATTATATACTTGGATCGTATCAAACTTTTAGGTAAAGAACATGTGCATGTATTGAATTTTTTTTAAAAAAAAAACACATTCAAATTCGAACAGTTTTCAAGTTAATCTCGAACTAATTGAACAATTCGAACTGAACTTGTTAAATTAAACAAATCGAACACGAACGAACTCAAACTGTATGAATAAATAATCAAATGAATTCGAACATTAATTTTCGTTCGAACACTAAACGAACAAACTCAAACAGACTTGCAGTCGAACTCAATCTCAAAATTCTTAGGCTCGACTCGACTCGATTACAGCACTAATTAGAACTTAACGTCCCAAATTGATGAAAGGGCAACTTCAAGAACTTTTGATAGTTGGAGGGCCAAAATTTGGCATTAAAATAGTTAAGAGAGCAAAAATTAGATTTTTTCAAAATTGAAGGGCATTTGGCACTTTTTACCCTTATCATTACCACACACCATATTTAGTTTACAGAATATTATGACTGTTTTTATAATTGGATTGTGGAACATCATGAAAACCCTTTTGAAGATAATGTTGTGCAATCAAGATGTGCAATGGTCATACAAGTATCTTACTTTATACCAGTCTGGATACAAATGATCCAGACTTGGAATATTAGAAATTAATCCATCCAAACAGTTTCAACTGAACAGAATTACATAAAGAAAGCTAAATACCTGCCCATCAGCTATAATCAGTAACACATGGTACTGCCCACCACTTTGCTCAACTATAGTGATGGCCATTTCTATGACAGGGGCAAATGATGTAGGCCCTGTCAGATATACAAGGAACAAACAATTATAAGCAGTATGAACAACTCCTGACAAGAAAGAAAGTATAAAATCAAGTATGGAGACTCCAACAAAGGATCACCACATCTATGCAGGGCATTTATGTTGTTGACACTGTCCAATACTGTTTCACTATAGGCTACTTCTGACTTCAGCTTAACCCTTTCTGGGACCTGAATGCAATTTTCTTATCATATATTTACGAGTAGATACATGTCTAATGGTTTCAGACTAGGACATGTATTCTGTCAATGTCTTCATAAAGGAAATATAAGACATCAGGATAACTTCATAATTTCATGTGACTAGAACAACTATATTTTTTCTTTTTTTTTTCATTTCATATTCACATAGTGCAGGGAGGCTGAAGGACAGTAATCAACACTGGTGATGAGCACAATTTTGGTGTATGAGTGTGTGTGTGACTTTCTCTGTGTGTGCGTCTGTGTCTGTGTGAATGAGTGAGAGTGAGAGAGTGAGAGTGAGAGAGAGAGATGTAATTAAATATCAACCACACATTATTGCACCAAAAATGCACTGGCAGCAGAATTCTGTTAAAAGCCTTGAAAAACTTGAGAACAGACATGTTTGAAATACACTGCATAATTCCTTGTCAGAGGTGAACTATTTTTCATGCCTAACGATGTCAAATTTTTTTCGAATATATATACACAGAATGTTTTTGTGCTCCTGGATTTCAATAATAAAAATCGTGAAAGTTCTGACCTGCAAGTCGTAATTGAGGGACTAATTCTCTATATCGACTTAAGACATCTTCAAACCCTTCACAAAATCTCTCATCTGGATAGAAGCTGAAAACCTCTTGATCATGTGTTGAGGCTGTAAAAATGATACCCCAATTATACATCCATGGTAAAATATGAAAAAGAGAGAAGGAAAAACTCAAAATAAAAGGCACCATCTCCAAATCCGAAACAAGGGATTAAATTGTCCTCATCAAACTTGGATAATGTCCTCCCAATAATTGATATGGCCTGTTCATATGGATTTTGTTCTTCTCCAAGGTGATGCAAACTTTTACGTTGGAATGATCTTGCACCTAATAAACAATTCAACTATATCAATCTGGTAATGTAGTGCAACGAAATCGATGATATTTCATAAGACAAAAGGCATACAAAGATGATGTCATACCAGTCCACTCATTGCTCTTAGTGAAATCGATACCAACAATTAGATTTGATGATTCCAGGCCAGCATGAGCAAGGGCATCAGTGACCTATTGAAATTATCAATAGATGTTAATTTGACCAATGGGGCGTATAATTCACATTCAAAAGTGTTGATCTTCTCCGGAAGTAATTAGAAATTCTATATCAAGGCTTTGAGAGCTCAACATTTAAAAGATAATACAGTTAAACAAAATTATAATAGTCATATAAGGATTACTTTATCAGATGAAAAAGCAAAGCCTTATATTAAAACATGTCGAAAGCACATGAATAGAGCATTTTGCACTTGTACAACCATTTCTCTGCACTACTGTGTGAGATCAGATTCCAAAAATTATCAAAACCATTGTTCCATACAGATCATGAGACGCAGTCACACAGAATTGTCATGTTACCTGTTCTACTGTATGGTAGTCATCATCTATCTTTGAATATTTCCTCCCAAGCTGCCTCCTTGACTCGGGGGCAGGAATGCCAGAGCTTTGATTTGGAGGTGGTGGTGCATAACTGTAACCTGGTTCAGCATACTGTGGATAGGCATGATTGCTCCATGAATGGGAACTGGAACCATAGGATGAATATCGACCTGCAGTGGACCTCTTTGAACTCTTTCCACCCATGATTGATCTGCAAATTTTAGCGAATGTTTTATATTATGCAAAAACTAGAGCTTATCCATGCCTCTTGTGACCAAAAGATAGAACTCAAGAAACATAAAAGAAAACGCATTGCATCTTTTCATATCAGAAATATAAATCAGCTTAAGAGATATAAAAGGAAAATAAATATTATATCGTTTCGGGAGATTGAGAAAAATAAAGATATTTATAAAAGTCTTATATAATTTTATATATACCAAATTAAATTATTTTACTACATTTTTCTTTTTGTATTTTCTTTAGTATCTTCTTTTTAAGTTCCATCTCCATTTCATTCAAGCCTGTAAAAAAGAAAAGGAGAGAATTTCTGGATATCATTAACCATGCTAACCTTAGTACGAAAGTTATGCATGAATGTAATGCTCATAATTTCCTCTAGACCTAACTGCTACATAAGCTCCATCTGTCGATGGCTGACACCCGATCTTAGTATACAAAAGTTATTTGAAAATAAAGAAGCAATAATCACCTTCTTGATATATCAAGAGGGCAGTATTTCTCCTTGAAAATTAGAATAGTAAATATTCTAAATAAATTAGAATAGGAAATAAACAAAAATAGATTTAATAGGTGAAGGGGCATATATAGCCACCATGCGGGGATTCAATAACTGTATCAAGGCAGTTGATTGTGAATCCACCATGCGGGGATTCAATTACCATCATTAAAAATACAGAGAAAATTCATTACTACATGTTTAATCATCTAATTCTGCTAAACACCTAACTGACTCAACTCAAGAAAGCCAAAACACATATACCACAAGAATAAAACAAGCACCTTTCTAAAAAAAAATATGACACAGACATTGCAGGCTGTTTGAAGAGTACATGTATGTGTATCTACTAAATGTTTTATAATAAATTATTTCCACGTGATTTAAAAGTATTCTAATGAGCTTTCCTATTTACGTAAAAAGAACAAATGCATAAAGAGAATATGCATCCCTCTTATCCAAAGTCCAAATAATTAATAATCCCATATAGCATGCATAATTTGTACAATCAACAAGAAGTTTGAAAAATCTCCTATCTCTCCACAAAGTGAACTAAAATGATATTTATGAATATTCATAATTTCAATGAGTTACCTGGAAAAGGTCTCATTCCAAACTCGACATCAACAAGAAGTTATATATATATATATATATATATATATATATATATATAACACTATGAGATATAAACGTGAAAATGAAAGTAGTCCCTTGACCTGAAGACTTTACCTTTACCCCCAAAACTAAAAGCAGTATTCCAGAAAAGTTATCTTATTTTCTTTCTTTCTCTCTTAAAAATTTGTGACCTTTTTCCTCGATAACTCCCACCTAGTTGGCAGGCAAAAGTCAAGAGCTGAATTCGATGGATTATATAAGTGCAATGCATGTGGGATTCTCAATGTAATTCATGTGGCATGAATGTGAAAATCAATTCAAGATCCAAAAAACAAAAGCTATAACAAGCAATGAAAAAAGAAAAAAAAAAGGTCTGACAAATCTTAAGACAATTAGATTTTGCAGAATTCAGCAGTAACAAGAATAGTCATTAGCCTAAAACACTAAAAGAACTACAATTGGTAAAAATTTTGTTATTTTCCGATTATTGCGAAAGTTAAAATTCCAAATACTGCGGTTGGTAGCTGAAATGCACAATCAAGAAATGCCATTTTAATGACAAATAAGCAAAAACCCAGAAAAACAAAACACTAAGGAATACAAGAAAAGAAACGCACAAAGCAATGCAATTATGAAATATGAGAAAGATCCAAAAAAAGAACCACTACCAAAAGCAACCAAACCAGCCTTAAAATACCCAAGAACTACAAAATGATAGTTTTGAGAGGGGGTGGTGATTTGGAGTAAAAAATATAAATAAAAAAAATAAAAAAATAAACTTTTCTCTCACCTTATTCAGGCAATTACCAGATTCTGCAGCATTTGTTTCAGAAAGAAATAAGCTTCCCCAGAAGTATTGTACGGATATCACTGTGTGCCAAGTGTGTGTGTGTGAGAGAGAGAGAGAGGAGATACAGAAAACGGGGGTGGGGTGTGAGGGAGGGGAAGGGGTTGATAGACTTGGAGTTGAGCAACTGTGACAGCCCAAGCAAATTTGGTTGCTAGTTGACCTGTGGGCGCCCCCGCAATATTCAGTTTACGTCTGCAAAGCAAATTCTTATTTTGCTAGCAAAAATGCTCCTTTTTTAAGTTTCTCAAAAATTCAAAATTTGCACCCGATAAACTAGTTCTCCACGTGTGTGTGTGTACGTGTGTATATATACACACGCGCGCGCGTGTATTATGAATGTGTCAATGACTCAAAATTGTGTATTTCAATTCAACAAGATAGCAGATCTTTCCTTTGATTTGTGATTGCATTAGAAAATCTTCTCAAAGGTTTAATTTTATTTTAGTTAAAAATAATATTGCATGGAAGTTTCCTATTGGTGAATTTTTATTTAGGTATGCATACATATATATATATATATATATATATATATTTGACTATAGATAACAACTAGAATTGAATGTTACCTCTCAACTTGATATAACAAACAAAGATATCATTTGACTATAGATAACTTACCAATATTATCTTTATTTGATAATTATATTGGATGTTGACATATAAATTTTTTAAATTAAGAAAAAAAATTAAAAATATAAATTAAGTAATTTTTTCTTTGAATATTTAAACTATTTTAGGAAGAAAATATATTTGTTTTAAGAATATAAGAATGTTTATTTTTTATGTTTATATTGTCGATCACAATGCAACTGGTCGATATGCTAGTAAGCAATTTTAATTATCAATTGACAAGTCTTGAATCCGTTGATAATTAGATATCGATGGCCACTTGGTTTATAATCTCAGCCGATTGAGGTTGATGAGTCTGTGAAACTTTTTTTGAAGCATGGGTTCTTAGAGCAACTATAGAAAGCCTCTAATATACTTCGAAATGTAAAATTCGGTAAATATTTGGACAAAATGACTTTAGAACAGTGCTTTCTAAGATAACAAATAACAAACACTTGGTGCTCAAACAGTGTGTGAAATAATGTATTCAAGAAATAGGCAAATGACACAGAGATTTATAGTAGGTTCAGTTTATACAACAAAACTTAATCCACTACCTGGAGCTATCTACTCAAACTTTCACTAATTTAGTATAAGAGATTACAATATCGGCTCACCTCAATTCCTTTAGTGTTTTACAACATAAACCTCTTACCCAATCAAGGTTCACTCAACACTATGAGTTTTACCATATAACCTTGATTACACACCAATCTCTAATACAACAATTAATGAAATAGATACTATTAATACACTCACAATATTCTATGATTCAAGGCTCACTCTAACCCTTAGAGTTTTAAGCTCAATGCAACATTGAACAAAACAAACAAGATAAGTAGATGAAGAGTTTGATATAGATATCACCTGTGAAGATATATCAATATAAAGCATAAATACCTATTGGAGTAATATTATCCTTTAAATTGCTCAAGAACCCCAATGATTTAGTATCAATCCCAACTTGATGAATTTCTCAATGTGAATGTTATATTTTTGTTTGAAAATGATCTCAAATCATATTTTTGCTCAAAAAGTCGTGATTCAAAGTTTTTTAAATAATTGGATATTTATATGTAAGCATCAACGGTCATAAAAATGGCTGTTTGAATCTCACTCAAGAGAAGTGCAGTCGACCGCATATTAGAAAGGTCGTCCGCACCATCATCCGCAAGTGTTCCAGAGAGCTCTGGACATTCAGCGGACGATACTCTGAGGGGTCCGGTCGACCGCACCATCATCCGCAAGTGTTCCAGAGAAAACTGGACATTCAACGAACAATACTCTAAGAGGTCTAGTCGACCGCATGATCTGGGGTCGACCACACTTCAGTTATGTCGACCGCACATGTATTAAAACTGTGCAAAACAAGATTCCAAACAACTCCAAGAGTTTGTGGAATACATTTTATGAAATTTAAAGTATGTGCATGTAATTTGAAAATCATTTCAAATACCTAACTCATGTTTTATCTAAATGAAATGCATTTTGAAAAACATTTCACTATAATTGAGCAACCTATAGAATTTATTACTCATAGAGGTAGATCTAGAGATATCTAAGGATGTATAAAAAAAATACTACACCTCTAGATCCTATCTAATCCAAAACCGCTTATTTTCAACGCTAGATAACATCCGATCTTTCTTGAATATTTGAAACTTTGATTTTGCAAGGATTAGATATAAGAATCCTAAAAGACCAACACTTATAAAAATAAGACTTTAATCATCATTAATGTTTGTCAATAATCAAAATTAAAATATTAAAAGGTTTAAGGCTTTCACTATTGAATTTCAATCATTAACAATTTAACTTGTTTAAGATATTTCAAATTAGAGCAAAAGTAAAGTAGTATAATGGTAAAACTCATTCACTCACACTGTGATGTCGTGTGTTCGAGTTACGACTCATCCTTTCTCCATATGTAATAAAATAAAATATTTCAAATTAATAGTGTTATAAATGAACTTTATAAATGAACTAATGTTGTTGAGATTTTTTTCTTTTTTTTTGCGACTCCAAAATATTCAGACCAAAAGTATTTTATAAAAATGTTCAAAGTTGTGGGGCACTATATGTGCAATTACTACAAAAAAAGACAGTTTCCAAGAAGTTTCTTACTCGACTAGAAAGATAAATCCACCAAAGAAATAAAGGCCTATCACCAACAAAACACTGTCACATATTTCAACATCAATCATTTGTTAGACGTCCTACGATGCAGCAAGTTGACTCGAATCTCTTTTTATTTTCTCCCCCTTCTCTTCTCTGTGATAATTATTTTTCACTTGAAATATGTCTTGAATTTAATTCATATAAAATTTAATTGAACAAATTGATAAGGAAATTTTTACTTATCAATTTTTCAATTTAATATTTCGTAGAAAATTTGTACTAGTAAAAAATATGAGGGATGTGTCAAAAAAAAAAGAAAAAAAGAAATATAAGAGATGATTCACTGGCCAAATATTAGATCACAACACCACTGAATCGAGTTTCCAAAATGATTTATTCAAATGAACTTAAAATCAAATGATAGATTAATTAAACATGAGATTAGATGACAACCATATAGTGGTAGATAAGCAGAATAACACAATTAGGAAATATGTCCTTATTTGAACAACACATTTTTTTTCAAGGAAAAGGGAAAATTCATTAGATAGAAGTGAAATTGGTTAAAAACTTAAAGGTACAACACGAGTAAAATTAAAATACCACACTCTAAGGGAGCATTAGCAGTCTTATTTCCTTCCCTACCAATATGAGAATATAGCAAAAGACTCAAAAGAGATATAACAAATTTTCCAGTAAGATCAAAAGCAGAAGATGAAACTCTATGAATGAAGATTAAGCAATATGTGAAAATTTGTGAAGCAATGCAAAACGTATAGCATGGAAGAGAGCCATGGTTTCGACATATTCTACTGAGTCCCACAGTGGAATATCATAACGCACTTTAGACATGCGTTTTCTCTTTGAGAACGCATCCATTCCCAACACTTTGGATCCTAGTATTCACAACCATATATGAATGTATTTCTGAAATATGTTCTTTTTTTTTAAAAAAAAAAAAAATCTTTTTTCGAAATGCATTCTTTTTCAAGATAGATTTTTTGAAATGCGTTGTGAGCGTATTTTTAAAATGCATCCTTTTCTGAAATTGGGTTTTCCAAATGTGTTTTGGGCAAAGAATTTGTTGGGAAATGAATAGTGTTTCTCCTCTGCTTATATATGTAGTTAGTTAATCATCTTAATTTACTTTTGAATAAGGTATAAAATTGCATTAGTCATATATAACTGTAATTTAGTAGAGTAAATCCCATTAATGATATATACAATAAAATCTCTATAAATTAGTAATGTTGGGACCATAAAAATTTATTAATTTAGAAAAGTATTTATTAATCGATAAATTAATAATTTATTAATTAAAAGAATGTTTTCTTCATTCAATGAATATAAATTTAATAAACAACATATAAATATCATATTTTGTGAATTATTTTTTTTAAAAAAAATTGTATGGTAAATGGTATTCATTGTTTTAGTATTTAAACAGTATTTATTACATTGATTAATTAAATAAAATTCTATACAAATCTCTTTCATGTATAATCCATTGTATTAGAAATAAATAAACATCTATGGTTGATTGTATCTATCGTTCATTGAGAATCAAATTGAGAATGATTCAGAACCTTTAGAATAAATCACACACAAAAAAAAACATTACTTTAAGAAGGTTATCAATAAATCACACACAAAAAAAAAAACATTACTTTAAGAAGGTTATCAATTTATTAAGTATGAATTTATCAAGGGTTAACAAAAACAATGCAAAAGTTTATCATATCGAATTCAAAGTGCCATGCTATTATTACTTAATATATATTCATATTTCATAGGGCGAAGGCATACTCTTCTTTTTTCTCTTAAATCATTGGTGCTATGGGTGGCAAAATCAACTCGGTCCATTGGATAAGTTTGAAAAGTCCACAATATAAATTAGATTATATTCATTTTTCTTGGCTTGACCCTTTGGCCCGCAGACCAAATGTGTTCGGGTTATTTTAGCTCGTTGGCTGACGGGTAAGCCTTGTTCCTAAAATAAAAAATTTGTTATATTGTTAGCCTTAAACCCCTCTTTTTTACATTATATTTGATGATTTAAATGATTTTTTTTTGTTTATATAGTAAATGAATGAATATTATATTTGATGGTTTAAATGTTTTTTTTGTTTGCTTGAAGATGGTTGGTTTGTTTTAGAAATTTTTGGTGTAAAATTGTAAATGTATTGCATGCTATACTCTATAGATATAAACATTATATAACATTTTATTTATATTTATGATTTAAATTGTTGAAGTTGAGATGACATAGTTTGCTTTTTTAGTATTTTTTGAGAAAAAATAAGACTATAAATGTATTGTTTGTTTGTAAATGGTTTAATAGATTTATTTTTTCAGTCAACATAAAATCATAATTTTAAAAAAAAATTATAATTTTCGAATCATTTTGACTCGTTAGCCCATGGCTCATGTAGAGGCTGGGTTGAGCTTCAATATTTCAGGCCAGTACAATTTCAGTTCAACCCAATTTAGCCCGATTACATCGCTTGACTCATTGGACTGAGCCAGGCCGGCCCACTCATTTTGACACCCCTAATTAGGGCCAAGCATGAGGTAATGTTAGATGTTTGGTAATTTTTCTCATGACCAGGATAAAGGATCCCATTGAAGTGGCTAACCCCATGCATATTATATGGACATCGTACAAATTGCATAGTATCATAAATACTCCGAGTATTAAGTGTAACTTGTTTCTAATTTTAGTTAAAGATTTATTTATTAAGTATGAATTTATGAATGCATGCACGTGAAGATATTAATTTTTAGTCCTTATATTCTTAGGTTGGGAAGGTGTATTTTGCATTTACCTTTCTAAATATGACGAGTTAGGTGTTTGTTTTTTCATCACACAATTAATGAAGCAAAAAATGAAATTTAAAAAACAAAAAAAAATCAGGAATTTTATTAGTTCCTTATCCATTTTCTTGGCAATCAAATGATGTTGTCTTAGGGGTGTATTCCTTTTGAAAGACTTCCTAGTTTCATAATTTTTTTTTTCCTTCATAATTTTAGTTTCTTAAAGATCAAGACTATCATTGTTATTTTGTTTCAAGATTTTGATAACAAATCTCATAGAACTTAACAAAGGTAATGAGATGAGAATAATTTTGAATGTTAGAGTTAGAGGTATAGATTATAACATGTGGGTGTCGGAATCCACTTTACTTGAAATTTGGTGATGATTTTGCAATATCCTAAAATGAGTTAATTTATCCCTTAGAGTTTGTTTGAGTAAAGATTTTTTAAGAGGGTTTTCATTTTAATTAAGTTTTTCAAAAGTCTAAATAACAAAATCTAATTTAGTACTATTAAGCATGCTTCAACTTCCCTTAAAAAAAGATTAAGAAAAAAAAAAGAAAAAAAGAGCAAGCTTCAACTTACAAAGCTTTTTATTATTATTTTTTTTTTGGGTACAAACTTACAAAGATTTTTTTTTTTTTTTTGAAGTGGTATAAACTTACAAAGATTTAAGGATCAAAATATTTTTCTTGCACACAATGATAGCTATTTCTTTAAATGTACTAGGCCAATGTGAAGTGCACTATTAATGCTTTTAAGATTAGAAATGTTTTACCAATTAAATTATACCTACTTGTCTAATATATTTTGACTTTAATAAAAATATTAGTAAAAGAAACAATTGAACCAATAACTGAACCATTGTTATTCGATATTTAAATTTCCATAAACTTCGGCAAAGGAAAAAGAAAAAAAGGAAAAAGTGTACAACAAAATATCCAAATCGGCCACTCCAAACCTGAATTTCCTTTTATAATTTTTTCACCAAATAAAAAAAAAACCAATTAAAAGATTACATCACCACCAAATTCTTTTTTCCCACCATATGGATTTTTAAAAAAATTATGAGTAACTTTAATTTGTATGATCTGAAGATTATTAGGTATCTATACCTTTATAAAATTTAAATTTCGAGCTAACAATTTAAACTTTGAATCTTCAAATTAAATTTGAATGTCTATATAAATCATTTTATGTGTTTTACATATTGATTAAGGATTCAAATTCAACATAATTTTAAAATTAAACTTGCGAAAAATGCTACTAATTCAGAGTCAATAAAATTAAAAGGAAGGAATAATTTATAAGGTTAATAATTGAAAAACAAATAGTCAATAAATATTTAGGGTAAAAAGTTCCAGTTGGCTTTGAACTTTAAAAAAGGTTGATTTTTGCTATCAAACTAATTTTGTAAAAGTTTTTGCCCTCGAACATTAGAAAATGATAAAAACTTCGCCCTTTCATCAGATTCAAAAGTTAAAACTTCATATATTTGATTCACGTGATATTTTCAAGGGTATTTTTAACTATTTCAATACCATATAAAAATCCACACACATGATACCAAACGATAATTCTTCTCAATTCTCTTCTTCCCTTCATCACCATTATCTTCCTCATCAATCTTATGTTAAATTGTTATTTGATAATTGAAATTAATAGTCAAAAATTGACATTACCAATAGAAGATATGATATGAAGTACTGAACTTACTAGTGATGGAAGATGAGTTTTTGTTATCGTTTTTTTGTCTTCTTTTCAGACAGTGAAATGTATATGTGGGGCTTTAAAGGATTAATTGGTTAGATTTAATGACTACAACAGTATTAAAAATGGAGAGAAATATTGGCGCCATGTCATGATCAATTTTATGTATGAAAATGATCCTCGAAAATACCATGTGAGAGTCACGTGTGTCGATATATGAGATTTTAACGTTGGTATCTGACTGGAATGACGAGTTTTTACCATTTTCTAATGTTCGTAAGGTAAAAACTTTCATAAAATTAATTTGATGGTAAAAATAAACTTTTTTAAAGTTAAGGGTCATCTGACACTTTTCACCCAAATATTTATCATATTCTACACAATGCCTTATATTTTAGAAAAGTTGTTTATTTTAACACGCAAATGACATTGAAAATACTATGATTATGACTTGTGAATTTCACATAAAAAATACTTATATGAAATATATCGGTTCCTTTCCAATGAAGCTACTACTAGGAAATTATGATTGGGAGGACGACATCAATGAGGGCTCCATTTAGTCTTGGTAATCATCCTCTCTGTCCTCTTAATTCTTTCCCTACATTTTGTTTTTTTCTTTTGGAGAAGAGTATATGAGGTCGTGACTGGGGGGAACCAAACCTCGGGTCATTATCTAGAGTTTCTTTCTCCAAACATTTCTAAATATAATGATCTCTTTGCCACTGAAATTCGTGTTTTGAGGGTTTCTCCTTTTTGCTTTTCTTGGTGAGATTGTGAAGGATAATTTAGGGTAAGAGTCAATGATAGATTTTTTTTGTGAGTTGACGAAAAGGTCAAATTGATAGATCCACCCAGTCAATACTTAGATAAATTAAATATGTTAAATGACTGACGTTTTAAGTTCAAAATAATTTTATACTTAGATAAATCAAATATGTTAAATGACGACGTTTTAAGTTCAAAATAATTTTTTTTTCTAACGATTTGTTGGCTCAGCTTGACCCAATACCAAATTGGGTCAAAATAACCTGATTCGATCTGCTCAAGAGCTAAATAGACTCGGCCAATTATACTTGATTTTTTTTTACCAGCATTTAATAAATTCATCCTAATATTAACTTTAGATTGTTTGGCTCAATCCATCGAGCCGAACTCATTTTGCCAGGTTAGTACATCAATTTTTTTTTTTTTTTTTTTTTTTTACAAAAGAGAAATAACATTCTACACCTACACGAACGCTGAATATGCGATCTTCGATCACATGCGAGGAGCTGAACCACGTAGCCATCCTTACTTGTCCAGTGCATCCATTCTTAGTTACTTTCCTTTTTTCTTGGTTCTTGGCCCATATAACTTTTTAAAACTATTGAAAAGAATTATTTAAAATAAATTATTTTAAACCTTTTTCATTTTCAACAATATTATAAAAGAGTTGTCAAAAATAATATATTATATTAGAATAGAGTAGTTTTTTTTAAAAAAAAATATTTCCACGGGTTAGTGTAACTTTTTTAAAAACAGTTATTTTTCTTTAGCCTTTAAAGTTAAAGTTAGAATTGAAAAATAATCAAAAATAGTTCAAAACAATTCGTAATAAAAAATATTTTAAAAAATAAATTTATCCTTGACCAACCTATATTACATTTACGGTGGTAGAAAATAATAGCATTTCCAATTCTTCATTGTTAACATTGAATAAATTTTGATAATTAATAATTAAAAAATTAATCCACATAAGATGAATGCCAAATGAATATATAACAATATTCTAATATATAGTATCAATAATTCATTACATTGCATATGTATCATAGGATAATTGGTGGATTTATAAAAAAAAATAAAACATATTTATCCTCACTTGATAAATCAAAATGTTAAATAAATTGTAAAAAAATGACATATTTACTAATACTATCGTGAATATATCAACATAACATATATAATGTCTAAGGCTTAGTAAGTTAATAGTATACCCTCAAGACTTGTAAGTTACTGATTCTTAAAATTAACTTTTCAATTTATTATAAAAATATATCTTAAAATATTTTTCTTCTAACTCTATAATGGAGTCTCACTTACATAAAATATATTTTTTAATTATTTAATTAAAATTAAAATATTAAATAATTTATTAATTATATTTTATACATTTTATAATATTATTAATCACGTGAGATCCAAAACATATCAATCAATTTTTAATTTCTAATAAAAAATACTATTATCAAAACATAACTTCATTTTAAAATAAAATAAAAATAATATTAAAATTCAATCCAAATATACTCGTTACAATTCTCTATTACCCTGACTTTAAGAATGGTTCATTAGATTAAAAAATTTAATAAAATTGTTTACTTTGATGCTCTCTCTTACTGTTGGCGAAGAGGCCCTTAAAAAAAAAAAAAATTATGGTCTGGACTCAAGAAAAAATTGATTATTCGCATTGTCCGAAAGGTGAGGATGAGTTGAACTGACACGTAGTGATCTGATTCTTTCTTCTACGGTCCACAAATTATTGTAGTATCTGCATTATTAGTACAAAGTGTGGGGCTATGGGCTTTGGTAATATTGAAGATGACACTAAAGACATGATCGCACAAGTGGTCTAATCAATCTCCACTTTACTCATGAAAATAGAGAATCTTTTAGGTTTTTAAAAAAAAAGAAGAAGCCATGATTGATGAACATTTCAATTAGCCAAGTCTATTATAGGATTCACTTGTTAGTTTGATACATAATTTAGATTAGAGCAATTTTTTTTTCTTTTGAAATACACGATATTTTGTTGACAATACGTTTCAATCTAATGATTTTCTAAATACATATGAGAATCTTTATTAATTAAGTTCTATTTATTTGTCTGTTTATTTTTTAAAATAATTCTAAGATAATAAAGTATAAATATATTTATAATAAAGAATTATAGATAAGAACACTCATCCTTTTAAAGAAAAGAAAAGAAAAGAAAAAATAAAAAGGGATAGGAGCATCACCACTGACTTTGAAGTAGTATGCTTTAGAACTTGGGACTCTTACTAGTTGGGAGGGACTTAAACGAGGGAAACCGCAAACCAAATTTTCTCATTTGTTTTTCCTTTCTTTTAAAACTTTTTTTAAAAATATATATGGAAATGAGAAAAGAAAATTAAATAGAGAAAAAAAAAGTCTTAATCTAATATTGAACCAAGAATGTCTAATAATAGCAACATTATTTTCTTTTTAATTAGCTTTCTAAAGCTTAATAAAAATTATTTATTGAAAACTTGAAAAGATTAAAGTTAAGAGATTGCAATAAAAATGTAATTAACTAATTGTAATATTCTCTTATCTTATTTTAATTATCTATATTTTTATTCTGAAGTGTCTCATTTCAATTATTCACTTTCTAATTTCATACTTTTACAATTATATTATTATTATTATTAAATAGAAATTTTGATAAATTATCAACTATTTAATAAATAATGTACTTTTTAAAAAGAATTAATATATATATATATATATATATATATAAACTAGCTATTAAAAGAGAATAATTTTAAAATTTTAATTATCTAATTATTATTTTTAATATTTATTTTAATTCTAATGAAAAAATATATATTTTTCAATTCACATAAATACTTTATGGCTTGTTTTTGGAGAAGATAAATACAACAAAGAAAGATGGTTATCCGTTATCACCAACCAAATATATATTGTAATGGTCGGAGTATAAATAAGTTGGTAAGATATGAAGCGATATGAGTTGATAAAGCAGTAGTATTTGAGGAGTTAAAATATGTATTGTACGAAAGATATTTCAACATCACACTCTATCACTTTCATTAGACAAACACATGTTGTAAATTCCTTTTTTAATTCAGAAAGTTGACTCGAAGACTTTGTTTTGCGTGTTTCTTCATCACTAAAATAAAAAGTAAATACATGCAATTGGACCGTCATCTCGCACAATTTTTCAATCCATGACTAAAAATGAAAATTACTCATTTAGTTGGAAATTTAATATTTACTTTACTTAAAAATTAAATAAATATAATTTTTTAATTAAATTTAAAAATTATATTTGATATTGATATAATGGAGGGTAAGACATATGAATTAGTAATATATAAATAACTTAAATTAAGTAGCTGAGTGATGAAAATTATGAGTAAGTGAAATATAATTTTATAAAAAAATTTAAAAATTATTAATGAGATTTTAGATTAAAATTATATTTATTTTAAAAAATAAATATTTAATTTAAAATAAATTAAAATTAAATTAAAATATCGACATAAAGACATTCAATTGGGGATGAAATGATTACTAAATTCAACACTCTTTTTTTTCCCGATTTTTCATTTCAATTTAATCCCACAAAAGGTGTAACAAATTTTGAAGGAAAACATCTTAAATCCATATGACAATGAAATAAAGGCAAATTTTATGTTTTTTACATGTAAAAATTACATGTTCGAGTGTATTGGATAAACATTTAAATCTATATTCATAATTCCTCATCAAAATATAATTTAAAACTATTTTTTTTATATAAATATCACATAAAAAATTTAGATTTTCTTTTAATTACACATATCGATCTCACATATTCATATAAATAATACTTTTTTTTATTACTTTTTAATTTAAAATACAATCTTGAATAATTTCTTAATTATATTTTATATATTTAATACTATTATCACTAATCATGGGATTCAATAAATATCATATCAAATTTTCAATTTCCTGAATTCTAAAAAAATTTCCTTTCAATTTTCAAATAAAAAAATTCTTATCCAAACACAAAAACTATTCTCATTCCAATCAAATTTCAATCCAAATACACCCAACTTTCTGTTGAAAAAATCATACTGGTAGGGAAGAGAATTAGACAGCTCAACCGAACAGCTTTGAAGGAGACCTTGACGTCTGACTAGGTCTTTTTTTTTTTTTTTTTGGTGGCTTAAGGAATTAGTCATATACCTTTGGGTTCAGCTGCTCCTATGGTTGGATGGGGGGGCTGGGGAGGGGGTGGCTTAGTCCAATTTGCAAGGAGGTTAGGATTAGTATTTAGCAGAGTTCTCCAGCCAGGTTTTGGATGGGATAAGTTTATTTTACATGTTCTTTTTAAGAATATTTAGGTCTTTAAACTATACTAGCAGAGGAAAAAATATCAAGGAAACAAAGTTTAATTCAGCATGCAGCGTGAGCAAAATAGTAACCAACTAGCTGCATCCATGGATCTGCTACATAGACTATAGACTAATGGGTAACTAAAATTTATAAATCGTCATTATTTAATAGCTAATATATATAATGAATTATATTTAAAAAATACATTTTTTACTAAATGATTACAATTTATTTAAATTTTTATGAATATAATTGTAAAAGTATATATTAAAATTAAAAATTCAAGAATTAAAATAAAATAATTCAAAATATAAGCGTGAATAATTGTAATAAAATGAACTTACTGCATGAAAAATGGCTCCACATTATCGGGTCAGATAATTTAGTGGCTCGATTCCCTGGCAACTGATTTATACACGTGTGAAATTGAAGAGTGGATAGATCCGCCGGTTTCAGTGTTGGATCTCTTGGTGCCCTGAATTTTAAAAAGGCTCAATAGTCTATGGGCCTCATTTCCACTTTCCATCACCAGATTGAAGGCAATGTCAAGGAAACTTCGTGTCCCTGAGAAGAATTTGAAGTAAACAACTATATGGTGGGAGTTGCTGACAAGTAGTCTTTTGAAGCAAGGGACGGTGCCAGCAACTTTATTTCAGGGCGTCACAACAGAGAAATTATTTACAAGAAGAAAAAAAATATATATATATATATATTCAAATATAAGTATCTCGTTTTCATCCGCCTAAAAATGTTTATATAAAAATAATAAGTGTATTAAAAAATATATAAATATCTATAAGATACAAAATAAATTAACTTCACAAAATACATTTACGTTATATATTTAATTTTTCTTTTCATTTAATTTTTGTATAAATTTACATATATGATCAATTAAAATAAAATTTTTGAGACTATAATGTTATTTATCATCTTTAAATTTATTTCATAAATTGAGAAATTTTTATTGAAAAGTTTCACAATGATGCATGTTAAGAGTCAATTGTATATCATCGAACGATTCCATCCATCATTTATGAAATTAATTTTATCTATTCGATTTTTAGATATATATATCCAAAATAACGACATTTTGTATTGTAATTTTCACATGTCATATCTATAATATACTTTCTAATTTTTTACATTTAATTTTTTTTTTACAAAATTACTTTTTACTCAAAATAGATAAATGTTCATCACTTAGTGAGACATATAACTTCAATTAATTATCTAATGTATTCAGACATTTTTTTTACCATTAGAAATCACAATTAACTCCATTATCATTCGATATATTTTTGTCAATGCATTAGTAAAGAGTAATTGATAATAATTTTAAAATTTATGAACTGAATAATCCATTTTGTAAAGAAAGAAAGAAGAAGTTTAAAGATTAACTAACTATTTATAAGAGGAAAATGAAATAGAAGAATAAGTAATGAATCTTAGAATGGAAATAAATGATTCAAAGCTACATAAATGATGTGATTAAATTTCAAATCGGTTTGAAAAATATAGAACAAAATAAAACAGAAAAAGAATTTGATGTGATTAAATTTCAAATTGTGTTGAAAAATTATAAAAGAGGACAAAACGAAAAAAGTAAGGATGTAATTAAATTTTAAATCGGTTTGAAAAAATAGAATAAGACAAAACAAATTTTTTTATGTAATTAAATTTCAAACTATGTTATTAGTTACATTTATATATAGTTAGTTTGTTACTTGTAATTATTCTTCTTCATTTTAAGCTATATTGTTTTTCGTTTATCAATTATTTTTCTTCTTCAATTATATCTCCATTAGTCTATGAAAGGAACATAATCAAAATGGGTGAAAATCAATAAATGACCATCTTTTAAAATATTGAAAATCATCGAACGAGCTTAAGTACAAAGACTAAAAACTATCAGTATTTTTGAAAAATGAACGGTTGAAAACAAAGTGTCATATGAATTAATTACGTTGTAATTAAGAAGAATATTAGTCAATTGTAATATTGATATAATGTATAAAATAACAAACTCTGAATTAATTAGAATAGTTACTCAAACAATACATAATAATAATTTTCTTACAATAGATATCATTTCAACTCCTCTAAGTCAAGCTTATAACAAAATAGTAGATTTTGATATAGAAACAATCTTTATCTATGAATGAATAAAGTAAAACATTCGGATGAATTTATTCTTTTGCTAAAAGGTTATAAATCTAAAAATATTAAGAAATGTTGCACACCTGCCTTAGAAGAATTAGAAATGATAGACACTTTGTTAAGAAATTTGGTTTACTACTTTATTGGGACATAATGATGACACCATGGAAATTTTTAAAAAGTAAGAAAATTATATTCTATAGAATAAAGTAAAGACGAGTGGGATTTCCAAAACAAAAGAAAAAGAAAATCATGACTAAGACAGAATAAATGGGTTTCCCAAAAAAAAAAAAAAAAAGAAGACAATAAATGGAAAGGGAAGGGGGGGGGGGGTAGTGCCCCCTCAGTGGTAAATGTGGCTTGGGTGCCTGTTTTGAAGGAGAGGAAGGCAGGGAAGTTAGAAAACGAGGAGTTGGGGGATGACTTAGATAATAAGATGGCAAAATCAGGAATTCGGTGGGGGGTGGGGCAATTAGGATTAAGAACTGAAGAAGAAGAGAAAGGAGAGTTCTTTCCCATTATGTTGGGTAGCTTCGGGTGTTGGCGGCAATCTAACGGGAAACCGGTGGAGGAAGATAAGAGGAGAAGCGGCAATAATCGAAGGGGTGGGGCAATATTGGGAGGTCAGGCAGTTAAGTAATGACAAAGCTGAAAGAGGGAGGGAGGGAGGGAGGGATGGTGGAAGTGAATAGTTTATTGTTGTGTTTGTTTTTGAAGAAGAAAAGAGCAAAGAAAATAATAAAAAATATATATATTTGTAGCTTTTTAATAAAAAGAAAATTGTAATGACTAAAAACCCCATAAAAAATGGGCATGAATAAATTACATAATCTACTTTCGTTACTGTTTAACAGTCAAAATAGACAGAAGAATTTACTTTCAATACTTTTTTATAGTGTAAAGGCAGAAACCAAACGAATAAAAAATTAAGCACAAAAACTAAAATTTGAAAAGTTCAGAGACTATTAGTACCATTCACCATTGCTCTTATAACGTTATTATCTCCACTTATAGTACATGATATATTTTGTTTTGACATCAACCTAACCAACTAACTAACCAATAGACAAGATCAAATATAAAGTAGTACACTTGAATAAGTATTCTGAATTGTTTATCTTTGAAACTTAAGAACTGTGAATATTTACAAGAATCCAATGAATAATGCTCAGAGATAAGTATCAAAAGAAGTAAAATCTTGCAGTATGTCTACAATCTTTTTATACAACTGCAGGCAATTTGTATGTGCAAAAATTACCTTTGATTTACAACTTTCAATTTTATTATACAACAAGCATTACTTTCAACATTGGCATCATCGAAAATCAAAAACAGAAACCACGTACAGCTAACAAGGAAAACAAAACACTACTTTATAGAAAATGCCGCTAGTACAAATTTCTCTCATCTATTTAACTTATTATTTGTGAAATGGAAAAATGGAAACTGAAGGAGATAAAAATGACCTTTTTACTTCACTCTGTTGGAGATTTTGATGTAATTTAGCAGCCGGTTTAGAGCATTCCCGCTATCAATAGCTTCTCTAGCTCTATCCAAAGCAGAGGATATATCTTCTGCACCCTTACAACCGAGCAAGTGATCAACCATTCCAGCATTCAGGACAATTCGGTCATATGCTGGACCTTTCTCACCCCGTAGAGCAGCTATGCCCAACTCTATATTCCTAGAGACCTGTGGTAGTTCATAGAAGAGATGATCATTAATCAGCCTCCCTTCCACTCCTATGGGAGTATTCGGTATTTAAGATTTGGCTAGAAAAATGATGAAAAACTATTTTTTTATGCACTCAACATGAATCCCACATAAAATACAAGCTTGAGGAGAACCCCTTCTAAATATAAACCATGGCCTAAGCTTTCAGGTGAAGCATTCTCAAATGACACAGAAACACATGCCACAAGCCTAAAATGGCACGTCCTGAAGCAGCAGCTTCTAGGTAATACATGGACTGAAAAGCAAAGAATAAGAAAAACCACAATAAAGTCGCAAAATTTAGATACTTCGATCACATACCTGCCACATAGGAATTCAAAAAACACACTGTACTGTATTTGCTATCAAAAGAATATATCAAAACATTGCAAGAACTTGAAGCATTATTTATTTTCATTTACACAGGATTTAATAACACAAACTTGCTAGAGTTATCAATGTCAACATAATGGTTATATGATATCATTTAAACATTATATAGGCCAATAGACCAATCAAATAGTTTTAGAATGAAAATAAACCCTACTGAGGTTTTTCCAAACAAAATGCAACTAGGAATCATCCTTGTAAAGAATGCAACCATGACAAAAAGATGCCTGTAATATCTTTTTAAAAAATTAACAAAAACGTTATGGTATAAAAATGCAAACAAGGCTTAAAATTATTATTAGATATAATTTACTTTAAACACATTAACACCCTGAGAGTGTAGAAAAACCATATGCTATCTTCCATATAATTATTTCGTTAATAACTGCATTCCATGACCAGAATTATGTGCCATTGTTTATAAAGATAGGACTTATCAAACCGGTGAAAAATGAACAAGAATTGGACAAGGCCAGGAAACAATACCGATCTATCCGTTCTTGGAGTATCAGTAGGTTCAAAGCCATAGTCTTTGGCATTCACTTCCATGGTGAAGTTTTCACGAGATACACCTGCAATAGAACACATTTAGGTTTAAAATTCAACTACAACTTTTCAAGGGACAAAATTAATCAAGCTTTTTTGCTTGGAGAACAAAAAAGATCCAAAGCAGAGACATACCATCCAAAGCATGAGCAGGTCGAACATCCAATGAGCGAAACCCTGAACAGTAATTTACAGGGATTCCCTTTGATGCATTAACTGATCTCAATTTTGTCGTCATTGAAAGAGCACCTTCTTCACCCTGTGCATTCAGATCAATAAATCATACAAATGCAGTTAAACCTGTCAGTCAATCAAACTAATTTTGTTAACAAATCTATAGGCCATGCTGGTAAATATACTAGGAAGAACCAAAATAAAAAACATGCACGTCAATTTGCAATAAAAAAACCAGCTTAACCAGGAATTGTACTTTCCAAAAGAATAAGAAAATATTCTTAAAATCAGCAACATACCTTCACTACCAAACCAGAGTGAACTCCTCTTCTCCTCATAAGCATTAACAAAGGCTCCTCATAGCCATTGTGATAAAATCCAGCAACAATTGACTCCCTTCCCTGAGACTAATGTGTGAAAAGGAACTAAATCTGGTTACCACTTCCAGTAGCAATCCAACTCTACTAGCCAACTAACTCTTAGAAGAACATTTGATGTATTCAGTAAGAAGTTTAAGCACACACTGTTTCACTTCTTTATAATTACATACGTCATCAATGTGATATCAGATATATTTTGTATTATATCAAAGCAAAAGTAAAGGAAATAGGCATTCACCCTAACAATTTGCTGGATCTTCTCAGCTGTTGCCAAAGGTGGTCGTTTCTTTATATGTTCTCGCAACCCAACCAATGAATATCTGCATAAACAGCACCGTATCATCTTTCTTTTATGCATAAAGCAGAAACATTATCGGTAGGACTTCAACCTCATGGATGATAAGACAAGCAAAAACCCGAAAAAAAAAAAAAACATAACCGATTAAGTATATTAATAGCCCCATATTAGAGCCCATTTTATTCACCCACAATTCACATATAACTATTACCCCAAATAAAAACATTTCACAACTTTTAATGTAATATTAAATATTTTTCCAGATCAAGAATACTTAATAAGATGGGGAAAACCAGAATATTAGATTCTTTTACATAGATACACTTCTCTTCCCCAACTGCTACTTTTTCTCTTCCTCACCCCTGTATATGAGACTAATCAATCATGCATCAATTTTACTTTGTCTCTTATAATATACTTTGGTGGAAGTTCCTAAATGTATAATTATACATATTCTACATGAATAAGAGAAACACAGAAAGGAATTTTACGGATACTTTTGGTTAGATATGCTTACAATGAGGGGTGAGCATCTCGTTGGCTGATGTAAGCAAAGCCAACCTCCTCATCCTGAAAAGTTACAAAAAGCACAACATGAAGGCCCAGATGAATAGACAAACAAGATGAAAAGGTCTTGCAACATTATTTAAAGCTGGAAAACATAGTGACCTCAAGAAGCGTTTTTGCTTGCAATGGAGATAAATGTGTATTTGCTCCAATGAACATCAGCATTTGTTCCTCAGTAATGCCTCCCTGACAATAAAAGATCCATTATTTTCAAAAGAACAATTGAGTTGATTCTCTCATCCCTCTTGTTTTGATTTTTCTTTTCTGAGTATGATAGACCAGAATTACCATGTGATCAAATTCCATGGAAAAGATATAGGAAACATGAAATCTAGACATTAGTGATGACTATTATGGAAGGGAAATTTTCTTCTGGGAAGGAGTGCTGTTATATTTAAGACTGAGTTGAATTAAGAATATGGCAATGAACAGATTATAAAAACAATAGGCTGAAAACTGACTTTTGGTGGCATCCAGTCTACACCATGAAGCAAGCAAGATTCGCCATAACAGGATCTAACCGCAGCAACAAACAATGTACTCTTGAAGAAGCGTGTGTTTCCATCATAAGGTTCACCATAATGTGTCAGTGATTTAACATCAGCAACTGGTGGAGGACCTAATGAAACGACAAGAAAGCTAGTCAATCTTCAAGACAGCAAAGTAAAGCCGCATTAACTACTTGAATCTTGAAACGGAACACTACCGAGCTCATCATCAAATGCAAGGCAATATGCTTTTAGCTCACGATCTGTCTCCCTGTTTATACGTTGACCTATCAAAAATGCTGATAGCAGTGACTCACTAACACTACTTGTCACTCCATCTTCTAATCTGAATGGAAGAGCGTCTTTAAGAACACCCTGAACCTCTTCATATCCAAGGTGTCCGCCAGCTAAAACTTCCCTAAGAGCCCCCACCAATCTCATTTCGGAGGAACTTCCGCCGATGAACTGGGGACCTATAGAACTGCCCACTCCCATTATAGAGCCTTCAGGATCAGCAATAAAAATAATATCTGGAGGTAATGCTCGAACTAACTGTGGCCAGTAATAGTTCATTGCATGCCTTTCCCCCTCACTCCATTGAGTTGGTTCTGGAAATGCATTTGCTCGGATTGTCATTGCAGCGAAAAATGCACCAAGTTGTGCTTTTGATACTTTCTCCTCATCTTTGAGTTCTCCCTTCACTAAATTCAACAATAAAAAAGTCCTTAATTCCAAGAATTGACAAATGAAAATATTCAAAACTTAATACTTCCCTTATCCAAAATTGAATGTCCATGTTCTTATTTTAAGATGTCCAAAAGTGAAGGTCCTAGTTTCTAAAATAGACGTATTTTCTATCAAAAGTCCCACAACTAACCCCACCTTAATTAAAGAGATGTGATCCCACTAACATCATATGGGATCCCACCACTAACAACTTGAAAGTAAGGTGGTAACTTATATTCAAATGTTCTCCTAAACATTCCTGATGATTCAAAATGAGACACTCAATTTCAAATGAAGAGAGTATAACAAATAGAAAGATTTGCATTCAACTTGGTCCATGAAATATTGTGCAAGATTTGGTCATATATGTACTATGAAATTCTAATACAAGCATTATACTTGGATATTGTGCAAGATAGGAAGTCCCAGGGGTTCTATTTTTGGCCCTTAAAGATTAGATATCAAATTCAGGTTCTCCAAAAGATGTACTTTTCTCCAAATCTTGAAACCGAGTAGGACATAATAATTTCCCCCCAAAGGAAAGAAATAAAATATTCATGTAAGTATGCAAACCTCACAGTTCCTCTGGTCACTAAATAAATAATCAATTCATATATGTATGATGGAGACAGAGCATTAGTGGTTCATCAATCTTTAAGAAGACAGGAATAGCAGCACCCAAGTCTTTCTTCTAGATATGCCTCAAAATCAGAAAATGACAAATCCTTTATATTTTAAAATCAAGTTTAGAATTATGAAAATTTTAAAAGCGTAACCATGTCTACTGTCATCTCAATATTGAAACTAGTTATATGAAGTGGGCTAACATCTTGTAGAATTATGTAGATTGATAGGATGTTATCAGTCTGCTATAGGCTTTAACTAGGTGGCTGCTTGTTTGTTAGATCGAGAGATAAGATTGTAAATCTTATATATACATACTTATGTAATTGTAAATGATTCATTGAATACAAGGGAATTCAATCTTCTATTTTCACTTTGTTTGACATGATTTCAGAGCACATGGTACTCTGAAAACATTTGCTAGAGTTTCTTCAAGTTCAGACTTCAGAACTCATTTTAATTGTGAACTAAAAGCTCAGACTTCAGAGTTCGCATAGTACTCTTTGTTCAACTAATCTTCTTAGTAAACTTCCAGTAAACCTCAACTAAAGCCCTATTTCCAGTACAATTCACAGCCAATACTTGTTACCATCCAAGGCAAATCACCATTTCTAATCATAGCCCAGAGTCCGGCAGCCAGACACAGTGTCACGCGCCTCCATGTGCTGCCTTCTCGACATCGAAAGGCTGTGGTGCAACTTCCGGTAGACTCACCAGCTTCTGTTCAATCTGTTCTAGGTGTTATCTTCCACTTCCACCTTTGTTTTTTGAAATGGGTCACATTTATTCTCTTCGCCCTTAAGAACATAGTAGAATTTTGAAGTGATTTTCTCTGCACTCTATGGTCTTTGCTCTTTGGTTGATAATTTGAATCATCTTGACCTCTGAATGCCATTTGGGAAGCAATATTGATCTCTGATTTAGTGTTGGAACTCAAGGTTTGGTCTCTGTATTTTTGTTCGATTCTGTGGTGCTTTGTTTGAGAGCTTACTTTTACTTCCAGCATTCTGTAAATTACTGAAGTATTAGAAAAGAATAAATTACTGGTGCTTTGTTCTCATTGCCAGAACCCAAGAAATACTCAGTTGCTATATTTAGTTCTTCACTCTGCAGTCTAAACCAATATTATGCCAATAACTAATTTAAAAATTTCTGAGTTGTGCCCATTTTTGCATTCTGTCATGGGTAAAGAATGCTCACAGTTCCAAAGTATAATAAATTCTCAAGGCAGTGCACTATCTTCTGGAGTCATTGGAGCAGGCTCTATGGCACAAAAAGGCAACTTGATCACATCATCGAGTGACAAAATTGAAAACATCTGCACTTGGATAATAGATTCTGGTGCTTCAGATCACATGACTGGTGATATTTCTCTTTTTCATTCTTTTCAATATCACCCTCCCAAATATACTGTTCAAATAGCTGATGGTTCATTTGTATCTGTGAGCGGAGTAGACTCTATTAAAATTTCTCAAAGTCTTGTACTTAATTTTGTCTTCTTTGTTCCAAACCTCACTTGCAATCTACTATCAATCAGCAAAATCACCAAAGATCTGTAACTAAGTTTCTTCCTACTTGTTGTCTCTTTCAAGATTTAAACTCAGGGAGGATGATTGGCAATGCTGAGGAGTTTGCAGAACTCTATCTCATCAAGGTTAATAGGAATTCTGAGAATAACAACCAACAAGCTTTCTGTGCTCCTACACCTACCTTAGTCAGCCAGCTCTCCAGGTTCAATTCTGTGTCATGTCACTTTAAAATTGATAATGATCAAAATATCATGTTATGGCACTATCGGTTAGGTCATCCTAATTTTAGGTATTTGTCAAAACTCTTTCCTCAGTTATTTCGCAATAAAAATCCAAACATTTTTCAATACAAAACATGTCAACTCTCAAAACACACTCAAAGTCCATATCCATCTCTTGTTTACAAACCATCATCTTCATTTTCTTTGATTCATAGTGTCATATGGGGACATTGTCGTACTCTAAGTAACACAAGGAAACGTTAGTTTGTGACATTCATTGATGATCATACTCGCACTACTTGGATATTTGTGATGAAAGAAAAATCAGAAACAACAACTATCTTCAAAAATTTTCATGCCATGGTTGAAAGACAATTTCAAGGACATATTCAAATCCTTAAAGCTGGTTATGTCAGGGAATACTTTAATACAACTCTTGGAACATTTCTATCAGAAAATGGGATTGTTCACCAAAGCTCATGTGTGGACACCCCACAATAAAATGGGATTGCTGAACGAAAAAACCGACACCTTCTTGAAGTCACTTGAGCATTACTCCTTACCTCTAATGTTCCCAAATGATTCTGGAGTGATGTTATCCTCACAGCAGACATACCTTATTAATAGGATGCCATCTCGGGTTTTGGACTTCAAAACTCCTACACAAGTTTTACAAGAAATCTTTCCAAGTATTCGTCTCATATCTTCTCTCCCTATTAAAGTATTTGGATGCTTTGCATTTGTTCATATTCTTCCTCACCAAAGAGGGAAACTTGATCCACAGTCCCTCAAGTGTATCTTCCTCAGATATTCTCCAACTCAAAAAGGATATAAGTGCTATTCTCCAAGTCTTCAGAGGTATTATACCACCATGGATGTTACCCTCTTTGAAAATACCCCTTTCTACCCTCAAATTGATATTCAGAGGGAGAATAAGAAAAGGAAAAGGAATATCAATTTTAGATTGACAAAAAGTCTTTAATCTTGTAAATCTGACTCCACTCAAAATAATTGTCCTGAAAGTCTCTTAATCCCACCTGTTCCTGAAACCTTCCAAAGTCCATCACCACCACCCATTGAGGAAAATACAGAGACCATTCAACTCATATGTCAAGGGCAAAGAATAGGGAACAAAGAGTTAAAGGTTTATTCTCGAAGACTAAGAACCAAAAGTGATGTAGAGTATCCAATGCTCCCTATGCAAAGTCAAGAATCCGAACCAAGTTCAAATCAAGAGACCTCAGGTAACTCTGAATCTTCAACTCTATTCGATGATCTTGATCTTCCTATTGCTCTAAGAAAGGGTGTTCGTTCTTGTACTCATCATCCGATTTCTCACTTTGTTTCATATGAAAAACTCTCACCGAGATATCGAACTAAACTTCTTGATGGGAAGAGAACTGTGGGATGTAAGTGGATATTCACGGTCAAGTGCAAGGCCGATAGAAGTATTGATCGGTATAGAGCTAGACTTGTTGCCAAGGGATTCACTCAGACATATGGAATTGATTATCAAAAGACCTTTGCTCCAATGGCCAAGCTAAATACCATTTGAATTCTCTCTCTTGCTGTCAATCTAGATGTGAAGAATGCATTCCTCAATGGTGATCTTGAAGAAGAGGTGTACATGGATCTTCCATCGGGTTTTGAAGGCAACCAAGTATGTAAACTGAAGAAGTCTCTTTATGGACTTAAACAGTCCCCAAGAGCTTGGTTTGTAAGATTTACAATGGTAGTCAAAACTTATGGTTACAAACAAAGGTAATCAAATCATACTATGTTTTATAAACATTAAAATAGTGATAAGATTACCATTCTGATTATCTATGTTGATGATATTATCATAATTGGTGACAATGTTGAAGAAATGAGCAGGCTAAAGATTATCTTAGCCAAGGAGTTTGAAATCAAAGATCTCGAGTCTCTTAGATATTTTCTTGGTATGGAAGTAGCTCATACCAGTCATGGGAATTTCCGTATCACAATGGAAATATATTCTTGATTTGCTAAAAGAAACGAAAATGCTTGGATGCAAACCAGTTGATGCTCCAATAGAATCTCACAAGAGATTGTGGAAGGTTGAAGATGGAACACTTATTGACAAAGGAAGATATCAACGTCTAGTTGGTAAATTGACCTATCTCTCCCATACATGATCAGATATTGCTTTTGCAGTAAGTGTTGTCAGCCAATTTATGAATAATCCCACTGAAGAACATCTCGAGGCTGTTTATCAAATTCTTCGATATCTCAAAATGTCACCAGGGAAAGGGCTCTTTTTCAAGAAAGAAACAAGCTGAGATATTGACATATACACCGATGCTGATTATGCAGGGCCCTTAACTGAGAGAAGGTCTACCACAGGATATTGCACCTATGTGTGGAGAAATTTGGTCACATGGAGAAGCAAGAAACAACCAATGGTTTCTAGAAGTAGTGCAGAATTAGAGTTTAGAGCAATGACACTTGGAATCTGTGAAGGGATGTGGTTAAAGAGAATTTTGGAAGAATTGAAGTTTCATATGGACAAAGCTATGAGATTTTTCTGTGATAGCCAACCAGCTATAAGCATCGCCAAAAATCCAGTACATCATGATAGAACCAAGCATGTTGAAGTGGACAAACACTTTATTAAGGAAAAGATCGATGGTGGGATAATTCAGATGAGTTATATTCCTACTACATTACAAATAGCTAACATCCTTACGAGAACTCTACCGAGAACAAGCTTCGACAATCTGATTTTCAAGCTGGAAATGATTAACATCTGTTTTGTAGCTTGAGGGGGAGTGTAGAATTATGTAGATTGATAGGATGTTATAGGTCTGCTATAGGCTTTAACTAGGTGGTTGTTTGTTTGTTAGCTAAAGAGATAAGATTGTAAATCTTATATATACATACTTATGTAATTGTAAATGATTCATTGAATACAAGGGAATTCAATCTTCTATTTTCATCTTGTTTGACACATCTAATGTCAAAGTGGCTCCTTGATGCCACAACATGGTTTCTTTTTGTCATTGGCTCAAAATCAAATTTGTTGGTTAACCAAATAAAAGATGCAAACCTTACCAAAATCGCAGACAAATTCAAGGAAAAGATAGTTATAAACACACTGATAGAGTCATCAAGAATTAGGTAACTCAAGTAAACACACTGATCTATATTTGTCAGTGTGCATCAATAATTTTTTGATGCAGGCAAAGTTAAGCAAAATCTTACTAGGATTCCTAATTTCTAAAAGAGTCCTTAATAGTTTAGGAATATTCTATTTAGTATTTTATTTCTTAATATGTTAGAATTATAATTTAGAATCCTAGTTTGATTTTAGTACGCTTAGTCTTGAAGGACAAGGAATCCTTATTAGTTTAGAATTAATTTATATTTTCAGCATTATAAATAGACTAGAAGACTAGTATTATTGGATGTATTCTTATTATTAATTTTCAGATTTATACCAAAGGATTTTATCCCTAAATTATATTATTTGTTCCAACTTAAATCAACCCTAATCTATCCCTAATTGTTGTGTTCTATTGCCCTAACACCTTTCCGCTACGTCATTTTTACTTGCCATCTAAATCACTGCTTTCCTCTTTTTAAGTCCATGTAACATTGGGTTCAATACAGCTCTCAAATAATCAACCGCTGGCAAATTCCATGTCAAGCAGAATTTCGTACAATATGAATAAGCTTCATTACTTCTACCTTTTCTCATGATTATAACAGATTCTGGATCATCACCGCTGCCAACTCAAAATTTATCTTGATAGAGAGTAATTAGTTTTTCCATCCGCTTGAATGAGCAAGTCCTTGGCACAATCTATGAGTGTAAAATAAAATTATTTACATAATTGGAGATTGTTGAATAACTAGAACATTATGAGGTTTCCATCACTAATTTTTAAACTGAAGAGTTTGTCTTATTTTAAATCCGTTTTCAGGTTGAGGAAAGTTACATATGAGTCAGTGCAACCAAAACCATAAGGTAATGTCTAAAAGGACAATAACAAGGCAAACACCTTTAGGCCACAATGCTGCTCAAGCTTTGTATGTACTATATATTCTTATTCAACTATTATGGTCAAAAGTTAGTCTTTCCTTCATGACAAGTTGGATGAACACAACACCTTCCGTTATACAAGTCATTATATTCATTACTAATTTTGTACGCAGAGATCATAAAACATTTTTGTTCATAAATTAGACCTTACTGGACTTAGAAAATGGCAAGGAAAAAATAATGACTAGAATATAGGGAAATGATGGGAGCCGATGGCAACTACAGTTCCCTGCACGTTCCTCCATAAAGGCAATGGAGAAAGCAAGATAGGCACAGAGAGATGCAGCCTCAGGGACAAACTGATGACCAATGCCAGCATTCAACCATATAGTATCAGTTACACTTCAACTTGTGCCCTCGGTATCGATGAAAAAAATGGCTTAAATCTGTGAGTATGTGGATTATTTATAGGGATGTAAAGAAATTCGGTAAGATATTCATGCTTGTTTCTAGAGTAAAATATAAAATATTTCTCTAAGAAACTATTCTATCCTAAAGGGCCGAAATTTTGAGAGAATTAAGTATGACTAAACTATCTAGATACGATTTTTTGGTTGTATATTATTCAATTACACTGAGATTTAGGCCAATTACATTTCCTGCAGTTGAAAAAGGCCAATTGAAAGGCACAAGTATCTTAACTAAGTGAAAAGTAAAGGTTTGCCCATCCCTAGCGGAATTTGAAGACAAATAAACTTATTACTCTTCCAGCTTATGAAATTGTAATATTCCCCATGGACTTCATCATTCTTGTAATTTTTTTTTGCAGTTTCCCTTAATAATTTGAATCTAAACAACATAAAAGATCAAACTTGAACAACCATATTTGTCATTTCATGGCAGAACTAAACAATATATAATTCATACTACTAAAAAAAACGTTGAAATTATTTTGAAAAATGAATTTGAATCCAATAAACTCCATAACTTCATTAAGAATACATAAATAAACTTTTAAAAACAAAAAATGTAACGATATTAAAACTCTTTACCTGATTTTAAAATCGTCTCCAAAACCTTGAAAGCTTGTTCTTCACTAAGAGGACGAGTCTGGGTTGGCCCAGTGCAAACCTTCGCCTGAGCATCAAGAACAGTCTGATTAGGTTTCGGCAAACTGGGATTCCGGTAGGACTTCGAAATGGACGGGTTCCGAACATCCGGCCCGAGATCATCGATTCTAACCGAATCCAAAACAGACTTGACGGAGACCGTGGAAAGCTGGCTCTTTCTGTGAAAAATCCGATGCCCAAGATACTTGGATAGCCGGAATTGCACAGAAGATTGATTTGAGAAGCATTGAGCTCGTTTGGACGAGAGATTTGAGATTGGCTTTGACTTGGAACAGAGCGGTGTAACCCGACCGGGATCAAGAATTGCTCTTGTGGGCATGGCGACCGTTGGCCACTCCACGATGACTTCTCTCGTCTATTACGGGTTGGGCCGTTTGGATGTTTGGTTTACTCCTAGTACTGTACTAAGAATAGAATATTATTTTTTATCGTTGTTAACTATGTTGACTTATTTATGAGAACGTTCTAATCCATATCAAGCAAATAACACATACAAGGATACATTATACATTATCACCCAATGAAGCATTCAAAACTTTTACTCCATCCTTTCATTTTTAATAGTTTAAAAAAGATAGTTTATTTTTTATATAAATATCACATTTAATTTTTCATTTTTACATTTACTTCTAATTACTATTTCTTATTATCAATCACAAATTAATTTTATGTTGGATTCATATATTGAAACAAAATCATAAATTAATTGGGAAACAAATCCGTAGAACTAACAATTAATATTTAGCCACAAATTTTATTAACATTGTACTTACAGGAAAAAAACATTAGCTTGTTTGCTTTGGAATAATTTAAGTAATTAATGATTAGTAATGATATATATGAAAAAATGTATATAACATTTACATCTTAGTTAAATTAACCGTCATTTCTTAATATGGGTGAAAAAAGCTAACTGATTATTTTTGTGGGATGAAGGGAGTATATAGGATCGGATTAAAAGGATTTGGTTCCTTGCTCAATCATAATATGCACACAAATGATTGTTTTTGTTGTTATGATAAAAAAAAATCACAAAATTTATATTGACTTGCTAGTAATTCATAGGAGTGGAGAATATACCTCTTTGGTACTCTAGTACTCCTTTTAATTCTCCCCCATAAATTGCAAAATACAACATTCGTCTCTAATTGAATGTTCACATTTGATTTAGCCTAAAAATTAGAAAGATCTTTTGACTTCTAGAAAGTTACTATCTTTATCCTTATTATTAATTAAATTAGTAGTAGAGACTATTATTTAGTGAATGTAAGGGATTGTTAATGTAATTTTAGATGAAAAATATGTTTATTTTAAAAAAGTGAATATTCATTTTCAGATATTCTAAAATAGAAATATGTACATTCAATTTCGGACGGATGGAGTAATACTTTTAAAAAATAATTAGATTATTTTAATATAGTATTAAAAAGATAAAATTGTACTATACTGAAACTTAAGAAATAATAAAAAAAAAGCTTTGAAACTTTTAATATTGAGTAGATGTTCATTACCTTACATTTCTTGGACTCTCGTATATATGATGAAGAGATAATGTATGCAATGATACTAGCCATAAAATGATGTTATTGGTGACATTATTATTTCGTTAAGATCAAGAACCATATACCTATAAATATATGGTTATTGGGATTACTTGTAACACTCATAAAACAGTAAACATAATAATAAATATAATATTATAAGTTATCTCCTAGTTTCTTATCTCTCTTTGTATTTTTTATATAGTCATACTTTATCCAAATTTTCCTCTCTAGGGTTTTCTCTCCTCTCAAAGTTAAGTCTCCTTGCTAGTAGTTTCTACTCAAACCGTTTCAACTGAGTCCTTGAAGCTCGTTGATTAAGTCGTGATTTAAAACTACCAGTAAAATTTTGCATACCTTCTAAAATCAAATTGTGATTAAGCAATCCTTCAATGAACTCGGGCGAGTTTTATTTTCAGTGAATAAATTTGATTGGTTGGTGGCCTAACCTTGCAGCAATGATAATAGACTATTGTGAACGAAAGCTTAGCTTCTTCCATATGGAAATAACGATAATCTGATGAGATGATGAAAAATTCGATTGTTGTATGTGAGGTGAGGACAAAGAATAATTTGAATCTTGTTGTATTGTGATGAAATCTGTGCATCAATGCATACATAAATAAGACGATGATTGTGAGGTAAGGAATTTGAGGAATTTGTCTGATTGAAGAAGACAATTTGTGAATCAGTGGTGATTGAGACTTAGAGCATTATCATCCAAATAATTATTATGGTATTGTCTGTTCATGTTTTTTTCTTTTTTGGAATTTGCTATAGCCTTACATTTTTCATTTTCTTATCTCTAATAATTCATTATAATGTTTTTTTCTTATACACTTATACACTAAGTTTACTTACATTTTTTATTTCATTTCCATTATAATGTTTTTTGTAATATACTAATAATTATTTATAAATATATATGTGTGTGTGTGTGTATTTATAAATATATATAAAAATTCATAAATTATTTTTAAAAAGTACACACTTTTATTGCATAAATTACAAAATGCATCGAGAATAATATATAAAGTTACAAAATACATCCAAATTTAATTAAGTACAAAATACATTCAAAATTGCTAAAAGTGCACAAAGCATCCATGATAATTTGATCCTGCAATGAGATCAAAATTACAATTGTAGATCCAAATCAAGCTCATTTGTTTCTTCTTTTGCATTTGTTGAGCTTTGGAATAAGCCAATTAATTATAGGTAATTTGGGATACACGATTGGAACAAAAGTCTCTAATTTGAACATTAGTTCAAACAAAGAATTTGCTATAAAAGGAAGTCTTTTTGAAAAGGGAGATAGAAACCTATTTTCAACGGCCTTATCCATAATATCATCAATAAGTGATGAAAGAAATTATTGATATTAAACAGATAAATAAGTTTATTATGTAATTTAAAGTCTAACCAAGAAAGTATGTAGAACAATTGTTCCAACATGTCGAATCTTCCAAATAATACTATAAATGCATCAAAATTTTGCATTTTGATTCATATGCGCTCACACATAGAATTAACTTGTATTTCAGAGCCTATTGTCCTTCCGTATAATGGTTTTAACGGAATATAAATAATACATATTGTTTTAACTCCCTTTTGGTGTGCTGACTGAATAACTACAATGACTAATCCAACATTACCACCTCCATAAATTATATTAATCTTTCAATCACCTAACATTTTTCCCAAATCAATTGAAGCTTTAATATATAGTTTATCGTTTTCAAAGTTTGTCCCACCAAAAGCCCCATTTTTTTAATTGTCCTTGCTGATAAAATATTTTGAAAATTACCTTCCATTTGTGGTCTGGATGTATCTTCAATTCGATGTGTTGATTTGCCCTTTTTTTCTAGGAGTTGGTGTTTCTTTTTTTCTTTTCTTTTTTTGATAAAGTGTCTTCCATATTATGACGAAGAAATTGAATGATATAAAGAAGTAGTTGATGAAGTATACAATGAGATCGTTTGAAGACAACAATTTTTGAGATGGAAAATAAACTAATCAATTTATAGAAGTAGATGACTAAATATAATAAAAAAATTATTATTAATATTAATTTCAATAAAATGTGCCATAAAAGACCATTTCAAAATCGGATTCCCAAACCGTTATCCATAATTAATATTTTGGCATTTTATGTTAATTTCAAAAAGGTTAGACAAAGTTGGATATTTTATATTAGTCATTATTGTTTATGATTTTGTCATTTTATATGAAATTCAATATGATTTGACAAAAAATGACTCTTGAAAATCGGATTCCTCTTCCATCACGCATCATTAGTAAATTCATCTAGGAAACAATTATCCACATCACGAGGACATGAAAATGATATTTCCTCAGCTGATGACCTTTTTGGTAAAATTGTTGCAACTCGTGAATCCCTAAGATCTTGGAGTAGTAAAAAGCATGGTGATATTGGTCGGAAAAGTCAACAATTCCAAACACAACTCTGCGTTTTATGTTACAGTTCCTCTTTATCTATTGAGATGGAAAAATATATATGTTAATATCAATAAATTTCAAGGCATGGAAGAAATATTTTGGTGACAGAGAAGCCATGTTGAGTGGCTTCAAGCAAGTGATTGAAATACATGTTTCTTTCACAAGAAGGCCAGCCAACGAAGATTAACAAATACCATCTCAAAATTGCAAGATAAAGCAAGTGAAATTGAGACTGATAAAAAATTGTTTCACTAAGTTGTTGTGAATTTCTTCTCCTACTTATTCTACTCCACCAACCCTTCGAATGATATTGTTACCTTTCTCCCTCTCCTATAATTATCCATTGAGCAAAAAAAGGAACTTTCCCAATCTTTTTCTCAAGCTGAAATCGATGATGCCCCTGGCCCTAATGATATGCTTGGAATTTTCATTAAAAAATATTGGCATGTTGTTAGCAGCGAAATAACTTCCTTCACTTTGAGATTTTTGTTTGGCAATAGAAACCTCGAGGGTTTGAATTACACTTTCTTAGTCCTTGTCCCTAAAATTAAAATTGCTATTCGTATGCAAGAATTCAGACTGATAAGCTTATGAAATGTGATTTATAAACTCATTTCAAAGATAATTGCTAATAGGATCAAACTTTTTATGCAATTTGTGGTGTCTCACAATCAATCAGCCTTTGTACCCAATCGTTTGATTACGGATAATGCAATCGTAGCTATTGAATCCTTTCACAATCTGCACTATACTACTCATTTTTCAAACAAATACTTTGCTCTAAAATTGGATTTGCAGATGGTCTTGGACAAAGTGGAGTGGAATTTTGTTTCTTATTTTATGCCTAATATGAATGTTCCAGACTCTCTTGCTAAGCTTATTATGCATTGCATTTCCTCAGTCACATACTCAGTTTTAGTAAATGGAAAACCTTCCCATCCTTTTGCTCTCTCGAGAAGTATTCAAAAAGGAGACCCTCTATCACATTTTTTGTTTATGATCTACTTTTAAAGTTGCTTTGCTTTACTATGACATGAGAGGCACTTGGAAATCTTGTGAGAATGAAGTTTGGTTTATCTACCATACAGGTCTCTCACCTTCTTTTTTTTAATAATGATAGCTTGTTTTTTGCTCGAACTAACGTGTCTAATATTGAAGCAATCAAAAGAGTACTTGCTACATATGAATCAATTTTGGGACAAACAATAAATCTTTACAAATCTTCTCTATTCTTTGGTCGAAATGTGGAAGCTGAAAGAAATTTCAACCAAAGTCAATTAGATGTTGCTATTGGGCAGAATGATGGAAAATACCTTGGTCTCCCTTTTATGGCTAGTCGAAATAAGTCTTCTCTCTTTAGCTTCTGAAAGCTCTAAAGCTTTTAATGTCTTAATTTTGATTAAGTAACAAACATTGATAAGAACTAATGGCTTAATTGTATTAGTGTTGGACTTTTAGGATTCATATATCTAATCCATGCAAGATCGAAGAGTTTAAGAAAAGAGCGTTTGGTGTCAAGCATTGAAGATAAGCAGTTTCTGGATTAGATAGGATCTAGAGGTGTAGTATTATTTCTTTATATATCTATTAGATGTCTCTAGGTCTACCTATATGAGTAATAAGTTCTATAGGTTGCTCAATAAAAGTGAAATGTTTTTCAAAATGCATTTCATTTAGATAAAACATGAGTTGGGTATTTGAAATGATTTTCAAAATACATGCACATACTTTAAATTTCTTAAAATGTATTCCACAAACTCTTGGAGTTGCTTGGAATCTTGTTTTGCATAGTTTTAATGCATGTACGATCGACCTAACTGAAGTGTGGTCGACCATAGATCATGCGGTCGACCAGACCTCTCAGTTTATCTTTCGCTGAATGTCTAGAGCTCTTTGGAACACTTGCAGATGATGGTGTGGTCGACCAGACTTCTCAGCTCATCGTCCGCAGTATGTTTAGAGTTCTCTGAAACACTTGCAGATGATGGTGCGGATGACCAGTCTGATATGCGGTCGATCGCACTTCTCCTGAGTGGGATTCAAACAACCATTTTTATGACCGTTGGTACATATATATATAAATACCCAATTGTTTGAAAAATAGAGTAAGATTACTTTTTGAGCAAAAATATTATTCCTATTCTTTATAGAATATCTTGAAATCATTTTGAAACCCTTTCATAACATTTACATTGTGAAAATCATCCAAGAAGGGTCTTTACAAAATCATTGGTGTTTTTGAGCAATCTAGTGAAACATATTACTCAAGGAGGTACTTATGCTTCAAATTGATATATCTTCACATTAAGGTGATATCTATATCAAACTCTTCCTATTCTTATCTTGTTAGTTTTATTCAAGGTTGCATTGAGCTTAAAACTCTAAGGGTTAGAGTGAGCCTTGAATTATAGATAATTGTGATTGTTTTAAGTGTTTATATTTCATTAATTGTTGTATTAGAGATAAGTGTTTAATCAATGTTGTAGTGTAAAACTCAAAGTGTTGAGTGGACCTTGATTGGGTAAGAGGTTTGTGTTGTAAAACCCTAATGTGAATTGGGTGAGCCTCTATTGTAATCTCTTGTGCTAAATTATTGAAAGGTTTTGTGAAATCCTTGAGTAGATAGCTCAAGGTAGTGGATTAGGTTTTGTTGGATAAACCGAACCACTATAAATCGTTGTGTTCTTTGCAAATTTCTTGAAAACATTATTTCACACACTGTTTGAGCACCAAGTGTTTGATATTTGTTGTCTTAGAAAGAATTGTTTGTTTTAAAGATGAAAAATCGGTTAAAACCTAATTCACCCCCCTCTTAGGTTTTTCAGCTTCATAAAAGAAAGAGTTTGGAAAAAATTGAATGGATGGAAATGGAAGATTATCTCTATTGCTGGTAGAGAAGTCCTAATTAAATCCATTATCCAAGCTATTCCGACATATGTTATGCAGTGTTTTGTCCTACCACAAAGCATTTGTGATGATCTCCTTTTTATGGTGAGACAGTTTTGGTGGAGTGGAAATAATGGTAATAAATTTTTTTGTTGGAAACGTTAGGATGCTCTTACAATGCCCAAACAAATTGGGGACTTGGCTTCCGTGATCTGCAGGGTTTCAATCTTGCATTATTGGCAAAACAAGGCTGACATATTCTAAGTAATCCAAATTCACTTCTTGTAAGGGTTTTAAAAGCTAAATACCATTATAGGTCATCATTTATGGCAACTCACTCTCATAAACATCCCAGTTTATGTGAAAGTATTTTGGCTGGCAGAAAGTACTGAACTTGGATTTAAGATTGAGGATGAGAGATAGCAAGTCCATCATAATTTGGGATGACAATTGGCTGCCAAATGCTGGAAGATTTAAACCCATCATCAACTGTAGTGTTGACACAAATTTCAGATTTGTAAGCTCTTTAATAAATTATCACAAGATAGTATGGAAAAGAAATATTCTTCAACAACTTCTATTATCATATGAGGTAGCATCTATTATTTCCATCCCCTTTATGCCCACTACTTGTCCTCGATTTATTAGTTTGGCATCATACTTTGGATGACACTTACACCGTCCGAAGTGGATATCATCTATACATAGCCTCAAAAACCTCACAAAATGCTTCAGGATCATCCACATCATTTTCTTCCCTTTGGAAGTGCTCCAAAAATTCAGCACATCTTACGGTAGTTGTGCCAAAATATTCTCCCAACTACAGAGAATCTTTCCAAACACATAGGCTTATCCCATTTTGTCCCTTGTGCAACATTGAACTTGAAAATGATTGTCACTGTTTTATTTGACTGTGTGAGAGCTCGAGAAGTTTGGCATCAAATCCATTTTGACCCATCACTACTGTGACTCTTCTTTGCAAGCTTTGTAGCCCTTTTAGAGCATGTCTTTCAAACTTTTGCTTATTTAGATATAGTTCTCTTTTCAGTCATTATATGGAGAATTTGGACTGCCCGAAACCTATTTGTTTTTGAAAAAGCTCCTTTCAGTTGCTCCTCACAATTATTCTGTAACAACCCCATATTTCCCTTCAATTTGGTGTTGTTCGACTACTCCGTTTATAAAGATAAATTATGATGGTGCTATCAAGGACTCCAAATTTGTTGTAGGGGTAGTTATCTGGAATCACTATGGTGAAATACTTTGTGAATTCGCCTATATGATTATAAATTGTGGCCTAATTGAATATGCAGAAGCCCTGACAATGCTACATGCTATCCGATTTGCTCAATTGAACAGTTTCACACATATCATTATTGAAGGAAACTGTTTAAACATCATTTCTAAAATGAAGTTGCAGGAACATGATCACTCCCTTGTTGGTCATATTTTGGAGTTAGCAAAAAAAACTTTGTTGTGTGTTTTCTTCTATTCATTTAAGTTATATTCGTAGACAAGGTAATTCAGTAGCCCATGTGTGGCTCATTTGGGTATTTCTTCTATTACTCCATTGGAGTGACTTTCTTGTTTTCCAGCAGATATTTTATCTGTTGCTATATCCGACCTCTCTCATTAATAGTGTGAAATTAATTTTAAAAAATATATATAGTTGTACTTTTAAAATATTATCATTTTATATTACAATCATAATTCTTCTAGTTTTTCATTCCAGTAAATTCATAAAATGTTATCAACATAAGCCTCATTCGCCTATCTACAATAGAGAATAAAGACACTTTTTCTATTTACTCTTACATTATCATTGAAAAACCTAATAGAGGGGGGGGGGGTGAATTAGGTTTTTAAATGATTTTTCCTCTTTTAAAAGAAACAGGCTTTCTAAGATAACAAATATCAAACACTTGGTGCTCAAACAAAGTGTGAAATAAAGAGTTCAAGAAATAGGCAAAGGACACAAAGATTTATAGTGGTTCGGTTTATCCAACAAAACCTAATCCACTACCTTGAGCTATCTACTCAAGGATTTCACAAAACCTTTCACTAATTTAGTAAGAGAGAATACAATAGAGGCTCACCCAATTCCCTTAGGGTTTTACAACACAAACCTCTTAACCAATCAAGGTTCACTCAACACTTTGAGTTTTACAATATAACCTTGTTTACACACCTATCTCTATTACAACAATTAATGAAAAAGATACTCTAAATACAATCACAATTTTCTATGATTCAAGGCTCACTCTAACCCTTAGAGTTTTAAGCTCAATGCAACCTTGAACAAAACAATCAAGATATGAAAATTAAGAGTTTGATATAGAAATCACCTTAATGTGAAGATATATCAATATAAAGCATAAATACCTCTTTGAGTAATATTTTCTTCTAAGTTGCTCAAGAACCCCAATGATTTAGTATGAATCCCACTTTAATGAATTTCACAATATGAATGTTATGATTTTGTTTCAAAATAATTTCCAGAGGTTCTATGAAGTGTTAGAATCAGATTTTTGCTCAAAAAGTCGTGTTAATAAGTTTTTTTAAACAATTGGGTATTTATAAGTATGCACCAATGGTCATAAAAATGGTTGTTTGAATCCCACTCAGGAGAAGTGCGGTCGACCACATATCAGAAGGGTAGTTCGCACCATCATCCGCAAATGTTCCAGAGAACTCTGGATAAACTGCGGACGATGAGCTGAGAAGTCCGGTCGACCGCTTCATCATCCGCAAGTGTTCCAGAGAGCTCTGGACATTCAGCGGACGATACTCTGAGAGGTCTGGTCGGCCGCATGATCTGTGGTCGTCCACACTTTAGTTAGGTCGACCACACATGCATTAAAACTATGCAGAACAAGTTTCCAAACAACTCCAAGAGTTTGTGAAATACATTTTATGAATTTTGAAGTATGTGCATGTATTTTGAAAATCATTTCAAATACCCAACTCATGTTTTATCTAAATGAAATGCATTTTGAAAATTATTTCACTTTTATTGAGCAACCTATAGAACTTATTACTCATAGAGGTAGACCTAGAGATATCTAAAGATAAATGAAGAAATAATGCTACACCTTTAGATCCTATCTAATCCAGAAACGCTTATCTTCAATGCTTGACATCAAAAGCTCTTTCCTGAAGATTTGAAACTTCGATCTTGCATGGATTAGATATATTAATCCTAAAAGATCATCACTAATACAATAAAACCATTAGTCCTTATCAATGTTTGTCATTTAATCAAAATTAAGACATTAAAAGCTTTAGAGCTTTCAATCATGACAAGTCTTACTAAACTTGAGTTTGTTGTGGTTAATATTTCTAGGAAAAAAATATTTATTTTGGACATTATATGACTAAATGCATTTAGCTGGATCTAGCAATACCATTATAGAGATAATGCACCATTATCACAAGATCACATTAGAGCCATGATGTTTCTTCTCATCATTTTCATGAGGACTTCAAAATAAAGTAACTTACTATGGAAGATCCACTTATTTTGTGAAGTAATTTAGAGAGAAGTTTGACGACATGAAGATGGTCTTCCTTTTAAAAATACAATATGATTTGACATATTTAAGATCGTATAATTTTACTTCAAATAACTTCAAATTTTAGTTTAATATTCCCCTATGTTCATAATTTAATGTTCACTTTTAACTTTGATTAAAAATTAATGAAAACTTTTGACATTATTTAAGTTACCAAATGATCATTGATATTAATACAATTGATGTTGAGACCAGGAAGTAGTAGAGGGATGGCACGGAGATGGGTTAAGATGGGTTTCGGACCGTACCTGCCCTAATGGGTATGGAGATTATATGATTTAAGTGGAGAAATGAAAGATGATGAAATTTTAATTATATGTTTTAGAGGGGACGGGGTTGGGGATGGAGATGTATTTGTTGGGTACATACCCGCACCCCTTCATACCCACATTGTATTTGCATATATATTTTTACTTAGTTTTAACTAATTACTTATATTTAATGAAATTTAAGTGTGTGTGTGTATTTGGTATATATATTATAATTTCTTTTAGTTTTGTTAAGTTAATTAAACATTTTGAACAATAAAATATAAAATAGTACACATTAAAATGAAAAAAAATTGCATTAAATAATCTCAACAATTACACAATGCATCCATAAAATTCATAAAAAAAACAATGGATACATAAAAATTCAAAAGTACATATCAAAACTTCAAATAAAACAACAATCTCACTCACAATCTTAGCTCTAAATCAACTTCATTTGGGTTTTTGTATTACATGTTGTTAACATTCCAATTGATTTGAGGTATCTCATGCAAATTCTGGGATAAAAACTTTTAACCTATCTAACAACTCATCTGTTGAAAATGCTACAACAAGAATTTTCCGTCCAATAAGAGATAACAACCTATGTTCAATGGCTAAATCAAGAAATGATAGTAAATTGTCAAAGAAATTATCAACATTCAAAATTCCAATTGGTTTAGTATGCAATTTGAGGTTGGACAAATAAGTAATATTAAATAATTGTTATAACATATCATAACCTCCCATCAAATGTATGAATACATTAGTATGTTGCATCATTATAGTAAATTCGTTTTTATATAGAGTTTGTTTGTATTTCAAACTCGATTGTTTTATCGTAAGTGGTACTAAGTGCAATTGGAATGATACTTACTGTAAAAGCATGACTATTATGAGTTGCTTAAACAACTACTTCAATTATTTCAAAGTTGCCTCCTTTATAAGACTAATATTATGATTTACTAATATTCTTCTCAATTCCAGTGCAGCCGACTCGTATGAAACTTTGTTTCCAACTATAGTTCATCCAAAAAGGCCTATTGTTTTTAATATTACTGGCTTTTGTTTGATTATTTTTTATCTTTGAGAAGTTGAATAGTTACACGTTTACACTAATTTGGATGATGTTCATTCATATATATATAGACTAAATGCAAGAAATAGAACCAAATACAGAAGAAGAAGAATAAGCGATGAATCTTGAATTGAAGAAATAGTTTTTCCAAATAACAACCCTTATATATAGAAAGAGTAACACACACACACACACATATATATATATATATCTTAGGGATGACGAAAATATCGATTTAGATTGGGTCTCACCCCACCCCACCTCAACGGAGCCGAGGATTCCTCGAGTTTAATGGGGGTGGGGCTAAGAATGGAGATAGAAAAGTGAGGATTTGCAAGAACGGGGGCGGGGATTGATTTTTCCCAATGGGGAAAATCCCCACCCCACCTGGGAAAATCCCTGCCCTGCCCTACCCCGCTTTCTAGTATAAATAACATTTTATCCCTAGTAAATAAAATTAAAGCATATTATCACTTTATTACATAAAAAAAGAAATAAAATTAAACTTAAGTCTAAAGTACTAAATAATAACTCTAACTCAAATCAATAGATTAAATTATATCTATATTAATGTTGTATTTGATTATTACATAATAGATATTTTAAATTTTATATTTGATGTATTTTTAACTTAAAAATGTTATTTTTTAATTTAGTGAAATAATATATTTATTTTGATGGAATAATGAAATATGTTTTTTGAAGGAAAAGAAAATTAAAATGAGGTCAAATAAGGGTTAAAGAGAAACAAATAGGATGCGGGAGGGGCAAGGATAGGGCGATCTTAAGCGAGGGCGAGGCTGGGGCTTTTCTAAGATTTTTAAAGCAATGGTGGGGACAAGAATATAGACGTGGGGTGGGGCGGGGTTAGGGGCCTCCGGCCTTGCCCTGCCTCATTGCTATTCCTACGTGTGTGTATTATATCATATCAACTATTTTTTCCATTTTGTCCAATTTTTCAAACAGATTTGAAAAAATGGCATACACATCTTTTTCATTTTGTCTTTTAATCCAATAAATCAAACCGTGTTAAAAAATTGTACAAGATTCCAAAATAGAAAAAGATTTTAAATGATATGATATGTATATATATATAGGGGATGTAATTTGACAAAACTCCCTTATTTTTCTTCTTGACAATATTTTTCCCTTGTACATAGTTATTTCAAATAAAAACTTCTTATTCTTCTTCTTCATTTCTTTATAAAATGAATAATTCAAATCATAAATTTCAAATTATTATCATTTGTTCTCTATTAATACATTGACAAAAATATATCATATGAGAATGTAGCGATTGTGATTTCTAATGTCGAAATGAATGTTCGAGGACATTAGATGATTAATTATAGCTAATGTCTGACTAAGTGATGATCATCTATATATTTTTTCTAAATGTCTACCTGGTTTGAATAAAAATAGTTTTGCTAAGAAAATGAGATGTAAGATATTAGAAGTATGTTACAAATGCGTCAAATGAAACTGCAATACAAAATATCGTTCCCATATATATTTATCTAGAAATCAGGAAGATAAAATCACTTTCATAAATGATGGATTGAGTAAGAAGTCGTTGAATGACATCTAATTCATTCTTGATAGGCATAATTGTGGAATTGTTCAACGAGAACTTCTCAAATTATGGAATAAATTCAAGGATGAAGAACAATATTATAATTTTTAGTCTTTATAATTTTTACTTTAAAAGATCATGTATGCAAGTGTCTACAAAAACTTGATAATAAGAAAATCAAATATATAATGTGAATGTATTTTATGAAGTTTGTTGATGTAATATATTTTATATTTTATATTTCATTAATATATTTTCTGAACATTTTGAAGTGGATAGGGGCGATGACGGCTATACTTGTTATAATTCAATTGGGGATGGGGGTAAGGACGAGTAAGATATTTTAATGTGTGGACAGGGTTGGATGTAGAAAATCTATCCCCACATAGTAAAATTGTTATTCCTTGTAAATTCCTTAAATTAAGTTGTTGATTGGTGAGGCTCATAAGTTAGTGATATATAAATTTTTTAAATTAATAAAGTTATAAATGAAACTTTGTATTAAAAAATATGTTGATTTAAGAAAAATTAACATTCAATTCTAGACAAACTAAAATTGAAATATAGACATTCAATTCTAGACGGATGAAGTATTTCAATTTGATATTCTACATTTTCAATATTATATTTTACTTTTACATAATTAAGTTTCAACGATAGAATGGTTGTTGCCTCATTTACTAGATTAACAAGTGGCATCGATGATATATGTTTAATTGATAGTTGTGTGAAAAATGAGAATTAATTTTTTATGGAAGAAAAAAAATGTTAGCAATATAAATGATGATGCAAAATTGATTAAAAGCTCTAAAAAAGCCAGTATTTCATTACCTTGAAGAACCACAATTGTTGCTTATAAAGTTCTATTTTCTTCAATATATCAAAAATTATTTTAAGTTTTAACGATATCTAGCAAAATGGATATTATTATATCAAAACAATGGAGGAAAATGGCTTTAACGATAGACAATACTATTGAATATCCAACATATTATGTTTATACTCAAAACGATATAGTTGAATAATTTATTAATGATTACAACTAGTTGCTAATGAGAACAAATCTCCTTACATCTACTTGGGTCATGCTATTTTGCATGATGCAACATTTGTGCATATAAGACTAACTAGTTATCATAAAAAAAAATTTCTACAATTGGTTTTTGGATCAGAGCCAAATATTGCTCATTTTGAGAATTTTTGAGTGTGTTGTATATGTTCCAATAGCTCATAATCAACATACTAAAATAAGTCTACAAATAAGATTAGGGATATATGTTAGACATGATTCTCCCTCTATAATTAGGCATCTTGAACCTTTGACAGGAGATGTATTCATAACAAAATTTGACATTGTTTCCTAAATTAAAGAGAGAAAATAAACAAAATAAAGTAGAACTTTCCTGGAAAACAATCATTAAGTCATCTAGAACTGTGCATAAGCACAAGTAAACTACAAGTGGTGAAGTTAATCAGCTATATAAGCCTTATTCAAATACGTGAAAATGTTGAGCATGCATCATAGAAATTATAACTCATTGGAAGTTATAATTGGAAATAAAACAAACTAAATCAAGAGATAAAAAGAGGAACTTTTGATGACGTAGTTTGGCACTCCTTGACTACTTGTGCACCGGCTCTCACCTAGATTAATTCATTAGTAAATTATAATTAATCAACAATACAACTTTCCTATGACAACATTTAGTGAATCTGACTTAGTATTTGTAACACAACCAACAACTTTGATGCCTTCGCTGCCTAGTTCTCTAAACTTAACTCCATCAGTAATCAACTAGTCAATCTGCCAGCTTGATTGAGCAACAAACCAAGTACCCTTTATCTAGAAAAAAGACTTTTGCTCCAAGATGAATAATCAAATTGAAGTTTGCCCAAGTACTCACAATTAAACTTGCATGAAGAGAAAGTATGCACTCAAACAATTGCTCAACAACTTCTCAACATAGGATAGTTGGTAATTGATTTGCAATATTTACCAAAATAGCATGAATAGCTAAATCTTTCTCATGTGTTTGAAATTTCTATCAACTTTTAGTCTTTATATAGATTTAGAGAACTGCCATAAGGATTTAGTACTAGTAGGATTGAACTTGCTAAATAGTGCCACACCAAATCTTTAGTCAATTCTTCTACTTCCATTAAAACATTGGTTCTCATAATCATCCACTTCAATTATACTTTGGACTATTAATGCAACTCCAATAATAAAGATTCTGAATATTTTTTAGAAGATTCCTTATTCAAATAATTTTTCAAATGTTTGATTTAGGATATTGCCAAATTTTCTACAATATGATAGAACTCCCAATAGGACAAAATGTAATCTCTATAGCTTCTTATTATAAAGCACATCAAAAGCGTGGCCGACCCCTCAGTTTTAAAGATAAAAATTCTCTCAAGAAAAGAGGGTTGAATTGATCAAGGAGATCACATTGAAGAAATAAATAAAAAGGATCAAGAGGTAGCTGATAGAAAAATCCAAAGTTCTGAAAGTAATGCATGAGAATAATACAAAGATTTCCTTTAATTATACCACTTCTGGAAGAAAATTGAATTGAATAGAAATAATTGTACATGATGCTTTTGGACACAATGTAGCCTTTGAAGTTTTCAATGATAATGAGGATCTTAAACTATTATCAATTGAAGAATGTCAATATAGAAATGATTGGCCAAAATGGAAATATGTGATTCATTTGGAGTTAAAATCATTTGCAAAATGTGAGATTTTTTGTCTTGTAATCCGAACACTAGTAGTTGTAAAATTGAGATTGGTTACAAGTAAAAGTTTGTGTGAAAACGAATAAAAATAATGGAAATCAAGATATATAAAGGACGACTTGCAACACATGATTTTTATCATGTGTTGATTATAAGGAAACATATTCAAATGTAGTGTATGTAATTACATTCTAATATATTTTGAGTCTAGTTGTACATGAAAATGTGGATATATGTTTAGTAGATGTAGTTAGTGTTTACTTTTATGGAAATCTTGACAATAATATTTATATGAAAATCCCAAAATGATATAGTATGCCTAGATTATGCTATTTTGCTCTCGTGAAAATTATTCTATCAAATTACAAAAAAAAAAGTAAATAAAAAATTAATATGGCTACAAGAAATATGCACACATGTGGTATAATTGTCATATTAAAGACTTGTTGAAATAAGTGTATAAAAATGATCCAATTTCTCCATGTGTCTTTGACAAGAAATCTAGATATGATTTTGTAATACTTGCTATATATGTTGATGATATCATCTTATTCCCAATAGAGCTCTAATAGGCAATGAATTGATTGAAATGAGAATTTGAAATTAAAGATATAGGAAGAACTAAATTTTGTCTTGGTTTACATATTAAACATACTAGTATTGCACTTGTGTGATGCATGTATTATTTTTTAAAAAATAACTTATCATTTGTGATTTATAATTATGTTTATCATGTGTCATTGACTTATTAATGTTTATCAGTAAATATGATCATGATTAAGTAAATGCATTGTTAATCAAAATTTAAAACAAATACAAATCTCTAAGGTATTGAATATGAATAATTATAAAAAGTTCAATACATTATAAATATGACTTGGAAAAATTAGTTTAATTTTTGTAGTACTTCATGGAATACAATATTAGAAGTGGTAGTACATGAATTTCCATAATTGCAATGTTATTTTCATCACCCCTATATTTTGGTATTAAACGTGATTTAGCAATACGTACTTTTATCCTCCGATTAGTTATCAACATACTAATATCTGCAATGCAATCAAACCTCATAGCTATTTTTTATTTTGAGAAAGTTTAGTTTTTTTGGTACAGAAGAACAAAGAAATTGTTGAAGCAATGGTCATAGTTTTTTAGTAGTAGTTTATTATGATAGCAAACCAACTATTTAATATCAGAAAACCAGTCAATTTAATTTCTAGAACTTGTTTTAATTAAACTCATAAAAAATAAAAATTTAATTCAAAGCTATGATACTTACACTATGTTTATCATTCAAGGTTTGAATACCACTCGAGATGATAGAACATTTTTCCAAAAAACTCAATTATCGACTCCTTTTCTGCTCTATAGATGCATAACTTCAATAGTTATTTGAGGAATTCATCGCTGCCATCTAAATTGTTTGACACTTGCCTTGCCCTCTAAATAGATGTACTGATGTGAATAATTTTATCACTTGCTCTGGTTACGTATATCAATAGTATGTGTAGTAAATTTTGATTCACATGTTCAATATGTGGGTAATTAATGGCAACTTCATTATTGAATAATAGAGTATTATTGAATGGCTTCAATTTGAGGGATTGTTATATCCTATACAACTATTACCTATTTTTTTACTTTATAAAAATACTCTTATCTCAATTTATATAGTGCTTTCAACTTTAATAACACGTGTGAATATAATGTTATTGAAAGAGCTTCAATTTCAAGAATTGCTCTATAACTATTTTCTACTTTTTAAAAGTTTTCATATTTTGGAAAAATCTCTCGATGACGTGTACATAGTGAATTATCTAAACTTGCATCTGGTTTCATTATTAGTAATATTTTTAAATAATTAATGTGGGAAGTTGTCAGCTTGAGGGCACCATGAGAACTACTTATATATATATATATATATATATATATATTTGCTAAACAAATATTACTTTTTATCTTTAATTTATGTACAAAGATCTAAAAATAAGAAATTAATGTAAAAATAAAGTAGAACCCTCTTGAGTTTTGATTCAAAGTTAGTGTAAAAACTAAGAAGATTTTAGATTGTGTCCTATAAAGTAACAAAAATGTGCTAAGTAATTGACATAATTTTAAATAAAAAATATAAATTTATCTTTTGAAATAAAATATAAACATCCTATTAATAAAAAAATTATAAAATATAACTCAAAGATACATTTTTTCTTTGTCCTCAGATATTTTCAAGAGTTAACAAATATGGGTCTCAACAACCCAAACAAATAATCAATAACTATCTTCAAGAAAATACCATTTAAGTAGAAGCTTGCATTAGGTTTTATTATTATTATTAATAATATTTCTAAATAATTAATGTGGACACGTGTCAACTTGAAGGGAAAAGGAAAACTACTTATTTATATATATATATATATATATATATATGTGGGAAATACAATTTTTATTCCACAATCAATATATACATCAAAGGTTTTAAAACGGTTTTACATGCACAAAACATGTTCATTGACTATTCCAATAGTCTTCATGTCACTAGATGTAAATAAGCATCGACCATTTCAGATGATGAGAAGATGATGAAGAATTTCTTGGTCTTAAATAATAATATCTCAGTGCAATCGATGCGCAAATGTATCTTCCTAATGACATACGACTTACTATAGCATTTTCTATAAATTTATTAGTAAGATTTAACTATTCTCCAACATGATTTCATTGGAATAATATTACATTTGTCCTTAGATATCTTGAGGGAATTACTAATTTAGGATTTGTTTATTCAAATAAAATCAGTTTAATATTAATTGGCTATGAAAATATATTGATTATTTATCTTATTCGTATAAAGCACATTCTCAAACTAATTATTTATTTACATATGAGGGTACTGATATATCTACAAAATAATCCTTAGAAACCATTTCTTCTTATGCTAAAATGATAGTTATACTAAAATTATAGTAAGTCTTTAATAAAGATCTAAGGGCAGAGCGTTGAAAAACTTTTAAGTATTGGTGGGTGTTCATTACCTTAAATCTTTTGGACTCCCATACTTGAAATGTCATCCATGGTGTCATATGAAGATTATGCAAGCAATGATTTAATGAAGAGATTATGTAAACGATGATGTCATTATTAATATCATTGTCTATTGGAGATCAAGAATCCTAACCTTATAAATATAAAGCAGACCACTTGTAAAATTCATAAAATAGTGAATACTACAAGTTATATCCTAGTTTCTTGTCTCTCTTTATATTCTTTATCAAGTTATCTTTTTAGAATATTTTTATTTTATTTTACAATTCAAGTTTTTTAAACAAACAAACTTATCTCTTTTTTTTTGTTAGAAAAAAAAAGTATCCTAAAGTTAGGGAGTTTGTTAATCAAATATCATTAGTGGGCAAATTATCAATTGAAAGTTAATTTTCTATTCAAGGTTATTTAAGTTAATGTCAAATAAGTACCAATTGTTTACAATTTGATAATTAAAGGTCAAATTGCATCAATATATATAATTATTGAATTATTCAAAATGGGTTTTTCTTAAATTTTGGTTTGAGTTAATTCCAAGAAAGTACCTAAAGTTAAAGTATATGAAAATCTAGTTTGCTTTTTGAGTTAAAATGTTATTTATTTTATAAATAAAATAAAATATTAGATTAGTTTGGTTTTATTTTAAAAATTTTAATTTAAATCAGTCAAAATTTGATTACATTTATTTACTTATTAAATCATTTGTTTTTTTATATTTACTCTAATTTGGTTTCTAAAATATATGGATTTTTCTCTTCGTTTTTTGTTAAAGCATTATTTATATATTTATTTAATTATAAAAACAGATTTTTTAAAATTTTTGAAAGTTTGGTTCAAATTGGTTAAATTTTAATTTCTATTCAATCAAATTAAAGAACCGGTCCAGTTCAATTTTTTATCCAAATTTGTGACAATCAAAATTTAAATTTGAAAAGAAAAGGCACACAATGTTATTTTTAAAAAAGAAAAACACATTTTTGCAAAAAATAAAAATCACATTGAAATTATCAAAAAAATATTTTTCTTTAGTTAACTCATTTTGACAAAATCCCTTAACTTTAGGTAGAAAATTGATACTCAATTGACAACTATCATACCAAGGAGCGGTGATACTTATGATTAACAAACTCAAAACTTAGGGTACTTTTTTTTGGGAAAAAAAAAAGCTCAAACAAACAAGCATTCATTAATAATATATATTAATAAAGAATAGAAGATTATATTAAAGGTAATTAATTAATTCACTAACAATTTCTTAATGAGACAAATAATTCCGGGAAAAAAACTCTTCAAACAAAATTATTATTTAAAAATTATCCAAATTTTTTTTGTTATTTTAAAATGTAGGGTAATTGCCAAAATGGAGAGAGTTGTTAAACCAAAACCAAGAACTTGGATTATTACCAATATAAATTGAGGGCATGTACAAACAGAACTTGGTACCTTGAAACCAAGATCTCGCAAAACTCACATTGACATATTAACCCATGATCTAAATTAGCTTAAACCCAATATGCTAGAACTTTTAAATTAGTAGCAGTTTTTAATTAAAGAATATCTAAGACCTTTCTCTATCTAACCTAAAACACAGTAAAAAAAAACTGTGATACTAGACAAGTTAATGTAATGCAGTCAATAGGGTTGAATTCCTTTTAACTTTTTTATTGACTAATCATTATATATAAAAGAAAACAGTCATTCCCATTGTAAATGAAATCAGTAAAATCTGAGCAGATTTTTATGAACCAAATAACATTTATACAAAAGGATCTACAGCCTCAAACATAGTTAAAGGGAATTGCCCATGGGAGGCTTTACAGGAAGTTGATCTTTCCATTTAGATATCCCAGAGCGGAAAATCTCTTCTAAGATAGACATTCTCTCAGTTAGCATATACTCCTCCCATCCCGCGATTTGGTCACCTTGTTTCTCCATTATCCGCTCCAGCTCTTCCAGATGTTTTACTTTGCTTTGAAGCTTCTTTAACTGCATGCAGAATAGACAAGTTTTAAGGCTAGAGTTCTTAAATGCAACCATCAGCCAAATGCAGATAGAATGAAACAGTGATGAAAAATTTGAGCTCTATTCAGTTCAAATATGTGAGCCTGAAATTGAACAAGAGTATCAACTGTTGTTCAATGATTTTATCAAGTTGATCTCAAGCATGCATATTTTCAGGCAGAAAGCTTGCATCCCTAACTAAGATATTGAACTTTTGAAATTGAGCTCAAGCTTACAGAGAGGGGACAAGGTTAGATTCAAGGTATTAAGTAAAATCTCAATTTGAACTCGAGCCTGCATAAGAAGGCCATACGAAAACCAAACATTTCAAATTCGATTTGGTTCAACTAATTTATAACCATATGATAACTCAATCAGGTGGGAGATAGACCAATTATATTGTTCCTTCTTCCAGAAAGGAAAAAGACAGGGAATTCAACATACTGCCACTATCTTTTCTCCCTATTTTAAACTTTATTTGAACTAGTCTATCAAGGAATCCTAAAAAATGGAGCTTTTTACATACCTGAGTCTCAATTATAGTTGCAATTATATGTTCGATCTCTCTCTCTTCCTGATTAGCCAATAACTTGGCATTAGCAGCAGCAGCACCTAGAGCTGTTGCAGTTGCCGCTCTCATTCGTAATGCAAGGGATACAACATTCTTCTGGGAAGCTGTATCCTTCATTTCTGTAGAGAGAACAGGTGAAAAAGGACAATATTTAACAAAGAGATGACTCAACAGCAAACAAGGATTACTTTAGCAATCTATTGTTAAAAAGTACAAACAAGTTAAGCGAAGTGAAGAAGGTGAATAAAGAAACAATGGGATGCTTCTTACATAAAACTGTACCTGGTACAGCAGGCTGTGTCTGACCATCCAAACCTTCAGGGTGAGGGTCTCTGAAGGAAGAAATGTTCTCGTTCATTCTTGTACCATAAGTTAAATAAAAGATAACTTTAAATTCAAGATGGGTTTGAATTGAACCTCTCTTGCTCATTACTTCGAGGGGAAGATCCTGTCTCCTCACAAAAATTTTCTTCATCAAGTATGTCTCTGGAACATCGATTTTCATAACATAGCTCTGCAAGAGCAGCTTCAGCAGCAGCAGCTGTAATATGTGGTCCAACTACTGAAGAAAGGCGAGCAACCTAAGCAATATCATATTTCCATCAAATTTCAAACCTTAACATCTGTCTTACCATATTATACCATTACTACATCTTTATTATAAATTAGAAAGTGTATTGAACCATGCAAGGGAATAAAACGACAGAGTCAAAACCAAGCATTTCAAAACCTACGTACTTTTAATCACTCCCAACTGTTCAGTGAACTTTTGAAACTCTTACGAAATTTGTATCCTATTTATACATATTATTGCATTGGAGTGAACCTCTACAAATTTCAAACCTCTATTTTCTTAAATGAAACTACCGATCGTCCTTATGCAATTCCTTTCTTCAGCCTTCTTTGGCTTGCAAACAAGCATTAGTTGGTCTCTCAGCTGAACAAATAAATAAATAAGAAATAAACAAACTTTTAATTGCCAACGTACAGATTTCAAGGACTTGTAAGGGTTTTAAAAAGTTGGACGACTAAGGAATTAGCCAGATTTAGATTTTGAAGAAAGATCACGGAGATATAATCAGATTTTGTTATACCTTACCCATTTCTTTGGTTTTTAAGTGAATGATTCACATATCAAATGCCAAATCTTCCACTGGTCACAATTATACGGAGATGTTTCTGTTGGGTAAACTATATTAAACTGAATAACAATGTACAAAAGGTTACCAAATTGCTGAATGATATTTTACAATTTTTTACTCATAGAAAGAAAGACACCATTGTGCATACCAATAATCAATCACCTAAACCTCCCTAACATAACATTGTTTTGAATTGATCTGATTCTCAGCTGGTAACTAGTGCTTTCTTGTGTAAATTGCAACTTGGAAATATTTTCCAACTTTATCACCAGCTAACAATCATTTCAAGGCATTATTTTTTCATGCCAATGGAAAGTAACTGCACCTATTTCTTTGATACAAGATAATCATGAGGGCTGAATAGAATTATTTTTCTAGAGAGTTGCATGAAGCTGTATAACGGTGAAATACGACTTTTTTTTTTATTGAAAGCCCCCGGTATCCGGAACTTCTTGGGCCCGACTAATCTAGAGTTCGGCCTGGGAAAGAGCCCGTAGAGTCTGAGAAATCAGTAAAGAAACTTAACTACTGAAAGCAAACCCCTAAGCCTCACCCCCACCCCAAAAAAAAAGAAGAAAAAAAAAAGGTCAAACCTAGAGGCTAGGTGATTGGTGGCTAGCTTTATTGATGCATGAGATGATCATTAACTACCTGTTAGCCTTGTGAACCCTATAGTTTAGTTGACAATCAATGATGAAGAGAATCAGTAACAAGGATATAGTCTGCTGTATCAGAGAATCATTAACAAGCATGTGCACCTATTACTTTTGTCAAAATTAATTAACTATAAAACCTCACTCGTTGATTTTACCTGTTTCATCAAAGCAGAGCTGGCGTCAGAAACTGGTACTCTGCATAATCTCTTTTGAAGGGGCTCTTGGTCTTCAGAAATTCCATTCTGCTGATCCTCATGCTCCTGGCCATGGTCCTCAATATTAATAATTTCCTGAGAACCACTGAAAGATGATTGCTCTTTCCCCACACTGCTAACATCTCCACTTATGTCCCAAATTTTGTTCTTTCCAAAAGCAGACCCCAACATAAGATCCCCAAAAGGCAGCTGCAGGAGCTTTGATATACAATCCATCTTACTCTTGGTTTTAACATTTTGAGCAACAAGCTCCCAATCATCTCCATGTTTCAAAACAGATTCTAGAAGAAGTAAAGTTTCTGCTTCAGTCCAGACTACTCCTTGGTTCTGGCTAGCAAGGAACTTGAAATCATCAACATACTTGTCATTTTCATAGTTTTTGTTGTCAAAGCACTTCTTACAGAGGATAACACTCCTATCCTGAGTTCACAACATGACAAACATAATCAACTTTCTGGTTAAATCAAAAGAGGAAGAAAACAAAAATATATGTTTTAGATATGAGCAAAAGAGTTGCATCCAATTCTTATCTGTTTTTACTTGAGTTTATATCATAGCAACTTTATGAATGTTACACTTCCATTTTGTTTGGATTCACATTTTAAATTGGTCAATCCATAACCAACGACCCCCCCCCCCTCCACCAAAATACCCAAAATAAGAAAATAAATGAAGCTTCAGAAAAAAACCCTGAAGGCAAGTGAAAGTAATCAATGAAGATGATTGGAGATTAAACCAATTGTTCAAGTGAGTTCTGAAAAAGAAAATGATGCAATGCATCGCCAGAAGAAGAATAGAAATAACATATGTGATTTTCATTAGGTAACTCCTAAACATGAAACTGAGACCAAGAGATAATATATACTTCTCATCTAAAAAAGAAAACCATTGACAATGAATAAATGGAAAATCTGACATTTCGATTTTATTTCTTTTAATTGAATAATCTTCATTCCACAAATAGCACAAGAGACTATGAATAAATTAAAACCTAAAAGGTACCTTATTGTACTCATAGTGTCCTGAATTGCAATGCTCTTTACAACTCCCACACACCAATGATTCTTTATCCTGTTGTTGCTTCTGTTGTTGATGCATCAATTCCTCATAGATATCCGAATAAGAAGCCAAAGGAGGAAATTTGGACCCAATTTCAGACACCTCTGAACCACCACCAAAATCCATTACTGATGGTGGTGGAGGTGCCGTTACAGGCTTTAACGAATTAGGGACTGCCACAACCCTAACCCCATGTGGGGCCCCTTCCTCAACCCTAACTTTCCATTTGTCATCCTCCTTCTGCCCCTCAACCAAAGACGTAGAAGCACCAGTAAAAGAAGAGGAGGAGGTGGTTCCACTGAAATTGATGAGGCCCCATTTTTCTAAAAAGGTGAAGACCTTGTGAAGCATGCTTACATCACCTACCAGTGACTTTCGGAGTTCAGTGAATGTAAGACGCCTTGAAGGATCCTCTCTGTATTTGGAAATAATATAGTCCCGGTACTCTTTGTATATTCTGGGGGTCCTTGTAATTGAGCTTCCATCGAAAAATTCTCTCAAAGAGATTCTCTCTATTTCATGAATGTTACTCCAGGAAAACCAACCTTTCCAAGAAAAGAATAAGAATTTATCATGAATTGGCACTGACAATAAAATTGGTAGTACATAGATACTTTATGCTCAATGTAGCAGAAAAAAGAAAAACGAAAAAAGAGAGAATATATGTGAGTGCGTGTCATCACACGTGCATGGACATACACTAAGAACTTACTAGAGTAGCTAGGAATGGTGTAGAGGTCAAGGTGGTGTTCATCAGAAGAAATGAGTGGTTTAAAGTTGGAAGTGTCCTTGGAGGTCTCCATTATGGTGTAGTGTGCAATGAATCGCCACTTAAAATTAAATGCTAGAAATCCAAACTTCACCTGCATACAAGTGTAAATACTTCAGCCAAAATAGAACGGTAATATCCAATTTGAAGACAACTTAAAGGGGAAGCAACCAAAGAATAGGATGCTGTGACTTTGGATGAAATTTGATGAATATAAGAAAAAAAATAAAAAAGAAAAAGGAGCAATTGTTATTCCAATAATTACGTCTGCAACGTTGAAACAAGACATTGTACATGATGAATCATCAAAGAATTTCCTTTAATTTTCCAACAACATATAAACAAGCTTCACAGAACTCGTTACTCATTTACGAGGAAAAACATATAGGGCAATTGCAAACCCTTTAACATACAATTTGCTGAACAAAGTTCAACACGGTTGGGGAAAAAAGTGTCAAGATATAAACTTCAGGCAATGCAGTAGCATAAGGAAGCATGTGAAAAGACACTAACTTTAGACAAAATGATGCCTCCATCTTAATGTGAAAAGAAAAAAAATCTTGATTATATACCCGTGAGTCATTGACATTGTTTTCCACTTTTGAGGTAAAATTCCTGTATTTCCTTAAATTCACAACCCAAAATTCTACCTCTCTGAAGGAGTGGAAAATAGTCAAATTACCTATAATTATCAAGCTTGAGCAGGGAGACATAGCGCATAGCCGCAAAGATGGAAATAGAAAAAAATAATGGTAGAGAAGGAACAGGAAGAAGAGAGGAAGGGGAGGAGGAGCTCGGAGGAAACCGGTCAAAAGGCTCACCTCTTCGGTAGAGGACAAAAACTTCTTCAGCCCCGGCTACAGCAAATTTGTCTACAGATTACATTGTCAGGGCTGTGTTTGAGAAGGGTTTTCTGAGAAATTTATCGTGAAGATGGTGATTATGGCAGTGACTGTGGCGGTACCGGAGACAATAGTCGGTGCAGGGCTAGCACAAGTGGTCGGTTATTGACAGTCGCCGGCTAGTCTTTTTGGCTCGGCTGGGGCCTGGGGTTAAATTGCTTTCTCTTTTTCGCACTATTGAGAATTTTGCCTCTTTAAATCCCTAAACTAGTTAAGCTTTATGGAGGGTTCTCCAATACTTTGGTTTTATTTGCAAATCGGCAATTTTCGTTCCTTAACTTTGCACTTTTAGTGAGCTAAATCTCAATTTTCTTTTTATCTTTCTTTTTGTAGGTTAAGAACTTCCATCTATTTTGGGTTAAATCTCACAGCTATTAATAAATGAATGGAGGGAAGCAAGATCATAAATAGCACTCTTAAAGTACTTAGAATAAATTTTTGAAACCAGCAAATAAACATTCGTAAGATTAACCATTAAGATATAAACAAAATGACTAAGTGTGAGATAAAAGTAAAATAAGGTACGATGCTTGTAAAATTAATTAAACATGTATGAATTGATTAAAATTAACTTACATTGAAGTTTGAGAATTGTTATTATTTTTAAAAATTGAAAAATATAGTATGTGCCTACTTACAACGACATTCACTACGTGAATTTAATTTGACGTTTGTGAAACCTAATACGGATAAAGATTCCTCCTTTGAGAGGTGCATAACTAAGTGTGAATTTTTGTGCCAATTTGTAGACGTATTCTTCTCTTTCAATGGTTGAAACTAGTCACGAATTTGATTTTGAATAGAAGTCTTCCTTGACTTGCAATTCCATAGCCACTATTTTCAATTAGTTTATGCCACCAATTTGGATTCCTTCTTTCTTGAACTTTATAAGTAAGTTGGGCAACATATTTTTTGTAAATTTGTCTTCAACTTTATTAGTCTTCTTCAGCTTGGGATAAAATTTCGAGTGAGAAAAATACTCAAATAAAGCGAGTACCCGCCCCTACTTATCCCATTGGGGATGGGGATTTCCTGGTTTAAAAGAAAACTAGAATAGGAATGCGTATTAAATTGCAGGGACGTAAATAATGTTTCTTCGTTAGATAACCTGCCCTGCTTTCCCCATATAGGATTATATATATATAAATACAGAATTATATTATTTATTACAATATATATATATATATCATACATTTAATTTGTTATAAATTTCTTAACACTTAAATATTTATTTTTATTAATTACACATTATATTTATAGTTATATATATATATATATATATAAAAATGTTCATCAACTATTTATAAATTTTATATATAGATATAAAGAGATGTGCCTATGTAACTAATACTATGAAGTATATTATTAATAATGTAGAATAAATTGAGTTAAATCTAACTCTAGTAATCTAGTACTATAAGGTTATATATTAATTATATACATTAAAATTAGTTTATATTACTAGCTATATAGGTTAAAATAAGTTATATTATTAATAATGTAACTATATGTGTAAGTTATATAACTATGTAAATAAAAAAAAACTTTATAACTATAAGGTATATTGTTAACTATATTGATTTAAATGAGTTTATATTGTTAACCATATGACTAACTAACTATAAGTTACATTATTAATGATGTAGATTAAAATGAGTTTATATTATTAATTATATATAATAAATTGAGTTATATTATTAACTATATAACAAAAACAAGATTATGTAACTATTAATTATATTGTTAACTATGTAGATTAGAATGAGTTATATTATTAATTAAGTAACTATGAATTATTTTATTAATTATGTAGATTAAAATAGTTACATTATTATCTATGTAACTATATGTGAAAAAAACTATATAAATATAAATATATTATTCACTATATTGATTTAGATGCGTTTATATTATTATCTATATTATGTATTTTTATCAATTACTTATCATTAATTATATTTATAGTTATATATATATTATATATATTAATATAGAGAGAGTTAAAAATAACAAATATTATTTATATTAAAAGTTTCTAACTTAAAAAATATACATGTAAATCTATGAATTTTTTTTAAAAAAACATTACTTGAAACTCAAAAATATTTAAAAAGATGAAAATTATTTCTTTAAAAAGAAATAAAGAGAGGAAAACTTAAAGTAAAAAAAAAAGGAAAATGTGAAAAAGATTACAGAAAGAAAAGAAAATCGTACCCCAACAATTCAATATCTTTTCCATTTCCTTAGGCGAATTGATCTGCTAAGAGTTCTTGACCAGTCACACCCTGAGTTGCGTGCCACAAACTAAGAGTAAGCAACCTCTCCGTCCCAGTTGACCAGATTCGGTCGCCAACAGCTTGAATCGACCTCTACGCGTGTCGTTTGATCACGACTCGCTATATGCCAGGTTCGGTCGCCATCGCTATTGCCCACCATCTTTCTTCACTAACCTTTTTGTGAATATAATTAGTTTTTTTTTCATCTTATTTTGAGTTCTCTATTCTTGCGCCAACATTTTTTTTGTGTGCATACAATCAGCTTATATTAATGTAGCCACTCACAAGCTTATCTTGTATAATTTGTTTTTGGCATATTCGTTGGTGTTTTGAATATGACTTTTGCGAGTTAATTTAAAAAGAAAAGATATGACTACTGATATGGAATTGTTTTTAAAGAAAAAAATGAATATGATTGTTGTGAATTGGATTTCTGTGAATTGTTTATAATTGTTATGACTTCTATTATTTTATTTTTGAGACATTAAATATGACTGTTGAGATGCTGACTGCATCTATTATGATTTTTTTTCTTATTTTTGTGGGTTGATGAATATGATGTTGAGATGTTAACTGTATCTGTTTTTTTTTTTTTTGTGGTTTGTTGAGATGTTGACTGCATCTACTGTGATTTTTTTTTATCATTTGGTGAATATGATTCTTAGATGTATTATGGATGTTTTATTTGGTGAATTTGTGGTTTCACATATGTCTCAAATTCCTGAGAGTTTTGATTCTAATAAAAATATTCCAAGTAAGGAAAATGAAATTGTACCTTAGATGCACAAAGTGAAGAGAACAAAATTGAGTAATTAAAAACTCAAGGGGAGCCTTCATTAGATGTAAATGTTAGACCCGTAGGAAGACAAAAATCAAAAGTAAGGAAATTTGAAACAAATTCATATTGTAGGAAAGCCAAAAACTTAAAATATTTATTGTAATGCAATACTAATGGCTTGATTCGAGCGTGAACAATCCACTTGAGTGATCACTTGGGCACATGTCAAAAAAAAGAGAAAAAAGAATAAAGACATTAAACAATGCTTTTTATGTGCAAAAAAAATAGTGATTCTATCAAATTGTCAACTATGAATGTGTACAATTTTAATCAAGATGTTTCTAGAAAAGATTTAACAAAATTTGTCATTTTCCATGAGTATCATTTATTTATGGTCGATCACTATGGTTTTCAAAAATTTTGGGTGATCTACAATCATTGTTTAAGGTTTGCTCTAGAAATACTCTAAAAAAAGATGTTTTGAAGGCCTATGATAATGAAAAAAATAAGATATTAGACTTGTTGATAAAAGATCGAGGGAGAATAGTTGTCACCACTGATATATGGACAGCTAACCATCAAAGTAGAGGTTGCATGGAATTTACAAAAAAAGGATTTTGAGGTAATTATTTTTTATTGAATTATGAACATTTTAGTTTTTACATTTTAAAATATTAACATATCACTTTTTACATTATTGCTAATCTTTATTTTTATTGAATTATTTATAGGTTTGTTTATGGTTCCTACTTCCCCACACAAGTGATGTTTTAAGTAAAGTTTGGATGAGAACTTTTTTCAATGGAATGTTGATAGAAAGTTATCAACAATCACTCTTGATAATTATTCTACCAACGATGTTGTTTCTTGATCTTTTCTTGAATGGTGGCCTTCAAAAGAGTTAACCAATATTAAAAGGAAAATATTTACATATGAGATGTTATGCACATATCTTGAACATGATTGTTCAAGATGGTTTGTCAATAATATATGATAAGATCCGAGAAGGTTAGAGAAACTATAAAGTTTTGGACAAGCATCACCTAAAATAGTGCAAAGACTAGAAGAAGTTGGACATCAAATAGGTATTCAAGAAGCTTATTTAGATTGCAAAACTAGATAGAATTCAACATTTTTTATGTTTTCTACTACCTTGTTATATAAGATAATGAATAACAATTATAGGGAACGATTAAATATTTCCTTGCCTTAAGATAATGAATGGACCATGGCTTAAGAGCTATGTGAACACTTAAAGATTTTTTATCATGCCACCGAAGTGTTTTAAAAACTAAGGCTCCAATTGTAAATGAGTTTTTCCCTATTATTTGTCATATTAGAATTGAGTTTATTAAGTGGGCTGAGGAAAATAATGAAAGGGTACAAAACATGGCCCAAAAAATGATTGATATGTTTGACAAGTATTGGAATATTGTTCAAGGACTTATGAGTGTAGGTCTAGTTTTGGATCCTAGACATAAGATGAGTTTGTTTGAATTTATATTTCAACTAATGTTTGGTGATGATGCATGCACCTACAAGAGTTGAAGGAGGTTAATACGTTGTGTTCTGAATTATATATGAAATACAAGGCTAAACTTGATAAACAAGGATCTAAAAATGTTGATTCTCTTTATTTAATATGATTTACTTGAAAAAATATTAAGTGATGGAGATCTTATTGGATATGCTTTTTATTTGGCCTTGTTAGACCGGTATTTGGATGAAAGACACGTACCATTTGATGCATATTTTGATATTTTGTCATGGTGGAAAATGAGTGGATCTAAATATCCCATCATTCAAATGATAGCTAGAGATATATTGTATATACCAGTGTCTAATATTGTTTCAGGATATGTATTTAGTAGAATGGTAAATCCACATTATAGTATACTTCATCCAACAACACATGAAGCATTGATATATTGTCAAAGCTGGTTATCATCGGACATTAAAGATATTGTATATTTTTATTTATTTTAGAATTAAATTTGAAATTATTTTATAAGTTCTAAAATAAATTTATTTTTTGTTTATTGCAAGTACTAAAGATGAAGATTTGATGTCTATTTTAGATAATACTGATGACGATGATGATGGTAAGGGAGTAAATTATGTTGATTTTCTATTTATTAAATTAGAATACTAGTATTTTCTATTGATTGATGGTGATGATTTCCAGTTGTACAAGATTCACAAGACATTTGTTATGATTTTTTTTTGGAAAATCCTTTGTAATGAATTTGACATTTAAAGTTTTTATTTTGGAATTGTTATTTGACGAAGCATGTCATACGACTCTCAAATTTAAAACTAACAATTCCTATGTAAATAGGGAAAATAGGGATCGAATCCACAGAGATTTGTTAACTCTTAAATTAAAATCATTAATCGGAAAAAGTTTTGTGGGTTTTTGAATTTGTGAATATAATTAAAAAGGAATTTAGAATATAAATGATATAAAAAGATGTTAGCAAGTAACTAGTATCAAGTTATATTTTTCATAGGATTAATCATAGATAAATACATTATTAATTAATTGGTTTTAGAATCTCAATCAGTTCAGACAGATTCATATCCTTACAAATTAGATTAATCTCAATCAACTGAGACAGATTAATCTCTAATTTAATTAAACACCATTATCAACCAGTGTGTATAGGATGCTCAATCAAATTGCATTAAGTAAATAAGGCATCACCAACATTAAATTGTATATAACTATTAGCATAATTATATACAATTTAAATTATATAATTTCGTTACTAATTTAATTAAGCCAAGAGCTGCAACTCAATTAAACTAGTAGATGCTACTTAAATCATTAATACAAGATTAATAATCTTAGCTATATAATCATGTTTATTAACTAGATTGTCAATCTAATTAATTAACATAATTATATTGATTAAAAAAGGAATTATATAAATACTTAATTAATATATATATATATAAGTATATTAGATAAATACACAAATATATATATAAAGAAATATTGGAATTATATTAACTAAAAAAATTAGGCGATTCAAACGGCCATTTAAATAAATTAAACTAAAAGTATGGAGGACTCGGCCTTCCATAAAAAAGAAAATAAAAAACATAAAGAAATTAAACTAATTAAGTGGCTCGGTCATCCATTTGCGATATTTAAAGTGCATAAAGTAAAAATAATAAAGACTAGGACAGGTAAACCGACCATAACTCCAGTTAAATAAATCCAAATAGAAATTAAGTGTAAAGAAAATTATCTCATAATCTCATTTATTAATAATTTAACACATATCCTTACTAACAAAAGAAAATTACTCACAATACATATTTAATAAATATAAGATAAAATTTATAAATATTAGAAAGAAAATTTGAAAGAAATACTCCTCGTAAATATTGAAATTGTTCGGACATAATTTCTTTACTAAATTTTACAAAAAGACTTGAAAAACTATTTTAAAAATTCTAGAAATTATATTAATATGAAGATAATAATAAAAGAAAAAAATTACAAAAGAATTGAAGAAGATTGGAGCTAAATTGATGTCTCAAGTGAGAAAGAAAGCTAGCATATTTATAGAGAAGTTTCTAGGGGTAAAATGGTCATTTTGACTTTCGGGGATACTGTAGCGGATTGACTTGTTGACTTTGACCAGCCGACGACCCTGTTCATGACGTAAGCAGTGACGTCATCATCAACTGCCGTACTGTTCACCGTTTTTTTTTTCATCTTCATCTTCATTTCTTCTTTTTATCTCCAAAATGTACTAAAATACACTGAAAAACTTATAAACAAAGAAATATAAACGAAATGTGAAATATATCCATTAAATAACATAATTAACCGATTTTTAAACAAGATATAGTCATTAAATAACATAAAAATCAATTAATTTATGAGTACATCATTATTTAAGATTTATATTATAGACTTGTTAAATTGTTATTTAAAATTTTCATTATGGACTTGTTATTTAAAGTTTTATTATAAACATGATGTTTTAGAATTAAGAAATATCTATTTCAAAATTTTATATATTATTGGATATTTGTAATATTTTTATGTAAAATTTAATTTATGAAAATTATGCTAGGACAGGTGGGGCAGGGAAGTGGGTAAGGGTGAGGGTTGATTTTATTCTAACTAGGACGAGGGCGGAAATAAGCATTACAATTAATTGGGGATGCAACTGAGAATGAGGATAATATTCTCACGAGGGAATAGGGGGTAGAGTTAGAGGTCCCGCCCCCACTACCATTCCTTTAATTTTCTAACACAATGAAGATTTCTATGCAGTTCTAGTCATTGATCAATTAAACTCTAAAATTCTATAAATAAAGAAATAAGAGGGAAAATGAAAATATTCATATAATGGAGTAAATGCAATTGATTTTTTATGTTCTTTTTGAAGTAAGATATATCTCTAATTTAATCCCATGTTATTAATAATTGTGATCACTAAATAATTTTTGTATTTGATTATTGAGAATGACTAATTCTTTATCTTAATTACTGCAATTAATCTCTTTTTTAATAGGATATGATTTCACAAATTTTCAAAGACACCATTCACGGCTAACAATAGTGCCATGTGCAACATTTAAAGAGTATTCTTTCTTTATTTCTTTCTGTTTTTTTCCTCAAAAAAGAAGTGTGGAAAAGAGGTATACTTGCTTTGCTTTCTCATAAGACTTATAATTTACAAGACTTAATTTGATTGTGATTTGAGATGCAATCCGTGGAGTTCCATCTAGTTATGTAATCATGGATCAATTTTCTATCTTTCAACTATAATTGTTGCACACAATGTGCAAATTTTATCCTTCTTGCATCCGAACGATTAATATACTCCACACTTTCTCTTATGCTATTGATAATGTCTCCAATCTCATCTAATCCATCTTGATCACACAAATTCAAGATATGTGCACAACAACAAACGTGAAACAAACTTCCTCCGCATGCAAATGGTCTTGATCTTTGAATTGTATCCTTCATATATCAAATAGTGGAATTATTAGTTGATGCATTATCAACAGTCACTTTAAAAACCTTATATTCAATGCCCCACTCTTTTATACACTTCAATATGGCATCAAAAATCTATAAGCCTCCTCTTGGTGGTAAAATGTTGATGAAACTTAGTACTCTCTTTTGCAACTTCCAAAAAGAATCGATCCAATGCCCAATGACAACCATGTATTCGATCTTCTAATTTTTTTGATTTTCAACAATTTGTTGCCAAACTTATTTTGCTAACACCTTCAAGATCCTTCTTCAGCTTTTTTTTTCAAGCTCATCAACCTTTATACAATATATTTTGCAGGTGGTTCTACTAATTTTGTGTCACTATGGCATTCCTTGTTTAATCATCAAGTTGAATCCTTCTTCATCCAAAATGGTGAATGGATGTTCATGCATAATTACCCAATGAGCAACTGCCTCTGTCATCTTTTCCATGTCAAATTTATTAGGATGCAAAGGTGAAAGGGAATGCAAAGCTAAATCTGTTGGAAAAAAATTTAGTTTGTTTGTTGTTCATACACCTGCAACAATAAAGAAAATACTCGGATAAATGACATTTTATATAGTAACAATATAAATAATTGATCAAAGAGGTTAACATTAAACTTTTTAAGATGAAATACTTGAATATCGTCAAATTCAACTTTATCTTCAAACATTTATCTTGATGCCTCTTCAGGTTGCTTTGTGGTAGTTGTTTTAGATATTGTAAAATGAGTTTTGCAATGATTACATTTTGATTTATTATTTCCACCCACCATGACTATCTCAGAATTTTGCCAAACAGTTGAAGTCTTTTTCTTTTAGTTGTTTGGAGCCTTTCTTGGTCTTCTACTTCAACATTTTGTTGTGTCTAATGATCAATTCTAGGGACCAAAGTCAAGGAATCAAAGAAAACAAGGGACAAAAAAAAACAAGAAACAATAAAGAAGACAACAACCTTATCCTATTAGATTACAGCCCAACCAAACCAAACCTGCAGGAAAACATCTAGCAAGATCAAAATAATTCTGTAACACCAAAAAGATGATGATTGAACCATAATTAGCTTGGTTTTCTAGTGTTTATCATGATGTTTATTGAGTTTAAATTAGCTAATTATGTGTTTTGGTGATTTTAATGATTCTTTACACTTATACTTTTGTTTTCAGATCTTTGGAAGATTTAGAAAATGTTTGAACGAAATTGGAAGAGATTGGAAGCTTGAATATGGATATTTGGAAGAAAGAAGAAGTGGACGCGCATGGAGAGGAAGTGGACACGCAAGGCCAGAAAGTGGACGCGTCCACTAGACCTCACGCGTCCACTCTCAGAAGTTTGACAGAATGAAGCGTCCAAGTGGACGCATCCCAATCCTCTCAGGCATTCACTTTGCAATCTCGGGCGTCCACTCTCCGAATTGAAGTTTTAAGCTATTTTTAAGTAGTTTCTAATTAGGACTCTTGTGTAATTAACCCTAGGACCTTTTTCTCACTATATATAGGACTTAATAGTTTAGTTTTGGGTGTTAAACACCTTAGATACTTTGTTCCCGAGCATTGTAGAAGATCAAGGGTTGGAGCTTCTCGGAAAATCGGATTTCCATCTAATGAGTTTATCTCTTTCCTTTAATCTTTCTATGATGTTTTCTTTTATGCATTGTGAGTAGTTTTCTTTAGTTGACAATGACATGTATTAGGTTTATGTTATTCGGGAATATGAGATTTATGTTTTGTCATTAAAAACCCGATTTTTTCAAGGGATTATTATTTTTATTTGGGTATATGAATAATTCTTTATTTTATTCTATCAATTGTGTTATTTCAATTATTATTGGTCATCTTAATTGTTTTACATAGTTGATTAACTAGGGTTATGCAGAATCGGTTTTCGGTAACCAAAAGTAGTAACTATTGATTAATTTAAATATGTGTTTGATTAATTGATAGGGAATTGTTTGAAACAAATTGCATGATTTTAATCGGCCATTAATTTTATGTAATTTGTGTTGATGTTATCATCGAGCTGAATAACTTAATTGACTATTTTATGCAAGCGATTCGGTAATTTAGTTTAATTAGGTTAAAGTTAATTTACCGTGTTTCTCGGGAATTAACCTAAATTTACAAAAATCAAAATTTGCTGCGCTACACGGAATTCTAAGTCACTACTCAAATATGTTATTATCAATGATTAGTCCCGAATAAATAAAATCGAAATACAAAGTCCTTACTAACGTTTTTCTACCAATTGATTTTTAATTGATTTGTGAGTGTTTTTATTTAAGGTTTTAATTTTTTAGATAAAAATTGAATCTTTTCCCCCAAATCTCGATTAGTTTACTTTATTTAAAATTTTACAAGTTCCTGTGGGTTCGACCCTTACTTGCCCTAACTGCATAAGTTAGTTAAAGTTCGGAATTTATTTGATAGCGCAACGACACGCTCGTCAGATGACAAGCCACCAACAAAACTAGGATGATAGTATCCCTCTTCCTTAGGTGCCCAACTACTTAAGGCACCATCTTGACACCCTTCTAGAATGATAGTATCCATTTTTCTCAAGTGCCCAACAAGTTACAATTTGTTTTTTACATGTTACTGAACCAGTTATTGAGATGCAAGCATCATAGATAGAGAGGGAAAAAATTGATACAACAACAAAAAAGAAAAAGAAAAATTCTCCATGTAACTCATACTCAAAACTTTCCAAGGTAACTACATACAAATTACAACACTGAAACTGGATAAAAGATGAAGAGGAAGAAGAAGATTTTTTTCTACCCACACTAACTCCCGAGCCAAATTTGAAATATAGGGTTCTTGATTCTCTTCTTTAGCATGAATTGGAAACATGAGAAGTTTGTGGGTTGATTAAATCTCTTCAAGTTTGAGATTTGTTCTTCAGTTAAGACATAAATGGGTTGAAAATTTTGATTTTGAAAGAAATTTTGACTTTTGAGAGGAGAAAGAAATAGAGAAACGACTCTTGAATGTTTGGGAAATTTAATTGAGTAGTTGGCTAGATTTTTGAAGGTTGAGATGAGACATTTTAGTTTTTACCCTAAAGTATAAAATATAATATATAAAAAATTATATATATTGGCTTGACGAGTCACGAACCAAGTATTTTGGAGTTCGAACTCAAGTCAGACCAAACTTGAATCGAGAACCTCGCAAACGCTCCAATCGTTTGTACCCTCATTTGAAATTCTTTACTTTCAAATATTAGTGTTCTTATTTATTGTTAATTTACCTCGTTACACGTATCTCATGTTTAGCGTTGGTTGGGGTTGTGATTTGGTGGATCATGAAATAATGATTCTTTCTCATTCCTATTGTGATTGATTTTATTCCCTGTTGCAACAATTTCATGTTTTGAGCTGCTTGTTTTACGTAGTTGCTTACTAAACTTGTTAGCTTCATTCTTCTTGTATTTGTAGCAATCTCATGATCATATTAGTTTCTTGGACATTTGGACTAGATATTTGGATTTCTTGGACATCAAATTAACTTAGTTTTATTGTGAATGTTCATATACATACTTTTAATACTGATGACTAGATATCTATTTTTTTATTTTGAATGGCAAGGCATCAAGTTATATTTAGATATTATTATGTTTAATTTCAATAAATTTTGTTTTATTTTATTTTTAAGAAAAAAATTTGTAAGATTTGAAAGATTTTTAATTCAATTCGACATGGTGCTCGAAAACTCAATTTTTATTCAAATCGATCTCAAACTATTTAAAATTTGATTAACTCGAACTTGAACTTTGATTATCATGTTCGATTGATTTCGAGCTCGACACAATATAATTTTTTTGGAGCTCCAACTCTGGTTTGGCCCGTGCTCGGGTCTTTGAAGTCTTACATGAAAATATAATTGGGATTTGGAATCTAAGACCCTTACAACAGGTTTTCATTTATTTATGTTTAGAGCCCTATTATGTATACTCTTTCCCCATTAAACAATCTGCCTTCAACCTTATTATAGAAATTTTTTCTTCTGTACAGTCAGCTTAGTCTCGCAGCTATCCCTCTAAAACCCTACCTCCCTCCATCCTCACTCACCCCTCCCTGGGTCTGCAAGCAGCAGCCATGGACGACGTTTGTGAGGGCAAAGACTTCTCATTTCCGTCGCAGGAAGAAAAAATTCTCAAATTTTGGGATGAAATCAAAGCATTTGAAACCCAATTGGAGAAGACAAAGGATTTCCCAGAATATATCTTCTATGATGGACCTCCCTTTGCTACAGGGCTTCCGCACTATGGCCATATACTGGCAGGAACCATTAAAGATATTGTGACCCGGTATCAGTCCATGACGGGGCACCATGTGACCCGGAGGTTTGGGTGGGACTGCCATGGATTGCCTGTGGAGCACGAGATTGATGTAAAACTTGGGATTAATAGCCGGGATGATGTGATGAACATGGGCATTGATAAGTATAATGAAGAGTGTAGAGGGATTGTTTCTAGATATGTTGAGGAATGGGAAAAGACTGTGGTGAGAATGGGTAGGTGGATTGATTTTAGGAATGATTACAAGACTATGGACTTGAAGTTTATGGAGAGTGTTTGGTGGGTTTTTGCTAAGCTGTATGAAAAGGGACTTGTCTACAGGGGTTTCAAGGTTTGATCTTTTTACCCTTTGCTTTGATAATTAGGAATAAAACAGAACTTCTTGTTACTATTGTCTTCATCCTCGGTTGTTAATTTCACGTGCAAAATTACATTCCTTTGTGGGTGTAATAGTTGAGATGTTTTTGCGCAAGTTATTTTTGAATTATTTGCTAAATATGCTTTATTGGTGATCAATACAAATCGCCACATAGATATTAAGTTGAGCTGTTTATGCATTTTGATTTTCCATGAAATGTCATGATCTTAATGAATTAAGGAACTTCTGCTTTGTTGTGTCCATCCATGAGTTTTTAGGTCAGCTATTGATGCCAATGTACAATCTTTGCTAGGATATCTTGAATTTGACTAAGCTATTAAGTCCTAATATGCATATTAAGTTTCCCCTTCCTCTTTTTTCTATGATTCCATCACCTATGAGACTAGAAAAGGACTTTTCTGCTTGTTCTTCTGGCTAGATATCTGGATGTGTTTCCCTTTTAGTAGTAAGTTTTAATTCTTTTAGATTCCTACGCTTCTTTAGCTAGGAAAGCTTTCCCTTTTATTCATTCATATCTTTGCCTTTATTCTGTTTCCTCAGTTGATAGTAAGTGACTTCTTGTTTTATCCCGTCAATTTTTTTTTACTGTTTTCCTTTTCTTCTTCAAATGGATGTTGAAGATGTGATTGCTGCTAATAGTTTATTCTATGGATTTTTAATTGGTTTTCTAGTGAACTTAATATTTCTATGAATTGTTTTTGGTTGAGATTTGGTTGGATGTTAATGGTATGTTCTAGTGTACAAGACTTGTCTTGGTTGCTCGAAACTTGGGGGGCTGGAAAGTGATGATGATAGAGAAAATATTTGGTTTATAGAGCTTCAATAACTGTGATTTGAACGTGGTTTAATTGTTGGATATGCCATTTGATAAATGAGACTGTTAAGTAAATTAATTAAGTTGAATCAGGCAACTTTTACTAGTTTACCACATTTTTATATTGTCTGGGATTTAAGAAATCACTTTTTTTTCCCCTGAGAGCAAGACGGTCATATGCCTGCGTTTTTTTTTTATATAAATTTTAAATTTTGTGCTTTCACAGGTTATGCCGTATAGCACTGGTTGCAAAACTCCTCTGGCCAATTTTGAAGCAAATCAAAATTATAAGGTTTGCAATCTGAGTATCCTTGTTCACTTTTGTTGCTGGACTTCTTTTGGAGTTAATGTCTATTAGATGCTACTCTGAACAGATCATCACCATTAATTGCTGCAATCTATATAATCCTTAGTCATGGCAATTTGACTTAATAGTAGAATGTTTCATTTTTGAATTGAACCATTCTTATTCTCTATTCCCTGTGAATTCTTAGATGATATGTTATTCTGGGGTCACTTATAGCTATACTTCCTCGAAATTAATAGTGTATGATTCATGTGTATGTTTATTTATTTATGGTATGCATTAGAATTATACTTGCTTTTAAAATACTTTTAATGTACAGAATGTAGATGATCCTGAGATAATGGTAACATTTCCTCTTGTGGATGATGAAGAGGGTGCAGCTCTTGTGGCATGGACAACAACGCCATGGACACTGCCTAGTAATTTGGCACTTTGTGTGAATAAAGATTTTGTCTATCTGAAGGTGCGTTCTTGGTGTTCTCAAAAGACAATTAGATACTGTCCCTTGATTCCTTTGTTTTTCTTTGGGTGTGTGGGCAGTGTTTGTTTTGTGCAGCTTTTCTACCTAGTCCCATTTCCTTACAGTTAATTATGTTAATTGTATCTAGTTATTTATGTTCTTATGAAATCTATCATTCTTAGAGAAAGGCTTCAGTATTTTCCTCTGGGGTATGTGGTGACATTTGTTGTGTGCAGTTGTTCTACTTAATTCCATTTGTACTGTGAATAACCTTAAGTGTATATAATTATTTACTTCTTATAAAATTCATTAATCTTAAGAGTGAAGGCTTTTTTTTTTCATTTAGAGTGTGGAGACAGCCTTTGTTTTGCGCAGCTTTTCTACCTAATTCCACTTCACCAAGAATACATGTTAGCTGCATCTAGTTATTTAGTTTCTTATGAAATCTATTATTCTTGTGAGGAGGCTTCAGTAACTATTCTTAATTTATTTTGAGATACTTGAATATCTCTTAGAATAGGTACCAAAATTGCATGGTTTTGAAATTAAAGTAGATGAAGTTGATTTCTGTACTGGATGTTTTAGGTACTCCTCTTACGTTTATAATTGTGTGTGTGTGTGTGTGTATTACATATTAATTTTTTATAGATTTATTTGTGTTTATGTTAGACTGTATTTGACACTAATTTGGAAAATTAACCAGGTCCGCAACAAGGTCAGCGGGAAGATTTATGTGGTTGCAGAATCACGATTATCTGAGCTTCCTGTTGAAAAGGCAAAGAAGAATGTACAGAATGGGCCTGCTGGTAATTCTGAAAAATCAAGTTCTAAAGGCAAGTCTTCCAGTGGTAAAGGAAAGGAGGTTGAAACCTATGAGGTTTTGGAAAGATTCTCTGGGGCATCTATTGTTGGGAAGAAGTGAGTCATCTTCCCACTCTTGTTTCAATTTTTACCGGGTTTCTTAGTTCAGCTGTACAGTTGTACATCTTTTTCCCTTTGCAATGTTCATACAAACATGCTCCATTTATATGTTTCCCTCTTTATCTATTCCTTGTTCCCCAATATATTTGCTTTTCCTTTTGCTACTAGGTGTCCTTTCTTAGTTGCAAATCCTTTACCTTTATCATATGTTGGAGATAATATTTTAAGTCTTCCATTAAAGTTATGAAACATATTTGATAAATATTCAACTACTGAAGCTCCAGAACATTTTTGATAAAAGAGGAACTTTTATTAGTAAGAGAAAAAGATACACAACAAAGAGGATGAGAAATCCTCTAGAAAGGAAACTAAACTACAAAAGAGCTTCATTTCTATCCCTTTGTAAATCTGTCAAAGGAAATGTGAAGCACTCAGCATTGCTAACCTGATTATATCTCTTGATTATTTACTTCTGATATCAAGAAAAATTACTATTTTTTTTTAAAATTTTCAATACAAGGGATTTTTCAAGCGGAATAGGGATTCTCATATTCCTGCTTGATAGAGTTTTGCAATACAATTCTTTTGGTGAAATAGACTTTGATACACATTCCGCATTCAATTAGATTGGGTCCCAAAGGAACTGAGTATTTTCAACATTATGGATGTACTTGTTGTATTATCTACACATGACTTTCTTGGTTATGGTGCATCTTATTTGGATACAAGGAAAAAAATTGAATTAGAAATGTGCAACAAATTTATTTTTATTAGATTGATCTGTAATTAACTTACAAACATGGGAAAATCAATAACAACAATTATGGATTGTGCAAATTTTTGTTTGTTAGTTAACTTTGCATTTAAGATTTTGAATTTTGTAAAAAATCTACCTTGGGCATGTACCAATGTTTGATTTCTTTTCTAAATGCTCTTCTGTAGGTATGTACCACTGTTTGATTACTTCAAGGACTTCTCAGATCTGGCATTCAAAGTTGTTGCCGATGATTATGTAACTTCTGATAGCGGTACAGGCATTGTCCATTGTGCTCCTGCATTTGGTGAAGACGATTACCGAGTTTGTATTGAGAATCACATAATTAGTAAGGTGCACCAAATTGGTCTACTCCTAAAATTGCTCTCATTCTGCAAGAGAATGAATATTCTGTAATCTCAATTTTATCCTTTTTGTAGAAGAAACTTGTCTGCTGCTATGCACATCCTGCACCCTTTGTCTCTTTTGAGCGTTTCAGAATTAAATTCTGTCTAGATAGCTTGTTTTGAGCTAAATATGTTTGAAACGCAAAGGAGTGGCTCTTTGTTAGTTTTGGTACTTCCAGAATTTTTTGTGTCTTTTCTGTTGTTTGATTACATATCTAATGCATCGCAATAGATGACATACAATCATTATATCTTTTGCCCAGAGTCCCTGTCAATATGCAACTCTCGAACTTTGTGTTGTTCTTGTGCATGTTGCTTAAATCTGCATGTTTGATTTTGCAAGTGTTTGACAAATTGATTGGAATATGGAAATTCATATGTTATCTTTTCCTTGCCAAGTTGCCATACTTTGGTTATTCTTTGAGATGCTTATTTTGGCTTCACAGAAAAGCATTTCTGGTGACTCGCTTGTGCCTTAATTTTTCTAAAACTTGTGGAACAACTGCGATGGTCTAGCAGTCTCAAAAGTATGGCTCTCTTGCCTGCCCCAGGAAAATATGATATTATTTTCCTCTTGCTGTTTTGTGTTTGTTCATATTGCCTAGCTTCAGTCTTTCTTGTTAGTGCATGGCGTTTAATTTTCCATGTTTCCATTGGATTTACTGAGTCTTTTGCAGGGAGAGAACCTTGTTGTTGCTGTGGATGATGATGGCTGTTTTACTGAGAGAATTACTGATTTTAAGGGTCGTTATGTAAAGGATGCAGATAAAGATATTATTCAAGCAGTGAAGGCAAGAGAACTTCAACTTTCATTTTAAGAAGAGTATCTATGTTTTCTATGGCCTGCTTTTTGTTTGATAGAAGCTATTTATGGAAGAAAAGCTCGCATAATTATTATCTTTTTGCTGATATTTCAAAGTAGCTAAGAGCATTTTGGGAATTATGCTTGTCCACCATTTAATATCTAGGGTGTTACTTGATAGTACTTTAAAATTCACTAAATTCCCAGCTAGACATGGATGGTGCAACTTTTTGTAATGTCTAACATGGAAATGGATTGTATTTGATGCAGGAAAAGGGCAGGCTTGTTAAATCTGGAAGTGCTAATCATTCCTATCCTTTTTGCTGGAGATCTGAGACCCCTCTCATTTACAGAGCAGTTCCCAGCTGGTATATAAGATTTTTACACCTTTCCTCCTATTTCTAGAAAGGCTCTATACTTCTTACTCTTTATCTTAAATTGGTGTTCACTTGTTTTAGAATAGTCGGCAGATACTTGATATGAGGAAGCACATATTTTTATGGTTTTTCACGTGCCACGTATATAACTAGGAGTCGATTTCCAGCTACCCTGATACTAGAGGCTATTACAGCTAAATTCATGTTTGTGTTTATACTTTTGTATTATGTGTATCCTGGTGCGGATAAATTCCCCCCCCTTCTCCTCAAGTGCCAGCTTACTACTTTTTTGAGGTTTCCAATCACTGAGTTGCGTTGATTTGGATCCATGTTTGTGTTTCTTGTAGATATAGCTTTTTTTCTCTTTTTTAGACATTCTTTGTTAATTACTTGATGGGTTCTATAGGGTGTTCATGTGACAATAATATTTTCAAGTTAAAGAATTGTTTTATTACTTTTCTTGTCTGTATTTGTTCCCTGGTCTTCATTTCCATCTGGCCATATTATTGTGCACCTTTGCCTTTTTTCACCCTGATATCAACAGATCCAATGTAGTAGTAATCTTTTGTTTGTATTTATAGGTTCGTTGCAGTGGAAAAGATAAAGGATCAGCTGTTAGAGAATAACAAGCAGACATACTGGGTTCCGGATTTTGTGAAGGTTTGATGCATACACGCATGTTTTCTCTTCCTTTTGCACCCATATGCGTGCATACATTTCCTTATTTTTTTGACAAAGATATTAAATGCTAGTATGGGAAACAACTGTTGATTTATCTTTCTGAAATGTCAAATGTGTGCAAGGTGACTTTAGCATTTTTGAAATGCATCTTATATTAGTAAAAATGCCTTTTTACTGTCCATTTATCTCCTGTTCTCTTGCCATGTTAGTCTTAGTTCTTATCTTTGTTATTTCCAATTGAAGAAAGATGAGACGGGGATGGGGAGTTATCTACGTGTTTTTCCTGAATGTCGGGTTGAACGTCTAAGAAAGGTTCTATCTAGAATTGCTGGACACATGTTGAGTTTCAAAGGCCTCCATTGGACCAATGAAGTTGACATCTTATTATTGCAAGGACTTTTTTGCAAATTGAAATTTTATTCCACTAAGCTATTCATGCTGGAAAATAGGGAGCCAGGCACTCTGGTGGCTTGTCAATGGCATAGTGTATCAATCTGAATAGAAAGGCTTTCAATTTTTAATATTATTTGTTTATTTATTTTAATTTTTATACAGAAATACTGATAAGGAAGCTTCTGTGTTGATGGTTATGGAAGAAAGATATGTTGAACTTTTTAAAAATGATTTATTTTTCTTAAATGTTGATTAAGATAACTATTACTTTATCCTTTTTGAGGATTTGAGGAATATGCCTACGTGTCACCCATGGCCTTTGCTCTGTTTTTGCTGATGAGTCCAGGTTGTTGCATTCATGATGTAGTGTTACTTTAAATGCTTGTACATGCTTTCTGATGGTTCTTATTGCTTTTTTTTAATAGGAAAAACGGTTTCACAATTGGTTAGAGAATGCGAGAGACTGGGCTGTGAGTCGAAGTAGGTTTTGGGGTACTCCACTTCCATTGTGGATTAGTGAGGATGGCAATGAGATTGTGGTTATGGATTCCATTGACAAATTGGAAAAGCTTTCTGGTGTGAAGGTTTGCCTTCCTTTATTGCTACAAATATATTCACTTACATTATCAATATGCTGCTAGTTTGGGTTTTATGCCCATTTTCTTTTGGCATACTAAACACTTTTCTTGCTGTTAATAGATGAATGATACAGTTACAGTCGAGAATGAACTAGTCTTCATAGTCTCACAGAATAGCATTTGTTTTCCTAGTATATTGTTTAGAAGTTTTCTATCAAATATGTTGCTTTTATCGTATATTTTACCTGTAGGATTTTTCTTGTTTACGACCTATTCAAAATTATTTACACTTCATGTGTCCTGTTTGTTCCTTTTAAATATGCAGGTGACTGATCTACACCGTCACAATATTGATCACATAACAATTCCATCTACTCGTGGATCTGGTGTTCTTAAACGTGTGGAGGATGTAAGACCACTACACTGCTTCTTATGCCCTTAGAAATTTTTCTTGTTTTTTTCATTCAACTTTGATTTTCAGATCTTATAGCAGAGTTTTCCTTGGTAGTATATAATTAAAAGTTAAAACCTCTATTTCCTCTGGTATTGAGCAGCCTTAAACGTTTAATTTGCTGGAGGTGCATTATAGGAGTATAATTCTCAGTTTTATAATCTAGGTATAGTGCCTGATAATACTGTTTCTTTTAGCATATCTCAGATTAAATTGAAGTTTTTATATTCGTATACATGGAATATGAAAGTACTCAAGGAATATTTGGATTCTGCCCCTATTCATATTGTAGTACGAGAAAGATTACAATATGAAGAATACGAAGGATTGGCTGAGTGTTTGATCATTTCAGAATGCTGAATTTGGATTACTTTTTTGTCTTTTGTTGAAAATGATGTATTTGGATTGAATTTTGAAGTTCTATTTTTGAAGATTGTATGAGTTAAATTGGGTCCCACATAAATTATATGATTTTAAAATAAATAAAACACAGTTAATAAATTACTTAAGAATGTAAATTTAATAGAAAATTATTAAAAGGTATAATTAATATGAATAGGTGGGGATCACTTGTGAGTTAAAGAAGATTTAAAATTTGAACTGAATGAGAATTTCGGTGAGAGAATGGAAAACATTCTTGAGATATTGTCCAACCACAGCTTTCTCAATTCTAGATTCATCTTTGATTTTTAATCTTTGACTAATTTTCTTTATTTGCATGGGGCAGTGGCAGAACCTGAATTTTGTTGGTGCTAATCGTGTACTGATCAATCGTATTTTAGTTTGGTGCTTAACCAGTGACATGATGTAAGATAATACTTAGTTTAAATAATCTAACAAAATCACTATATTGCATTATATTATGCTTCTAATTTAGTGTATTATATATTAGGTGAACTGTGATTGATGGGCTAGAAATATTTCTGCCAAAGCAAAAAGATCTCAGAATATACATCATAATTGCTTGAATTTGGAATTTTGTGTGTTCAAAAAGGCTGAGAGGAGCTACTGTAATAAATATGCAGGACTTGTTCATCAAAAGTCTATAAAGATCAGTTATTGGAGGCTTAGGAGAGGGTTAAATACATGGTGAGTGGGGGTAAAGTGCTTCTCCATTTAGAATAAAATATCTATGTAAACAAAATTTGGGGGTGCAGGTGTAGCTGGGATTAGTCGCAACCTAATATTTTGGTTTCTCATTACTATTGGTAGTAGTTGAGTTAGATATGTTCTTAATATTCTATTGCAGGTTTTTGATTGCTGGTTTGAGAGTGGGTCCATGCCGTATGCTTATATTCATTATCCTTTTGAGAATGTTGAACTTTTTGAAAAGAACTTTCCTGGGCATTTTGTTGCTGAAGGACTGGATCAGACCCGTGGATGGTAAGCTTTTTTGATCTTTTGAACTTCTCTTGTACCTTCGAATTTATGTCCTAATTGGATGGAATGAACCCTGCTGCCTCTCCAATGAAACGCTAGAAAGCCTAGAACTAAGTTTTACCCTGCATTAGACTGCTCTTAGGAGAAACCAAGATATGCAGTGAGTAAATACCTCCTCGTATTTAACAAAGGCTAATATCATTTTAAGATGAGCCACTGAAAACTATTGATTTTAGGAGGCTGGGAGCATTTCTGATTATCCTATGATCATGTATCTTAAAATGTCTCTGCAAAACATGAAGAATCCTGATATTGGAAAGATGTGCACTGTCCATTTTGCAGGTTTTATACTCTCATGGTACTTTCCACTGCATTATTTGGGAAACCTGCTTTTAGAAATCTAATTTGCAATGGACTTGTTTTGGCTGAAGATGGGAAAAAAATGAGTAAAAGATTGAAGAACTATCCACCTCCTGGAGAAGTCATTGATGATTTTGGAGCTGTAAGTATCATCAGATTTCATTTTGGCTCTTCTTTCTTTTTATCACTTCTTAATTGCTGTTCTTTCAGAATTCTGTGACATTGAAATCAGAAAGCTTTTGATGAGTGTCACTATGCCTAATTGTGCAGGATGCTTTGCGGTTGTACATTATAAATTCTCCTGTTGTTCGTGCAGAGCCTTTGCGATTCAAAAAAGATGGAGTATATGGTGTGGTTAGTATTGTTTGAAAGTGCCACTTGTATTGGTTTTTCTGGTTTATGAAATTTCATGTTTCATTATGTGATTTCTTTTCTTTTGTTTCATGAGTTGTAACTTATTATCAGAAACTGGTTTTCTATGCAGGTCAAAGATGTCTTCCTCCCATGGTATAATGCATATAGATTTCTTGTTCAAAATTCAAAAAGATTGGAGATTGAAGGGCTTGTCCAATTTGTTCCAATTGATCAAACCACTCTTCAGAAGTCTTCAAATGTTCTTGATCAGTGGATCAACTCTGCAACCCAAAGTCTGGTACATTTTGTTCGGCAAGAAATGGATGCTTATAGACTGTATACGGTGAGTGATGCTCAGGAAACATAAATGAAAAAAGGAACTTGAGATGCGTTCATTAATTGTGTTGCTGATGCATGGAGAGTTTGAAATTGTTAGACTAGTTATCCCAAATTCAGAAAGAACATCTTTTAGAGGCCAGTTACAATATTAATATCTGTGACCAGCCACCACTCTTGTGATACATTGCTTACAAAATCTTGAAACTCTTGGTTGGTGTGCCAGAACAGAGTCTTATGTTTGTGCATCCTGCAGTTCTATCATAAAAATGAGTGTTTTTCTGCTGAATAATGCTATTCTGATCACGTTCATGGCTCTCCATGCAGTAACTGCAATTTTCTGTGGTAGTATAATTGACAGTTTGAAGCATTGAATTTTCTGGCATAGCTCTAAATGTTACTGTACAGGAATAAATACAATTGGCATTCAATCTTCTGATGTTCTGTCAATCTTTTCTAGTGTCCACAATTAAACATGAAATGAATTCCTGTAAACATAAAAAGGTATTAGGTTGATTTGTTGCTATTATTTTACCTGCATTCTGCTGTCAGTGAAAACCAAAGTGCATGCATTGTCTAATCTTCCTGATATTAATTCTGTAGCAGTTTGTCTTAAAATTTCATAGCGTTTGTTCTTACTTTAGCACAAGATTTCGAGCAGTGTTGATATTTGTTTTGTGGAATGTCATGATGTTGATGTGTACCCCGTATATTTTTTTTTGGGTATCATCTTTTGTTCTGAAATGTTAAACCATTGCTATATAAATGGTTTATTTGTAGTTTGCCATGTAAATGAAGTTCTCAGAAATGGTGGTACAAGTATGACCTAAACGGGCACCTTTGCTCTCATTTGCTGCCTTGAGCATTATACTTGCCCACTGTTTGTTAGGGGGGATTATGTGAGTGGTCTGCTAATTAAATACCTATATTTGGGCTAATTATTGGTTGTGTTTTATTTTTTCTTGAATTCTCTTTATAGAAATGATAGAACTAGTTGAAGTACTATTAATTGAAGTACTGTTCTGCTCTCAGAAACATCTTCTCACGATTTGCATGAATGATGTATATTATCAAGTGCAGAAGAATTATTTCGAGTTGAATACTTTATTTTTGGTTTTTCTTGTAGGTTGTTCCTTATCTCTTAAAATTTCTGGACAACCTTACAAACATTTATGTGCGATTTAATCGGAAGAGACTGAAAGGTCGAACAGGTGAAGAGGATTGCAGAATTGCTCTTTCAACTCTTTACAATGTGAGTTTGCACAACTTTCATCTTTGAGATTAAAAGGTTGGATCTCATCATATACTGCATTATATATATATATATATTATTCCCATCTTCTATGGTGTGTAATGATTTTTATTTAAAATTGTACTTTGATTATGTCATATCAAATCGTCTGATCTTCTGATGATCTTTAGAATGTGTTTCATTTTGATCACTACTAGACAGTGAAATGAGATTTAATTTCCATAAGCATGAATCCTATTGTTGATTTATACCCAATTTAATTTTCATTGCTTGAGAATGAGCTCACAGGTATTTACTATTGGTTCAAAATTGTCAGTATCTTTTTATGACTTATTATTTGGCTCTCTCAGGTACTGCTAACTTCATGTAAAGCAATGGCTCCATTTACACCATTTTTCACTGAGGTTCTCTATCAGAACATGCGCAAAGTTTGCAATGGATCAGAAGAAAGTATTCATTATTGTAGTTTTCCAGAAGTTGAAGGGAAGGTACTGGCGCTTTTCTGTTACTTATGCTTTAATTAGTTTATCTCTGCTGATGTTTCTGTCACAATTCTTCTTTGCAAAATAATTGTTTCTATCATCATTTTAGAGAGGTGAACGCATTGAAGAAAGTGTTAGCAGGATGATGACAATCATTGATCTTGCAAGGAATATTCGTGAGCGTCACAACAAACCTCTCAAAGCTCCACTGAGGTAGTTCTTGTTCTGATTTCTTTTGCATGTCTCATCATATGGTACCTAGGCTGGTATTGGATTCATTGTCTGTTTGTTGTCAGTCAGTTGGTAAAGAATTTGTCTTTGTTTTCAGGGAGATGGTAGTTGTTCACCCTGATGCTGAATTCCTTGATGACATTGCTGGAAAACTAAGAGAGGTTGGCTATGGCATTATAGTACTATAATGTGTATTTATTAATATTACACGTTTCTGTTTCCACTCTTGGCATAAAGTAGTTGATTGTGATGTTTTTAATTTTTATGAAGTGAAACATTGTCTGCCTTATCATATGGATTATCTACATATCTTCTGAGTTACTAGGTTTTAGTGTTCTTGACATAATTTGCTTCCTCGGTGCCTATGGAAAAATGAAAGCAATGTTTTGTAGACCATTTCTGGTTAGTCTTTCTTCTGTTTCAGATTCTTACTGGGAATTTTATGTTCTATATGACACTTCAAAATGAAGTTTTCATATTTTGATAGGGAGAATTCTATTAGTTGTGTATCAGCCATAAGATTCTCTTAGTTGCTGTTAACATGCAATTCTCTTTTCTATCTTGACTTCTACCTTTCTTGCATCTTTTTTCTTGTCTCAAAATGAATGTGCTACTTTTGAATAACAAGAGTGTCTAGCAAGGAGTTGGCAGGCGATTCTATTAGTGGATTTGAAAGAGACGTGAATACAGTTTCTCTCTTTTGATATAATGTTTGAAGACTAGTAATATTTTAAGAGGTGTGCTAAAGTAACACCCTTGTTACTAAATGTACCACCCCTTAAGACCAAGTTACCCCTCTAATTTTTTATTACTAAAAAGACCTACTTTTTCTTTCTTTTGGCACATCTTACATTTTTGCTTTATTATATATATATATATATATATATAGAGAGAGAGAGAGAGAGAGAGAGAGAGAGAGAGAGAGAGAGAGAGAGAGGTATCCCATCTCCTACTATCCTTATCCTACCCATATCAATATCAGTAGTATTAGTAATTCCAGGGAATAGAATAAAGAAATCCAATGATTCATTCTTCCTTCTGCTCTCCCATCAACCAGTCTTCCCTCATCACTGCTTTCTCTGCGTTTCCTCCGGCGCTGCTCCTGGGAACTTTCCCTCTTCTCTTCTCTCCCTAGCTTGCATTTATCTTTCTCTCTCTCTCTCTCTTCTAATTTCTTTGTGCTGCGCTTACTTTTCAATTTTCACCATCTTTCCTAGATTTTTTTTTATAAAAAAAAATATGGAACAAGATTTCCTCTGCATGATTTGAATTCTTGTTAGTCAGAGAAAAAAGAAAACGTAGAAGAGTTTTTCCGTTAAGGGTATTTTAGGAAGAATACAATACAAATGTGTTAGATTTAGCAATTCGGGTGTTACATTTAGAAATCATGTATTTTAATCTATGTTTTATGTCTAAGTAGACATGTTCTCTATAGGGGCTAAGGCTTCAAATAGGGTTTAATATAGATTTTTTTGTATATTATGATTAGTTATTTGGTACCATTTCATTTGGTTAATTTTCCTTCTGAAAATGTTGATTCACTGGGGAAGAAGTCAAGTTTTTTTTTTTTTTTTGGAAGCTGTAAATTTCTTTCTTGGCATTTCAAGTTTTGAATTCTCTCCAATCCTAAATAAATATGAAATAAAAGAAAAGAACAAGCCAGGATGATTCATTGGCCTATGTAAAGTATTAAAAGATCTGGAATAGACAAGCAATATATTTGTTATAGCGGCATGCATAAACTAGTCTTCGTGTACTTTGTGGTTAAGTAATATAAGAATGAGGCTATATAGTTTGCTATGCTCTGCAATTTTTCTTAAACAGCTCTATCCCTCGCTCTCTTTTAAACATTCTATTGGAGTCAGGAGGTCCTATGTTCAAACCTGCAGCCACCCACTAAATAAAATAAAAAATATGGAAGTCTGTGCATGTTGAGCCTATTAATAGAAAGGTCATTGGGCTGAAATGTGAGGAGACGTGTATTAAGTTTGTAAATCATAGAAATCTCTGTTAGCTTAAGCTTTTAGATGAGGTTATAATTTGATAGAGTAGATTTCTTCACATATTACATGTTCTCATATGCGTGATGGTTATATTCCTCATTTATATTTTTCTATTTTCTGGAGTTAATGAAGGAAAGCTCTTAACCTAGAATTGCTTCTGTTCTCATAGCCACTTCATTTTCCCTTCTTGTTTTTTGGTGGTGTATCTAAAGGTTTATGCTTTTTATTTTGAATTGCAGTATGTGCTTGAGGAATTGAATGTGAAGTCTTTGGTCCCATGCAATGATACACTAAAGTATGCCTCGTTACGTGCAGAACCTGATTTCAGGTAATGTAGTTGTATGCTGTAGTATTAATTTTAAATAATGCTGTAGTATTATACCTTGGCTACTTGCAGTTAGCACCTTGTTCTTCCTGACATTGGGTTTGCTTCCTTAGTGTGTTGGGGAAAAAGCTTGGGAAGTCAATGGGAGCCGTTGCCAAGGAGGTGAAGGCAATGTCAACTGAAGATATACTAGCATTTGAAAAAGTGGGAGAACTTACAATTGCCACGCATACTCTGAAGCTTAGTGAGATTAAGGTCAATGTGCTCCTTTTTTATCACCATCTTGTTTAAACAGTAAAAAAATGGTGTATTATGTGTTTTGATAGTTGAATTAATTGAATAAGTTTCTCCTGGGTATGTGGGTGAAGGTTTTGGTTTTCTACAACTGAGAATGTGAATAAAAAATATAGAGAAATACTTGAACATGAATTGTAGAGTCCATTCAATCTATGTCTAATGGGACTAAATTGAGAGGGTTATTCAAAGGGAAACATTTAGGGAAAAGTGTTACTTTTGGTGCAGCTCATATTATTGAAGTGTCAAGAATGCATATTTTTCTGATTTATCTTTAATAAACTGCTAGTTCTCCTGTCATGACTAGACTTCCGATTTCAGGAGAAAAACAATTGACAACATTTCTAGAACTGGAAATTATGAACTCACCTCTCACACTAGTATGTGCATATATGTCAAGCTTTTGAGATTCGCTCATGATTAAAGGAAAATTTGAGTTTCCAGAAGATTGTCTAGAGTTGTTTTCTCGTCCATGAACTCAATTATTGTGAATAATATTGATGAGATGATCCTAATCAGAGTCATCAATTGCGTGTTTGAGATCATACTTCAAATATAGACTCTAATATTGTCAAAGCATGTAAATATAATTTAGTTATAGCATTGATGAAACCTAAGTTTGTGATTATGAATATATAAGAACAGATGATCTACAAAGTTGTGGTCTTGAATTTGAGCTCTATTTCAGGAAAATAGTTCAGGTTGCTTTTGATATCTACTTTTAGATTTTTGTTTTATTTTAAAAATTACACTATCTCTTGTCGTAATGTTCACCATCAATCTAAATTAGACCTTGATCAATGTATATCTTAAGTAGCACTTTCTCTGAACTTGCAGATTATTCGGGGTTTTAAACGTCCAGATGACATGACAGAGAGTGACATGGATGCAGCTGGAGATGGTAGTCCTTTTCTGAGACATTCTTTCTTTCTTGTTTCCTAAAGATAACAATTGCTTCATTCTTTTTACCTTTTTCTGACTGGCCCTTTTTCATTCAATTGCAGGTGATGTTTTGGTTGTTCTGGATTTGCGTCAAGATGAGTCATTATTTGAGGCTGGAGTTGCACGAGAGGTAAACATGAGGTCAATTCTTTTGCTTGTGGTGGGGAAAAGAAATGATATCTCTCTCTACAATCTTTTTAGGTGTGGCAGTAATTTTAATGAGGTGTTAGCGTTGGAGTTCTTGTGGTCTCAAGTTCAAATTTTGTTTACACCCATTGTACCTATTGTACCTGTGACTGAAAAGTTGTCTGCCTACATGTGAGGGTGTGTGTTGAATGTATAAATGATATCCCCTGTGTACAATTGTAAGCTTTGGATGAGGTTGTAGTTTTAAAAATTCCTAATCAATAGCTTTTGTCCCTAGAATTTTAGTTGCCTCTTTGATTTTTAAGAAACAAGTGTGAATTTCTCATAAAGTTTTTATGTGTCAATGATTTATCACAGATTGTTAATAGGATCCAGAAGTTAAGAAAGAAAGCTGGGCTCGAACCTACTGACATGGTGGAAGTGTTCTTTGAATCACTGGATGAAGACAGGTCTATATCACAACAAATCCTAGAATCTCAGGTATTATTTAATTTTTATTGCTTTTCGTTTTCTTCCTGTTATTTACAGTAGACTATGCTGGTGTCTCCTTATCTGTACTTTATTGTGATTTGACTTGTCTAATTTTCTTCAAGTTAAAAAACTTGTGTTTACAACTGTATCTGGCCTTCTAAAACCATTAGTTTCCTAGGTTTAGTTAGTAAACATAAAGAGGGGAGGGGGGGGGGGCAGTTGTGCACTTGTGCTATTTATTTTCCTATGCTTAGTTAGTAAATGGAACTACAAATTTGATTTGTTTGCACATTCCAATTGGAGAACTGGAATACAATGTCATGTGCTTTACAAATTGTCCTTTTGCAGCTTGAAACTGGCCTTTAATTTGAATTAAAATATCAAAACTATAACAATCTATTCCCTCTGTGCTAAGTTGTTTTCAGCATTAGCATTAGATGAACTTATAAATGCCTTCTACAGGAAGCACCAATCAGGGATGCAATCGGGTCTCCTTTACTTCCTTCCAAGTTGATTCCACCCCATGCAGTAAGTTAATCTCAGCCTATGCTTTTCTTGGTAAAGCTGGTTTAAACAATGATCCTTGATCTCTTCTGTTGGTGCCTTCCTATTTGTTTCAGAAGTGACAATTTATTCTGTTTAAAACCTATATTCACATTTCTGTTGCAACTTGCAGGTAATTTTCGCTGAAGAAAGGTTCTATGGAATTTCAAATATTTCATTTGCCATCAAATTAGCTAGACCGGCTCTTGTATTCAACACGGATGCCATCCTTTCATTATACGAAGGTGAAGTTTGGAGATTGTTTTTGTATGAAAAGTGTCGCGATCGGGTGTTTATATTCGTGTGCTTGCTTCATTTGCAGGAAATGCAAAGTTTTCAAATGGCTTACAATGTTATTTGTTGTCAAGGGATCATAACAACTTGAAGGCAGAATTCCAAGCCCGGAAGGGCATGGTTAGTTTTCTACCATATCTGAGAGACCTGCTTTGCCTCTTAATTGGTGTATGTTGCTGCTGTTCTTGTTTTATTTGTGATTTTATTGTACATTATTTTGCAGATCAAGGTCAATTGCATCGAAAACCAGCCTCCTGTTGATGTGGTGTCTGGGAAACATGTATACCTGACTGTGGGGGATTATTTTCTGAGCACAAAGTCTTCATCATAAGAAGAAATTAGTTTTTTCATAGCATTTTATTTTATTTGGGTTTTGGTGCCCGAGGAGACAACGACGAGGGATGTGATTGATTTTGTTTTTCAAGCCATGTGCTAGTCTCCAAATACTTGGTTTTTTGTATTGTATTGGTTATACAAATGGAAGTTCCAAAAAGAAGATGAATGAAATATATATCCTTTTTGATACAAGTTTTGCATTTTTATTTCAAAATTTACTTGCTTCATTTCAAAAAAGATTTGAGTTATGGTATATGTATTATTTTACAATCTATGCTTCATAATATAAGTGGTTTTATTATATTGATCGTCTTAAATCTTATGACAGGGATTAAGAATTCAAAGGTTAATATATATTTTTGAGTAATTCAATTAATTTAAAAAATAAAGTAATAAAATGATTTAAGTGTTAGCATTAAACAAAGAGAATAAATGTTTATTACATTTCGTAATACTATTTATATTGTGAGAATTTTTTTTAACTCAAAGACAGCACAATATTAATCCATCAGTTGCTTTAAATATTCAATGATCGAATGTTTCTCCTGCCTTTCCTTGGCTCAAGTAGAACATATCACCCAACGATACCCTGAAGATCGGCTGCCATGTTTGACTTAAAGAAGCAGCAGCCAAACATAAGGCTCAACTATGAAATACTATATTATTATTATTATTACAAGCTGATATACAAAGATCTTTATTAAAGAAAAGAAAATCAATCAATTTGATGCTGGATCAGCAGCCTCTTAACCTATTTTTTTATGGAAAAGCAGCCACCGCAACAAAGGATCCAAGTTTGACAACCTTGGCAATTTTTGTAGCCATGCAGAGAAAATATCCCTATAAAATGATTACAGCACAAGCCCAGAATACAGTAGCAAGAACAGCTTGAGTGGAAGTGAGGAAAAATCAAGAAAAGATAAATAGGAGAAAATGGCAACAAATTTAAAATTGTTGCAGCAACAACTCAGTTCATTCTTGATGCATCCCAGCATTGTTTATGCTCTGTTTCCTCTTTTCTTCACATACTTCATATACAAATGGAGATTTTCTGCGAAAAGTGGAAAGAACATTCCTCCTTCTCCACCAAGACTTCCTGTTTTAGGGCACTTGCACAAACTTGGAGTACACCCTCATCAGTCACTGCAGAAGATGGCACAAAAATATGGGCCAGTAATGTTCCTTCAGCTGGGCAGTATCAAGACTGTTGTGATTTCCTCTGCTGAAGGGGCTAAGGAGATCATGAAAACCCAAGACTTGAATTTTGCCACCAGGCCTCAAGCCGAGATCCCTTCGAAGCTTCTTTATGATCAAAGGGATATCGGCATGTGTGTTTATGGTGAGTACTGGAGGCAAATGAAGAGCATCTGTGTACTCCAGCTCCTCAGCAACAAAAAGGTGCAGTCTTTCGGGCCTATCAGGAAAGAAGAAATATCAAACATGATCAAGGAGTCATCTGAGCCAGTGAATTTGAGCGAATTGTTCATGGCTCTTACCCATCACATTGCCTGCAGAGCTGCTGTTGGGAGGAAGTACAGTGAAGGTGAGACTGGTGAAAAATTCAGGAGGATGATGACAGAGTTTGAGACTTTGGTTGGTGGATTTGAATTTGGAACATTTCTGCCATCCCTTAAGTTCATAGATCGTCTCAACGGATTGACTGCCAAAGTGAAGGACATGGCCAAGAGAGTCGATCAAACACTTGAGACAGTTTACAAAGAACATGAGGAAAACAGAATGGCCAACAGAGTTGAGACGGAGGATTTGGCTGATATGTTGCTTGGGATTCATTTGACAGGTAGCCAAGGCTTTCACATCCCACGGGAAGGCATCAAAGGCGTACTTATGGTGAGTATCTCCCTTATCTAAACAAGTGGAGTTTGTAAGATTCTTACATTATTTCATCCATGCATTTACTTATACATGTAATTTTTTATTTCTTGCAGGACATTTTCCTTGGTGGAACAGATACAACCTACACTGTCTTGGAATGGGCAATGACAGAGCTACTAAGGAACCCCAGGTGCATGATGGAACTGAAGAATGAGGTAAAGAAAACTGCCAATGGGAGAAGTCAGATAACTGAGGAGGACTTGGAGAATATGCCATATCTAAAAGCAGTGATTAAAGAAACCATGCGTATTCATCCCCCACTCCCACTATTGGTTCCCCGCGAGGCCATTGAAGATGCTAAGGTATTAGGGTACGATATTGAAGCCGGAACAAGGGTCATTATTAACGCCTATGCCATAGCAAGAGACCCTGCAAACTGGGATGAACCACTCGAGTTCAGGCCTGAGAGATTCTTGAATAACAACATTGATTTCAGAGGCCATAACTTCCAATTGATTCCCTTTGGATCCGGTAGAAGGATATGCCCTGGAATTGAGTTTGCTAACTTTGCTAATGAGAATGCTTTGGCAAATCTTGTGAATCATTTCGACTGGGAATTGCCAAAGGGAGTGAAACCATCAGACATTGACATGTCAGAATGCACTGGTCTTACCGCTCACAGGCATCATCCTCTCTATGCTGTTGCGAAGCCTGCTTCTCAGTTCTAAGCTGTTCCAAGGAAATCATGGTCTTTTTTTTCTTTGTTTCTTTGTTTCTTTGTTCTCTCTTTTTATTTCTTGGATAAATTATTTCCTTGTCGTTTATGATTGTAAAAGCTTCAGAATAATTGTAAAAGCTTTAAAGCCTCAAAAGGCTGTCATTTTATTAGAAGTTACATACACACATATACATATACATACAGTTGCAAGAAATATAACGAAGGAATCCTAATACATCCACATCAAATATGCGTATCTGCCATATATCTACAATATTAATCTAAATTTATTGTATATATTTAGGTTATCTCTTAATGACCTTCTCAATATTTCTCAACACGCTCGTCCCTCCAATGGGTCCATGTATGTCAACAATGCCTCAATGGTTGTCTTTTTCTGAGTCCCAAATCTCTTCTAGACCTTGTAAAAACTCAACACTGTTCAAGAAATTTCATGATTTAGAGTGAACTTCTGCTATGAATCCAAGACTACCATCGAGTCCTCGAGTAAAGAATCCTCAAAGTCTAAGAACTATATCGTTCTTTAGAAATTATTGATAAGAGAAGATAAGGGGAGTTTCTCTGAAGAAATATAAATAGAAATCTTGATTTTCAGTCGATGTCCTGGTACTTTATCATTGCATGATATTCTAAGTGTATATTTTATTTCATTAAAGGTGATTTGTTGAGATATGATGAGTTCCAATTTCTTTTAGTTAGAGGCGGCCTTGAAAGTGTGGCCGCACAAGGTCTCACAATTAAAAGTATCAATTGTTTATTTATTCTAAGTGTACACATATTTAAATATTAAATTATTTAAAATTTATTATACAGTTCAATTTATTGGGAATGTGAGACACAGTCAAGTGGATTGTATATCCACATTAGATACGAGGCATGTTTCATTCCCACCCTACTCATTCCCCTAATGTATAAAAATAAAAAATTATAGGTCAACTTATTTATGAAATTATAAAATAAAGAAATACTCATTAAGCTGGAAGTAATTCTTCACATTTACATTTTAATTTATTCAAAATTAAATGTTAATTTTCTTTAAATAAATATATTTTTATTTAAAATTTCATCAATAACTTTTTAAATTTAAAATTTTTTTATACACTAACTCATAAGCCCATCAACATATTAATTTAAGATATTTCATATTTCACTAATATTATCAATTATATTAATATAAGGATGATTTGAGGTTAATTACAATCTAAGACATTTTTTACTTTTTAACTAAAGTCAAAATTGAACATTTTAAAAATGAAAAGCAGCCTTTGACCGTAAGGAAATTATATTATTATCCTTGTCATTAATTAGTTAGCGGTGGATGCCAATAGTTAGTGATATATAAATACTTTAAATTAAGAAAGTTGTTACTAAAAATTTAAATAAAAATATGCTTATTTAAGAAAAATGAATATTCAATTTCGAACAAAGGAAATATTATTAATTTACATAAATTAGTTATTTTTTGACTAAATTAAATAGGAGCATTGTTTCAAATTGTCGCACAAGGTACAAAAAATGTTAGGACATACTCTATTTTTAGTCTATAAAAGTATTGGAAAATAATATCTTAAAAGCCTTGTTGTAGGATCTATCCCTCTGTACAACATAACGCCCCATTTTACATTTTTAATCCCTACTCTCTCTCTAGCTAAAACAAAACTCTCTCAAATACAACCCAAAAAAATGTCAAATTAGAGTCATTTTTTATGAAAGAAATGTCAAAACATGTTAGCTTACTACGATATATGCATATTTATTCATATATGTTAGTATTGTCATAAGAATTGAGAAAGAAAAATGTGAAATTTGAAAGTTCAGAATGAATATTATTCTTCAATTTGATTTATAAAAAGCATATTCTTGTGATTGTTATGTGTGGTAGGTATTGTTTGATTTACATATAAAAAGAGAGAGAGAAAGTATATGTAATAGTAATGGTAAATAAAGTAAGGAAGGGTGTTGTATAATAGTGAATGAGGTACTGCGTTTAACAATTCTCTTTTACTGAAAATGTTATTGATGTGAATAATTGAGTTATTACTGAAAATATCCACTTTTTTAATAAAATTTCATAAATGTCCCTTTTTTTGGGGAAGTAAAACAAAATGGTCCAATTTGGTCATGGCAATACCGATTTCCTACTCGACACAAAAAAGACTAAAGCTCGGCAATGGGAATGTCGAGCTCCACAATCGGACTTTCAAGACAAATGTGTTTACTTGGAAAATATCTGGAAATTTTAAGGCAAAGGAATAGAAAAAAAGAAAAAAGAAAAGGAAAGAGGAGGGAAATGAAGAGCATCTGTGTACTCCAGCTCCTTAGCAACAAAAGGGTGCATTCTTTCCAGCCGATCAGGGAAGAAGAAATATCAAACATGGTAAAGGGTATCAAGGAGTCTACTGGGCTGGTGAATTTGAGCGCTTTGTTCATGGCTCTCACCCCTCACATTGTCTGCAAAGCTACTGTTGGGAGGAAGTACAGTGAAGGTGAGACCGGTGAAAAATTCAGGAGGATGATGTCAGAGTTCGAGACTTTTGTTGGTGGATTTGAATTTGGAACATTTCTCCCGTCTCTTAAGTTCATAGATTGTCTCAAACGGATTGACTGCTAAAGTGAAGGACATGGCCAAGAGAGTCGATCAAGCACTTGAACATGAGATCATTTCGACTGGGATTTGCCAAAGGGAGTGAGACTAGGGGTGCAAATGAACCGAGCAGAGCTCGAGTCACCCCAAGATCGAGCTTGACTCACCCCAAGATTGAAGTTGAGCTCGACTATATTTTGTCAAGCTCGAGCTCGATCGAGCTCGTCAAATTTTTAACCAGCTCGAGCTCGAATAAAAGATAACTTTCAAGCCGAGCTCGATCTCGAGTTTTAATTATTATTTTTAAAAAAAAATTAAAAAATTGAAAATAATAATAAAAAATATAAAATATTTATTTATTTGGTTCGTGAGCGGCTCGACGAGTCACGAGCCAACTAATTTTGAGTTCCAGCTCGACTCGAATTTTTAACGAGCTGACTCGAGTTCGAACTCGAGTTTGACCGAACTCGAATCGAGATTTGACCAAGCTGCTCGGCTTTGCACCCTTAAGTGAGACCATCAGACATTGACATATCAGAATGCACTGGTCTTACCATCCACAGGAATGTTCCTGTTTATGCTGTTGCAAAGCCTGCTGATCTGTTCTAAGCTGCTCCAAGGAATCATGCTCTTTTTTTTCTGTTTTTTTTTTTGATAAGTTATATGCGTACTAATTCTCAAGAAATAGCATTCAAATGCCTTGATATACCTGATAAAGATATGATATTATCTTTATGTATGTTCTTGTATTATCCAAATCCTTGTTGAGATTAGCAAAATACAGACTATGTAATATCCTTGTAGGATTGTATTACTTATCAATAGCTAGACTAGTCTCATTAGGATTGTTAGATTAAGTTCTATATATGTACATAATGGTGATTTTCAATATATATATTGGAGAATAAATAATTTATTTCATGGTATCAGAGCCTTAGCTCAATCTCTTTGCTTTTGTTCAATAATTTGTTTAATTCCTTTTCTATTCACTTATATTCGTGATGGCAAACAATACATCTCAGATTGTTTCCTCTTCATCTTCTCAGCCTACTCTCTCTCTTATTATCTCCATCTCAGACCTCTATGATAAAACTTACCTCCCAAAACTTTCACCTCTGAAAACCCAATTATTTCCCATTCTTCGTTAGCTCACATTGAAGGACCAATAACACCTCGTGTAGAATTTGTTAATGATAAACCCAATTTTGATTATGCAATTTGGGTTAAGAATGATCAATTGGTTCTATTGTGAAAATTATGAACGCAAGTGCACATTATCAAACAAATAATATAGAATGAATATTCAATTATCGTCCACAAAGACTGATTGTATTAATTACCATAATTATGTTAACCCTAATTTTATCTGAACAAATAAAATTTGAACTCAATGATGAATCAATATATGAAAAGACCTAGAGTTTCTGATTTTACCAAAATAAATCCTACTAAAGTTCTCCAATTCAATAAAGTAATGAATTATTCCTATGCTGCCAGTGAATTTTTCTAATATATTTATTAATCTTTCTCAAGAGTTAATAAATCATCTCAATGAGCAATTTCTCTACATCTTTGTGACAAATTAAACCCATCAAAATTTATTAAGCACAAAAGATCCATTATACTGCATAAGTTAAATAATTATATCTCTATCCTATAAAACTCATGAAATTCTGATTATGACAAAATCAATTATCTCCTCTCGATCTCAAATTGAATCTCTAAATCATGCAAAAATGTGATCAGGCTTTCACAAGCATTAAGAATAGATCATAATATTTAGCATATTAATGGAATAAACATCAATCTATTGAATTGAAAAACAATAATATTCAATATTTGGTTACATCGTAACCCTAGAAAAGAAATGTAGTTCATAATCTTAACAATAAATATCCTTACAAAAATCTGAAACAAAAACATTAAAAAAAATAAAAATAAAAAAGAAACTAGTCTAGAAAAAACCTACCCGAAAGATTCAATATTGTCTCCAAGAAAGCTCTTCTTTTTTTCTTCTCTATTTTTTTTCTCCGGGGGTCTCTCTGAATTTTTTCTCTAGCCGCCTCTCTGTCCCAGCTCTCCTCTTTTTTTCTTTTTTTTTTCGTAAAATCTCCTCTGCCCTTTCCTTTTGTTTCACGTCTCCTTGTTAAAAGAAAGACTTATTATTTTTTTCTTCATAATGGCATAATTGGAACTTCTGTCAAATCTCAAAAGTGCAGTAAAATCTGGACTCAAATTAATTCAATGCCAAAGTCCTTCTCAGAAATATCTACAAATCCCTTTCAAATTGTAATCCTTTTCCAAATTGGTTTCCAAATTCATTTTTTTAGTAACTCCTTATCTGCAAAAATAACACAAAACACATAAAACACACCAGAAAACTCAAAAAATAACTTAATATTAAGATTAAAAGTATTTAAATTAGTGAATAAAATATTCACTTATTAGGTGCTTTCATATATTGTTACTTCTCTTAGTGAGAATGCTCTTTAACTCGTTGTTAATTGTGGAACAAAAAAGAAGCCTAGGATAAGATCATGGCTGGGTATGGTTCTGGTTCTCGAACCCAAATTCAGCAACTAAAAGGCGAGCTATATCACTTGTCTCAAAAATCTGGTGAATCGATTTCTTCTTACTTTGTTCATGCAAAAATAGTGTATGATACTCTTCAATCTCTTGGTGCTCATGTTCTTGAAGATGATTTGGTGGAAGCCATTCTTCGTGGCTTGGCAAATCAGTTTCGTCCCTTTACTAAATTTATGTGCGACATTAAGCTATTCAATATGAAGAGCTATATGGACTTTCTCTTACAGAAGAAACTCATTTGCAAGCTAAAGCAAATTTTTCTGAACCACTTATATCTGTTTATTACAGTCGTGCTCCTAATAGAACAATGCACGGTCGTGGTAGGGATCAACATAGTGGTGGAGGTCATTCTTCTTTTCCTGGAAACCGAACTCAATCCTCCCCTTTTAATAATTTATCTAGCTTACCTCCTACTTGTTTTAACTGTGCAGGTATAGGTCATGTAGCTACACAATGCCCCTCTCCAAAATTTCAGTCTAATTCTTCATCTAGTCCAGCATTTACTCATGCTCAAACTCCCTCATCACTTCCTCCTCTTCTGCCTACACCAACATCTTATTCTACATCTCTTCACGAGTCTTCAACTCCATGGATCTTTGATAGTGGCGCAACTCACCATATGACAGGAGATTTGGAAAACCTTGCAATTCATAATGAGTTTCCTGGCACTAAACAAGTGCATTTGAGCAGTGGTAAGGCTTTACCTATTACTCATATTGGTTCATCATCTCTCTCTATTTCCAATAAGTCTTTCAATCTTTTGAATATTTTACATGTTCTTTCATCCTATGCTAACATTATTTATGTGAGTACATTTACAAAAAATAATCAGGTTTTAATTGAGTTTTACCCATCTTGTTTCTTGATCAAGGACCTAGCAACAAGGAAAGTGCTCTACATAGGGAGTCTCACTAATGGCCTCTATACTCTACCCATGGAAGCTATTGTTACAAGACCTTTTTATGTTCAAACTCATGCTATTACTTTAAAAACATGGCATGCTAGATTAGGCCATGCAAGTTTACCTATTGTTCGTCAAGTTCTTGCTCAAAATAAATTGTCAAGTTCATTGAATAAAGATTCTACATTATGTTCTGCCTGCTGTATTTAAAAAATTCACAAACTTCTTTTCCCAAAATCTGATTATAAGGCTATTCGTCCTCTTGATCTAGTTTGTTCTGATGTCCAGGGTCTTCCAATTTGTTCTTTAGATGGATATTCTTATTATATAATATTTTTTGATAATTATAGTAAATATACATGGATTTATTTCTTAAGATACAAATATGAAGCACTCAATGCTTTCATTAAATTTAGACATATCGTGAAAAATTTTTTTGGCCATCCTATTAAACAATTCCAATCTGATTGGGGTAGTGAATTTCAAGTTTTAACAAAATATTTGGTTGATAGTGGAATTTTTCAACATTTTGCTTGTCCAAAACATCCTGAACAAAATGGTTGTGCAGAACGTAAGCACCTCCATATAGTTGAGACAGGTTTATCTCTTCTTAATCATGCTCGTCTTCCTTTGAAATATTGGACATATGCTTTTGACATTGTTGTATATCTCATTAATAGATTACCTACTCCTACACTTGATAATAACAATCCTTTCTCTACTTTATTTCATACATCGCCATCCTATTATACACTTATGAAAGCCCTAAATCTTTTAATGCCTTAATTTTGATTAATGACAAATATTGATAAGATCTAATGGCTTAATTGTATAAGTGTTGGTCTTTTAGGATTCATATGTCTAATCCATGCAAGATCGAAGTTTCAAGTCTTCAGGAAAGATCGTTTGTTGTCAAGCATTGAAGATAAGCAATTTCTAGATTAGATAGGATCTAAAAATGTAGTGCTATTTCTTTCTATATCTATTAGGTATCTCTAGATCTACCTCTATGAGTAATAATTTCTATAGGTTGCTCAATAAAAATGAAATATTTTTCAAAATACACTTCACATAGATAAAACATGAGTTGGATTTTTGAAATGATTTTCAAATTACATGCACATACTTAAAATTTTATGTAATGTATTCCACAAACTCTTGGAGTTGATAGGAATCTTGTTTTACATAATTTGGATGCATGTGCGATTGACCAGACCTCACAGCTCATCGTCCGCAGAATGTCCAGAGCTTTTTGGATCACTTGCAGATGATTGTGCGGTTGACCGGACTACTCAGATAATCGTCTGTAGAATGTCCAGAGCTCTCTAGAAGATGTGCGGATGATGGTGCGACGACCCGTCTGATATGCGGTCGACCGCATTTCTCCTGAGTGAGATTCCAACAGACATTTTTATGACCGTTAGAGCACATATATAAATACCTAATTGTTTGAAAAACTTAGTAGAATGACTTTTTGAGCAAAAATATGATTCTTACACTATATAGAACATCTTGAAATCATTTTGGAACCCAAATATAACATTTACATTGTGAAATTCTCAAAAGAAGGATTTATACTAAATCATTGGTGTTCTTGAGCAATCTAGAAGAAAGTATTACACAATGAGGTATTTATGTTTTAAATTGATATATCTTCACACTAAGGTGATATCTATATTAAAATATTCATTTTCTTATATTGTATGTTTTATTCAAGGTTGCATTGAGCTTAAAACTCTAAGGGTTAGAGTGAGCCTTGAATCATAGAAAATTGTGGTTGTATTAAATGTATCTATTTCATTAATTGTTGTATTATAGATAGGTGTGTAATCAAGGTTGTTGTGTAAAACTCAAAGAGTTGGGTGAATTGATTGGGTAAGAGGTTTGTGTTGTAAAACCCTAAGGGAATTGGGTGAGCCTCTATTGTAATCTCTTGTACTAATTTAGTAAAAAGTTTTGTGAAATCCTTGAGTAGATAGCTTAGGGTAGTGGATTAGGTTTTGTTGGATAAACCGAACCACTATAAATCGTTGTGTTGTTTGTCAATTTCTTGAACACATTATTTCACATACTGGTTGAGCACCAAGTGTTTGTTATTTGTTGTCTTAGAAAGTAGTATTTGAATTTAATTTGAAAAAATCTGTTAAAAACCTAATTCACCCCCCTCTTAGGTTTTTCAACTTAAAACTTTTGGTTGCTTATGTTATCCATGGCTTTGACCATATAGTAAGCAATCTAAAGGATATATTTGTTATGATTTTAATAATACCAAAACCTATGTCTAACATCATGTTCTCTTTGGTGAACAGGTTTTTCTATTTGCCTCGTCATCTACTTCATCTGGCCACCATCATCATCTACATCAGAGTCATCAATACCTATTCCATTACCAACCTCTTCCATATTACTTCCTAATCCAATTGTCTCTATCCCAACTACTTCTCCAAATTTGGATACACAGTCACATCCTTCATCTTCACCTTATCCTATTGAATCAATTTTTGCCACTACTCTCATCCACTACTTCTCAATCCGCATATTTAAATCTTCAAGTTGATTTTTTGAATTATCCTCTTCAACCTATTACCCCTTCCACATCTACACATCCATGATAACTCGTTCTAAATCTGGTCATTTACCTTCCTGCTAATATCTTTTCACTTCTCTTTCTTCATAACCAAAATCATTTCATGAAGCTCTTGTCACTCCTCAATGGCATCATGCCATGGAAGAAGAAATTCAAGCCTTATGTAGAAATCATACATGGGATCTAATTCCTCCTCAACCGCATTACAATGTCATTGGGACTAAATGGGTCTTTCGTATCAAAACTACTCTTTCTGGTAAAATAGATCGTTAAAAAGCTCGTCTTATTGCCAAAGGCTTTCACCAACATCCTGGCATTGACTACAATGAAGTTTTCAGTCCTATTATTAAACTCACTGTCATTCATATCATTCTTTCCCTTGTTGTTTCTCAAAATTGGCCTCTTGAACAACTTGATGTTTTCAATGCTTTTCTTCATGGTCCCTTAGATAAAGAAGTTTTTATGCAACAACCTCCTAGTTTTGTAGATCCCTCTCACTCATCTTATGTATGGTGTCTAAAACATTCTCTATGGTCTTAAGCAAGCTCTTCGCCAATGGTATAAGTGTCTTACCAAAAATCTCACTTCTCTTGGTTTTTTCAGTTCTAAAACCGATCCATCTCTTTTCTTCTATCATAAGAATCAATATATCATGTTTTGTCTCATTTATGTTGACGACCTAATTCTTACTGATTCTTGCCCTTCCTTCATTCATTATACTATTTCTGCCTTACAAAAGGCCTTCTCTATTCGTCACTTGGGTCCTCTTAAATACTTTCTTGAAGTCGAAGTTCATCCCACTTCTCATGGCCTTTTTCTCCATCAAACCAAGTATATTACTGATTTTCTTAATAAAACACAAATGCAGAATTCTAAGCCTCTATCTACTCCCTCTTCTCCGTCCATTCTTTGGTCTGCTTCTAGTGAATTTTTTCAACATCCTTCCTTATATAGAACCATTGTAGGCGGCCTCCAATACCTCAAACTCACACGGCCTGATATCGCATACTTTGTCAACCGAGCTGCCCAATTTATGCATTAGCCTACTCTTCAACATTGGCTAGGTGTCAAACGTATTCTGAGATATTTAAATGGCACTCAAGGCCATGGTTTACAATTATATAGGTCTTCTGTTTCTTCTTCTTGCGTACAGGCTTATTCCAATGCGGATTGGGGAGGTGATCCACTTGATAGAAAGAGCACTACTAGTTATGCTATTTACCTTGGCCACAACATGATCTCTTGAAAGTCTAAAAAGCAAATAGTTGTAGCACGATCTTCCACAGAAGCTGAATACAGAGCCTTAGTTGTAGCATCATGTGAAATTGATTGGATTGAATCACTTCTACATGAGATCAAATTTCGTCCAGCCAGACATTCAATTTTATGGTGTGATAATCTTGCTTCAACTTACCTTACCAACACACCCATTTTTCACTCTCACACTAAACACCTTGAAATTGATTTTCACTATGTTTGTGATAAGGTTAAGAAGGGATTTTTATAATCCAATTATTGAAAATTCAGTATACATATTAAAGAATAAATATTTTATTTCAATACCAATAGATACATCAAAAAAATTCAAACAAAATATTCCAATACAACAAAGTTTAATCTATCAGTTATGTGAAAGTGAAAGGTTGGAGGCTAGGATTATATAGAAAATCTTGTGTGCATGGAAATCACATCTCTCTACTGGGTATCTCAACAATCAATTTTTTACACAAACATACAAGAGAAACTAATAAACATTAATATAGAATGCAAATTATGAATCAATATCATCACAATTTTTATTTAAAAAACCAATAATTCAATAATAAGAAAAAAATAAAACATTCAAAATTACCGGAAAACAAAAATGAAAACATAGAATTCTGGGCTTTCTTCTCAACAATAAGAATATATAACCCTACCCTAGGCATTTTAAACATGTAAAATTATACCTACAAAAAAAATTCAATTTTATCTCTATAAAAAATCAAAATTTATAAAAAAAACCAAGCATTCAAGCATTTAACAAAAGTAAACAAGGAAAATTACAAAAAAAGAAAAGAAAAAGAATATGGAATTGAAAGCTCTAAAGCTTTTAATGTCTTAATTTTGATTAAATGACAAACATTGATAAGGACTAATGGCTTTATTGTATTAGTAATGATCTTTTAGGATTCATATATCTAATCCATGTAAGATCGAAGTTTCAAATCTTCAGGAAAGAGCTTTTGATGTCAAGCATTGAAGATAAGCGTTTCTGGATTAGATAGGATCTAGATGTGTAGCATTATTTCTTTATTTATCTTTAGATATCTCTAGGTCTACCTCTATGAGTAATAAGTTCTATAGGTTGCTCAATAAAAGTGAAATAATTTTCAAAATGCATTTCATTTAGATAAAACATGAGTTGGGTATTTGAAATGATTTTCAAAATACATGCACATACTTCAAAATTCATAAAATGTATTTCACAAACTCTTGGAATTGTTTGGAAACTTGTTCTGCATAGTTTTAATGCATGTGTGGTCGACCTAACTAAAGTGTGGACGACCACAGATCATGCGGTCGACCAGACCTCTCAGAGTATCGTCCGCTGAATGTCCAGAGCTCTTTGGAACACTTGCGGATGATGGAGCGGTCGACCGGACTTCTCAACTCATCGTCCACAGTTTGTCCAGAGTTCTCTGGAACATTTGCGGACGACCCTTCTGATATGCGGTCGACCGCACTCCTCTTGAGTGGGATTCAAACAGCCATTTTTATGACCGTTGGTGCATACTTATAAATACCCAATTGTTTAAAATACTCATTAACACGACTTTTTGAGCAAAAATCTGATTCCAACACTTCATAGAACCTCTGGAGATTATTTTGAAATCAAATCATAACATTCATATTGTGAAATTCATCAAAGTGGGATTCATACTAAATCATTGGGGTTCTTGAGCAACTTAGAAGAAAATATTACTCAAAGAGGTATTTATGCTTTATATTGGTATATCTTCACATTAAGGTGATTTCTATATCAAACTCTTAATTTTCATATCTTGATTGCTTTGTTCAAGGTTGCATTGAGCTTAAAACTCTAAGGGTTAGAGTGAGCCTTGAATCATAGAAAATTGTGATTGTTTTTAGAGCATCTTTTTCATTAATTGTTGTAATAGAGATAGGTGTGTAAACAAGGTTATATTGTAAAACTCAAAGTGTTGAGTGAACCTTGATTGGTAAAGAGGTTTGTGTTGTAAAACCCTAAGGGAATTGGGTGAGCCTCTATTGTATTCTCTCTTACTAAATTAGTGAAAAGGTTTTGTGAAATCCTTGAGTAGATAGCTCAAGGTAGTGGATTAGGTTTTGTTGGATAAACCGAACCACTATAAATCTTTGTGTCCTTTGCCTATTTCTTGAACTCTTTATTTCATACTTTGTTTGAGCACCAAGTGTTTGATATTTGTTATCTTAGAAAGTCTGTTTCTTTTAAATTAGGAAAAATTATTTTAAAACCTAATTCACCCCTCCTCTTAGGTTTTTCAGGAATAGTAGGCTTCCTTCTGCACCCCAATAAAACAAGACAAAAAATCAAGAAAACCACAATAAAATCAGGAAAATAAGAAGTAAGAAACTCTAACAAATCAACAAACCCATGTACAAAATTATGCATGAAATATAAAGGGGGAAAAATTCCGAAGAAATTATTTCTGATAGAACCAATATCCAAACCAAAAGAAATAGATGAATGACTGAAAATCTATCAATAAAAATGAGCAACTACAGCCAAAAATGGGGGGGGGGGGGAGTTAAAGGAACCAAGAAGAGAGGAGAAAAATTAAAGAGAGATATGGTGGATAAAAACAAGCTCACTTGCTAAAATGGATAAAAAGCTTCCAAAAATATTGTTGGGTAAGAGTGAATATGAAATTCAAAATGAAGTGATGGAGTTGAAAGGGTGAAGAAATTAATTAAAGTTATCCTATAAATACCAAGAAGAAATTAAAGTCAAGAGTTGTCAGGTGATTGATTATGAATTAGGTCAAGAGGTGAGAATTGAGAAGCTGGAAAGAAGAGATATTAAAGGCTTAAAAATTCAAAGAATTTGGATAACGATGTAATTAAGGCAAGAACCCAAAACACAAAATGCAAAATAAAGAATTACATGATTCATGTGCATCTTTATGGTAAGTGGATGCACAAGGAAATCATTCTCAAAAGGCGAAATCGGTCGTCCCATCGCACTCGTCCCAGGCCATCGTGGAAGAGTTAAATTAGGAATGTACACTGCATGACCAATCTAGCAGGAGTCCCCTATTAACTACAAGTCTGAAAGAAATTATTGCTTCTAACGAGATTCAAACTCCTATACTCTAGGTTGCATTGAGGGAAAAGACTCTCAAATTAACTCATGTTGCTTAACCAATTAGAACGAGTGGAACAACTGAAGTTCACTCTCTATCCACTCATCTTTGCTATCTTATTAAAAGTTGTCAAATACTTCATTTGTTCCTTTTTATAAGATGTTTTAGGTAATTTCACACAAACCACTAAATTATATTACTAGTATATATTTAACCCACTTTGATAATTTTCTCAAACCATTATCTCTTTTCATTTTTCCCTATTTTTTTAAAAGAAAATATAGTGTACATGGTTTAACGTCTTTGAATGGGCAAACTACACATATAATACCTAAACTTTCTCAAAATTTTAGTTATTTGTTCTAATTTTTTTCATTCCGACCTCACAATCGAACTTTTTTTATTCTCAATATTACATTCCCATCTACTCTTATCGTTAAATTTTTAGCTCAATTAGTTATGTGACTTGCACATGACTCTTTAGGAGCAATTATGTTATTATAGAGAACCCTAAAACTTTTTTAGAAAGTCTTTCCTTTTTTATTTCTCTTTCTTTCCTTTTCCTTCTTTCTCTTTCCTCTTCTTCCCTTCCATGGCTACAATTAGGGTTGTTCACGAACCGAATAGTTTGCAAATGAAGTTCGTTCATGTTCAATTAATGCTTGTTCATTTATTAAACGAACAAAGCTTCTAACCTAAAAAATTGTTCGTTTAGTAATCGAATGAACACACGAATGAACACATGCCTTGTTTGCGAATAGTTCGAACATTCGTTAACATTATAATTAATATATAATATTTTATATATATATTATATATAACATAATTTTTGTATATTATATATTATATATAATATTATATATATTATATATTTTAAAAGAAAAATAAAAAATAAAATTCGAAGTGGAACTGGTCGAGCAATTTGAGTTCGGCTTGTTAAATTAAATGAGTCGAATACGAACGTTCACGAACAATTCGAACAAATAATCGAACGAGAATGAACAATATTTCAAATTTAAACGTTAATTGAATGAAATCGAGTGGCAAAGGTTGGTGACTTCGGTCAGCCGTGGGCGGCTTTGGTCGATGGTCGGCAGTGGGTGGCTTCAGTCAACGAGGAAGAAGAGAAAGAACAAAATAAAAAGGAAGATACTCTAAATAAATAAAAAGGAAAAAGCACAGCCCCAACTTGTTCGAGTTTCCATCTTTGACAAGTGCGAGAGTTAGATCGTGAAGCACAACTATACCATTACAAATAACAAATACGTGACTCTTGCAATTCCATTAGAGAAGAGTACCATAAAAGGATGAAAACTCTCCTAAAGAAGTGATGCAGAAGCTTTTACAAGAGCGAAGAGCGGAGAGATATAAAACTCCCGCAGCTACGAAATAATTTCAAAAGACTGTATCTTATTACAACATAAGTGCATATCAGGAAGTATGATTGTTTTCTGGGAGATCAGATTAGAACTGAGCAGGCTTTGCAACAGCACAAAGAGGATAATGTCTGTGAGCGGTAAGACCAGTGCATTCTGACATGTCAATGTCGGATGGTTTCACTCCCTCTGGCAATTCCCAGTCGAATTGATGCACAAGATTTGCCAAAGCATTCTCATTAGCGAAGATGGCAAATTCAATTCCAGGGCAAATCCTTCTACCGGATCCAAAGGGAATCAATTGGAAGTTATGGCCTCTGAAATCAATGTTGTTATTCAAGAATCTCTCCGGCCTGAACTCGAGTGGTTCTTCCCAGTTTGCAGGGTCCCTTGCTATGGCATAGGCGTTTATAATGACCCTTGTTCCGGCTTCAATGTCGTATCCTAATACCTTAGCATCTTCAATGGCTTCACGGGGAACCAATAGTGGGAGTGGGGGATGAATACGCATGGTTTCTCTGATCACTGCTTTTAGATATGGCATATTCTCCAAGTCCTCCTCAGTTATCTGACTTCTTCCATTGGCAACTTTCTTTACCTCATTCTTCAGTTCCCTCATGCACCTGGGGTTCCTTAGTAACTCTGTCATTCCCCATTCCAAGACAGTGTAGGTTGTATCAGTTCCACCAAGGAAAATGTCCTGCAAGAAATAAAAATTACATGTATTAGGTAATGCATGGATCATGGATGAATTAATATAAGAATCCTAAAAACTCTACTTGTTTAGATAAGGGAGACACTCACCATAAGTACGCCTTTGATGCCTTCCCTTGGGATGTGAAAGCCTTGGCTACCTGTCAAATGAATCCCAAGTAACGAATCAGCCAAATCCTCTGTCTCAACTCTGTTGGCCTTTCTGTTTTCTTCATGTTCTTTGTAAACTGTCTCCAGTGTTTGATCGACTCTCTTGGCCATGTCCTTCACTTTAGCTGTCAATCCGTTGAGACGATCTACGAACTTAAGGGATGGCAGAAATGTTCCAAATTCAAATCCACCAACCAAAGTCTCAAACTCTGTCATCATCCTCCTGAATTTTTCACCAGTCTCACCTTCACTGTACTTCCTCCCAACAGCAGCTCTGCAGGCAATGTGATGGGTGAGAGCCATGAACAATTCGCTCAAATTCACCGGCCCAGATGACTCCTTGATCATCTTGATCATGTTTGATATTTCTTCTTTCCTGATAGGCCTGAAAGACTGCACTCTTTTGTTGCTGAGGAGCTGGAGTACACAGATGCTCTTCATTTGCCTCCAGTACTCACCATAAACACACATACCGATATCCCTCTGGTCATAAAGAAGCTTCGAAGGGATTTCGGCTTGAGGCCTGGTGGCGAAATTCAAGTCTTGGGTTTTCATGATCTCCTTAGCCCCTTCGGGAGAGGAAATCACAACAGTCTTGATACTGCCCAGCTGAAGGAACATTATTGGCCCATATTTTTGTGCCATCTTCTGCAGAGACTGGTGAGGGTGCATGCCAAGTTTGTGCAAGTGCCCCAAAACTGGAAGCCTTGGTGGAGAAGGAGGGTTGTTCTTTCCACTTTCAGAAGAAAATATCCATTTGTATATGAAGTATGTGAAGAACAGAGGAATCAGAGCATAAACAATGCTGGGATGCATCAAGAATGAACTGAGTTGTTGCTGCAAAAGCTGGACAGAAGTTGCCATTTCTCTCTGGTTCTCTCTTTCTTGGTTCCTACACACTTGCACTCAACTTAATTTGCTGCTCTTGTTTGAGTCTGTGCTGTGCTTTTATAGTGAAATCAGTATGCTTGTGATGCGGAAATCAAACTCGGCTGCTGGTCAGGTTTGCTGAGTGCATTCTTAGATTTGTTGGTGACGGCTTTATTGAATAGGGAATCCTTGAATATTTTAATTCATTTTCTTTACTATTTCTTGACTCTAGTAAAGTAGTAGTCAATTTCGCCTGCATACTTTATTACAGCCCGATTAAATCGTTCGATGGCATTTTCTCGACGTTTATTAAAATTTTCTTTAGTTCGGGTGACTTTGTTGCCCTTTTGTCATATTTTCCCTGGGGGAGTGGGCGTAGTCCGGCGAGGGGATAGTGGGTGGATTTTGCGACGAAGTGTCTTGCACATGTATTTTAGTCAAAAATTGACTTTTCTTTTTTCTTATTTTACTGCTGCTCTTTGCTCATTAGCATAACAATTCAATGCTTATGCTTGAAAAATGTGACATTTATTTCAAGTGAAACTATTTTTTGTCACAAAACAAAAGAAGAAAAGAAGGGAGCTATTCTCTAACTTTTCAGTAGAACATGCAAATCCCATCTTTTTATTAGTTAATTTACTTTTCACCTTTGGAACATACTAGAATTGGAAAATTGAGTTTATTTATTTATTTTAACAAAGTTGTGTTTCGAAAGTATACTAGAATTGGAAAATTGAGTTTATTTATTTATTTTAACGAAGGAAAGTTGTGTTTCGAAAGTATTTAGAGCATATCTAATTGTAACATCTCATATTTTCTAAAATATCAAAAATATAAAATATAATATAATAATCAAGTCAAATAAATAATTTTAATTTTAAATAGTTAAAAATTTTCAAATAGTAAATCAAAATCTCTAATTTCAAATAAGTATCAAATTATAAATTTGAAACCAATAACAAATTTTACATATAAATGAATGGTTATCATCCATCTCCACGTCGTAACTCGTCAACCTGTAAACGATTTTTAGAAAATCAAAATACATAGGCTAAGTACAAAGTATTTAGTGGGAGTAAAATGTAACATTATACAAGGATATACACATTAAAAATATCATGTAATCATAAATTATCAATGTATGTCATCAAGTCAAAACTCTATTTAATTAGGCTAAAATCCATGTTCAATCGGATATAAGTCCCTATTTTATTGGGCCTAAGTCCCTGTTATTTGATGGCATATGCAATAAACATTTATATGCAAATATTGTACACATACCATAATAGAATTTAGAATTTCACAATTAAACATATAATATAAAGCACATAATTTCTAAGAAGTTTGAGATCAAATTGAAAACCCTAAAAAGATTTAAAGGCTAATTTGAAAACCCTAAAATATTTGTGGTAAATTTGTAAAATTGTATCTAAATTGTATCTAAATTTAGGGTTTATTAACCATAATGACCTAATTACAAAAATGGATAAGATTTAAAATTACAAAAATACTCATTCCTTATATAACTCATTTTTCCCAAAACTCTAACCCTAATTCTATCCTCTTCTTCTCTCTCTAGCCGCCAACCCCCCTCCCTTTTTCTCCCTCTTGGCCGCCAACCCCCCTCCCTTATTCTCCCTTCTTCCTCTTCCTCGTCTCTTCCCCCATAGTTGCCGCCTCTCTCCTCGCCCATTCCCTTACTGTCCTCCCTCCTCCCCCTCCAAACTCCTTCTAACCACCCATCACCCCCTTCTCCTTTCTTCCTCTTTCTCCTTCTCAAACCCAAGACAAAATGCTAAAAATTCATCACTGAAAAATAAAAAAATGGTTTCCAATGATGTTAGGAGTTTTTCTCGATAAAACTATAAAACTTTGAATATGGAAGGGCAAATGGGGAAGAAAATTGATTCTTTAGGCTTATTGCCGCTAGCGACGGCCAACCATATAGCGGCATAGGCGGTGGCTGTCATACTTGAAAGACTAAGGAATTTTTAGCCTACCTCGGGATTCGTGCTTAAGGGGAAAAAATAATTAAATTTTTTAATCTCTTGTATTATTGTTATATATATGTGAGGTAAAAACTCTAATAGGGTAAGTTAAGTAAAATTAAAAGAAAAATTAATAAAGCCTATTAAACTCTAAAATGGGTATTACACTAATACTTCAATGTTAATGTCAAAAAATAATGTCACTATCATTAAATTTTCCTCTTCAATGTACATATGTTTGATGTAATGTCATGCTAGGATATCTATGATAATATCAACAAGAATGTCATCTTTTAAGATCTTATTTAACATCTTGACTCAATAAATAGTAATAAACATGTCTCATTTTTTTTTAAAAAAAATCATCAATTAACAAATAACGGTTAGATAATAGAAATTGACGGTTGAAATTATGCATTGAATATGAATTTTAAAGTTTACCATCAACTTATTTAATATTAATCTGTTGTGAATTGACATTCAACTCATTGAATGACACTTAGACAAAATTTATTCAATATTAACATTGGAGCAATTTGCATCTCTTAATTTTAGGGCTTCCTAAGTTTAATAGTAAAGAATTATAAGATAAAGATTAATCTTTAAATTTACTTTTATGCTCTCATAGTGTGACTTTTATTTTCTGGAAAAAAAAAATTAAGAGTCCCTTTTTTATTATTATAAATATCAAATCTGTTTTTCTATTGTTTTTTCTATATTTTCTCTCTCCTAATGTGTCTAATAGTAGAACATTTTTGGACTAACTTAACTTTAAGTTCAAGGACTTTTAAAGACAAAAATAAAGATTTGAAGCTTAACCTATCAAATTGAAAAGGCAAAATAGCATTTCTCATCCCCAATATTTTAACATTTGGAAGTTAATGTCCCTATTCTTTAGTTTCGCCCTTTAACATTTTTAATATTTTTTGGGTTGGTGAATACAATCCTTTTAATCTAAAAATGCACTGTTTTGGTGAGTCATCATTCAAAAATGCAAAGTTGCCCAAATTTAAAATGGTATTTTTGTCCCTTTCTATCTACCCAAAAGTGAAAAACATATAAAGAAAGCTTGTATCCCTTTAACCTTTTATATATGTTTACATTTATATATGAAAGCCCTAAAGCTTTTAATATCTTAATTTTTATTAATGACAAACATTGATGAGGATTAATGTCTTGAATGTACAAGTGATAGAGTTTTTGGATTCATGATTTAACCCATGCAAGGACAAGATTTCAAGTATGCAAGCAAAAATACAAGTCAAGACTATCAAGATTTGAAAAAAAAGCGTTTGTTGAATTAGAAAGAAACTAGATGTATAGTTTTAGAATTTAATATCTTTTGGATATCTCTAGTTATACCTCTAATTGAGTAATGATTTCTAAAGGTTGCTCTATAAATTTAAAACGTTCTTTCAAAATGGTTTTAATATGTTAAAATATGTTTTGGGTATATCAAAAATCATGTATCGTGATTTTAAAACTTGAATGTTTCATAAACTATTGTTGGATTGATACCATAACTTATATGGTTGATTGAAATCATCATTTGTGTGTTAGAGTATTGTGGATACACAAATTATCATGTTCCGGTCGACCTAAAGTGGTTTAGGTATCGTCCACAAGTAGATTTATTTTGTGGATGTATGTGTTATCAAATTTGTTCATCTGTCAACTTGTGGACGACCGCAAAATGGAAACTATCATCCGCTAACCACCTAGAAGAGTCTGATGATGTTGCGAATGATACGCCGATCGACCGCAAATTGTTAGTGGGTTTCTAACAGTTTTATTTTTTACCGTTGGGAATAAATCTATAAATACCACAAGCTTTGGAATTATTTCTAAGAACAATTTTTGAGCAAAAACATTGCATATCTTGATTCTATAATATCTTAGAAACATTCCAAAACCCTTTCTAAACATCAATTTTGTTAAAATAATTCAAGAATGATTTTTACATTCAAATGTGAATTTTAATCAATCTTGGCAAGCCATTATTCAAAGAGGTGAATGTTTTTTAAATTGATATATCTTCACATTCAAGTGATCTCTATCAAACTCTCTATATTTTATCATTGATTGTAATTGTATCAAGGTTGCAAGTAGTATGAAACCCTAAGTGTTATGGTGAGTCTTCTGCAAGTTGTTTTGTATTCAATGTTGGATTGTAAAGCCTTTGAGTGAACTTTGAATTAAATTGTATTGTGAGGACTTCACTAAGGAGAGTGGTAAGATTATTGTATAATCAAGGTTGTGTTGTAAAACTCAAGGGTTTAGTGAACCTTAATTGGTTGAGAAGTTATTTGTAAAATCCTAATGTGAATGGGGTGAGCCTTTTTGTAATCTCATTTATTTGATTAGTAAATGGATTTGATAAATTCTTGAGTAGGTAACTCAAGGTAGTGTATTAGGTTTTGTTGGATAAACCAAATCACTATAAATCATTATGTTCATTACTCTACTTTCTGCATTTTATTTGGACACATTATTACTTATGCAACTAGCACACAAAGTATTTGATATTTGTTGTCAAATAGGTGTTTTATTGATTAAGTTGAAAAATCGGATAAAAACCTAATTTACCATCCTCTTAGATTTTTCAATATATATATATATATATATATATATGCACACTTTTGCCCTAATTCCTTTAAATCGAAGCTCAATGAAGGAAGAAGACGAAGAATTGGAATAAGAAGAAAACAAGAGAGAAGGAAAATATTGAGGTGGTTTGATGATGATTGAGAATCATCTCAAGGTCAGACCCGATCCAAAGCAAAAGCTACAAGTAATTCAAGAAGATGCTTCTATGGATATACGACTTTCACTCGAACCTCTTGGACCTATTTAAATTCGGTAATGAGGTTTATAGCATGTGAAAGGAGCAGAATGATAAGTGGTTGGAGGAGCGATTGCGATTTTTTTGAGTGGGTTGATTCAGCAATGTGCCCAAGATCGAGAAGATGGAGGAAGAAAGGACAACATTTCCAAAAAGAGTGAAAGCATGCTACATTGTTGTCATGTTGTTTTGGTTTATCGTCCTCGTGTTGTTGCTGATGTGAAAAATTTGTCCTTAGAGTTCTAAACTGGTTTATGGGTTATGTTTTGATGTGGATGAAATGAACATCTAGTTGTTAAAGACTAGGAAATGCAATGTTTTTTTTTTTGTGATATTCCTTCTACTTGTTTGTAGATTTATGTATTTAATCTAATCTAATCTAAGATAATTTATGTTGTTTTAGGGATCTAATCTATCAGAGTTATGTAAATATTCTTGTTTCATTTTATGATCTTGTAAATGATTGATTATGTATTTATGGTTGGCAACAAAATATTGCACATCTAAAAAAGGAATGTCATTCACAATCTGAAATGTGCAGAAGTTTTACCAATGAACATTCGGATGAATCTCACTTTTATCATGATATTAAAGGAGTCCTTACATTGGACACTAATATGAGAATTTTCCTAATCTACTTTTGTTGACTTTCAGATATGCCTCATGCCCTTAATAGATATTTTTTTCAAAAGGGGAAAGAGATCCATTGAATCTCATAAACAAAAAACAAAAAACAAAGTACAAAGAAATGAAAGGGATATGGACCTGACCTTTAATATGCAGAAAATACAATAATACATGAAAGAGCTAGAGTCATCTAATAGAAGGGTATCCAAATCTATCCAAGTGTATCAAGACTTTAATCCTCTGATGCAATTCCTGAGGTACGAAAAGTGTGTAACTCTGACATCTCGATTCCTCATATGCCAAGTCATCAGCAACCTGCTTTCCTCACAGAAAATGTGGGAAACAGTGTCTATATTGAAGCAAATCTGCTGTCGGATACTCTGGAGAAGCATCTGAATATGCCATAATCCTCCTCCTCATGTGATGCAATGAACAGTCAGTGTAGAATTTGTCTCGATCCATAATGTAATTAGCTCCAAATCCCAAGCCAAAATGAGACCATCGAAAATATTTCGCAACTTAGTTTCGAGAATGGTACAAGTACCTTAAAAGGAACAGAATGAGCGAATGCACCACCCGTCATGGTATCTAATAATCCCACCACTACTAGCCTTACCTTCCTTGACACATTCGTCGGTGTTCACCTCGTGGGATTCCACACACGGTCTATGCTATGAAACAATGATAGACAAGGAGCAGATAAAGTGACTCCAAAAAGCGAAACAAAGTCAGTGTCTCCATGCCAGTGCGTGTGCCGGAACATGCGTCCCATCTAAAAAAAATAAATATGTCTATAAACTTGCCAGATGATCCGCTGAGACTCCATAGTGATGCTTTTGTACTTTGCATCATTGCGTGTCGTCCATATGAATTAGAAAATGAGCAGAGGGACAATGATGCGGATGCGTCCCCTAAAAACGTGCATGTCCGATGTAATCCAATGAAGGAAGCGATAGTGTATCTCATCCTGCTGACAGACAAGTACTTGCAAAATAGAAGAAAAGTTAGTCCATACCTGAGCGGCAACCGAATTACCGATGAACACTTGTTAGAGTGTCTCCTTTGAGTGCCAACAGTGGCACTTCGATGCCAATTGGACTTGGATTCAGTCCCTGATAACTGTCTTGATCGAGATCAAACATTGCCAGTCTCTAGCAGAAGAATGATATAGTGGTGGGGATGGATGGTCACCAAAATAAGCGATAGGGAGTCCGAACAATGAAATGCTCCCTAACTATCTGCCATATCGATTTGGTAGTGAACCTACCATTAGGCGTATCTCTCTACAACATTCTGTTTGGAGTATCAATTGATAATGACAGAATGACAATACGCTCTGCCATCGAATAAGGAACCATCTGGCATAGAAGATAGAAATATCAGTCTAAACAATCGAAGAAATCACTGACCTGAGCTGAAGTGTGAGAGGACTCAAGCAACTGTTATGCAAGAGTAGCGTCACTCATCCAACAGTCATGCCAAAAGAAAATCATGCCCTTAATAGATGTAGTACAAACTTTCTAATGTTTCTTTTGATTCCCTGATTTGTGAGTTGAAGTGAGTCCAACATTATCATGCACTGGCTACCATATTCAATGTCTCTATCAAAGTTGCACAAAATCAAAAGTCTCCAGTGAGACATGTAAATAAAGAAATATGAATATGCTCTTTCGTAAAAACTCTTAACCATGTTATCACTAACAAACTCAAATATACATACCATAACACAATAGACACAATCACATATTTGTAACTAAAAATATTATCCCTCTGTATCCAACCTATGATATTCTCTGCAGTCTCCGCATTTCTATTCACATACGAATTGAACCATAGACTATTTATGTACACAAATGAACATTTTTTTTCTTAGGGAACTTCACTCCAAGTTAAACAAGTTTAATTTGTGAAAACAAATCCTAAATTACCAATTATAAGGGTACAACTAAGGTTACAAAACAAAATGGGTACTTTCATTTCACTTACTCAATATAAGTTTGAAAGACTTTGGAGTCCAGCATTCCCGCTGCAATTGTTTCTTTGCTACTGCACCCCAATCATATTTGCATCCTTGTTCTTTTTCTTGCCATCAATCACAATTGATGTGGAACGATTTTGTGGTTTCCTCTGCCCAAATGTTCATCAATGGTATGAAATCAAATCGATTGGGGGAAATGAATGCTTGTGTCCTAAACTAAAAGACAATTCATTTTCTTCCCTCAAAAAACAGAATTCCTTCCTTTTTTCCTTTCTAATTTTAGATAATTTTGTTTGTTTTCTTAATTTCATTAACTGGGTAAATAGAAGAAGACAAAAATATCATTTTACATTTGGGTAACTTTACAATTTTGAATCATGAATCACCATAAAAGTGCATTTTCATGTTAAAGGATTGTATCCGCCAACCCAAAAAAAGATTGAGAATATAAAAGGCGAAAATAAAGAATAGGGACATTACAACATAAAAAAATTAGGGATGAGAAATGCTATTTTGCCTATTGTTTATAAATCAGGGCTCAATTGGTGTTCAAGAAAACCACCAAACAACCCCTCTCTTCACGATTGACTACGAGGTTCATAAAGGCTATGGTTCATAAATCATCAATTCATGGTTAATGAAAATGATAAAATGAACTTAAAATTTTAAAATAGCGGTTATGGCGATTCATGAACTGACATTTAATAGTTCTGATACTGTTCGGTTCCATCATGGTTATAGTTTCAAATGATTACGATTATGGTTTTAATTTTTTTATACTTACTCCAATTTTGGCTATGTATTGTTTGAAAAATTCACAAAGTAAATTTAAAATTTTCAATAAAGATATTAATAGTTTTATAAAAATTGATTTGGATTTAATTTTTATTTAAAAAATGAAGCTATCTAAGTATCATTTGAGAGCATAGATGAATTAAAACATTGTATTTACTTGCCCATAAATCTTCAAAATTCAAATGTAGCAAATTTAATTTTTTTTGAAAAAAGAAATTATCAAAAGATATAGTGTCTTCTCTATTGTCTTAATATTTGTCAAATTTTATTTCTTATCAAAGTTGTCATGTCAAATCAACATTCAAATTAATGAGATTTAAAATTTTCTTTTAAAAACAATGGTTGTATTCTTTTGCCTTGTTAATTTTTTTTATCAAATTTGTTTCTTTTAGGGTTACTATTTTTGGTTCCAATTCTCAAAATGTAATTGAGGTGAATATTGCTTGCCACTTGCCAGTAATCTTTTGACAATAACGAAGATATTTCATGGGATTAAATTTATTTTATTTCTTCAAATTGTATTTGGCGGCACTAAGAAATTTTATCCTGTATGGAATATTATTTTTTTGTCAATATCCAGGAAAATATGACTTTTTAAAGGAAAATGAAACAGTATGATTTTGAATAAAAATTATAAAAGAGAAATACATTATACATATTTTGTTTCAAATTTTTTTCTTTCACATAATCGATATCTTTCATAATTTCGAAGTTTGTTTATAGTTCCATAAAGTGGCATCTGTGTAATATATATACAGTAAGAATTGGCATTCATGAAATTCATAGTTAAATTTTTTTTTTTACAATAAAATAAAATAAAGTTAAACCGAAAAAATAAAATAAAAAATTCAACAGTTAGGGATTGACAAGTAGAATAGATAAACATTATTTCGACGAAATGGAAGACTACATGGTTAGTCTCTTAGTCAAGTATGCGTGGAGGGAAGGCAACAAAAGTAGCAAAATATAATATTCCAAAATCAGAATACATTAATGTGGAGATGGTGAGAAGAAATAGAAATATATTTCTTTGAATTATTAAAAATTTAAACTAATGTTAATATTATTAAAATTAAATTAAAGTTAAAAAATTCCAAAAATGTTCTACTAATAGAGACGTTAGAAGAGAAAAAAACAATAGAAAATCAGATTTGATATTTTATAATAAAAAAAAGGTGAACTACAATCCTCTTTTCTTTTCTTTGTTCCATAAATTAAAAGTCACACTATCAGAGCATAAAAGTAAATTTGAAGTCTAATCTTTATCTTATAATGTGAGCTCTAAGAGGTAAGAGATGCACATTGCTACCATGTCAATATTGAATAAATTTTATCTAATTATCATTTAATGAGTTGAATGTCAATGCACAACAGGATTAATATCAAATAAGTTGAAGGAGATAATATTCTTGTTAATATTATAATGAAACATCTTAGTATTACATTACATCAAACATATGCGAATTAAAGAGGAAAATTTAATGATATGATATATTGTTTTGACATTAACATTGAAGTATTAAATATGCTTTAAATGCTTTCGAAAAACAACTTTGCTTATGTTAAAATAAATAAATAAATAAACTCAATTTTTCATTTTAGTATGTTCAAAAGGTGAAAAGTAAATTAACTAATAAAAAGATGGGAATTGCATGTTATGCTGAAAAGGCTCAATTCTTTTCTTCTTTTGTTTTGTGACAAAAAATAGTTTCACTTGAAATAAATATGTCACATTTTCCTACAATAAGCATTGAATTGTTATGCTAATGAGCAAAGGGCAGCAGTAAAAAAAGATAAAAGATAAAAGAAAAGTCAATTTTTGAATAACAAACACAGTAACTAAAATACATGTGCAAGACACTTCGACGCAAAATCCACCCACTATCCCCTCGCCCGCCTACGCCCACTCCCCCCGGGTAAAATACAAAAAGGGCAACAAGGTCATCCGAACTAAAGAAAATTAAACGTATAGAAAATGCCACCGAACAATTTAATCAGGTTGCAATAAAGTATGCAGGCGAAATTGACTATTACTTTACTAGAGTCAAGAAATAGTAAAGAAAATGAATTAAAATATTCAAGGATTCACTATTCAATAAAGCCGTCACCAGCAAATCTAAGAATGCACTCAGCAAACCTGATCAGCAGCCGAGTTTGATTTCCGCATCACAAGCATACCGATTTCATTATAAAAGCACAGCACAGACTCAAACAAGAGCAGCAAATTAAGTTGAGTGCAAGTGTGTAGGAACCAAGAAAGAGAGAACCAGAGAGAAATGGCAACTTCTGTCCAGCTTTTGCAGCAACAACTCAGTTCATTCTTGATGCATCCCAGCATTGCTTATGCTCTGATTCCTCTGTTCTTCACATACTTCATATATAAATGGATATTTTCTTCTGCAAGTGGGAAGAACAATCCTCCTTCTCCACCAAGGCTTCCACTTTTGGGGCACTTGCACAAACTTGGCATGCACCCTCACCAGTCTCTGCAGAAGATGGCACAAAAATATGGGCCAATAATGTTCCTTCAGCTGGGCAGTATCAAGACTGTTGTGATTTCCTCCCCTGAAGGGGCTAAGGAGATCATGAAAACCCAAGACTTGAATTTCGCCACCAGGCCTCAAGCCGAAATCCCTTCGAAGCTTCTTTATGACCAGAGGGATATCGGCATGTGTGTTTATGGTGAGTACTGGAGGCAAATGAAGAGCATCTGTGTACTCCAGCTCCTCAGCAACAAAAGGGTGCAGTCTTTCAGGCCTATCAGGAAAGAAGAAATATCAAACATGATCAAGATGATCAAGGAGTCATCTGGGCCAGGTGAATTTGAGCGAATTGTTCATGGCTCTCACCCATCACATTGCCTGCAGAGCTGCTGTTGGGAGGAAGTACAGTGAAGGTGAGACTGGTGAAAAATTCAGGAAGATGATGACAGAGTTTGAGACTTTGGTTGGTGGATTTGAATTTGGAACATTTCTTCCGTCGCTTAAGTTCGTAGATCGTCTCAACGGATTGACAGCTAAAGTGAAGGACATGGCCAAGAGAGTCGATCAAACACTGGAGACAGTTTACAAAGAACATGAAGAAAACAGAAAGGCCAACAGAGTTGAGACAGAGGATTTGGCTGATTCGTTGCTTGGGATTCATTTGACAGGTAGCCAAGGCTTTCACATCCCAAGGGAAGGCATCAAAGGCGTGCTTATGGTGAGTGTCTCCCTTATCTAAACAATTTGAGTTTTTAAGATTCTTACATTAATTCATCCATGATCCATGCATTACCTTACAGATGTAATTTTTATTTCTCGCAGGACATTTTCCTTGGTGGAACGGATACAACCTACACTGTCTTGGAATGGGGAATGACAGAGCTACTAAGGAACCCCAGATGCATGAGGGAACTGAAGAATGAGGTAAAGAAAGTTGCCAATGGAAGAAGTCAGATAACTGAGGAGGACTTGGAGAATATGCCATATCTAAAAGCAGTGATCAGAGAAACCATGCGTATTCATCCCCCACTCCCACTATTAGTTCCCCGTGAAGCCATTGAAGATACTAAGGTATTAGGATACGACATTGAAGCCGGAACAAGGGTCATTATAAACGCCTATGCCATAGCAAGGGACCCTGCAAACTGGGAAGAACCACTCGAGTTCAGGCCGGAGAGATTCTTGAATAACAACATTGATTTCAGAGGCCATAACTTCCAATTGATTCCCTTTGGATCCGGTAGAAGGATTTGCCCTGGAATTGAATTTGCCATCTTCGCTAATGAGAATGCTTTGGCAAATCTTGTGCATCAATTCGAATGGGAATTGCCAGAGGGAGTGAAACCATCAGACATTAACATGTCAGAATGCACTGGTCTTACTGCTCACAGGCATTATCCTCTTTGTGCTGTTGCAAAGCCTGCTCAGTTCTAATCTGATCTCCCAGAAAACAATCATACTTCCTGATATACACTTGATGTTGTAATAAGATACAGTCTTTTGAAATTAATTGTTTTGCAAATTCATAGCTGTGGGAGTTTTATATCTCTCCGCTCTTCGCTCTTGTAAAAGCTTCTGCATCACTTCTTTAGCAGAGTTTTCATCCTTTTATGGTACTCTTCTCTAATGGAATTATAAATTTATAAGGGTCACATATTTGTTATTTCTAGTGATATAGTTACTTGTGTTTCATGCACTTGTCAAAGGGGTAAACTCGAACAAGTTGGAGTTGCTTTCATATACTGATGAACTATATAACCTTCTTAACTTAAAGTCTCCAGCACTAGAAACTTTAGTTTCTGCTGCTACAACTTTAGTTCACTTGTTTGCCTTATGCCCTTGTCCATTTTGCGTACTTTTTTTTACTTTTTTTCATTTTGTTTGCCTTTGTCCAGTTGTGCATTGTTTACTTGTTTCATTTTGTTTTTAAAGAAATATTTGGTATTTGGGGTTTCATTTCCAATTCATAATGGAGTGCAGCAGAAGTAAAAAGATCAAAGATTTTGTGCTAAGAACTCCAAAAGAATACAAGTAATGGCCTGCCTGCCCACTTTTCTATGTCAAAATGTTGGGGATAATAATATTCTATAATAGCTAGATTTAATACTTGTGCAGCAGTTTTTTTTTTAAATCATTATATAATAGATTAATACCATAAACTTGTAAACCAAATAATAAGATTTCATGCCTTTGTGAAGAGAAATTGTTGATAGGTTTGTGATAGAAAAAGTAATTAAGAGATTATTTTTTTTAAAGTTATAGTAATTAACAGAATATTAATAAGAAAATAAAATAGTAAGACTTGATCATAGCTGATAAAATCAGCAACCCATCTTCCCAAATAGAAGCAGAATATATAAAGATTTTTTTTTTATATACATTTTGAAGAAAGCAAAAAATTTATAATTAAGTCATACATATGGACAATACTCATACACCTATAAATGCCATCTTACCTTAATAGCGTCAGTACATTTTTAATAACATGGAATTCTTCAAACGATATTTATGTAATAATTAATTGGCACTAGCAATTGTACATATATTGACTCCAAAAAATAATTAATTGGCTCTATCATTGGAAAACTCAAAATGCATGATGATGATGATGAACCTTCTTTCTTCGAAGTCACATGACCTCCATTATGCCACTTGCAGAGGTCCAAATGGTGTCAGAAGGACCTGTAAAGATTGGCACTCCTCAAATTCATAATTGCATTAGTTGAAATTAATGGTGCAAATTAGTCTGAGCAGTCGCAAACTGTTATTCGGTTCGGTCAAAAGTTCGAGTTGGATCAAATTTGACTTTGAACTTTTAGTCAGTTAAAAATTTGAGTTTAAAATTAATTGACTTCTAATTTATCGAGTAATTCGTAAGTTAAATAAATAAAAAATTTATATTTTTTATATTTTTAATTAATTTTTTTTAAAAAATAATTCTAATTCGAACTTGTCAAAAGTTATATTTTATTTAAGTTCGAACTTGATTAAAAATTTAATGAGTTTGATCGAACTCGAGATTAACTCAACTCGTTTGTATGCCGAATTGAAATTTGAAATTAACATTGTTATTTTCATTAGGAATTCCAAGACATAGATTTCAAAAATAAACTAATGTTAAATCGAAGAAATAAAACATTATTCCAACGAAATGGTAGGCAAATGAAGCTAAGTTAGTCAAATAAAAATTCTACTATTAGACACAAGTTAGGCAAAAGAGAATAATAAGGATATAGAAATTAATAAAATAAAATTTGAATTTGAGATTTATAATTTTTAAAAAGGGTGAACTACAGTCTACCGTCTATATATATTTTTTTAGAAAATAAATTCATACGAATAAATTTGAAGATTGATCTTATCTTTTTTTTTTCTTTTACTATTAAATTTATCAAGTTATGATGGCCTAAGTGCTCTCCAAACTCAATTTGCTTTTGTTAGAATGAATTAATAAATAAACTGAATTTTCCTGTTCTAGTATGTTCAAAAGTGAGAAGTCAATTAAATAATAAAAAGATAAAAAAGAACTGCATGTTAAACTGAAAAGTTGGAGAATAGCTCAATTTTTGTTTTTCCATATTTCTGAAAAAAAAAATAGTTTTCACTTGAAATAAATATGTTACATTTTTCTAGCATAAGCATTGAATTTTATCCAACCTCCAAATCTTATGTTAATGATTTTTCTTCCCATATGCTTTTCTTTTCTATTTTTTTTAAGAGACAGTCAAAAAAAAAAGCAAAAAGAATTTTTTTTTTCACCTTAACATGTTTTTAAGAGACAAAATAATTAATGATAAATAAAATATTGTTTATAAATCAAGGCTCAATTGGTGTTCAAACCCACCAAACAACACCCTTCATGAGACTAACTATTGTTTATAAACTACCTGTTACGTTTCATAAATTATCTATTCATAATTTATGAAAATGAACTTTAACATGATTTCAATTCTAATCCTAACTCCGATTTTAGCCAAATAATTTTTGAAAAAATTCACAAAGTAAATTTAAAATTTTCACTAAAGAAATTAATAGTTTTATAAAAATAAAATTTGTCTTAATTTTTATTTCAAAAAATGAAGCTATCTACATGTCCTTTGATGGTACAGAATAATCAAAACCCTTGTATTTCTTAAGTAAATCCTCTCTTATCTCATTTTACTAGTCATAAGCATTTGGTTAATTTCCCTTGTTATATCTTTCTTTATTATTATTATTATTAAAATAGTGTTCTTATATCTTTCTTTCTTATTATTAAAATTAAAATTAAGATCAATAAGACTTAACTTTTTAATTGTTTTTTACCAAATCTAGCATCTATTTTAAATTTCAGTCAAATATTCTTAACTTATTTATCAAGTTGTATTATAAAATCAAAATTGAAAAGTAGCAAAATTTAATTTTTTAAAAAAGAAATTATCAAAAGAAACATTGTCTTCTTCTATTGTCTTAATATTTGTCAAATTTTATTTTTATCAAAGTTATGGTGTCAAATCAACATTCAAAATAATGAGATTTAAAATTTTATTAAAAAATAATGGTTGTATTCTTTATCTCATCAAGTCAGTATATGGCAAAGTGAGGAAAATAGTAGGCTATGATAAAATCCTCTCTTGCATATATTCTTGTATTTATATTGTAAAAATTTGAGTAACAGTAAAAAAAAAAAAGAATCTAGGAATTACATCCATAATGCGCTAATAGGATTTATCTTTTAATTTAGGTACTTAGATACATCCTTTGTAACATTTCGGATATGCCCAAGTGGCCAAGAGGATTCTGCTCTTATTGAGTCAAATTTCAATAGAATAATGTAAGATTGGAAGAATGTAATCTAAAAGGATTATTTAGTAAAATTACCTGAAGATTCATTGGTCAGATATCTATTAAAGTGAAGCAAAATGTATTATTAAAAAATTAAATAAATACTTATTAAATATCATAAAATAAGTTTCCAGAAAAACACCATAAAATAATTATATGTATTTGAAAACTATTTAAATGTAAAGAAAATTATATTTTATAATAATAATAATAAGTAAATAGTCACATGTTTCTAACATATTCCCACTATTGTTTTCCAAAAAATAAAAAACAAAAACATATTCCCACTACTAGTAACAGACACAAGAATTACAACACATGTGCAAGACAATTCGACAGCAAAATCAGGGCCAATCAAAGTATATAGTTTTCCAGAAAACCAAGCCACCATCCTCACCCGGCAACCCCCTCTCCCCCAAAAACGTGACAAAAAGGGGAACAAGTGGCCTGATTTATAGAAAACTTTGTTTTAATAAACGTCCAGAAAATGCCATCAAACAATTTAATTATACAATTACAATCTATATTCTTCATAATCTTTAGTGGTTTTATTATATTTATAGTCACGGATTAAGAATTAAAAATTTAATATATTTTTTTGAGTAATTCAATGAGTTTAATCCATCAGTTGCTTTAAATATTCAATGATCGAATCTTTCTCTTGCTTTTCCATAAGCTCAAGTAGAACATATCACCTAACGATGCAATGAAGATCGACTGCCATGTTTGACTTCAAGAAGCAGCAGCCAAACACAAGGCTCAACTATGAAATACTATATTATTATTATAACAAGCTGATATACAAAGATTCTTATTAAAGAAAAGAAAATCAAGCAATTTGATGGAAAAGCAGCCATCGCAACAAAGCAATTTTTGAAGCCATGCAGAGAAACTATCCCTATAAAATGATTACAGTACAAGCCCAAAATACAGCAGCAAGAACAGCTTGAGTGTAAGTGTGTAGGAAACAAATAAAGAGAAAACCAGAGAGAAATGGCAACTTCTGTCCATCTTTGGCAGAAACAAATTAGCTCATTCTTGATACATCCCAACTTTATTTATGCTCTATTTCCTCTTTTCTTCACATACTTCATATACAAATGGAGATTTTCTGCGAAAAGTGGAAAGAACATTCCTCCTTCTCCACCAAGGATTCCAGTTTTGGGGCACTTGCACAAACTTGGAGTACACCCTCACCAGTCACTGCAGAAGATGGCACAAAAATATGGGCCAGTAATGTTCCTTCAGCTGGGCAGTATCAAGACTATCGTGATTTCCTCTGCTGAAGGGGCTAAGGAGATCATGAAAACCCAAGACTTGAATTTTGCCACCAGGCCTCAAGCCGAGATCCCTTCGAAGCTTCTTTATGATCAAAGGGATATCGGCATGTGTGTTTATGGTGAATACTGGAGGCAAATGAAGAGCATATGTGTACTCCAGCTCCTCAGCAACAAAAAGGTGCAGTCTTTTAGGCCTATCAGGAAAGAAGAAATATCAAATATGATCAAGATGATCAAGGAGTCTTCTGGGCCAGTGAATTTGAGCGAATTGTTCATGGCTCTCACCCATCACATTGCCTGCAGAGCTGCTGTTGGGAGGAAGTACAGTGAAGGTGAGACTGGTGAAAAATTCAGGAGGATGATGACAGAGTTTGAGACTTTGGTTGGTGGATTTGAATTTGGAACATTTCTGCCATCCCTTAAGTTCATAGATCGTCTCAACGGATTGACTGCCAAAGTGAAGGACATGGCCAAGAGAGTCGATCAAACACTTGAGACTGTTTACAAAGAACATGAGGAAAACAGAATGGCCAACAGAGTTGAGACGGAAGATTTGGCTGATATGTTGCTTGGGATTCATTTGACAGGTAGCCAAGGCTTTCACATCCCAAGGGAAGGCATCAAAGGCGTGCTTATGGTGAATATCTCCCTGTCTAAACAAGTGGAGTTTGTAAGATTCTTACATCAATTCATCCATGCATTAGCTTATACATGTAATTTTTATTTGTTGCAGGACATTTTCCTTGGTGGAACGGATACAACTTACACTGTCTTGGAATGGGCGATGACAGAGCTACTAAGGAACCCCAGATGTATGATGGAACTAAAGAATGAGGTCAAGAAAACTGCCAATGGGAGAAGTCAGATAACTGAGGAGGACTTGGAGAATATGCCATATCTAAAAGCAGTGATTAAAGAAACCATGCGTATTCATCCCCCACTCCCACTGTTGGTTCCCCGTGTGGCCATTGAAGATGCTAAGGTATTGGGGTACGACATTGATGCTGGAACGAGGGTCATTATAAACGCCTATGCCATAGCAAGAGACCCTGCAAACTGGGAAGAACCACTCGAGTTCAGGCCGGAGAGATTTTTGAATAACAACATTGATTTCAGAGGCCATAACTTCCAATTGATTCCCTTTGGATCCGGTAGAAGGATTTGCCCTGGAATTGAATTTGCTACCTTCGCTAATGAGAATGCTTTGGCAAATCTTGTGCATCAATTCGACTGGGAACTGCCGAAGGGGATGAAACCATCAGACATTAACATGTCAGAATGTACTGGTCTTACAGCTCACAGGCATTATCCTCTTTGTGCTGTTGCAAAGCCTGCTCAGTTCTAATCTGATCTCCCAGAAAACAATCGTACTTCCTAATATACGCTTGATGTTGTAATAAGATAGTCTTTTGAAATTAATTGTTTTTCAAATTCGGTGCTGTGGGAGTTCTTGATCTCTCCGTTCTTCGCTGTTGTAAAAGCTTCGGTATCACTTCTTCAGCAGAGTTTTCTAAAGGAATTATATTAGTCACATATTTGCTATTTCTCGGGAATCTTTAAGGGAAATGTATATTAGAGTTTTCTAATGGAATTATATTTGTCACAATTTCTGACTTTGACGTCAATTCTAAGGCGCCTAACATGCCACACAAATAGTATAATTCTGAAACTTGTTCAATATTTGTGCATAATATACACTATATATATGCCTCTTGGAGAACCACCCAAATGTGGTGTACTTGTTAGAAAATTGACAAGTTACTATTTGTAATTCTATCCACATCATAACCCCTTAGTTAGACTTAGGTCTTCAACATCTACTCTTTCATATTTGTAGAAATCCTTTAATTAGGATATCCTATTTGTAATATTTTAAATAGTACGCGGTATGCTACTGTGGTGGACTCGAAGACGTTAATAATATTGCTTGAACTTCGTTATCAATTCTAGTTTGTTCTTTCTTTTATATTTTTCTTTAGCTATTTAATTACTTTTTGGTATTCCTTTTATTGTTAGATAATATTCAATATTTTTGAGTTATGTTTTATTTTCATGTGTAGTGTACTGTTTATTTGTATTGTTATTATTCTATCATACTGTATTTGTAGTGTGATTAATTGCTTTTGATATTCTTTTTATTGTTAGATAATAATCAATATTTTTTATTTAGGTTTTATTCCCATGTGCAATGTACTATTTATTCGTATTGTATTATTTTATTATAGTGTATTGATAGTGTGATTATACATCAAGTAAGGTTTTGATTAGAGAAATACTTGGAAACTCTTATCTATTTCTTAAGATCTAGTTTTGGCTAAGGAAATACTTGAAATTTAAGTAGTTCGTTTGTGACCCTCTTATTTTTCTTGGAAACTCAGTGTATCAATTAACATAACTAGCACTATTTTAATATAGTATTATTTACAAATACAACACTATTCATTAGAGTATATACTAGAAATTATATATTAGATATACTTATTTGTTTTCCAATAAGTAGTATTAGAGCTGAAGGTTCGTCATAAGCTTTGTTGTCTATATTGAATATTATAAATTTAATTCGAAATGGAACTAGTGACTATAAGATCAAATAAGGTTACAACTTCAAAGAAAGTTGTACTAATGTGGCATCAACATCTTCGTCCTTATGGGCGATGACTCTAATGCCCATTGTTAAGGTTGCGATGGATATATTTGATGGTACTGGTCATTTCGACATATGGCAAGGTAAGGTGCAAGACTCTTTCTTTTAGGAGGGTCTAGACATCGCCACCAATCAATCGACTGGCATGTGGAACAATTTGATCGAGTTTTTCTAGAGAACAGAAGTATGCAGTTAAGATTGAGATTTTGACATACAAGCTGTGGAAGGTGTTGGAAGATCAATTTTTGACAAAGACTAGTCAGAATAAACTTCTGATTAAGAAAAAATGGTTCCAGTCCAAATACACTTTAGGTACATCTATGAATGACCACATTACTACTTTCAATCATTTAAAAACAGACTTGTTCAAATTAGGTGAAACCTTTAAGAAAGAAGATTTAGCTATGATATTATTGTTATCTTTTTCTAATGAGTTCGAACATTTGGAAACTACTCTATTGTATGGCAAGGAAAGTGTCTCTCAAAGCTATTACTTCTATTTTATACAGCTATGAATTGAGAATGATAAACAAGAAGGAGAATCAGAATGTCGCAGGAGATAAAACATTGATTGTGAGAGGTCATCCAAAGAGCCAAAAACAATGGAAACAAGGATGGAGTAAAAGATCAAAGCCACGGTCCAGACTTCGAAAAGATGAGTGTCCTTTCTGTCATCAAAAGGGCATTGGAAAAAAGATTTTCTGAAGCTAAAGAAAGAAAAAATTGATATAGATGCGTGTGTAGGTGAGTGTGATAGTGAATGAGAATTTTCACTAGTTACTTTATCATCAACATCTCATTCTAATGAATGGATTTTAGATTCAAGTTGCATCTATCATATATGTTTCCAGTTTGTGAGTGGTTTTTCATTTTTGAATAGCTAAATGGTGGAGTTGTTTACATGGGCAATGATAGTCCTTATAAGACAATAGGTATAGGTTCGATTTGGCTAAAGAATCATGATTGATCAACCAGAGTTTTGTCATATGTTCGATACGTCTCGAATTTGAAAAAGAATCTCATATCTTTTGGAGCCTTATAATCTAAAGGTTTCATTGGAAATATGTGAGATGGAATTCTAAAAGTCATTTATGCCGTACTTGTAATGATGAAGGGCATTAGAAGCAACAACTTGTATTACTATCAAGGTAATACTAAAGTTGGAATAGTAGCAACAAGAACTTCCGAGAAATATAAAGATTCACAAGCTACTAGATTGTGGCATATGCGTTCGAGATATGCTGGTGAAAAATCTTCACAGATGTTGACAAAGAAAGGATTGTTGAAAGGTGCAAAGACTTGCAAGATAGGCTTTTGTGAGCATTATGTTATGGAAAAGTAGAAATGAGTGAAATTTGGCATTGCTATCCATAATACCAAGGGTATTTTGGACTATGTTTACTTAGATGTATGAGGACCTTCCAAAACAACGTCTCTAAGTGGCAGACGTTGTTTTGTCAAATTTGTTGATGACTTTTCCAAACTAGTGTGGGTGTTACTATGAAGACAAAAGATGAAGTGATAGGAATTTTGCTTAAATGGAAAACTCGGATTGAGAACTAGACAGGGAGAAATATTAAAGTTCTCTAGATATGCAATAGTGGAGAATATCAAAGTGATCTATTTGAATAGGTTTGTCAAAAATATGACATTGTTTGACATTTCATAGTTAGAAAAACACCACAATTGACTGCCATCATCTGCAATATATCATGAGATGACTTTATCACCAATTGTACAAGGAATAGCAAGCATACCTGCATATTTCTATTTTGGAAGAAGTTTCTGTTAAAGAACAACAGAGACTCATTCGCCCATACTGATCCTCTCGTTGCCTCTAAGTTTCTTCTTGTTGGTACACAATTCTTTCAAAAATTTAGCATAATGAGGGATTTGTTTGATTGCATCCAACAAAAGAATATTGACTTCAACTTTCTTGAAGACTTCCAGAACATCTTTCTCTTCCTCATTTTTTTTTGTTTTTTGTTAACCTATTAGGGAAAGGTGAACTTACCTTGGGAGAAGAAGATTCTCCTATTTGAAGAATTTTGTCGAAATGTGTTAGGCTAGGAACATGTGTTTTTTCTATGCCTTTCTTCTCTTCTGGCTTATTAGATTTTTCTAACACTTACCACTTCTTAAGGTTATAGCACTAGCATTCTCTCTAAGATTGAATGGTTGTGACAGAAGTTTGTTGAAAAGTTGGGTTTTCAATTGTCCAATTTCAAAAACCATTTGTCCTACTTGGTTTTTCAGATTATGAGTGCTGGACTTTGTATCATTTGAAGGATATGGTATCTCTCTGAAAAAATATAGAGTTTGAAGTAAAATATTTTACCATATCTTCTAAAGACATACTTGGTTGTTGGTTATGAGAAGGATAAAGAAGATTTTGGTGTTGGTTAGGAACCTGGTGGGTTTATAGGTGACTTAGCCCCTTGGTTACCCCATATGAAGTTAGGATGATCTCTCCACCCTTCATTGTATCTGTTGGAGAATAGATTGTGTCTTCTCTGATGCTGGTGGTCATTGCGTAAACAAATTTCACATGCTTTTACTGGTGCATTGATTATTTTCCATACTAATTGACCAACTAAATTGGTAAGGTGATCAAATCTTTGCTCAATATGCATAGATGATGATGTTGTATCTACTTCATTTACTTTTTGATAGCATCATTCCTGACGTTAAAAGATTGTGAATTAGCAATCATGTTAGCAATTAAATCACATGTATCTTGTGGAGTTTTATCTAAAAGGGCATGATAGTATCACTAGCAACATCATTTGTCATCCTATCATATGAAATTAAACCTACATACAATGTTTTAGATCTTTCCCAATATTCATACAATGTTTCTCCAATTTGTTGTCTTATGTCACTTATATATACTTTTGGACTGTTGCAGTTCTATATACAAGATAATATTTAGCAAGAAAAGCCCTTTTCATACCGGCTAATCTTGTATAGATCCAGAAGACAAATCATACAACCAATCTTTTGCACTATTTTGTAAACTAAAAGGAAAGGAACGCAATTTGATAGCTTCATCTCTTGTACCTTCTTGTTTTATATTAGTGCAAATTACATGAAATTTTTTAATGTGCCTAAGTGAATCTTATCTATCAACTTGAGAAAAATCATGCATAATGATTGTTCATCTAGAGTGAGAACAGTGAGTTCTTTAAAAGATCTTTGATTTTAAAACCATATTTAAAAGATGAGCAGGTAGAATATCACCATATATAAGTTGGGTATCCGGTTGATTTTCTGTTTTGTCTTCTTCAATATCTGTAATTCGTTCTCTTATCGCAACTAGTCTTTTACCCCGTTCTTCTTCCACGAAATTAAATAATGAACTCGTTGTCTGATGTCACCAAAGGAATTAAATATGTATGTCAGTATTACCAAAATAATGAAATATGTATCTCAATATCACTTAAAGAATGGAATATTTATCTCTATATCACCAAAAGAACGAAATATATATATATATATCAATATCATCAAAAGAACAAAATTTGTAACTGAAAAACCTAAGAGGGGGGTGAATTAGGTTTTTATCCGATTTTTAAACCTAATTCAATAAAACACCTCTTTGACAACAAATATCAAACACTTGGTGTGCTAGTTGTGTGAGAAATAAAGTGTTCAACTAAAATGCAGAAATTAGAGCAATGAACACAATGATTTATAGTGGTTCGGTTTATCCAACAAAACCTAATCCACTACCTTGAGTTACCTACTCAAGGATTCATCAAATCCCTTCACTAATCAAATAAATGAGATTACAAAAGAGGCTCACCCAATTCACCTTAGGGTTTTACAAATAACCTCTCAAACCAATCAAGGCTCACTCAACCCTTCAGTTTTACAACACAACCTTGATTATACAATAATCCCACCACTTTCCTTAGTGAATCCTAATACAACAATTTAATTCAAGGTTCACCCAAAGGTTTTACAAACAAACCTTGAATACAAAACAACCTACACAAGGCTCACCCTAACACTTAAGGTTTTATGCTACTTGCAACCTTGATGCAATTACAATCAATAATAATAAGAGAGAGTTTGATAGATATCACCTTAATGTAAAGATATATCAATTTGAATCACAATCACCTCTTTGAGTAATGGCTTGTCAAGATTGCTCAAAATTCACCTTTGAATGTAAAAACCCTTCTTGATTGATTTTAATAAGATTGATGTTTTGAAAGGGTTTTGGAATGTTTCTAAGATGTTATAGGATCAAGATATGCAATGTTTTTGCTCAAAAAATCTTCTTAGAAAGAATTCCAAAGGTTTTGGTATTTAAAGGTTTGTTTTCCAACGGTCAAAAAAGAAGCTGTTGGAAACCCACTCAAGAAGTGCGGTCGACCGCAAATTAGACTTGGTCGTCCGCACCATCATCCTCAAGCTCACTGGACAACCATCGGATGATGATTTTTCATCCTCCGGTAGACCGGACTTCACCTGCGGTCGACCTCACTTCACCTGCGGTCGACCTCAAGGTCGTCCACAGGTTGGCAGATGAACAAATTTGACAACACATGCATCCACAAGATAAACTAACTTATGGACGATACCAGGACCACTTTAGGTCGACTGAAACATGTTCATTTGTGTATCAACAATACTAACACACAAATGATGATTTCAATCAACCATATAAGTTATGGTATCCATCCAACAAGAGTTTATGAACTATATAAGTTTTGAAATTACGATGCATGGTTTTCGAAATACCAAAACATATTTTAACATATTAAAAACATTTTGAAATAACGTTTTAAGTTCATAGAGCAACCTTTAGAAACCATTACTCAATTAGAGGTAGAACTAGATCTCAAAATATATAACTCTAAAACTATACCTCTAGTTCCTATCTAATCCAATAAAAGCTAGTCTTCAAATCTTGATAGTCTTGACTTGTATACTTCCTTGAAGACTTGAAATCCTGTTCTTGCATGGATTAAATCATGAATCCAAAAACTCTATCACTTGTACAAATAAGACATTAGTCCTCATCAATGTTTGTCATTAATCAAAATTAAGACATTAAAAGATTTAGGGCTTTCAGTAACAAAAGAAAAAATATTATAAATTTTAATAGAAGAAATTAAAACAAATCCCTGGCAACATCACCAAAATTTGACGAAATTTGAGGTATGACTTTCAAATTTAAACCTAAAAATTCATATGTAAATAGGGAAAATAGGGATTTATCCGCAGAGATTTGTCAACTCTCAAATTAAAACAATTATCAAAAAATGTTTTGGGAGTTTTGGATATTATGAACAAGGAAATAAAAATAATTAAAAGAAATATATTTGGGGTTTTCTAAATTATAAATCAGAATTAAAAAGTGAAAAACCTAAGAGGGGGGTGAATTAGGTTTTTATCCAATTTTTCAATATAATTCAATAAAACATCTATTTGACAACCAATATCAAACACTTGGTGTGCTAGTTGTGTGAGTAAAAATATGTTGAAATAAAGTGCAGAAGTAGAGCAATGAACACAATGATTTATACTGGTTTGGTTTATCCAACAAAACCTAAACTACTACTTTGAGTTACCTACTCAAGGATTTTACCAAATCCCTTCACTAATCAAATAAATGAGATTACAAAAGAGGCTCACCCAACTCACCTTAGGGTTTTACAAATAACCTCTCAACCAGTCAAGGCTCACTCAACCCTTGAGTTTTACTACACAATCTTGATTATACAATAATCTCACCACTCTCCTTAATGAATCCTCACAATACAATTCAATTCAAGGTTCACCCAAAGGTTTTACAAATAAACCTTGAATACAAAACAACATACACAAGGCTCACCCTAACACAAAACAACCTTGAATACAAAACAATTGGGCATTTATATGTATACACCAACGGTCATAAAAATGGCTGTTTAAATCACACTCAGGAGAACTGTGGTCGATCGCATATCAGACAGGTCATCTGCACCATCATCCACAAATGTTCCAGAGAACTCTCGATGAGCTGAGTAGACTGGTCGATCGCATGATTCTGTGGTCGACCACATATGCAATCAGGTCGACCGCACATGCATCCAAACTATGCAATACAGGGTTCCAATCAACTCTAAGAGTTGTGGAATATATTTTATAGAATTTTAAGTATATGCATGTATTTTGAAAATCATTTCAAATACCCAACTCATGTTTTATCTTTATGAAGTGCATTTTGAAAAACGTTTCACTTTTATTAAGCAACCTATAAAAATTATTACTCATAGAGGTAGATCTAGAGATATCTAAGTACATATAAAAAAAATAACAATACACCTCTAGATCCTATCTAATACAGAAACCGCTTATCTTCAACGCTTGATAACATTCGATTTTTCATAAAGATTTGAAACTTCGATCTTGCATGAATTAGACATAAGAATCCTAAAAGACCAACACTTATACATTTAAGACATTAGTCCTCATCAATGCTTGTCATTAATCAACTCCTTGAGTTTTGCAACACAACCTTAATTATACACTTATCTCTAATACAACAATTAATGAAATAAATACACTTAAGATAATCACAATTATGTTTAATACAAGGCTCACTCTAATCCTTAGAGTTTTAAGCTCAATGCAATATTGAACGAAACTTACAACATGAGAATAAAGAGAGTTTGATATAGATATTACCTTTAGTTGTGAAGATATATCAATCCTTGCACAAAGACCTATAGAATAATTACTCATAGAGGTAGGCCTAGAGATATCTAAATGATATCAATATTTAACACTATACCTCTAGATTCTATCTAATCCAGAAACACTTATCTTCAACTCTTGATAACATACGATCTTTCCTGTAGACTTGAAACTTTGATCTTGCATGGATTAGATATTTGAATCTTAAAAGGCCAACATTTGTACAATTAAGATATTAGTCCTCATCAATGTTTGCCATTAATCAAAATTAAAATATTAAAAACTTTAGGGCTTTCAATCTCCTCATTTTTTATGATGACAAATATTGATGCAATATGATAGATAAGACACTTAAGTCTAAGGATTCAAAGTAAGGAAGAGTTTATAGATTATGTATGAAACATTTAAAACGTTATTTCTTACAATGTGCTAGGTATTTGTAAGATATCACATATAGCATATAAAGCATTTATAGTTTAATGATATTAAATGAAACATTTTTGGAACAAATATAGGATCTCAAAAAAAATAAAAAGATTCATTGTAAGTGTGTGAGATCACTTCCTAACTTATATAGGCTCAAAGGAGCATATTTTTCCACCAACCTCCGTATCCTCATTCCTTCAAGAATAAAAACAATTAAGATCAAATAATAAAGCTCCTCCTATCAATATGCATGACTTTTGCAAAAATTTTGATAGAGTTTCCTTTGTAACTCTTATAAAAACCATTTTCACAACACAAAATCTACAATGCAAAAAAAGATGAGATATGTCACATAAAATCACACATAAGGCCAACTCGGCCATCAATACATGATTCCTATTCTCCTTCAATAAAAAAAATAGAATTTAAACCAAGGATAGCCATACTTAATATTTTAGAGCTATTTCTTCTTTATCTTGGTTTTGATGAACTTGATATTTTAAGTTCATTTCAATTTTCCTGAAACATATGGTTAGTTTCCAAACAATTTTATATTGTAATCAACATTAGTTTTTCTCCCCCTTTTTCATTATTAAAAAAGAATGGTTAGAAAAGATAGAACTAAGTCAATAAACAATAAAATCCCTCAACTACCAAGGAGTCATCATTGGAAATAACAATCCATTTATAATAGAAATAACAAATTATACAATAGAGTGCTAAGTTTGATAACTAGAAATATGTGTACAAAACATAAAAAAACTATATCAAACATGGGGAGGGAGAGCCCTAGGCCTTCTCATATAAACTTTGGCCGTGAAAAAGGATGGTCCAGTAGGCGGTTCAGCAGACGGGGGCATGTCACCATGAGGAGGAGGTGACGGCAATGTAGAAATATCAACTTGAACACGGTGAAGCGCTTCCAAGTGATATTTGATATTTGTTATCTCAATGCCATAGTAATCCACACTTGATGCCAGATATTCAATCTTTGCATTGAGTGCCTTGAAGTGATTATCGAAATTGCTGAACATCGAACCAATCTGAGACGAGATTTCATCCAAAGCATTCCAGATGGCGGGATGTGGAGTGGATTCTTCTTCCTCCCCAACTTTTGCTTTACCCTTGGCCTTATTTAGTTTCGGCGCCTCAGGAAAAATGTCATCTTTCTCATCAAGATGGAATAATCGTTTAACACCCTGTGATCCCTCGACCTCTTCTGGGACAGATTCCTCGCCAAGAATATATTATTCAAGAATAATTGGTTGATCTTTGCCCATCAACTTTTATGTCTCCTTTGTTGCCATAGAGGTCTCTTCCGGAGACATTTTTCTTCAAATCCCATGTGCTATTAAGCCATAAAGCTTGCATTCTCTTGAAAGAGACAAAATTGAACTTGGGCACATATTTTGTGTCCTTCAATTCTGGTAATGGGACATTGAAGAATATGAAGACTTTGGTTAGCAATCTTCCACATGGCAAGTTTTTGGGAATACCCTTACTCTTCTCAATAGTAGCTATCATATGTTCTACCATGATATAGCCGAGATCCATCCTTATTCTTTTTACCAACATATACATAAGAAACACATGCATGAAAGTGACTATGGTTTTGTATCCCTTAGTTGCTAAGAAAATATTAGTGCACATATGATGAAGGATGCGGTGCTTAAAACTAAACATATTGGTTTCTCTCTTGACTAAGTTCACAAAGGACTGTCCTTGTGTAAAGATCTTCTCAAAACCCTCAGTAGAGACATCCTTATGTTTGCACTTTTGATGAGTGTTGAAATACTCAATCCCATCAAAAGGAATCTCCAATATTTCATCTAAACCAATAGAAGTAAATTAAATTTCTATCCCATTTACCCTTGAAATATAAGTAACAATTTTTACCAAATCACCATTTTTTTCTTTCACTTTTTCAAGATTGGCATAAAATTGATACACAAGATCAGTGTATAAAGATTCATTATGATCTATTATATTATTCCATCTTTGTCAAGCCACATATGTGAGAATTCTATCAAAAGGAAATTTATATCTATCAATTGTACTTTTGGAGAGTACTTGACGATTTTTGAGGTAATCGTTGTAATGAGCCTCATGATGCTTACTTCTGAAAAGTTGAGTAGAAGTTGTCATGGTCCTCTTCTTATTGGGAATTTCTTGAGCCATTTGTGATTCACGCTTGGGAGTGTTGGTTTTTGCCATTTCTATGGTTTGTAATTTTATAAATCAAGGATATGAATGATGAATGAGTGAATTGAAGATGAAATGAAATGTATTTATGGTAGATTTATAATGGGTTATAGGAATTTGAAAAGATGCGATTGATAGATAAAGAGTTGTGGATTATTGGAAAATGAAGAGTTGCGTCCGAAGGAGCTATTTTTGTAACAGTCCAACAAGTGCAGTAGACCAAATCGTCTTCCGTTGTATCGTCCGCACATTGAATTTTTCCTTCTGGAAACTTTGCAGTCGATGATTAGTAATCTGCAATCGACTGGAAATTTTTTATCGGTCGTCCGCAAGTCCTCTGTCTACTTTGCGGTCGATGAGTAGTGATATATGGTCGACTGGAAATTTGTTACTTATCGTCCTCAAGTTCTCTATTTACTTTGTGGTCGATAAGTAATAATATGCGGTCGATCGGAAATTTTGTTATGTCATCCGCAGGTCCACTGCCTGTTCTATGGACGATAATTTACTAAGACGCGGTTGACCGCATCTATATTGGGTATCATCTGAACAAAAAGAAAAATTTTGTTTTGTCAAGCTATACATTAACACACATGTTAGAAATTGAATGTTCCAATACCTAAGAGATTTCTAGGTAAACAAAATCTTTTCTCGCCCAATGACTTTGTGAATATATCAGCTAATTGATCATCCGTAGGTACAAAATCAAGTGATATTTGTCCTTTTAAAACATGATCTCGTAAAAAATGATGTTTAATATCTATATGTTTTGTTTTGGCATGTTGTATAGGATTCTTTGTCAGATTAATGACATCTATATTATCACAATTTATAGTGATACAATCAAAGTTCAAGTCATAATCTTTCAAAGTAGTTTTCATCCATAAAACTTGTGCACAACAACTACTAGTGGAAATGTATTTAGCTTGAGTGGTAGAAAGAGATGCATAAACTTGTTTCTTACTATACCATGAAACTAAAAAATAACCAAGAAATTGACAGTGACCACTGGTACTTTTACGTTCTATTATACAACCCGCATAATCTGTATAAGTATATGCTACTAACTTAAATATCATAGATTTAGAATACCACAAAAAAAAAATCAATTAGTCCATTTGAAGTATCTAAGAATACGTTTGACAGAAATTAAGTGAGACTCTGTAGGAGATGATTAAAATCTAGCACATAGGCAAACAGAAAACATAATATCAAGTCTCCTAGCAGTTAAGTATAAAAGACTACCAATCATACCTTTATATGTAGTTTGATCAACCATCTTACCATTTTTATCTTTGTCCAATTTAATAGATGTGACCATAGGAGTATCGATCTCCTTTGAATCAGCCATACCAAGCATTTTTAGTAGTTCTTTTGTGTACTTGGCTTAGTTAATGAATGTACCTTCTTTTGTTTGCTTATTTGCAACCCAAGGAAGAAGTTCAACTCACCCATCATGCTCATTTCAAATTCATCCTGCATAGTATTAGAAAAATCTTTGCACATATTTTCATTAGTAGCTCCAAATATGATATCATCAATATATATTTGAACAATCAAAATATCATATGCTTTGTTTTTAATAAATAGTGTAGTATCTACTATTTCTCTAGAAAATCCTTTTTCAATAAGAAAATTAAGTCTTTCATACGAAGCTCTTGGTGCTTGATTTAAATCATATAAAGCTTTTGAAAGCTTGTACATATGATTTTCATAAGATTCATATATAAAACCAGGAGGTTGTTCAACATACACTTCCTTTTGGATGAAACCATTTAAAAAGACACTTTTAACATCCATTTGAAATAATTTAAAGCCTTTAAAGAAAGCAAATGCAAGTAACATTCTAATGGACTGTAATCTAGCAACTGGAGCAAAAGTCTCATCAAAATCAATGCCCTTTTCTTGATTATATCATTGAGAAACAAGTCTAGCCTTATTTCTAGTGACAATACCATGTTCATCAAGTTTGTTTCTAAAAACCCATTTTGTACCAATAATGGTGTGATTTGAAGGTCTAGGTGCAAGTTTCCAAACTCTATTCCTTTTAAATTGATTTAGTTCATCTTGCATGGAAATAATACAAAAATCGTCACTAAGAGCTTCATCAATGTTCCTAGGTTCTATATGAGACAATAATGCAAAATTATCAACAAAGTTTATAAAATGTTTTCTTGTTCTTACCCTTTCATTAAGATTAACAATGATTTGATCCTTTGGATGATTATGGACACATTTCCATTCCTTTGGAATATCAAATTTTGTTTTTTCTTCATGTGAGGTTGATTCTTGATTGTTAATGACTTCTTCACTTTCATCTTTAGGTGTTGAAAGGTCTAAATTTGATTGAACAAAATCTTTATTCATTGACTCCATAAGTAGCTCTTGAAGATCATCTTCATTCTCATCTCTTGGCAAGTAAATGCTAGATTCATCAAATACAACATGAATGACTTCTTCAATAATTATAGTTCTATTATTATACGCACTATAAGTTTTTCTTATTGAAGAATAGACAAGAAATATACCTTCATCGGATTTCATATCAAACTTACCAAGATTGTCCTTGACATTTAAAATAAAGCATTTACAACCAAATACCTTAAAGTAAGAAATGTAAGGAGTTTTGTCAAAAATGAGTTCATAAGGGGTTTTCTTCACAAAAGGTCTAAGTAGCACTCTATTTACAATATAGCAAGAAATACTTATATCTTCAGCCTAAACATACTTTGGCAAATTATTTTCACATAACATGGAGCGAACCATTTCTTGTAAGATACGATTTTTCCTTTCAACAACACCATGTTGTTGAGGAGTTTTTGCAATTGAAAATTTGTGAGAGATCCCATTCTCATCACATAATTTTGTGAAGCTACTAGTGCAAAATTCTCTACCATTGTCACTTCTAATGGAGATAAGTTTGCATCCAATGGTGTTTTGTACTTGTTTAAAAAGCTTGACAAAAGCTCCAAAGGCTTCATCTTTGCTCAACAGGAATAATATCCAAATAAATCTAGAAAAGTCATCAACTATCACATATGCATATAATTTGGCACCAAGACTCATTGTTCCATCGACCAGAGGTTTTGAAGTAGATACCATTTTATTTGGTTGGAAAGAACTATTAACTTGTTTTCCATATTGACATGCATCACAAATACAATTTTTCTCAAAATGAATGTTAGGCAATCCTCTAACATATTCATATTTTGATAGGTTATGCAAAATATCCATGCTAGCGTGTCCTAATCTACGATGCCAAAGATATGCATTATCATCTTTCAAAGCAAGACATTTAACATCTTGTTCAACTAAATCATCAAAGTTAAAATCATACATATTTCCATTTCTATTTCCAACAAAAGAAATTTTGTAAGAGCAATCATCAAGAATCAAACATGAATCTTTTTTGAAAATAACCTTATAACCATTATCGCATAATTGACTAATACTAAGCCAATTATATTTGAGGTTATCAATAAGAAAAACATTTTTAATAAAAGAAGATGAACTTTTACCAACATTGTCAATGCCAATGATTTTCCCTTTCTTCATATCACCAAAAGTCACAAATCCTTTATCTTTTGGTTTAACATCATTAAGTATGGATGTATTTCCGATCATGTGTCTTGAGCATCCACTATCAAGAAACTATTTTTTCTCCTTTGTTTTCAATTGAAGACAAACCTACACCAAAGATGACAATAAGCCTTTTAGTACCCAAATTCTCTTGGGTCCATTAAGGTTAGTTCTTTTAACTACCCATGTACTTTTAGCACCGTTCTCAATCTTTTTCTTCACAAAACATCTAGTCATTTTATGACCATTTTTACCACAATAGGTACAATATATTTTTGAAGACGTCGAGACATGTGAATGATATATATGAGGTGCTATATTATGTGCATGTGAAATATTTTCATGTGTGTGTGATATACTCTTGTGTGGATATGAGGCATCATTATAAGTCTCATTAAAACCAAGACCTCTCTTATCATTAGTGAGTCTTTGTATGCCATGTAATTTGTTTAAATTATCCATACCACCTGTAAGTTTTTGCAAACTAGCACTTAAATCACTCATTTTTACTATCATGGCATCATAATCACTCATCATATCATTTAGCCTCTTGTTTCTAGCAACAAGATCAACATTAGAATTTTCAATGAATTTTACTTTATCATTTAAGCCAAGAGCATTCTCATTAAGACAGTTTTTTGTGGAAATCAACATGGCATTTTCATCTAGTATTCTCCAAAGATAGCTTATCTATTTGGCATTTCAAGACTTTATTTTTCTTGATTTTCATTTCATGATAAAGGTTGGAAATAAATTAATCTTTATCAAATATATCATATACATCATTATCATTATTATTATCACTATCAGCTAAAGTAGAAGATTTTGATGTAGTTACCTCATCTTCAATAGCCATGAAACAAACATTTGCATGCTCAGTTTGTTCTTCATCCTCACTCCCTTCTTGATCTCAAGTGCAAGCAAGTCCTTTCTCATTTTTGGATTCGTACTTCTTTTCTTTCTCTTTTAATTTTGGACAGTCCACCTTGAAGTGATTGAGACTTCCACATTCATAACATTGCTTTGAATTGTTATTTGTGAATGTAGATGACTTCTTTTTGAATTTGTTGAAGTGCCCCTTTTTAACATTTTCTTGAAGTTCTTCATGACAAAAGCCATCCTTATCATCCATTTCTTCCTCATCACTGGAAGATTCACTACCGTTGTTCTCTTTGACTTTAAGAGCAATCTCTATTTTCCCTTTGTCTACCTCTTGATCATTTAGCCACTTCATCCTTATTTCATGAGTAAGAGGTGATCCAATAAACTCTTCCACTTATTTCTTCTTCAAGCCATGAGTTTCTAGCATAGCAGTGGTTTTGTCTTCTCAAGCCTTTGGTAGAACATTGAGTATTTTCATGTTTTATTCTCTTACAAAATATGTCTTACTAAACACTTTTAAACCGTTAATAATGTTAGTAAAATGAGTAAACATATCAATAATATTTTCATTGGATTTCATATAGAAAAGTTCATACTCCCTTGTAAGTATACCAAGTTTTGTCTCATTTACTTGGTTTGTACCTTCATAAGTTATTTCAAGTAGTCTCCACATTTCATGTGCGGATTCACAACATCTTACCATACTATACTCATTCATATCAAGTGCACAAGTAAGAGTATTCATAGCAAGAAAGTTTAGAGTCATTTTCTTTTTATCTTTATCATCCAATTCCTCATATATTTTGTCAATCTTGATACCATCACTAACTTTAAAAGGAACATAAGGATCATTTTCAACTATATTCCATAATTCATAGTTAAGATAAGAGATATAAATTCTCTATTTTTCCAGAAATTATAATTTGTATCATTCAACAAATGAGATCTAGTAGTAGAGTAACCTTTTACCATCATAGTGTTGTCTAGTTGTGCCATAGAATCTTTGCTTTTAGGTGGTTAAACCTCTTAAACAAGAATACCAGCTCTGATACCAATTGAAAAACCTAAGAGGTGGGTGAATTAGGTTTTATTTGAATTTTCTTGACCTAATTAAATCAATCCCTTCCAAGACAACAAATATCAAACACTTGGTGCTCAAACAGTGTGTGAAATAATGTGTTCAAGTAGATAGTAGAAATAAAGCAATGAACACAAAGATTTCACTACAAAACCTAATCCACTACTTTGAAATATCTACTCAAAGATTTCACAAAACCTTTCACTAATTTAACACAAGAGATTACAAAAGAGGCTCACCCAATTCACCTTAGAGTTTTACACAAAAACCTCTTACTCAATCAAGGTTCACCCAACTCCTTGAGTTTTACAACACAACTTTGATTATACACTTATCTCTAATACAACAATTAATGAAATAAATACACTTAAGATAATCACAATTATCTTTAATTCAAGGCTCACTCTAACCCTTAGAGTTTTAAGCTCAATGCAACATTGAATGAAACTTACAAGATGAGAATAAAGAGAGTTTGATATAGATATCATCTTTAGTTGTGAAAATATATCAATCCTTACACAAAAACCTCTTTGAGTAATTTGTTCCTTTAGATTGCTCAAGAACACCAATGATTGTGTGAAACCTTTCTTAGATGATTTTCACAATATAAATGTTTTGAAGGGTTTGAAAATGTTTCTAAGATATTTTATATTGAATATAAATCAGATTTTTGCTTAGAAAGTCATGTGTCTAAGTTTTTCAATATTTGGGTATTTATATGTATGCTCCAATAGTCATAAAAATGATTGTTTAAAACCATTAAGGAGACTTGCGGTCGATCGCACCTTAGGTTGGTCGTCCGCACCATCATCCGCAAGTGCACCAGAAAGCTCTGGACATTTTGCTGATGATGAGCTGAAAAGTCTGGTCGACCATATGATCTGTGGTCGACCGCACATGCACACTAGCCGTGCAACAAAAGATTCCAATCAAGTCTTAAAGTTGCGGAATTTATTTTATAAAACTTTTAAGCATATGCATATATTTTGAAAACCATTTCAAATACCTAAGTCATGTTTTATCTTTATGAAGCACATTTTGAAAAACGTTTTACTTTTATTGAGCAATCGATAGAATAATTACTTATAAAGGTAGACCTGAAGATATCTAAGTGATATTAATATTTAACACTATACCTCTAGATCTTATCTAATCTAGAAACGCTTATCTTCAACTTTTGCTATCATACGATCTTTCCTAAAGACTTGAAACTTCGATTTTGCATGGATTAGACATTTGAATCTTAAAAGGCCAACATTTGTACAATTAAAACATTAGTCTTCATCAATGTTTGTCATTAATCAAAATTAAGATATTAAAAGCTTTAGGGCTCTCAAAATGGTTAGTAAGGAACTAGTATCAAGTTATATTTTCATGTGATTAATCATAGATAAAAACATTATTTAGTAGTTGGTTTTAGATTCCCGATCATCCCATACATATTCCTATCTTTACAAATTATATTAATCTCGATCTGCTCATACAATTTAATTTCTAATTTAATTAAACACTATTACCAACCAGCGTGTATAGTGGTCTTAAATAAGGCATCACCAATATTAGAGCATGAAGTAAATAAGGAATCACCAATATTAAATTCTATGTAACAATCACTTTCAATTATATACAATTTAAATTACGTAATTTCCGCTACTAATTTAATTAATCAAAGATCTGCAACTCAATTAAACTAGTAGATGCTACTTGAATAGTTAATACAAGATTAATAATCCTAGCTATATGATCATATTTATTAACTAGATTGTCAATCCAATTAATTCACACAATTATATTAATCAAAACAAGAATTATATAAATACTCAAATATATATAATTCTATAAAGAAAAACTTGATTATATTAACTAAACAAATTAGGCAGTTCAATTGGCCATTTAAATAAATAAAACTAAAAATATGAAGACTCGACTTTCCATAAAAAAAAAAAAAATACATAAAAAGAAATAAAAAGACATAAAATGAAATTAATCTAATTAGGTGGCTTAGCCAGCCATTTGCAATATTTAAAGTGTATAAAGTAAAAATAATAAAGATTATGCAGATAAACCGATCATAAGTCCAGTAATCTCATTTATTAATAACTTAACGCATATGATTGCTAACAAAATGAAATTACTCACAATACATATTTAATAAATATAAGATGAAATATATAAACATTGAAAATAGGCAATGAAAGATAAAATTCTCCGAAAATATTGAAATTATTTGGACAAAATTTATTTTCTAAATATTAAAAAAAGACTTGAAACATTATTCTAAAAATTCTAGAAACTATATTAATAGGAAAATAATAATTAAATAAAATAATTGCAAAAGAAATGGAGAAAATTGGAGCTAAATTAGTGAATAAATGATAAAAAGAAGATAGGTATTTTTAGGCACAAAAATGAGGAGACAACGCAATTTGATAATGCGTTTTGGCTTCTGTTTGTTTATTTATTTTTTGCATACCAAAACGATGGTGTTTTGGCTTGTTACTGGAGCGTGTCATTCTGCCACATGTTGTCACTTGGTTCGCTCGATGGTTTTGATTGGGCAAATGATGTGGCTTCTTCTGGTTGTTCTATGTCATCTGCTAACATTGACTTTTTTTTTTTAACTTCTCCAATATATTAAACAAAATGTAGTCATTAAATAGCATAAAATTTAGTTAATCTATAAGTACATCAGTCAGCCTAAGAAGACGATACAAACTTTGGAAAATTTATTGGGGGCATGTATTGAATGGAAATTGAGAAAGGTATCTACCCTTGGTTGAATTTGTTTTTAACAATGGATATCAAGCAACTATCAGAATGACAGAATGAATTGCAATTTGAAGTGGGAGAAATGGTTTTCTTGAAAACTGCACTAACAAGGGGAGCTATAAGCTTTGGTGAGAAAGGAAAATTGAAACCGAGGTTTATTGGACCATTTGAAATTCTACAAAGGATTGGAGATGTCACATATCTATTGACATTACCGCATGAATTATCAATTGTGTATAATGTTTTCCATGCATCAATGTTAATGAAATGTATTCATGATGCAAGTCACGCGGTCAATTATGAAGCTTTGGAGGTCAATAAGGATATGACTTACAAAGAAAGACCAATAGATATACTTGAAAGAAAAAGTTTAATGCAGTAGGCATGGTTGAGATGAAGCCACGTGGGAATGCGAACCTGAAATTTCAAGCAACATATCCTGAATTGTTTGACCAAATAGGTATGCTAAATTTCGATGACAAAATTTTTATAAGAAGAGGAAGATGTAATATTGGCTTTTTTTTTTTAAAAAAAAAAGGGGCTAAATTATTTTATTTCTAGAAGCCCACTTGGATTAGAAATTTTAATCACAATTATTTTAGTTCAATGAAAAATCAAATTATTAGGAAATAACTCTACCTGTATATAATAAACTTTACTTCAGAAATTTATTTTCCAAGCTTTACAAACTACAAGGTGGGTAAAAGAAAAAAAACTTTGAAACGATCAGTTCTTTTTATAAAATTTTTTATTTTTCAATTAGATCGATGAAGTTTTAGAACCCTAAATTTCCAAATTAGACTTTTACAATTTTCAGATTTTACACAAACATATTTCCTAGGGTTTCCAGTTTATCTCCAAAATTTTTTGAAACTTTAGATTTGACCCCATGATTTTTTGAAAAGTTCCAAAGCCATTCCAAAGTTTTAAGAAGTTCTATTATGATCCAAAATGTTTAGATTATTTTCAGTTTTGTCCAATTTTGTATATTAGTATTTTATGTAAATTACAAAAGGCCCAAAACTTTCAAAAAAATGAAATTTAACTCCTAAAGTTCCTAGAGCCTACCAAATTACCTCAATTACTTTTACTATCTATTTCAATAATTATTTAGAAACTAAGAGAAGTTTTTATTACTGAGGAACTTGAGGGCTAGACTATATTACACCCTTATCCACATATTCACATTTATTTGCAATTGTTAATGTGAGAATATCTTTACATTACTTTTTAAAAATTTATGTCCATGTTGAATATTTATGTTTGTATATGATATATATATATATATATATTTAAATTTTAATATGATTATTACATATGCTATTATAAGAATGGGGACTTCAGTCCAAATGGGAAAAGGGTATTCAGTCCAATTGGAAAGGGGAATTCGATCCAAATGACAAAGGGGACTATGGTCCGAACTATAAAGGCTATGCCTAAATGAGAAAGGTTCACGTTTTAAAATTTTTTCCTTCAATTGTTAATGAATATATCTATATGTGCATAACATGCTTAACTTGGACATATAACTATTCTCATTGAGTAAATTGTTCTCATCCCTCATTTTTCGTTAAATGTTTTCAAGTTAAAATTTGGGTTGCACCGGAAGGAGGATAGCCAATCATGGATATATATTTATGATTTTTAGAAATGTTTTCACTTAACAATTTCAATTATTATTTGACTATAAATAATAAATTATTTGGGGATTCATGTGCTTTCTTTTAATAAATGTGGGCCCCATATGCATATGATTACTTCTTTTTTTTTTGTGAATTGATGAACCCCTCAGACCATCGTGATAGTGTATTGGGAAACAATAATTTCATTAGGTTCTACAAACAAACCGTTCAAAGGAAGAAAAGTGAAAGTTGTGAGAATGATATCATACTTGATGCATATGCAATTTATGCTCAAGATGTGGGCGAACAATTCAAGTATGAATATGCATGACGACTGTTGAAAGATGAATTTAAATGGAGAGCAGAAATTTCTGAAGGTTCTTCAAAAAGAACAAAGATATCTTATTCGGGTGCATACTCATCTTCATCTAATCCAGAGACCTCTACAACTCTCGAAGACCCATCACCACCTCCATTGGATCGCCTTATATGCAAAAAAACAAAAAAAGAAAGGCAAAAGAAAAAGTAAACAATGAAGGATCTCATGATTGAGATTTTACAAATATGAAAAAATGTTCAAAGAAAAAAACATTTGTTTTAGCTTAATTGGCCCGTCAAAAAGAAAAAGAGAATCGTTTGCAAGAAGAAAAAAACCATCTCAAATAAGAAAATATTTATTTGAAGAAGATGGAAATCATCATGAATGATACAATAGGAATGTCATAAGAACAACTCAAGTATCATACGATCTTGTGTAATCAAATTAAGGAAATATATGGATTGTTGTAATTTCTTATTCGATGTTGAATTTGTAATATCATTGTTTTTATCTGAAAAACCTAAAAGGGGGGGTGAATTAGGTTTTTATCCAATTTTTCAACCTAAGTCAATAAAAACACCTCTTTGACAACAAATATCAAACACTAGGTGTGCTAGTTGTGTGAGTAAAAATGTGTTCAAATAAAGTGCAGAAAGTAGAGCAATAAACACAATGATTTATAGTGGTTCGGTTTATCCAACAAAACCTAATCCACTACTTTGAGTTACCTACTCAAGGATTTTACCAAATCCCTTCACTAATCAAATAAATGAGATTACAAAAGAGGCTCACCCAACTCACCTTAGGGTTTTACAAATAACCTCTCAACCAATCAAGACTCACTCAACCCTTGAGTTTTACTACACAACTTTGATTAGACAATAATCTCACCACTCTCCTTAGTGAATCCTCACAATATAATTCAATTCAAGGTTCACCCAAAGGTTTTACAAATAAACCTTGAATAAAAAATAACCTATATAAGGCTCACCCTAACACTTAGGGTTTTATGCTACTTGCAACCTTGATACAATTACAATCAATAATAAGAGATAGAGAGTTTGATAGATATCACCTTAATGTGAAGATATATCAATTTGAAGCATAAACACCTCCTTGAGTAATTTGTTTCTTTAGATTGCTTAAGAACACCAATGATTTAGTAAAGACCCTTTTTGGATGATTTTCACAATGTAAATGTTATGAAAGGGTTTCAAAATGATTTCAAAATGTTCTATCAAGAGTAAGAATCGGATTTTTGCTTAAAGAGTCATTCTCATGAGTTTTTTAAACAATTGGGTATTTATATGTATACACCAACGGTCATAAAAATGACTATTTAAATCCAAGTCAGGAGAAGTGCGGTCAACCGCATATTAGATGGGTCGTCTGCACCATTCTGTGGACATATGCGAACGATGAGTTGAGTAGACCGGTCGACTGCATAATTCTGTGGTTGACCACATATGTAGTTAGGTCGACCGAACATACATCCAAACTATGCAATACAAGGTTTCAATAAACTCTAAGAGTTGTGGATTATATTTTGTAGAATTTTAAGTATATGTATGTATTTTGAAAATCATTTCAAATACCCAACTCATGTTTTATCTTTATGAAGTGCATTTTGAAAAACATTTCACTTTTATTGAGCAACCTATAGAAATTATTACTCATAGAGGTAGATATAGAAATATCTAAGCATATAAAAGAAATAACACTACATTTTTTAGATCCTATCTAATCCAAAACAACTTATCTTCAATGCTTGAAAACATTCGATCTTTCCTGAAGATTTGAAACTTCGATCTTGCATGTATTAGACATAAGAATCCTAAAAGACCAACACTTATACAATTAAGACATTAGTCCTCATCAATGTTTGTTATTAATCAAAATTAAGACATTAAAAGCTTTAAGGTTTTCATGATCGTCCAAATTTCTTATGTATGCAATGTAATGAATTATTATTTTATGTGTTTTGATTTGCAATTTTTGTAGTCTTTTTTTTAGTGTTCTATCGAATAGAATTTTATATTCGAATAATGAGAATAATTTTGCTTAGAACATTAATTATTATTTTCAAAACATAAAAATTGAGAAATATATTAAATTTAGTTTTCATTAAAAATATTAATTAAATATGAGTGAGATGTAATATGTGAGTTCTATTTATTAGGGTTGATAGAGTTGTATGATTAGAGTGAAGAATTGTAAAAGAATAGAAAATGATGTGAGATGATGAAACCCATAAAAAGTAAGAGAAATGCAACTATAAGCATTTGCATGACTGTAGTTGGTCTTAGACACATTACTCCAAAAAAAACTTATTTACGGCGGTCCAAGAATGACTGTTTTTGCTCCATAACCTCCATTTATACTAAATTGGCGGCTTTTAAGCTGTCAAATTTACAAGTGTCTTTTATACATAAATGGTGGTTCTTGAGCCAACAGTTCAACATTTATGGCGGTCAAAACGGCAATTTTCCTAAAACGTCACTCAAAAAGGGCAAAAAGCGTGGTTAAAATGTGGCACTTTTTAATGGTAGTTCTAGAATCGTCGTAAATAGACCCTTTTTACAAAGGCTCCTAACTGCCATAAATGGACAATTTTTAACAGCAATTTCAAAACCACTATAATAAGACCATTTTTAACGGTGCCTTTGGACCGCCGTAAATTGGCCCTTTTTAGCGACGACTCCAAACTGCCATAAATAGTCCAATTTTAATGCCAGCTCTAAACTACCATAATACACTTGCACTACAAGAAAATTGTCTTTAAATGATGGCCCACAGGCCGTTATATAAAGTCACCCAACTTATATATGGCTGTCATAAGACAGCGATATATAATCACTTGTTTTTTTACAATCTTAAAATCGTCATATATAATCTATTAATGCTCCATTATTTAGTTATATATGATGGTCCTAGAATTATAGTATATAATGATATTTTTATGATAGTCTCATGATCGTACAACAATAGTTGCAAACATTCTATAAAGACAATAATTTGAAATCACAACAAATAACTTGATAGAAGAAACTTCATTATCAAATATCCCAAATCACATTCATGAAGAAAAATATAACAGTAAGTGCTCGTTTCTCCGCTACTTTTACAACAAGCCGAAAACATTTTAAATGTAATTCTATATTATCAAATCAAGAGTATTTAAGACATATTTTGTTTCAGAAGTGCTCATTTCCACAACTTTCATGCATATGCCAAGAGAGTACATCGGACATCCTACTTTTTCTCTTGTAGACTCCTGAAAATAACATCATAGAAATGAAAATAATATAACAAATTATCAACAGGTAATCACTTGATAATTGATAAAGACAATAAGAAAAATAATCAAGTCATAAGAGTAAATAACTTTGCCTAGTCTCTTAATTCAAACTATCAGGAAAAGTTTCATCAACTTTAATTAATCTAATAGCTCATGAATATATGACATAAAAAGCTTTTATGACAAAAGGACAAAATATGAAAACACATAAGAAAGCTTTTATGGCAGAGACAAGAAAGCTAAAAGCATGGATGATTTTCTTCAACTATTCAAGGTCATACATGAGCTTCATGTCTAATGCATTAGAAACAACCTTTGAGTACTTTTGCGTATTTGTAATCTTTTTGTTTGTTAATGAGCCAGATAGAAAAGCCTCTAGAATCCATGTTTGGTCAAAGTTGACAACTTGATGAAGCTAAAGAAATAAATAAGTTCCACAATAGAAAAGAGATAAATTAGGAATACAATAGTTGTAAATACTAAAATAAATTAACATTCAACATCAACTTATGATGGCAGTATCTATGTTCTTTTTGTTTTTGACAATCACCTCATAAAAAAGTATATAGCCAACAATTCTCTTTCTAGAATTTTATGATAACACAGGTATTACAACTCTCTTTTTAGAACAATCAGTAATATAGAAAATAATTATGCATATCCAATAATTAAGAGTAACAAAGTTACCTAAATAGCAATTCCACTAGCATAAATGATTGTATAGCTAGAAAAATAATATAAGGCAAGTAGATGAATAATATATCTCTCTATCTTTAAAATTGTTTAAAACTAGATTAAATCAAGTAGATTTTTTATATAAAAAAATAACTAAAATTTTCAAAACATTATAATTTCATCTTTGAGCTTTTAAGGCACTAAAAAGTACACAATTAGTTAATTAAAATAACTGAACTCAATAACAGAGGAAGAAAGGAAAATTAAAAACATTCAAAAAGCTTGTTAATCCTAAGAGAAATTAGGAAAGTGATATAAATATAAAATGGCAACAAAAGCTTGATGAGGTAAGAGGAAAGGATAATATCTAAGTAGATTTAGATTATAATAAGATTAACCAACTTAATACTTCTAATCGAATAATATTATTGTGTTTGATTAGGGTCTACTATCTTAAGCACAATAGTTCAAATCTTTGTTAATTGTAATGAATAGAAGAATGGTAAAGCTCTCACAACACAAGTGCCTTTAGATTTTATGAGTGTTGAGATTGTTTTATTACAAATAATACATTGGTTAAACTGTGATCAAATATTTCAAACATGTAGTATATGCAGCTCATAATCGTAGAGAGTAGGGAATTTTAATTTGAATAATATAGTCTATTAATAATAGATAATTCAACTTGTTTATTTGAGTTGTGGTTTATACAATGTATTTATTTGAATTTCTAGTTTAGAAAATGTTAGTTATACATTTTTCACAGGTTTGGATATTTATAGCCAAGTTCCAATGGTAAAATATATAGATGTTGGAAGCCCGCTCATGAGACTTGTGTCTAACCACATGGTTGTCTGGACCATTGTCTACTGGTGGCAAAAGTCTCATTGGAGTCTTTTGGATGACCTATGTTGGTCATTCGAAGATGATCCGGTCAACCGAAATGTCATGTTCGGTCGACTGCAGCATTGAAGTTGGATGTCATTTTCTTATGTTTGAATCCAACATAAGAAAATGTTCAAATAACTAGTGGATGATACTTGGGTAACTTTCGATTGATCGAAAGTCCACATTTATGTAATCATATCATATATGAAGTTTCCAATCAACAATACAAGTTGTGATATCATTTTAACAGGTATTCTTAAAACGTTTATACTTTAAAACAACGATGCATGTGTTTTAAGACTCTTTTGAATACCCAAGACAAGTTTTAACAAATAAAGATCAATTTGAAAAATGTTTTATGTTCATAGAGAAATATATATTAGCCAATATCCAAATAAGGGTAACTAGAGATATCTAAATGATATTAACATCTAAAGACTATACATCTAGTTCCTATTTAACTCAAAAAATGCTTGTCTTTATTTCTTGAATCCAAATGACTTTAAGATTTGAACTCTTGATCTTGCATAGCTTAGATGTTTGAATCCAAGGAATACTATCACTTGCAAATAACGTATGCACACCCTGGGAAAAGGTGAAGTGCCAAAATCTGATATTTTCAAGAAGCATTTCACAAAGAATGAACTTAACACCGGATACTATCAAGTGCATTGTAATTATTGCACTAATGTATACAAATTCAAGCAAAGAAGAGGCTATGAAATCTTAGATGTACACTTGAAAATGAAACACAAAGACAAAATTGATATGAAATCTTTGCAGACACGAATAATTAGGTACACTTCTTCCACTAATCATGATTCCTTATTTAATTATAGTGATAAAAAATAGAGATGTATTCGCTAAATTAGTTGTTGTTGAACATTTAAGTTTTAGTTTTGAAGAAAAATTAAATTTTATAGATTACTGTAAAATTGCATTGAATCCTATTGATAAACATATTCTATGCACAACATTGATACGTACTTTGCATAAATTATATATAAAAGATAAAAAATATTTATTTAAAATATTTTCTAATATAGATAATAAAGTGTCTATTTGTAGCGATATTTGGAGTGATCATTGGCAAATGCATTTTTACATGGTTGCTATTTCATTGGATAGATTTTGATTGGAAAATACAAAACGACTACTTGCATACCATGTTTTTGATGATCTACATACTGCTCTCAATATTTCAAAATTAAGTTTATAAATTTTAGAAGAACATAATCTTGTAAAAAGAGTATTTTCTATTAGTTTTTGATAATGATAGAACTAATACTGCTTTGATTGCCATTCTTAAAAAATATTATGAACCACAATTTGGTGGTAAATATTTTTATGGTAAGTGTGCATGTCATGTTTTAAATTTATGTGTACAAGATGGTTTGAAAAACCTCAAATCTTATATTCAACCTATTAAAATTTCTTTTGTCTTATTTTTTGCCATATCCACAAGTAATGAAAGAATGGTTTAAATTTTGTAGAGTAAATAAAATGAGGCCAAAACAATTTTCTTGTGATGTTCCTACCCGTTGGAATTCAACTTATGATTTATTAAGTGAATCTTTTCCATATATAGAACTTTTATGTCTTTTTTTCAACCATAATGTGCAAAACTTGTGTTTATTTACTGATACTTGGAATATTTGCAAAAAGATTTTAAAATTATTAAAAGTTTTTAATGATGCTACTTATAATTTATCTAGTGTTTATTATATAACTTGTCATTTAGTTGCTTATAAATGTCTTAGTATTACTATAACTTTTAAAGGCTGGACTGATATATATACTTTTAGTGATTGTATTAATGTAATGAAAATGAAATGGGCTAAATATTATTATGAAATTCCTCAAATTAATTTAATTTCAATTGTTTTTTATCATAGGATTAAAATAGTAGGTTTATAAGAATATTTAGATATTTACTATGATTTTATTTGCAATGAATTTAAAGTAAAACCTAATGTTTCGAGAATAATTAATACTGTTAGAAAATATTTAATTGATTTGTATTTGGAGTAAAGTTCCACATATGATATACAAATTCACATTGAGGAGTCAACTACTATCGCTACTACTAGTAAACAAAAGGGTCATGCGCATCTACTAATGCGACAACGAAATAAGAAAGCAAGACTCATATATTCTTTATCCAAAACGAATTCTATTCTTGAAGTCGAATATTATCTAATAATCTATTTTGAGATTGAAGATGCAAGTGACGATGTTGAAAGTGTCGACATCATACATTGGTAAAGTGAAAAAAGAAAAACAAATTTCAATCTTATCTTTAATTGCTAGAAATTTGCTTGCGATTCCAATATCAACAGTTGCAATTGAACAAACTTTAGTGCTGTGAGAATATCTTATTTGAAGATCGATCATCTTTAAATCCCGAATATTTAGAGGCTCAATCTTGTATTGATGATTGGATCAAAACTGAAAAACATCAACAAGAAAGTCTTAATCAAGACTTTTTTCTCAATTATTTAACATTGATGTTGATGGGACTTCTACTCGCACTGAAGTCAAAAGCCCATGAATAACATATTGAGGTAAGAGAGAATTTAGGTAAGAAAACCAAGATGACTTTGATTCCTCTATACCCTTACAGGATATGTAGACAGTTTAATTTTTGAAAACAAAAAATAAGCCCAAGCTCATTTTTATAAAAATTACTTATTTCTTTAGTAAAATTTAAAATTTGAGAATTTTTTAGATTTTTTAAAAAATTAGACTGTATTAAAACTGTAACCATGCAGGAACTGTGAACTGTCGGTTGAAGAACAGCTAAGAACAATTACTTTTTGATTTCGGTTTATCATTTTCATTAATCGGGAACCATCAGTTTATGAATTGTGAAAAACCTAAAGGGGGGTGGGGGAGAATTAGGTTTTATCCTATATTTCTTGACCTAATTAAATCAATCCCTTCAAAGACAACAAATATCAAACACTTGGTGCTCAAATAGTGTGTGAAACAATGTGTTCAAGTAGATAGGAGAAATAAAGCAAAGAATACAAAAATTTATAGTAGTTTGGTTTATCCAACAAAACCTAATCCACTACCTTGAGCTATCTACTCAAGGATTTCACAAAACCTTCCACTAATTTAACACAACAGATTACAAAAGAGGCTCACCCAATTCACCTTAGAGTTTTACACAAAAACCTCTTACCTAATCAAAGTTCACCCAACTCCTTGAGTTTTATAACACAACCTTGATTATACACTTATCTCTAATACAACAATTAGTGAAATAAATACACTTAAGATAATCACAATTATCTTTAATTTAAGACTCACTCTAACCCTTAGAGTTTTAAGCTCAATGCAACATTGAATGAAACTTACAAGATGAGAATAAAGAGAGTTTGATATAGATATCACATTTTGTTGTGAAGAAATATCAATTCTTGCAGAAAGACCTCTTTGAGTAATTTGTTCCTTTAGATTGCTCAAGAAAACTAATGATTGTGTGAAACCCTTTTTAGATGATTTTCACAATATAAATGTTTTGAAAGGATTTGAAAATGTTTCTAAAATGTTCTATATTGAGTATGAATAAGATTTTTGCTCAGAAAGTAGTATGTTTAAGTTTTTCAAACATTTGATATTTATATGTATGTTCCAACAATCATAAAAATGATTGTTTAAAACCTACTTAGTAGAGTTGTGGTCGATTGCACCTTAGGCGGGTCATTCGCACCACCATCCGCAAGTGCATCAGAGAGCTCTAAGCATTCTGCGGACGATAAGCTGAGAAATCCGGTTGAGCGCATGATCTGGGTCGATCGCACATATAGTCAGATTGACTGCACATGCACGCTAATCATGCAACACAAGATTCCAATTAACTCTTAAAGTTGCGGAATTTATTTTATAAAACTTTTAAGCATATGCATGTTTTTTGAAAATCATTTCAAATACTCAAATCATGTTTTTTCTATATGAAGCACATTTTGAAAAACGTTTTACTTTTATTGAGCAACCTATAGAATAATCACTTATAAAGGTAGACCTATACATATCTAAGTGATATCAATATTTAACATTATACCTTTAGATTCTATCTAATCCAGAAAACGCTTCTCTTCAACTCTTGATATCATATGATCTTACCTGAAGACTTGAAACTTTGAGCTCGCATGAATTAGACATTTGAAACCTAAGAGTTATCACTTGTACAATTAAGACATTAGCTATTATCAATGTTTGTCATTTATTAAAATTAAGATTTTAAAAGCTTCTAGGGCTTTCAAATTGGAACTTGTGGTTGATAAACATTGGTTAGGCCTATTCCAAACAACTCCCCTCTCCCACATAAGACATTATTTCTCTTCTCAAACCTTCTCTTTCTCCCTAAACCCATCTCCCCTTATTTTGCATCACCATTGTGCATTATCCATGAATAGATCATGTTTTTATCATAATATTTCCCTGTAAAATCATGTACTCTATTGTTTCTAAAGCTTAGCCTTTCTTTTACCTTATCATAAATAGTCAACTTCCTAGCACCAACCTCCAAGCAATTTCATAAGCTTAGTCTTTCTTCTACCTTAAGCTAGAAATTTAAGGATGAGAATTGTTGAAAAAGTAGTAAGTATGATGCTCAATCAATCAAAATCATGAGGAACATTTCCAAATACTTCCAAATGATGAAATGCTCATTCATTATTATAGACTTATGTATAGGATGAGCTTTGAGTATATATATGTTCAAGCAAAAGAACTAAATACTGCAAAGTAAAAAAAGGGCTATGGGCATCTCTCTCTTTCACTTTTTTTTATGTCTCTCTAAATACTGTAGTTAGGGCAAGTAAGGGTCGAACCCACAGAGACTTGTAAATTCTTTAATTAAGTAAACTAATTAGGATTTTTGGGGAAAAGATTTGATTTTTATCCAAAAAGATTAAAACTTTAAACTAAGTAATTCACAAAATAACTAGAAATCAATGGATAAAAAGATGTTAGCAAGGACTTTGTATTCCAGTTTTATTTATTCGGGATTAATCATCGATAATAATTTATCTGAGTAATGACTTAGAATTCCGCATAGCGCAACAAATTCTGATTCTTGTAAATTTAGATTAATTCCCAAAAAGCACGACAAATTAACCTTAACCTAATTAAATCAAATTACATAATCACTCGCATAAAATAGTCAATCAGGTTTTTAAGCTCGAGGATAATATCAATACAAATTACATAAAATTAATGGTCGATTAAAATCATGCAATTCGCTTCAAACAATTCCCTATCAATTAATCAAATACAGATTTAAATTAATCAATAATTACTATTTTTGGTTATCGAAAATCGATTCTGCATAACCCTAGTTAATTAACTATGTAAAACAATTAAAATGATCAATAATAATTTAAATAACATAATTGATAGAATATAACCAATAATTGTTCAAATATTCAAATAGAAATAATGATCCCTTTAAAAGATCAAATTTTTAATGACATGACAAAAATCTCATATTTCCGAATAAAATAGACCTAATACATGTACTTGCCAACTATAAACGTTTACTCACAATCTTTAAAAGAAAACATCATAAAAATATTAAGGGAAATGGAGAAAATCATTAGTCGGAAATCAGATTTCCCGAGAAACTCTAACCCTTGATATTCTACAATACTCGAAAACAAGATATCTATGGTGCTTGACACCTCCAAAACTAAGCTAATAAACCGTATAAATAATTAGAAAAGGTCCTAGGGTTAGTTACATAAGAGTTATAATTCAAAACTACTCAAAAACTTCCCAAAATCTTCAATCAGAGAGTGGGCGCGCGTGCTGTCCAAAGTGGACATGTGGGACTATCAGAAACGTCCAAGTGGATGTGTGAGCTCCAAAACTACTGAGAATGGACGTGTGAATGGAGAGAGACGCGTCTACTTCTCCAAATGTGTGTCCAATTGGTTTTTGAGGTGTGTCCACTCTATTTTGCCTACAAAACAACTTCTTAAGGCTCCTATCTTCCTACAATTCCTTCTAAACATGTTAAAAAACCTTCAAAATACCTGCAAACAAAGATAAAAGTGTAAAAAACCAATTTAAGCACATAAACACACAATTAGGTAGATTTTATCTTAATAAACAACACATTAAGCTCCTAAAACTCAATTTAATTATAGTTCAATAAGAATGCAAACAACACGGTGTAGAGACTCTGGACCTATCGCAACAATACACTCATGCTCGTCGCAATTACTCACGGTTAAGTCAATCGCGCCTTTGGAACGATCAGGCTGTTCTTGCTTTTGTCAATTCCATACGGCTTGACCTTTGAGTATTTGATTTAGACCGACTTCTTTTACTTACATTTTTTTATTGGTAGAAATAAGAAGAGCACCATATGAATGTAATACTTCGTGCTTGGAGACCACTTAGTTAGTTTAAGCCTAAATCAATACTAGAATTTTTGTAGAGAAGAAAGTGTCTTTTTATCCCAAAAAATGATAAGGGTATTTTGGTCCTAAGGGTGTTACCTGTAGCAATGGAGGGCGTTACATTTTGCACTTGGTTATGTATCTTTAATGAATGTGTTATTTATATTTTACGATGGATCATCTTCTATTGTATGTACTATTTATGATAGTCTAAATAACGGCTCATCGAGGAAAAAATAGAGGCCAAACAGGTGTGGTATATAGTAGACACTACGGATGTGGTCCATATGGAACCACTAGCAAAGTGCTAATCTTTGTCTGACCCTCTCATTATCTTTATCCTGATTTTTACTTTTTTTGCACTTTACTAAAATAGATCTATTTTGTCATATGTTTCTTCAATATTGTGAGAAATGCTGATGGTAGAGAGAAGCGTTAGTATAGTAACTTCTTCCATAGCATTTCATCTTAGCAAAAACATATCATGCCTGAACAAGGAGCTCACTAAGTAAACTATCATTACTAAAACTTCTGAGCAATATTGCTAGTAAACTATTAACGTCTTTAAATACCAACTAGGATTGATAATACTCATGGAATATTCACTGAGAAGATAAATAACTAATCCTCGCTTACTAGTAAGGGGTCACATACGAATGTCAATGAGAACCTTTGGTAGGAGACCCTAAACATGCAAGATAAGACGTAGACAAAAATTGAGGCAAAAAAACATCAAAGATCTTTACATTCATAAGCACAAAATCATGATTAATAGAAAATCAGGATACATAAAAAAAAAATTAAAAATAAGGCTTTTAAAAAAAAAAGGGAAAAAAGAAAATCACAATAAGAAGTAATTAAGGGGGTTGGCAGGATAAAAAACGGAAAATAGACATTGATTCCTACCTCCCAAAACCATATACCAAGCTTACAAACAAGGAGGGACACTCTATGAATTTTCTAGTAATTGGCCAAAGAGTGTCCTAAAAGAGGTAGTATTAAGTAAGTAAGCATGCAGACAAAAGATTGAGTTTGAATCTCTCTATGAACACTTTCTTGATCAAGCATATCGTATAGGACTTATTTAGTGTGATCAATATCTCTCGCGGTGATTTGTGACCTATTATAGAGGAGCGAACTTTATCTAAAGTACACCCTAAGATTTAACGAGCGCATATTTCTCTTAATAAAAAAAAGAAAAAGAGAAAACACAATCTTATTTTGTCACTTTTGTCTTACAAGTATTAAAGACATGTAATATCTTATTCGAGAGAGGTAATATGATCAAAACTTCAATGTTACTATATCATTCAAACAGATATTCAATTTAAAAATTATTTAACCTTATTTATTATTATCATATATTTTTTGATTTAACATAAAGAACATGCATAGGGATGACTCAGTGAATTTAAGTATAGCACAAATGAGATTTTTTTTTTTTAATTACTACACATGATGAATGAACATGATGGATGAGATTGAAGAAGGAAAATTTTCCGTTCATTTTACATATGTGAAAATTAATTTATTATATAATTACTTGAAAAATAACTAAATTTGGTGCCCTTCGTAAAAACTCCATGTAACTTGGGTATTTGAAAAGATTCAAAAATTTTGATATTTTGTCAATAAAAAACATGAATTTACATCATTATCCGGGACGAGGTTAACATTATCCGATAAAAGCATAAAAACTTGTCCTTTTCTTGATCCACTCTTCAAGATAACGTATATGCAAATTCAAATCTTTAGAACTCTGCTCGATTTCTCAATTCAGCGATGGGAGCTTTGGGTTTGGGTGTTAGTTTTTCACCCTTGAATGCACTCAGCAACTCTCACAGAGAACACAGTTCAAAATTTTTTGGTTCAACAAATTTCTTTAACCCGTTAGAGATTTCATCTATCAAATTCATAACCAAGAAAAATGTTTGTTTGCCTTTCAACCTTATTTTTCTTGGATTTCGGCACATTGTTTTTCTTCTTTTGAGTAATTAACTACCAATGTCTGCATAAAAGGGTAAATCTCTGATTTTTTTGTAAAAAAAATTAATTGTTGTTTGCAGCATATGAGTGCGATAAGAATGCAAGTAGTTGAAGAGGAGTATGAGCTGAAGCAAATGAAGGATATGGCTGCTGCAAAGAAGAGATGGGATGCTATGGTATTTTTAGAATTGCGAGGCACTAATTTTATTTTGCTTTTTAGACTTATTATAATGGAAGTATACTGAATGGATTTATTTATTGCTGATTTTATTTAACGAAGTGTTTATTTGATTTGTTTTTCTTTATTTGGTACAATTCTGTTTATGAAGGATTAATGCATGCTTTAATTTCATTTGCTTCTTTAGTATAATTGTCCCTGGGACCATTTGTGAGCTCATCGACTTAGGGATGCTCTGTTTATCATGTTCTCTTGGGAATATTCTAAGGTTGAATTGAACTTGGCCATTCTCTTAGTTATTAACTTATTAATTATTCTGTTGTTTGGGGTCCCTTGATTTGAACAGGAACTTCCGAAGGAAAACAAGATACTAATGATGACTTTAAAGTATGAGCACCAGTTACATATTGTAGGAAACTTAAGATTTACGATCATTTGTGGATTTAGAGGATTGGATCTGGTCTATTGCTTTGGTCAATCTGTCAATCTTATTTTTTCTTGATTAAAGTGTTTCTTGGATAAACAATGGAATGAAATGAAAAGAGAATTTATGAGTTTCCTAAATGTATTGTTGAGAAAATTTCTGAAGTTAGACAAATTTTGCATGCAAATTCAAGTTCGGAATAGTTTTCTAGAGGTCCATAAGGAGCATCTTATATCCATTTCTGCCTAATTTTGGAAAATTGTTCTTTTAGAAGTCTTTCAATTCCTGGAATTACCTTATTTTAATGCAACTTTGAATCAACACCCCGAACAACAGAGAAAAAATGTGAATCCTTTCTTCTCTAGCACAGGGATAAAGACATTCACTTGGTGTTGACAATGAGTGTAGTAATGAACTCACAGCCGTACCACTGAGAAACGAAAAATGAGCTTATGAGGAAGCTGAATTATATTGGGGTCCTGGAAGCATATTTGAACCTTACTGGATTTTGATGCGAGTGGAAATCCAGCCCTTGGAATAAACTAATATCATGAAAATTGGTATCCTGCTGATATATAGTTATGATTGGGTAGACTATCTATTGAACTATTTTCTAGTAGCACCATAGTATGGCTTTTGTGCTTTGCTAGAAATATAAAACTCTCCTTGTATGAGTGAAGGGAAGCAGAATCTATGAGGAAATCACTGTATGGATTTAAACTGTCTGACACGCCATGTACTTTTATGGTCCTGTCCCTTCACAAGTCTCTTTAAGCTCAGTGGTAAAAGCTTTTCATATGATATGGCTTAGTCATTAGATTTTGTACTTTGTACCTGATGTCCTTCTTTTTGAATTTCTGAAAATATGATGTCTGCATGCTTCTATTTGTTGTCTTTCTATAACAACCTGTGACTCCTTTAACCTCTGTCCAAAATTGAACCCATTTTGGCTTGTTACCAAGATTTCCAAAATCACTTAACTAAAAATAAGTTATCATATAATCTTTATTATTAATATGCCAGTCCCATGCGTTAGTCTAATATGAATATTTTTAATTAAGAAGGTTATTGATGGATTTTAGATGGAAAATATGTTTTATTTAAGGAAAATGGATATTAATTTTTAACATTCCAAAGTAGAACTGTGGTCATTTAATTTTGGATGGAAATTGTTTAGGATTTCTTAAAATAGTTAAGCTGGAATACATCTGATTTGACATATTTGAGGACAGTAAATGCTGATAATTCATCAGATTCATGGTTACTATTTATTAAGAGAATTGGGAAATGAGAATATAATGAATGATTATGGGATAAAAATGTCTGATTTGATATTCCTTATAATGATGTTCATGGGAGGCTTTCTTTAAAAGTTCATTCTTTTATCTCTTGATTTGATATAAATTAACAGCCATGCACTACTTACCGCAATTCGTAATCATTGTATAATTTGTTTACAGGCAAAAATCAATATTTGGTATGATCTTTTATTTTTGCACATATGCCTTTATATATTTTCTCCCTGAATTTTCTCCTTTTTCCCAAATTTTGTCCTTCTTCCTCTTGTTTAATGCCATATAGACTTTAACCTTTAGATCAGGGAAGGGAGAGTCAAAGTTCTGACACCAAGGGAAGCTGGGTATGCAATTCAACTCTCAAACAGAACCCTTCTTGATGTCCGACCATCCACGGAGCGTAAAAAGGTGATTATTATACCTAGGTGATTCCTTTTGTTCCTTCTACTTGAAGTTATAAGTAGCAGTGTTGTGCCCTACTTACCAGGCCACAGTCATCTCTCTTTGCCTGGATCAATCACATACATTTATCTTCTTATTTTGTGAATATCATGGCCATAATCGTCATTTACTTGAGTAGATCTCTTTGTAACTTTATTTGGTTCATGTTTTGTCTTGAAGATATGTAACTGTTAATGCTGAGTTTCAAACTTAAGAACCAAAGGAATTTGGTGGTGCGAAAGAATTGAAGTAGTTATTTTTATGGATGGATATGAAAAAAGTGTTACTTTGTATTCCACTGCTTGTATTTTCATACTATTTGTCATTGATAGACATTATTATTGTTTTTTAAGGCATGGGTTAAAGGCTCAACATGGATCCCGATATTTGAAACTGACAGTGGATTAGATGTGGGTGCCCTTTCCAGGAAGATGACAAATTTCATGATGGGTATTTATGTTCTCTTGATTCTCCTGATGCTACAAGATCTGTACTAAATTATACCTTGACCTACATCTGGTACTTTATCTGAATAATTACTGGATGGTATTGGAGAATGGAGATGATGGATAATAAATTGGTTGTTAGCTTGAAACAACAGTATGGCTTTATTTAGTGATGATGCTCTCTGCTAGATTTGAGATGCTCAATCCTTTATTCAGATTAATTCCTAGTTCTTGCATATGCAGGTGGTTGGTGGAGTGGTGTGCCTACATTATCCTATGATAGGTATTATTGAATAATGGTCTCTTTCTCTTTCTCTAGTGAAATATGATTGCCAGTGTAATACCTTTTTTTATCTTATTTATCCATATTCCCAACAGGAATTTCTTAGCAAAAGTTCAAGAGAAATTTCCTAAGGATACTGATCTTATAGTGGCTTGTCAGAAGGGATTGAGGTGAATTTCTCTTTCACTTCTCGTAACATGTTATTCCAGTTATCAAGTGAATCAATTTGTAAAGGAATTCCTCTTATTTATTTTTAGTTGCTGGACATGAATTTAACCAAGTGTGGATGTAGTCAAATTACATGATCCCCATTGCTATCAAAATCGTATAAAAAGAGAAGATATAACGAGAGGGTTAGATTTGTACCAAGTTTTCATACAGGATGGAAGTAGGATTTATCTGAGTAGCATCTGTCAACCGATTCTTTTGGCATTCTGTTTCCAATAATTGAACACCATTATGGTGTAACGTTCATGTTCTTGATTCCGTTCATCAGTATCCTCAAACCATTCAGGAAATTCTTATAGTATTTTACGCCTGAAATTTTTGTCCATTATCAAGAATAAATTCTAGTATTAACATGGAGCCCCTTGCGGAACTGGGATGGTATCCCATGTTTCTACTCTTTCTGTCATCGTTATTCTTATCTTAGGTTCTCCTCTTTTTCTTTTTTCACCTTCCTGCTCATTTTTGTTTTCTTCCTCTATACACTAAACAATTTGAGATTGTACTGCTTTAGCTGTTGAGTTTGTAAAATTACTGTAATGATTTAGAATATATCAAGTGAAAAACAGGTTTTCTTTTGATTCTGTCCAAAACTAAGTAGAACGGATGTTTCATTTAAACATGTCCCAAATTACAAATTTGTGCTTTGAGGGTGCTTAGAACCTTTAATATTACCTTGATGGCATTCTGTGTTTCTTTGAATTATGTTGCATAGCTACTCTGTTCTTGGATCCACAGGAACAGAACCCTTAGAATTAGAGTCAGTATTCTCCTTGTTGACAGTATAACTCAATACATGTTTGGCTTTTCTTGAGAAAATTATCAATTGAAATAAAAAAATTACAAAAGAATTTCTCAAATGTAATAGTGTCTGCTAGAGATCACTGTAACTAAAATTTATTATATATCCATATTACATGATTTATATTGTGAAATTATCCAGAAAATTGTTTAGTAAGAGATGTACAGGTAATTATATGTGTGATACACTTTTAAAGTAAATGTTCATTTTTGCTCGAGTCTCAAGCTTCTTCAGAATACGTACTTTCTACTCAAATGACTTGTATCTGTGGATTACTATTTCTGAAAATGAATCTTTTACACAAAGGCATGGTAACATGAAATTTATAAATACAAACTCAAGCCACCGAACTATATGACTCTTGGTTTCCATGAGTTGATATTTGTTGTTTGAGTTACTTGGAATTCCAATGGTGGCCTTATAAATTCTGGTAGCTTAAATCCCCTTTCTGAAGTGGGAAATCCTTGTACTTATTGTTAGCTGATTTATTTGGTAAAACATATAATCCATCCCAATGTTTTCATCAGACAGATCTCTGGCAGCTTGTGACCTTCTATCCAACTATGGTTACAACAACCTTTTCTGGGTTCAAGGGGGTTTGGATGCTGCAGAAGAAGAGGTATAAAATCCACCAGATAGACGACATAGTTTTGGTTGTGCTTCAATTGTGTCTTCCTGGTTGTTTTTTACTTCTATTTTTCTGCATAAAGTTGAGTTTTGAGTCATAGAAATGTGATGTCATCTGGAGCAGGATTTTGAAACAGAAGGTCCACAGCCACTTAAGTTTGCTGGAATTGGTGGCCTATCAGAGTTTCTTGGGTAACTATTTCAGACTCTTTGCCTTTCACTTTAGGCTTGTTTCTAAACATTGCTGCCATTTCATGAGTGCATTACATAGCATATATTCTTTAATCAAAGATGGTCACAATATGCATGGCATATTTTAAGGGGGGTGAATTAGATTTTATCTAATTTTTGCAATTTAATTTAATTATGCATTTTTAACAATGTATTTTAAGTGAAAAGCAGAGATAAGACAAGGAAGACAATGATTTATAATAGTTCGATTCCATTACCTTGGTTCGATTTGTCCAATAAAATCTAATCCACTACGTTGAACTATCTACTTAAAGATTTCACAAAACTTTTCACTAATATATTACAAAAGATGCTCATCCAATTCACTTTAGGATTTTACATAAAACTTTTTAATCAATTAAGGCTCACCCAACACTTTGAGTTTTACAACACAATATTAATTTTACAATAATTACACAATTAATGAAATACACACAAACAAGATAATCACAATTATCTTTAATTTCAGGCTAACTCTAACTCTTAAAGTTTTGAACTATTTGCAATCTTGAATATGTTTACAAGATATAAATAAAGAACATTTGATATAGGTATCACCTTAATTGTGAGAATATATCAAAATGTAGTTTAATGACCTTTTTAAGTAATTGTTTTACAAGATTGTTTAAAAACACCAATAAATGTATGAAATCCTTCTTGGATGATTTTCATAATGTAAATGTTTTGAAAGGTTGTGAAAATGTTTCTAAAATATTTTATAATGAACGTGAATCATGAATCAAATTTGTGATCAGAAAATTGTGTTGATAAGATTTTCAAACATTTAGATATTTATACGTGTTCTAATTTATGACTATTTAAATCTGAGACTTGCGGTTTGATTGTGCGCTAGATCTTTCGTAGGAACATTGAATCCCTCTTAATGATTAGCGGATGATGTCTGATATATACCGATCGACCACTAGACCGTTGGTTACATTACCACAGACTCCTCTGGATAGTTAGCGGACGATACTTGCTATTATCTGGTCAAGTATCAAAAAGTCATCTTTAAATTTTCTACACATGCAATTTAAGTTTTCAATCAACTTGTAAAACTTATTTTATAAAACTTTAAAGCGAATGCATGTAATTAAAAAATTATTTTGAATACCCATGATAAGTTTCTAACTTATAAAACATAATTTCAAAAACCTTTTAATTTTATAGATCAATCTATAGAATTATTACTCAAAAAAATAAAATAGAGATATGTAAAAGATATTGAACTCTAAAGCTATATCTTTAGTTCCTATTTTATCCAACAAACGCTTGTCTTCATATCTTGATAGTATTGACTTATAAACTTCTTTGAAGTCTTGAAATCTTATCTTGATTGAGAATACTGTCTCAGCTATGTTATTGATGCTCTCACCTCACACACTTGTCAGGAAAATTCTCTTTACCTGGGCAACAAGCTACTCTTCCATCTCTGCATCCCTTGGCATGAAACTATATACTGGTCAATAATCTTTTTTTAACATTCAAAATATCCTCATCTGATGATTGGCTAGGCCATAGACTACTTTTCTACTCCTGCATCCCTCGGCATAAGACTATGTACTGGTCAAGAATCTTTTGTACTTCAACAATATCCTATCCTGTTTGGCGAGATAATTCAATTAATCCTTTGAAGTCAAGGAGTTTGATACTTATTCTGCTTCCATGTTTGGAAATGTGAGTTAATCAGCTGCTGAAAGAAAGCACGAGAAATGAAATTTACAGAACTAATGTTTCATTTATCTGTGACCTAGAATGCAACAGACAATCCCTCCTAGCTGTGGGTCAACTATTTGGACATTTTTCCCCTTGTCCTTGTTAGATGTGATAGATTACATTCTGAACCTAGCTGATTGTTGCTCTCCTTTGTGACCATTTTGTGACCTATGTGCTCCAGATTGAGCTTAGTTTTCAACTCTCGTTTTGACTTGATATAGATGCAGTATGAGGTCAATTTCCATCAGGCTCTCTGTCTGATCAGAAATTGAGGAAATTGAGAAATAAAAGAGAGCACGAGAAATGAAATTTACAGAACTAATGCTTCCTTTATCTGTGACCTAGAATGCAACAGATAATCCCTCCTAGCAGTGGGTCAACTATTTGGACATTTTTCCCCTTATCCTTGTTAGATATGATAGATTACATTCTTAACCTAGCTGATTGTTGCTCTCCTTTGTGGCCTATGTGCTCCAGATTGAGCTTGGTTTTCAACTCTCATTTTGACTTGATATAGATGCAGTATGAGGTCAATTCCATCTGGCTCTATGTCTGATCCGAAATTGAGGAAAATCGAGAGAAGGGAAAATTTGACTTTATATCGATGCAGTATGAGGTCAATTTCCACGAGGCTCTTTGTCTCATCAGAAAATGAGGAAAATCGAGAGAAGGGAAAATGAAACTTTCCCTTGGAAACTTCTGCGGGGAAAGAACATTTTCCCTATTTTCTACAGTTTGATAATTCTTTTTTTCAGAGAAAATCTTCTGCTTCTATTGATACCAAAAATTAGGATTATATTCAGTAAATTTTAAAAATCAGTATATTTTATTTATCCTTTACAAATATTTGAGAAAATAGCTTGCTCAAGAAACATTTGATCTAAACTTTTACTGATGACCTATTTAATTTAAAATATTTATACTACTAATCACATTAATGTTAAGTACAGCAACTCCCTCATTGTCATGAGTTCTACTTAATTTTTGTATTAAATTGAAAGTGAACCTGGTATTCTTTCCTCATTTTCTGATGAAAGAACAGAACAGGCTAGTACCAGTTTCTGACATTTATTTATTACACTTTCTGTTCACTCTCAGTTGGACTGACCAACAACGAGCTGCAGCAGCTAAAGAGGGTTGGGGTTATCGATTGGTTTTTTCTGCTCGCTTGGTAAAAGATCTTCTAGACCACTTTGGAGTGAATTTTTCTGTTGTCCAATCTATGCTTAGTAAGAAAGCTTATATTACAGGTTGGTCTTGTTCTTGTTGCCGATGCCTTGTTTCTTGGAGCACAGCAAGTAGGCCGTTATCTTCAAGATTTAAGGTCTCATTAAGAATCGATTGCATTGGTGGAAGATAGTCCAAGATGAAGCATCTGCTATGGGGGCATTTCCATAAGAATGTGTTTTGGCTGGTGTCCTCTGTCCACACCCTTTACGCGTACTTTGGCAGAATGTGCTACTCAGTACTGATATGAGTTGTACCTTTTTGAGGAATTTTTTTTTTATTATTTTATTCTGCCCCCCCCCCTCCCCCCCCAGGGTTTAAACTTTGTAACATTAGTAAAATTTTACTTGCATAACCAAGTCATCGATTTACATTAATTATTCTTTCCTTGAATTTCTTCATTTCAGGCCATCTTTCATGAAGGGATTCTTTCCTTATTCTTCTGTCTGTAAATGCAGTGTAACTAGTATTATAATTTTATATAATGATAAAATACTGTGATTATCTTTGTAGTGAATGTGGCGCTTTATTGGACTCGTATGCTTCTATTCTACTGAGTTATGTTCACTTAAGTTTGTGATATTATCAACTGTTTTCTGTGGGTGTTTGGCTAAGCTGATTTTAAAAAACCAAGGAAATAAACATCAGTTATAATGTTTGTCCTGTTCTCCAATGTGAATTATCTGCTGCAGATGAAATCTACTAAACCAGCAAGCACTTGCTTGGAAAACTTTTTACCACTAGTTCCGTTTATTCTAAGGCTTGGTCATTGATGTTTGGCATTTGAATAGAAACAGAAAACAAATGATAGCAGAAGAAGTTCCTGTTATTCCTGCTTCCATAAGTTCCATTGTTACAAGAGAAAGTGATAGTTGAGCAACCCCATAGTATTTCCTAACATGTAAATTCTGAACTTCAAGTAAAGTATGGTTTGGCTACCACAGTGAGAGGAGATATACGGTGCATCGTGATGCCGAAAACTTCTGTCAGATCCAGATCTTTTGCTTCAACATCTGGGGGAAGCTCCCAATCAAAGCTGTAAAGAAGTTGAGCCAAAGCAAGCTCAATGGTTGCTATACCAAATGTTATAGCAGGGCAAATTCGTCTGCCGGCTCCAAATGGCATAAGCTCGAAATCTTGCCCTTTGAAATCAATATTGCTATTCATGAACCTGTCTGGTTCAAATATATCTGGATTTTCCCATGATTCTGAATCTCTTCCTATCGCCCAGACATTGACAAAAAACCTGGTTTTTTCTGGAATATCATACCCACCAATGGTAACATTCTCCATGGATTCTCTTGGGACTAGTACTGGAACAGGAGGATGTAATCGAAATGTTTCCTTGACAACAGCTTTCATGTAGTGTAATTGAGGCAGATCATTTTCTGATACAAGTCCTTCTTTGACAATGCTCCGGACCTCAGCCTGTGCTCTTTTCCTAGCTTTGGGATTAAGCATGAGCTCTGTCATTGCCCAGTCCAAGGTAATGAAGGTTGTATCAGTACCAGCTGCAAACATGTCCTGCAAGAACAATCATAGATGCTATCATTTGGATCTCTCTGTGAATGCCTAAAGTTTTAAATCAATGTTAAATTTGGAGGAGGGAATAAATGGGAAGTTTGCACTGACCAGTATGATTGCTTTGATGTTATCCATGGTGAGAGGCATTTCAGCATCATCATTCTGTTGTACTTCAAGTAAAACATCCACAAGGTCCTTGTTCTCTCTTCTGATCTCAGGATTTAGATGTTCCTTAACCAACTGATTGAAAATGTTGTCAAAGCGCCTGAAGGTGTTCTTGAGTCTGCCTTCAGCCCCTGTTAATCTTTGCACGAAATCCATGGAAGGGAAGAAATCTCCAATGCTGAATCCTCCAAGTAGCTCTTGATACTCTTCAAGCAATTCTTGAAAGCCCTGTTGATCATAGTCTCCTCCTTGAGTGAAATCCCTGTGGAATGCAACACGACAGAGGACACTATTTGCATATAGTCCAAGCATTCTACTCAAATTGGTGGTACCAGGATATGATTCTGCAACACGCTGCACCAGATGAGCAACTTCTTCCACCCTTATAAAGCTGTAAGATTGGACTCGCTTTGCACTAAGAAGCTCTAATATGCAAATTTTCCGTATGTCCCTCCAGTATGCACCATATGGAGAGAAGACAATATCAGTGCAGTTATAGAAGAGATGCTTGGCTGAAAACAACTGTGGCCTGCTAGCCAGAGCAAGATCATTTGTTTTCAGTGCTTCTTTTGCTAATCTTGCTGATGAAATCACTACAGTTGGAACCTCACCTAGCTGCAGGTAAATGATCGGCCCATACTTTTTGGAAAGCTTTTGGAGTGATAGGTGAGGCATATTCCCAAGTTGATGGAGGTTGCCAATGATGGGAAGTTTTGGAGGGCTTGGAGGGAGATTTCTTGATTTCTGCTTCTTTTTCAAGAGGAGGTTCAAGGTCACCACCAAGAATACTATTGTGATCATCATGAACAATAGGAGATCTTGCTTTTGCCATTCTTGGAGATCCATTCAAGTTCTTCCTCACAAAATTTCACCTCCTTGGAAGATCAGAATCCAGAAGGATTCTTATACAAGTCCCAATCATAAAATAAAAATGGGTCCTTTCCCAACTCTCAAGAACACTACCACTAGTGTTGCGCTGTCTAAGTATGAAAATTCTACTGTGGTCATTTCGCGTCCCCATCAAAGTTTTGTACTTTTCCCATGTCTTTTGTTGGTGAACATTGAAGTTAAAACGTGACTGATGAAAAAATTCTTTATTTAAAGAAATTCAAGACAGTAATTATGGAAAAAAAAACTTTGAAAAATGCTTCCACTATTGCCAGTGAGCCCACATGTTCACAATCCTGTTAACGTATCTATTTCTCCACACTTTTTGTCCTTTTGTTGGAATAACGATTTACCACCACATCACATGAGTGTTTGTTTTGTAGTTGTGGTTGAAGATAGGGTTCTTGATTCCATGATCACCCCAATTGTTTTGGATACGGTGGAAGTAATTGTTCAGAATAAATGTTAAATAAAATAATTAAAAAATAAATGACACTAATAATTTAACATGGTTTAATTTTAATTTTGGATTACGTCTATCTCTCAAACTTCAAATTTTCTTCCATTATAAAATAGTATGTACAAAGAGAGTCTTTTCTAAAATAATAATTCTAGAGGCAATACAAAGTGAGATAAAAATAGTGGCACTCAAGTATTTCTCAAAAATACGCTCAAATGATTTTTTTTCACTATTTTTATCATTCTCCCTTTTAAAAATAATTTCAAAAGCTCACAAAATAAACTCTTACAAAACTTGCTTGTTCAGAGAACTTCTCTAAATATATTGAAACTTGAAATTGTATTTGGATTTGGATAATTTTGAATATCAATTTCCATGCTTATTTATAGGTCAAAATAAGCCATGGTTTTGACTTAATCAAAATGCTTTGTTGAGGATTTAGAACAAATTGTGAGATAAAAGTCTTGATTTTGGAAATGTGTAAAGCAGCCCTCATATGGAGTTGGGACTGCCACTAACAAATCTCCCCTTCCCAACTATATTGAGGACTCCATCATTTCGGCGGCTGATCGACAAAACTCAAATTTTTCTTTGGGCATAACTTTTGTTAACATGTCTAATCCATTTTCATTTGTATGAATTTTGTCAACCTGTAGTAGTTTTTCTTCTAATACTTCTCTGATCCAACGATATCTCACATCAATATGCTTGGATCTTGAATGAAATGAAGAATTCTTCCCAAGATGAATAGCACTCTGGCTATCACAAAATAATTGATACTTGTCTTGTTGCACACCAAGTTGTTTTAAAAACTTTTTCATCCACAATAACTCTTTACACGCTTCCGTTGCTACAATAAACTCCGCTTCAATAGTAGAAAGAGTAACACATTTCTGTAATCTTGACTGCCATGATACAGCTCTACTTGCAAATGTAACTAAGTAGCCTGAAGTACTTCTTCTTGAGTCTATGTCACCAGCCATATCTGCATCGGTATAACTAACCAATACAGGTTTGACATTTTCAAACGATAAACAAATTTTGGAAGTACCTCGAAAATACCTGAAAATTCATTTTACTACAGCCCAATGTTTTTTTCCAGGTTTTTGAAAGAAACCTACTCACAACTCCGACTGCGTAAGCAATATCTGGTCGTGTACATACCATAGCATACATCAAACTTCCAACTGCTGAAGCATATGGAATCCTTTTCATATCTTCATTCTCTTTATCTGTGGAAGGGCACTGCTTAGTACTTAGCTTAAAGTGATTAGCAAGAGGACAAGTAATCGCTTTAGCTTTATCCATGTTAAATCTTTGAAGTACTTTTTCAATGTACTTTTCCTATGACAACCACAGTTTCTTGGCACCTCTGTTTCTGATGATATTTATGCCAAGAATCTGTTTTGCTGGACCTAAGTTTTTCATGGCAAAAGACTTTCTCAATTGTTCTTTCAAATTTTCAATTCTGGAAACATTCTGGCCAACAATCAACATATCATCCACATAGAGTAAAAGAACAATGAAATCACCTTCAGAGAATTTCTGCACAAAAACACAATGGTCTGAAGTAGTCTTTTTGTAGCCTTGCTCCCCCATAATAGATTCAAACTTCTTGTACCATTGTCTCGGTGCTTGTTTCAAGCCATAAAGACTTTTTTTCAGTCTGCAAACACAATCCTCTTTTCCTTTTTGCTTGAAACCCTCTGGCTGCTCCATGTATATTTCTTCTTCCAAATCACCATGTAGGAAGGCAGTTTTGACATCCATTTGCTCAATTTCCAAGTCAAGACTCGCTGCTAACCCAAATACTGTTCTGATGGATGTCATCTTCACAACTGGTGAGAAAATCTCATCAAAGTCAATTCATTTTCTTTGATGAAATCCCTTGACAACTAGTCTGGCTTTGAATCTTGGACTGGAACAGTGTTCTTCGTGTTTGATTCTGAACACCCATTTATTTTTCAAAACTTTTTTGCCTTTTGGTAACTTTACCAGTTCAAACGTCTTATTCTTATGCAAGGATTTTATTTCATCTTGCATGGCTTCAATCCACTTATGTTTGGATTCACAGTTCATGGCTTCTTTAAAGCTTTCTGGTTCTCCCACATCAGTGAGTAATAGGGGTGCAAACGAGCCGAGCTGAGCTCAAGCCACCCCAAGCTCGAGCTTGAGCTCGACTATATTTTGCTGGCTCGAGCTCGAGCTCAATCGAGCTTGAAAATTCGAGCTCGAGTTTGGCTCGTCAAATTTTTAACCAGCTCGAGCTCGACTCAAATTTTTAACGAGCTGGCTCGAGCTTGGCTCAAACTCGAGTTTGACCAAACTCAAGTCGAGCTTTGACCGAGCAGCTCGTGAGCCGCTCGCGAGCTACTCGGCTCGTTTGCAGCCATAGTGAGTAACACATAATCACTAGTTGAATATCTTGTAGAAGGTTGTTTTGTTCTATCACTTCTTCTTAAAGGAACTGGGGAGGCCACAGGTATTGGTTCTGGCTGATTAATATTATCTTCTTTGTCTTCATAACCAACTTCTATGGGAGCATAATCTTCATCAGGTAAATTAACTTGACCTTCTTCTCCAACTTGTCTTGGCACCGGTGTTGGAGGAATTAATTTTAGATCTAATGAGCCATCATTGGAATCAGGAACATCCTTTTTCATTTTGTCAATGTCTTCAATGGTCTCATTTTCAATAAACACGACATCACGGCTTCTCATGAGTTTCTTGTCAATTGGATCATAAAACCTATAGCCAAATTGATCTTGACCATAGCCAATAAAAATACACTATCGTGTCTTGACATCAAGTTTGGATCTCTCATCTTTGGGGATACGTACAAATGTTTTGCGGCCAAACACCCGCAGATGACCATATGAAACATAATTTTCTGACCATACCTTTTCAGGAACATCCAATTCAAGAGGGATACATGGTGAAAGATTCAATATGTATGCAACTGTGTATAGAGTTTCACCCCAAAAGGTCTTAGACAACTTTGCATGTGAGAGTAAACATCTGACTCTCTCCATCAAAGTTCTATTCATCCTCTCGGCCATGCCATTTAACTGCGGTGTTTTCGGAGTTGTTGTCTGATGTCAAATACCATGCTCTTTGCAGTAAGCATGAAATGGTCCAATGTATTCTCTACCATTATCTGTCCGAATGCACTTTAATTTCTTCCCAGTTTGTCTCTCAATTGAGGTATGAAATTGTTTAAAGACATCTAACATTTGATATTTTGTCTTCAAACAATATTCCCATGTCTTTCTTGAATGGTCATCAATGAAAGTCACAAATACGGAGCACCGCCAAGTGACTTTGGCATTGGTCCGCCCAAATCTGAATGAACCAAATCTAGCACATTCTTCATTGTGGAAGGAGAGAAACTTTTGAAAGCAACCTTGTTTTGCTTGCCTGCTAGACAATCAGCATATTTCTCCAAATTCGCTTTATCTATATTAGGTAGCATCTTCTTCTTGACAAGACCTGCTAATCTTTTTTCACTCATATGATAGAGTCTCTTGTGCCATAATTCAACAACACCATCTTTCTCTACAGCACTTACAGTGTCAGTTGAGAGCTTTGCATTCATTACATACAAGGTTGTTTGCTTTGTACCTCGAGCCACCACCATAGAACCTTTAGTAGGCTTCCACTGGCTATTGAAAAATGTATTACAAAAGCCTGCATCATCAAGCTTTCCTGTAGAAATTAAATTCAGGCGAATATCTGGAATATGCCTGACATCTTTTAGGACTAATTTGGTGCCATTTTCTGTTTGCAAGAAAACGTCTCCTGTGCCAATAACTTTAGATATATTATCATTTCCCATTTTTATTGTGCCAAAATCTCCTGTTGTATAAGATGAGAAAAATTCTCTTCAAGATGTAGCATGAATAGTAGCACCACTGTCAATCACCCAACTGGTCTCGTGGAATGCAATATTGACAATATCTTCATCATAAATGACATGAAATTCATCGTTAATGGTATGTGTTTGTTCATCATTACTGTTGACTTCATTGCTTTTGTTCTTTTTCTGTTCACTTTTGAACTTTCGACAGAACATTTTTATATGACCCTTCTTTTTACAGTAATGGCATTCAATATTGGCATATTTGTTCGACTTTCCTCTGTTCTTTCCTCTAGGGTTCTGTTCCCTAAACTGGCTCCTTCCCCTGGAGTCTGCCACCAAAACATCTGATTGTGAAGAAAATGAAATTTGTGATCTCCTTCTCATCACAAATAGAAGATCCTTCATTTTACTTCTCCACATGTGATAATTTGTGCCATTTAAGTTGATCGTCTTGGTATTCTTTGCCTCCATCATGACAGACATTAATTCCAATAAAAGTTTTTCTGATGTGCAAGATCAGTCAAAGCTGCAACCACAGAGCATACTAAGAGTTTTATGGAACTAACAAACAATAGCTCTGTTACCACTTGTTGGGCGCAGCGGAAATAATTGCCCAGAGAGAAATGTTAAATAAAATAATCAAGAGATAAATGAAACAAATAATTTAACATGGTTCACCCTTAATTTTGGGTTACGTCCACCTCTCAAACTCCAAATTTCCTTCCACTATAAAATAGTAGGAACAAAGAGAGTTTTCTCTAAAATAATAATTCTAGAGGCAATACAAAGTGAGAAGTATTTCCCAAAAATACCCCCAAATGATTTTTCTTCACTATTTTTATCACTCCCCCTTTTGAAAATAATTCCAAAAGCTCATAAAATAAACTCTCATAAAACTTTCTTCTTCAGAGAACTTCTCTGAATATATTGAAGCTTGGAATTGTATTTGCATTTGGAGGATTTTGGATATCAATTTCCATGCTTATTTATAGGCCAAAATAAGCCATGGTTTTGACTTAATCAAAAGGCTTTATTAAGGATTTAGAACAAATTGTGGGATGAAAGTCTTGGTTTTGGAAATGTGTTAGGCAGCCCTCATATGGAGTTGAGACTGCTACTAACAAATTGCACCTAAATTTTTTTGAAATCCAAGTTTTGAACTTAAAATTCTTTTTGTTTAAATCTTGCAGTTTGGTAATGTTCTACCGTTAATTATTTTATTTCGTTAATCATATGCGTGACACTGATTTTTATTAAAGATGATTTTATCCTTTTAAAAAAATTATGAATTTATTTACAAAATCTATAATTGTTTTTTCTTTCCCTCTTAGTGATGTGCCATGCTGTTGACTTTTATTAAGGGTAATAATCTCCTTAAAAATAAAAAAATTATTTACAAAATCTTTCCTTTTTCTTTCTTTATCTCTTCTCCCCCTTTTTTTCTTGCATGCCTCCCACCGAGCACTACAATGACATGCCTCCTACACTGCACCTCTCTCCTTTGCCGCCAAGAACTAATGAATATTCATGGTGATTAGATTATTACAAAGTATTAGAATTGAGGAAAAATCTATCATTTTTCAAGATGAATTGAGAGACCAACGTGAGTATTTTTGGGTTTTTCTTCTTTGATGTCGGTAGTGGGCAATAGTTTTGATTTGTCTAGGTGGTGGGTGTTTTCTTTCTCTCACTAAAACCTATTTTTGTATTTGTAAAAGTTTGAAATTTTGCACCATCTTAAGTCTATTTATTCGCCAACTCCAGAAATTGTGACTTTACCTATAAAACTATAAAGATCACTGACATTTGCACCAAGATTTTGCTTGTACCAAGAAGTTTTAGGAACAAGTCAATTTAGATATAGAGAAAGCCTCTAGATTTATGGGCTTTTTGAAATAGGTAAAATTTATTTTAATAAAAGTTAGATGCATAATATATGACTAATCAAATCAAAGAATTAACGGTAAAAATTGATGGAAGGATAAGATTTGGACAAAAAAAATAGTTTGACTAGAGTAATTGAACAAAAAAAGTTTAAATGCAGAACTTGAAATTTAAAAAGGTTTAGGCGCAACTAAGATACGTTGCCTTAAGGTAGTGAATTAGGTTTTGTTGGATAAACCGAACCACTATAAATCGTTGCGTTCTTTGCTAATTTCTTGAACACATTATTTCACACACTGTTTGAGCACCAAGTGTTTGTTATTTGTTGTCTTAGAAAGAATTGTTTGAATTAAGGTTAAAAATCGGATAAAACCTAATTCACCCCCCTTAGGTTTTTCAAGTATGTTCCTCAAGCTAAAAGCTCATATGTCTCAATATTGCATACTATTATAATAAGCTGTTTTGTGATAGAATTCATGTGATTCCTGTATATCCCTAACTGCCAAATGACTTAACTTCTTCTATATGCTCTGAAAAGCAAAACTACAAATGCCATATCTGAGATCATTTGATTTATTTAAGCCTTGCTTATGTTGGAGTTGATTAATTTTTTGGTTTATGGTAGATTGGTGCAATGTCACTAGATTGAGATAGTTACATAAATAATAATATAACTATTTTAATTTACATTTTTAATAATATGATTCATAATTAATTAGTCAATAATATAAACTCATTTGAATCCACATAGTTAATAATATAAAGTTATAGTTAGTTAGGTATAATAATGTAAACTCTTTTAATAATATAACTCAATTTATTTTAAAATTTTTTTAAAGTAACCAAATAGATAAAATGGTTCTTTTAAAAAAATATTATGAATAAAATAATATTTTTATTAAAAATAGAACTAAAGCCGAAGATATAATATTTACCAAGGCGAATCCCCGCGGGGATTCAGTGGGGACAAATCAATCCCCAAACCCACCCCTGCCCCCGCTCCCGCTAATCCCCACATTTTAGAACCCACCCCCGCCTCTGCCTCTACTGATGTCGGGGAATCCTGAATCCCAACGGGACGAGGCGAATCGAATCCCCAATAATCCCCGCTTCATTGACATCCCTATATGGACATGAGTGAATCCCTGGTAGGTTCCTGATGTACTCATAAATTAACTGATTTTTATGTTATTTAATAACTATATTTTCTTTAAACATTGGTTAATTGTGTTATTTAATATATATATATTACATATTTCCTTTCTATTTATTTGTTTGTAAGTTTTTCAGCATATTTTAATTCATTTTGGAGATAAAAGGAAGCAAAAGAATTGTTGGAGAAGTATAAAAAAAAATCCACCTCAGCAAATGACGTGACACAACCAAAAGAAGTCACGTGATCTGCCCAATCAACACCATCACGCGAACTGGGTAACGACACATGGCAGAAGAGGCACACATCAGCATCGCCCAAAATGGTGTGGTTTTGGGCCAAAGAAAAAAAAAACAAAAGGGACAACACATTTTGGAAATGCATTGTCACCTCAAGTCAGGCGCGCCAAGTGGCGCATTCTAGAAGCCGCGGCACGGCCCAATGAAGACACTACATGTGGCGCGGCGTGGGGAAAGACGGCCACTAGCAGCAATTTCAAGGATTTTGGGTGCAAAATTACCATTTTGCCCCTGATTTTTATGCCTATAAATAGATAGCTTGTTTTTATCATTTATTCACCAATTTAGCTCCAATTTTCTCCATTTATTTTGAATTTCTTTCCTTTATTATTATCTTCATATTAATATAGTTTCCAAAATTTTTAGAATACTTTTTCAAGTCTTTTTGTAATATTTACAAAAGAAATTATGTTCAGATAATTTCAATATTTTCAAGCAGTTTATCTTTTAATTTATATTTCCAATGTTTATAAATTTCATCTTATATTTATTAACTATGTATTGTGAGTAATTTCCTTTTGTTAGCAAGGTTATGTGTTATGTTATTAATAAATGAGATTATGATATAATTTTCTTTGTATTTAATTTTTATTTGGATTTAATTAATTGGAATTGGTCGGTTTACCCACCTAGTTTTTATTATCTTTACTTTATGCACTTTAAATATCACAAATGAAAGGTCGAGCAACCTAATTAGTTTATATTAGTTTTATGTCTTTTATTTCTTTTTTATAGAAGGCCGAATATCCTAACTAATTTAATTTGTTTTATATCTTTAATTTGTTTTTATAGAAGGAAGAACCCTCATACTTTTAGTTTAACTGCCTAATTTGTTTAGTTAAATAAATTCAATCTTTCTTTATAAATATATATATATATATATATATTTGTGTACTTATTTGATATACTTATATATATTAATTGAATATTTATATAATTACTGTTTTAATTCATGTAATTGTGTGAAATAATTGGATTGATTGATTGAACCATAATTAGCTTGGCTTTCTAGTGTTTATCGTGTTATTTATTGAGTTTAAATCTAGCTAATTATGTGTTTTTGTGCTTTAAATGATTCTTTACACTTATACTTTTGTTTTCAGGTCCTTTGAAAGTTTCAGAAGATATTTAGATGGAATTGGAAGAGATTGGAAGCTTGAAGATGATTTTTTGGAAGAAATAAGAAGTGGACGCGTGGGAAGAGGAAGTGGACGCCCAAGGCAAGGAAGTGGACGCATCCATCAGACCTCACGCGTCCACTTTCAGAAGTTTGACAGCATCACACGTCCAAGTGGACTCTTGTGTAATTAACCCTAGGACTCTTTTTAAGCTATTTTTAAGTAGTTTCTATTTAGGACTCTTGTGTAATTAACCGTAAGAGCTTTTCTAACTATTTATAGGACTTAATAGTTTAGTTTCGGGGGGTCAAGCACCTTAGATACTTTGTTATCGAACATTGTAGAAGATCAAATGTTGGAGCTTCTCGGGAAATCGGATTTCCAACTAATGAGTTTCTCTCTTTCCCTTAAACTTTTTATAATGTTTTCTTTTATGGATTGTGAGTAATCGTTTATAGTTGGTAAGGACATGTATTAGGTTTACTATATTCAGGAATATGAGATTTTTGTTTTGTCATTAAAAATCTGATCTTTTTAAGGAATCATTATTTCTATTTGGGTATTTGAACAATTCTTGGTTTTATTCTATCAATTGTGTTATTTCAATTATTATTGGCCATCTTAATTGTTTTACACAGTTGATTAACTAGAGTTATGCAGAATCGGTTTTCAATAACCAAAAGTAGCAACTATTGATTAATTTAAATATGTGTTTGATTAATTGATAGAGAATTGTTTGAAACAAACTGCATGATTTTAATCGGCCATTAATTTTATGTAATTTGTGTTGATGTTGTCCTCGAACTGAATAACTTAATTGACTATTTTATGTGAGCGATTCGGTAATTTAGTTTGATTAGGCTAAGGTTAATTTGTTGTGTTTCTCAGAAATTAACCTAAATTTACAGGAATCGGAATTTGCTGCGCTACGTGAAATTCTAAGTCATTACTCAAATAGGTTATTATCAATGATTAGTCCTGAATAAATAAAATCAAAATACGAAGTCCTTACTAAGGTTTTTCTATTAATTGATTTGTAAGTTATTTTATTTAAAGTTTTATTCTTTTAGATAAAAATTGAATCTTTTCCCCCCAATTCTCGATCAGTTTACTTATTTTTAGATTTTACAAGTTCTTGTAGGTTCGACCTTTACTTGCCCTAACTGTATAAGTTAGTTTAAGTTTGGAATTTAATTTGATAGCACAACGACACGCTCGTCATTGACAATTTAGTTAATAAATGTGATTATATAGCTAGGATTATTAACCTTGTATTAGTGATTCGAGTAGTATCTACTAGTTTAATTGAGTTGCAGCTCTTGGCTGAATGACATTAGTAGCGAAATTATATAATTTAAATTTTATATAATTAAGTTGTTTGTTATATACAATTTAATGTTGGTGATACCTTATTTACTTAATGCAATTTTATTGAGCATCATATACACACTAATTGATAGTGGTGTTTAATTAAATTAGAGATTAATCTGTTTGAGCTGATCAAGATTTTAAAACCAATTATCCCATGAAAAATATAACTTGATAGTAGTTACTTGCTAACGTTTTTTATATCATTTTATTTCAAATTCGTTTTTAATTTTGTTTACAATTTAAAAAACCCCAATTCTTTTAATTATTGTTATTTTCTTGTTCTCAAAATAGCAAAACCCCCAAAACCTTTTTCAATAGAAATTGTTAAGTTTAAATTTGATAGCAATACCACAGGCTTTATCACTTCCTATGCTAATGTCTTCTATATTTTCTTAAGGGTTTATGGCATTGATTTCTTTCTAGTAGTCCTGGACGAATATTTAGCTAGATTAATGGCCTGGTCCAATTGGTTTGACATTTTGCTTATGTGGCTTATAGTATTGTCATATTATGGTAGTTTTTGTTTTGGTAGGTTTAGTACTACAAAATTCACTTTTATTACTTTTGATTTGGGTTAATTATTTTTTGGATAATTGTGCTTTGGATATTCAAATGTTCAATTTTATATGATGGAATTAGAATTTTGTACATTTTGAATGTGAATTTTGTTAGTGAATTTTATTTTATGGTCACTAATTAATATATTATTAGTGACAAAACGTTTGATAATGTTAAACAATATGGACACTAATGAAATTCTGCGATATTATATTGATAAGTTTATTTGTGGCAATAAAAAAATATCTGAGTATAAAAAAAAGTTTTATTATTGTAACACATTTTATTAACAGTTGACGATGCATGTCACATGTCTTCCAAATTTAACATAACTATTCCTATGTAGGTAGGAAAAGTAAGGGCATTGTATGCATATAGACTTGTTAATTCTTAAATCATAATTTATTAATGGAAAAAAGTTTTGGGATTTTTTACTTTAAAAACAAGATTAAAAGAAATATTTTTGGGTTTTGGATTTTCTCAACAAAATTATAAAAAAGGATTATGGAAACAAAGTTTATAAAAAACGTTAGTAATAAACTACCATCAACTTATATTTTCATGGGACTAATCATAGATAATGACTTTATTAAATAATTAGTTTATGCATCCCGATCAACTTAGATAATATTTACTTATTACATTAATCCCGATAAATTAAGAAAATTAATTTCTCATTTAATTAAACACCACTTACCAACCTGCATGAATAGGATAATCAATCAAATTTCATAAAATATATACGACATCTCTAACTTTAAATTAAATTGCATGTAACAAGCAACTTCAATTATAAGGGATTTCCTACGTCTAGATATATTAACTTGCTTCCACATATCATGAGTAATCATGTTAGGGTCTTTGGGGACCTCACCCGATCTTTGCCTTCTAGGCCAAACCACAACAAACTAGCTTATCAGTATTAATCCAAATCCAAAACCTAAACAAACTTATTAACCACGAATTATTCTATAGATTCTTTTGGAGACGTCACACCTCGCTCTTTAATATCATTGCCACGCATACCAATTCCCTACGCATCATTGAAATCAAGACATCAAGGCAATGGAAGAGGAAAAATTCTTGATGTAGAGTGCTAGAAATGAGAAAGCTAGTCAGGTAAGATGTAAAAGAGAGCTAGAAATTAATTGTTATAGTACTAGATGCAATGCGAGCACGTTCCTTTCAATGATATTGTTGACTATTGGTTCCTGTTTTCTAACCTCGTGGTTAGACCAAGCAGACAGTTGAAATATGGACAGCCATCATTATATATGTGGGAGAAAAATAACTGAATAAGGGCCATTCATTATGTGGAATATGTACTCAACCGAGAGAAAAATGGTGACTATTTACCAAGTCGCTGTTCTTTTCTTGTTCAATCAGATCTCTTCGTTCTTTGATTAATTAGATATCTACTGAGAAGTATTTTTCCACTTCATTGCTGTTCGCCTCAATATAACCCTTCTCATATGAGACTTTTCTTAATAAATTTTTTATGTGTAGAACCCAAGGTCAGCTTTTTAAACATATGAGAGCAAGATACCTCTTTTTCAATTATGATTTGATTAGCATTCACATACATCGTTTAATTATGAGAATTGAATTTAAAAACAATATCAAAGAGCTTCATGTGCTCATGACTTAATTAAGAATTCACCTTAAAGATTTAAGTGATTGTCTAGCAGTGGAACATATGACCTATAGTTCGAAAGAGTATCCATTAAGTTATTTACCAAGATTTAGATTTGAAATCTAATAATAGATTTATAGTGTCTCCCCTTATGATTAAAAATCCAAAATTTAATCTATAACACTGGCATTTTCATAATAATTTTTAAAGTTGAAACTAGATGTTTATGTTAATGCATGCTAGTGTTGGTTATAATAATCAAATATATTTATAAATTTACTTTATTAAAAATCACAAAGACAAAGTAGAAGATATATCTCAGTAGATACGGTCTCCAATACAAATGAAAGCTTTGACCTTTGACAAGACTCTAGTGTATTCTCATGGGATTAAAACAAAATTGTTATTTTTCTCTCTCTAAAAAGTGTGGACTTATTGAGACTCATAAAACTTTTGCAGAATAATATATCACATATCTTTTCTAGACATATTATTTATATTTATAGTACGATAAGTATAGTTAGATACAACCATATATACCTTATCTTGATATTTCTACAATTTATTAGGATTGTAAAATCAAAATCCCAATACGAACCACCAAAGAGACTTGAAAGGACTCAATTAGACTAAGCATCCAATAAATTAATTTACTAACTAAAATAATTCATTAATTACATTATACTCCACTAAAAGAATGTTATTGTAATCAAAGACTAATTGAAATTATTGGAATAAATAATCATATCATGAGATTTATCAATTGAACATGTTATCCACGTCAATCAACACAATATTTCAAATGCCGTAATGACCAAAATACCCCTCATTCAATTATTCAATTCTCATATTCAATTTGACAGTATCGTGCAGACACATCAAACATAAAAAAAAATTCAAGACACACTATTGAATTACTTAATTCAAATTTAACTATCCATAAAAGAGCTCATTAAGATAAGATCATACGTTTTAAAGGTAACAGATTCCATATTGTGAAATAATGTTCCATATTTATTTCGCTTTAATTCCCAAGATCCTGAGATAAAGATTATTAAATTAATCTCATACATTGGCAACTTAAAGAATATCAAGTTAGTAAACATAGTTCATCATTTGCTCAAGATGAAGGTATCATTTATGAAAATATTTAATATTTAATTTCTATGGTCAATAAAGCTCAAATTAAACATAAGTGGTCCAATAGAATATATCAAAACATATTCTTAATTTTATTACCAAAGTGAAAGACAAATTTAATACAATTAAGACTATCACTAAAATAAATTGACTCGAATACTTAATGAGCTAATATTGTTAGCTATTTTGTAAATTACAAATATTGTTAAAAAATTGCTTCAATTTGAGTGTATTCTTGGAGTTTTTACCGTTTTATAATATATGTGTGTTTCAAAAAAGAGAGCAAGCTTGACTTGAAACAACTTGGCTCATTACAACTAACTCCTCTTAGTTAGTTTTAAGATTTCCTGAGCTATTTTATGAATTGACATTCAATTGTGAGTTCATTGAATTATTTTATCCAACATATTGTTGAATTGATTATTAGTATTCCATATGATTATCATGGATGTTGTAGTGTTATAGGATTCCCTCATGTATTCTAATTAAGTTATCGATGTCCTTTTACATCTAATATTAGTGTAGCATTTTTCTTTTTACATCTATAACCTATTGTATATTTGTGATTAATGATATGAAATAGTCATTTATCCCACTGACGAAGCCTGTCGTACAACACTCAAATTTAAACCTAGCAATTCCAATGTATATAGAGAAAGTAAAGATCGAATCCACAGAGATTTGTCAGCTCTTAAATTAAAACAATTAATCGAAAAGGGTTTTGGAAGTTTTGGTATTTTGAGAACAAGAAAATAACAATAATTAAAATAAATATTTTTGGGGTTTTTGGATTTGTGAATAGAATTAAAAAGAAATTTGAAATACAAATGATATAAAAAACGTTAGCAATGACCTAGTATCAAGTTATATTTTTCATGTGATTAATCATAGATAAAGGCATTATTAAGTAGTTGGTTTTAGAATCCCGATTAACTCAAACAGCTTAATCTATAATTTAATTAAACACCACTACCAACCAGCGTGTATAGCATGCTCATTCAAATTGCATTAATTAAATAAGGCATCACCGACATTAAATTGTATATAACAATAAACTTAAATATATACAATTTAAATTATATAATTTCGCTACTAATTTAATTCAGCTAAGAGCTGCAACTCAATTAAACTAGTAGATGTTACTTGAATCATTAATACAAGATTAATAATCCTAGCTATATAGTCACATTTATTAACTAGATTGTAAATCCAATTAATTTACACAATTATATTGATTAAAACATAAATTATATAAATACTCAATTGATATATATATATATATAAGTATATTTAATAAATACACAAATATATATATATATATATATTTCTATAAAGATTGGATTTCTATTAACTAAACAAATTAGGTGGTTCAGCCGGCCATCTAAATAAATAAAACTAGAAGTATGAAGGCTCGGCCTTTCATAAAAAGAAATTAAACTAGTTAGGAGACTCGATCTTCTATAAAAAAGAAAATAAAAGACATAAAAATAAATTAAACTAATTAGGTGGTTCGGCCATCCATTTGTGATATTTAAAATGCATAAAGTAAAAAAAAATAAAGACCAGGGGGTAAAGACCATAAGTCCAGTTAAAAAAATCCAAATAAAAATTAGGTACAAAGAAAATTATCTCATAATCCCATTTATTAATAACTTTATACATATCCTTACTAACAAAAGGAAATTACTCAAAATACATATTTAATAAATATAAGATTACCTATATAAACATTAGAAAGAAAATTCGAAAGATAAACTCCCCCAGAAATATTGAAATTATTCGAAAATAATTTCTTTACTAAATATTACAAAAAGTCATGAAATATTATTCTGGAAAATCTAAATAATACACTAAGATGAAGACAATAATTAAACCAAGAAATTGCAAAAGAAATGGAGAAGATTGGAGCTAAATTGGTGTTGAAATGATAAAAATAAGCTTGGTATTTATAGGCACAAAAATCAGGGGCAAAATAGTAATCTCGCACCCTAAAATCTTGAAAATTTAGTTGGTGGCCTAATTTTCCCGACATCATCACGTGTTGCGTCCTCATTAGTCCATGTCACGGCTTCTAAAATTAACTTCTCCAACATTTCTTCTTCTTCTTTTTATCTCCAAAATGAACTAAAATACACTGTAAAACTTACAAATAAATAAATAAAAAGGAAACGTGAAATATATCTATTAAATAACATAATTAACCGATTTTTAAACAAAATATAGTCATTTAATAACATAAAAACCAGTTAATTAATGAGTACATCAAATGCCCCCACACTATCATTTTGCTTCCCCTCAAGTAAAATATAAACACGAAATATACAAGTATAAATAACTTAAACAAGATTAATAAGGTAACAAAGTGTTAAATTAATTTCAATACAACTTTCAAAATTATCTCTTTTTTATTTGAAAAATAATTGTGTTCGTGTGCTTTAAATATCATTTACAAGTTTAAAATTAATATTCAAACTTAACAAAATGTGACTGTGAAAAACATAAAACCCTTAATGAAAATTTTATTTTTTTGAAAACATGATATCAGTATAATGAAAGGATAATAACAATATCACTATGTAAATTAACACAACTTATAAACTTCTAAACTCACATATTCTCCACTAATAATGAAAATTTTGGTCAATGTAAGTCAAGTAGGACTTCTAAGCTTGTAATGTTAACCTCGGGATTTGGCTACAAACAAATGATAGGAATATACAAAATATTTCAAGAGTTTAAATTGAGAATAAATTACACCTCTTGAAGAAAAACTTAGCCATAATATCTCTCCATTTTTCTTTTCACTTTTCTATTTTTTTTCTCTTTTTCTTTGTTTTTTTAAGAGATCATATATATATATATATATATATATATATATTAGCTTTTTACCTTTCGATTTTTTATAATATCTCGTAATCATTTATTAGCAGTGTTCATAACTTTTCAATACAAATTAACACATGTTAATACCTTTTAAAAAAATTATCTGGATAGAAAAGTAATAAACAAGGTTATTTATCAAAGAAATTAAATGGTAATGAAACCATTTATACATGTTGGTTCAAAGTAGGATCGAGGGATATATATAAGTATGGCTTATTCAAAAAGGCTCAAACTATCAAGGAAGGCCTGATGTCATCACCAAATCAACCAAGATCTTATTTAAATTTCGTCTCAACCATATGAAAGAACAAGTTCTAGTGTGTAGAGAGTGACCTTAAATGCACTCAACACATAGTAAACTTACATTATCATCAAATCACAATACTAATGTTTTTAACTATGGGTTTCATAAAATAAAAGATTTAGCCACATCAGTTACATAATAATATTTTTATCAAATTGCTAAGATATTCAATGATTTATTTGAAAATATTTTTACAAAAAGGGGTACAATTATAAAAGGATAGAAATATTTAACACAAAATTACCTAACATCTTAAAAAGTTATAATACATGCATGATTTATTCAACAAAACAATAAATTATTAAAAACAATGTTTTTAAAGGTGCGGATCAATAACCAAATAAGTTTAATCACTTGACTCTTTACTCAAATCACCCCTCACACTTGGGAATTACATTGTCATCAATGTAAAAGCACACAGTTTTAAAAACAACATTTTTTCCACAGCTTTTAATAATAAAAAAATAACACACATTTATTTAAAAAGAAAAACATACAACTTTAATGCTAAATCCACTTAATCTCTTTTTCACTTGTTATTGGAAATTGACCAGTTAATTGGATGTACTTCTGGATCTGTCTCTGGTACAAAAGTTATTAATTCATCCAATAGCTCCTTGGTCATGTGTGTAGATACAATTATTTTTCATGCTACTAGAAATAGGAGCTTACGTGCAACATCTATGTCAAAAAATGTTAACAAACCATCAGAATAGTGATCAACATTTAAAAACCCAATTAGTTTATTGTACAGTTTCATGTTAAACCAGAATGTTAAAATTGAACAAGCATTGTAATACTTCGTATCCTTATGGTATGACTATGAAATCATCACAGTTATGCAACATGAGTGTAATGCGTTCATAAAATGATTTTGTTCTATCATATACTTCTTTCAGAGGAGTGAGAATTACATCTATCGCGAAAACTTTGTTTGGCTAATTTGTTTCAATCTGAACAAGTGTTTGGTATGACTGGTGTGCTCGAGTAACCTCTCCAATTAATCCATCATTTCCTCATCCGTATACTAGACCGATCTTTCGATGAGCTAGTACTCTTCCTAATTGGATATCAACAGTTATATGCGAAACAGTAGCACCCACAGTCGTTCCTCCAAACACTGCGATGTTTGTTAGACTTCTCATTAATGGAACTTCCATAGTAATAGCTTCAAAAGTAATTCTGTTACACACTAAAAGAAAACAAACAAATAAAACAAATTAAGGAAGAAACAAATAAAAAACAAGTAGTTGTGATTGTGGTTCACATTTTCCTCTGGTATTACGTCCAATAACGGTTTCAAACACCTTTTATGAGTGAGAGATATGCCGTTCATCCAACTTTCCTAAAAACTGGCAAACGGGATCATATACATTCAGATACTAAAGATTGTACTGTAGTTGTTCAATTTTGAATTGTTTCATAACCCGAAAATTTCCATTTGATCCTATCCACTAGAATTCGAATCAAAAGTCAGTTTGATATCATCTAATGACTCTTTATTCAGTCCATTCTTAATGAAAAAAATTTTATCTTCTTGATTGTCGGAAAAATACCCAAGTGAACGGCAACTGGCATCACAATTTCATCTAACACATTTATAACAAACTTTCATTCTTTAATCTCTTCGTTTCTTTGCATAACTACTCTTTCCCAACCCAGGCGGACATTTGGGAAACATTGGATATTCACCACTAATTTGGACCATAGCTTCAATGATCCACCTAATATCTTTAGGCATTCCAATAGATACTGGTAATTCTATACGCTTCATTTTCATCAAATAGATTTTTCTCAAATAATTAATAGGAAGCAATGGATAATATCTTCTCATTTTCATTAATGAATCATCTATTATGTAACAAGGAGATAGAAAGAAAGAAGGGGTGGAAGGATAAAATAAAATGTAAAAATGAAAGAAAATACCTTGCAGATGGAGTTTACTCTTCAAAGGAAATTAGCAAAAATCGTTTGGTGATTATTTCAACAATTAAGAAGCTATTTAAATGTGTCTTTAATCACGGTTGGACATTTAATTAACTTAAATACGCCATCTTTCAGTATTCGAGAAGCCACGTATTCAACAATTTCTGTTAAGCCTGCAAGCTAAAAAGTGAAAAAGGAAAATTAAACAATTCAAAAGTATTAAAGAAAGTGATGAGTTGCCTCCCACACCCTTGTTTAATGTCTTAGACTCCATGAGCACAGATTTCAATTCCTTTCTAGTGGTGGGTCTTCAAAAGCAACGAAATCGATAATTTGTGTGGCAAATCCTTCATGAAAAGGTTTAAGGAGATGACCATTCATTTTGAAAATGTTGCCTGTTTTAATAATTTATACCTCCATTGACCCTTTAAAGATATTAATGATAACAAATGGGTCAATCCACCTTAACTTTAGCTTTCCTGGAAATAGTCTCAGACAAGAATTATAAAGTAGAAGCTTATCACCAATGTTAAAATTTTTTCTTGAAAGATTTTTGCCATGGTAATATTTCATCTTTTCTTTTGCAATCCAGGAATTAACATATGCATCGTTTCTAATCTCTTCTAGCTCTTAAATCTGCAATTTTCGATTAGATTGTGCATCAACAAGATTAAGATGACATTGTTTAATGGCCCAAAATGCCTTATGTTCTAATTCCACAAGTAAATGACAGGTTTTACCATAAACCAACCTAAATGCTGACATACTAATAGGGGTTTTGAATGCAGTTTTGTATGCCCAAAAAACATCTCCCAATCGAAGGTTCCAGTCTTTCCAATTAGAATTGACTACTTTAGCTAAAATAGACTTAATTTCCCTATTAGAGATTTCAGTAAGTCTATTTGTTTGAGGATGATAAGCAGTAGAAACCTTATGAGAAACATGATATTTTTTAAACAGAGTTTATACTACCTTATTGCAAAAATGCGTACCTCTGTCACTGATAATGACCTTTGGAATTCCAAATCTATGGAATATGTTGTCTTTCATAAATGTCATAACTGCTTTAGAATCATTCGCTCGAGTGGCCTTAGCTTTTATCCATTTGGGCACATAATCCACTACAAGTAAGATGTAAGTATTTCCAAAAGACAAAGGAAAAGGTCCCATTAAATCAATGTCCTATACATCAAAACGTTCACAAACTAATATAGCCTTCAAAGGAATTTCATCTCTCTCAGATATATTACCAACTCTTTGACATTCATTGCAAGATTTAACAAAGTAATATGTATATTTATTCAGAGTTGGTCAATGAAATCTACTTTCATGAATTTTTCTAGTAGTTCTTTTTTGTCCAAAATGACCTCCACATTCAAAAGTATGACAAAAATTCAATGTGGATTGAATTTCATTATTTGGAACACATCTGCATATGACATTGTCTACACAATTTTTGAAAAGGTAGGCATTATCCCAAAGGTAGTGTTTTGAGTCATTTCTAATTTTTTCCTTTTGAGGCTTAGATAAATGATTTGGAAATACTATGGTAACAATATAATTAACCATATCAACATACCAAGGTATAATTCTATGTAATGCATAAATATGCATATCATGAAATAAATCAAGGATAGGAGATACTTCCCCGTCATATGTTAGTTGACTCAAATGATCAGCAAAAGATTCGCTGCACCCTTCTTATCTCGGATTTCAAGGTGAAATTCCTGGAGTAAGAGAATCCATTTGAGTAGTCTTGGTTTAGACTCTTTCTTCTTTAACAGGTACTTTAGAGCTGCATGATCTGAATAAACAATCACTTTTGTTCCCAATAGATAAGATCTAAATTTTTCTAGAGCAAATATAGCATAGTAGAGTTCCTTTTTAGTTGTGGTATAGCAGAGCAGAGTAGAGTTCCTTTGAAGAGTAGCAGGTGCATTGCATAAGCCAAAAGACATTCTCCAATAAGCATAAATACCGAATGGGCAAGTAAAAGTAATCTTACCTTAGTCTTCCAGGGCAATAGCAATCTGAAAAATAACCAGAATAACCATCAAGGAAACAATAATGAGAACGACCAGATATGCGTTCTAACATTTGATCCCTAGTAGATGCATTAAGTTTCCTATAGTCTATCCAGACTCTCCGACCATTTTGCACTCTAGTAGGAACTTTCTCACCTTCAGAGTTCTCCACAATAGTTATTCCACTTTTCTTTGGAACAACATGTACATGACTTACCCAATGTAAATCTGTGATTGGGTAGATGACACCAACATCAAGAAGTTTTAGAATTTTAGTTTTACTACTTTCATCATATGAGGGTTTGGTCTCCTTTGTGACTCTCTGGTTTGTTTAACTCTATCTTCTAACAATATACAGTGCATATATGTTGATGGGCTAATACATTTAATATCAGCTAGAATCCAGCCAATAGAAGTCTTATTGTCCCTAAGCACAGAAACTAACATCTCTTTTTGGGAAGATGAGAGATTGTTTGCAATAATAACAGGTAAAGCATTATCTTCACTCAAATATGCATATTTCAAATGATAAGGTAAAACTTTAAGCTCAAGTGACAGGGGACATACAACAGATGGTAAGATTTTATCATGTGAGCTAGGTAATGCAATTTTAGAATTACTAACAACTTGTTTGAGTTAATTGTCACATTTCACAGATAAAATGTCAAGAACATTTTCATCTATGCTTAAGTTCATAATTGATTGCATCATTTCAGTGTAGCTCAAATCAAATAATATCTTCAATAAGTGCATCCGTAATATCCACAACAGAAACTGTAAAATATTTATCAATAGGGTACTTCATGGCATCAAATATGTTAAAAAAAATTTTATCACCATCAAATTCCAATGATAAAGTACCTTCATTTACATCAATTTTAGTTCTAACAGTTTTCATAAATGGTCTACCTAACAGAATAAGTCATTGTGATGAATAAGTGTTTTGGCTATCCTCAAATTTTAAAATATAGAAATCTGCAGGAAATACTAAATCATTTGTTTTAACTAGTACATCTTCTATTACTCATTCTAGATAAGCTATAGACTTATCAACTAACTGAATAACAATTCTAGTAGGCTTCATTGATCCCAAATTTAAAGAGTTATAAATTGTATAAGGCATGACATTAATAGAGGATCCTAAATCTAGCATGCAATTTGAGACTACTTTAACACATTGTACAAGGTGAACTTAAAACTCTAAGGGTTAGAGTGAGCCTTGAATCATAGAAAATTGTGAGTGTATTAAGAGTATCTATTTCATTAATTGTTGTATTAGAGATAGGTGTGTAATCAAGGTTATATTGTAAAACTCATAGTGTTGAGTGAACCTTGATTGGGTAAGAGGTTTGTGTTGTAAAACCCTAAGGGAATTGGGTGAGCCTCTATTGTAATCTCTTATACTAAATTAGTGAAAGGTTTTGTGAAATCCTTGAGTAGATAGCTCAAGGTAGTGGATTAGGTTTTGTTGGATAAACCGAACCACTATAAATCTCTGTGTCCTTTGCCTATTTCTTGAACACATTATTTCACACACTATTTGAGCACCAAGTGTTTGTTATTTGTTATCTTAGAAAGCACTGTTTGATTTAAAGTCAGAAAAATCGGTTAAAACCTAATTCACCCCCTCTTAGATTTTTCAATTGGTATCAGAGCGCATCTTCTTGTTTATAAGGATTAACCGCCTAGAAGCAAAGATTTTATGGCACATCTAGATAACATTATGATGGTAGAAGGTTACTCTACTACTAGACCTCCCTTGTTGAATGGCACAAACTATAATTTCTGGAAAAATAGAGTTGGAATTTATGTATCTTCTCTAAACTATGAATTATGGAATATTGTTGAAAATGAACCTTATGTGCCTTGAAAAACCTAAGAGGGGGGGGGTGAATTAGGTTTTAACCGATTTTTCCTCTTTAAATTAAACAAGCTTTCTAAGATAACAAATATCAAACACTTGGTGTTCAACCAAAGTAAGAAAAGATGAGTTCAAGAAAAGAAGCAATGAACACAAAGATTTATAGTGGTTCGGTTTATCCAACAAAACCTAATCCACTACCTTGAGCTATCTACTCAAGGATTTCACAAAACCTTTCACTAATATAGTAAGAGAGAATACAATAGAGGCTCACCCAATTCCCTTAGGGTTTTACAACATAAACCTCTTAACCAACCAAGGTTCACTCAACACTTTGAGTTTTACAATATAACCTTGTCTACACACCTATCTCTATTACAACAATTAATGAAAAAGAAGCTCTTAACACAAACACAGTTTTCTATGGTTCAAGGCTCACTCTAACCCTTAGAGTTTTAAGCTCAATGCAACCTTGAACAAATCAATCAAGATATGAATAAGAAGAGTTTGATATATGAAATCACCTTAATGTGAAGATATATCAATGTAAAGCATAAATACCTCTTTGAGTAATGTTTTCTTGTAAGTTGCTCAAGAACCCCAATGATTTTGTATAAATCTCACTTTGATGAATTTCACAATATGAATGTTAAGATTTGGTTTCAAAATAATCTCCAGAGGTTCTATGAAGTGTTAGGATCAGATTTTTGCTCAAAAAGTAATTGATATGAGTTGTTTAAACGATTGGGTATTTATATGTATGCACCAACGGTCATAAAAATGGCTGTTTGAATCCCACTCAGGAGAAGTGCGGTCGACCGCAAATCAAGAGGGTCGTCCGTACCATCATCCGCAAATGTTCCAGAGAACTCTGGACAGCCTGCGGACGATGAGCTCAGAAGTCCGGTCGACCGCTCCATCATCCGCAAGTGTTCCAGAGAACTCTGGACAGCCTGCGGACGATACTCTGAAAAGTCTGGTCGACCGCATGATTTGTGGTCGTCCACACTTTTGTCAGGTCGACCACAAATGCATTAAAACTATGCAGAACAAGTTCCCAAACAACTCTAAGAGTTTGCAAACTATATTTTATGAATTTTGAAGTATGTGCATGTATTTTGAAAATCATTTCAAATACCCAACTCATGTTTTATCTAAATGAAATGCATTTTGAAAATCATTTCACTCTTATTGAGCAACCTATAGAACTCATTACTCAAAGGGATAGACCTAGAGATAACCAAAGATAAATAAAGAATTAAAGCTACACCTCTAGATCCTATCTAATCCAGAAACGCTTATCTTCAAGGCTTGACATCAAAAGCTCTTTCCTGAAGATTTGAAACTTTGATCTTGCAAGGATTAGATATATGAATCCTAAAAGATCATCACTAATACAATAAAGCCATTAGTCCTTATCAATGTTTGTCATTTAATCAAAATTAAGATATTAAAAGCTTTAAGGCTTTCATGCCTTTTAAAGTTGTTGATGGTATCAAGATTGACAAATTATCTGAAGAATTTGATGATGAAGATAAAAAGAAAATGACCCTTAATTTCCTTGCCATGAACACTCTTACTTGTGCACTTGATATGAATGAGTATAACAGGGTAAGATGTTGTGAATCTGCACATGAAATGTGGAGACTACTTGAAGTGACTCATGAAGGTACAAACCAAGTAAAGGAAACAAAACTTGGTATGCTTACAAGGGAGTATGAACTTTTCACTATGAAATCAAATGAAAATATTACTGATATATTTACTCGCTTTACTAACATTATTAACGGTTTAAAAGTGTTTAGCAAGTCATATTCTATAGAAGAACAAAACATGAAGATACTCAATGCTTTACGAAAGGCTTGGGAAGGCAAAACCACTGCTATGCTAGAAACTCATGACTTGAAGAAGAAACCAGTGGAAGAGCTTATTGGATCACTTCTCACTCATGAAATAAGGATGAAGTGGTTAAATGATCAAGAAGTGGAAGACAAAGGGAAAAGAGGAATTGCTTTCAAAGCCAAAGAGAACAACGAAAATGAATCTTCTAGTGATGAGGAAGAAATAGATGATGACGAAATAACTCTTGTCATGAAGAACTTTAAGAAACTGTTCAAAAAAGGACATTTCAACAAATTCAAAAAGAAGCCATCGACTTCCACAAATATCAACTCAAAGCAATGTTATGAATGTGGAAGTCCAAATCACTTCAAGGCTGACTGTCCAAAATTAAGAGAGAAAGAAAAGAAGTATAAGTCCAAAACAAGAAAGGACTTGCTTGCACTTTGGATAAAAAAGGAAGTGAAGATGAAGAACAAACTGAACATGCAAATGTTTGTTTCATGGCTATTGAAGATGAGGTAAATGCTTCAAAAACTCCTACTTTAGTTGATAGTGAAAGTGATAATGATATTTGTGACATGTTTGATAAAGATGAATTCATTTACAATCTCTATAAAGAAATGAAAAAGATTATCAAGAAAAATAAAGTCTTGAAATGTCAATTAGAGAAGCTATCGTTAGATAATACTCGACTCATAGATGAAAATGCCTGGTTAACTTTTACAAAAATCTGTCTTGATGAGAATGTTATTGGTTTAAATGATAAGGTGAAATTCCTTGAAAATGCTAATGTTGATCTTGTTACTAGAAACAAGAAGTTGGGTGATATGATGAGTGATTATGATGCCATGAAAGTTAGAATGAGAGATTTAAGTGCTAGTTTGCAAAAACTTACATGTGGTATGGACAATTTGAACAAATTACTTGGTATACAAAGACTCACTCATGATAAGAGAGGTCTTGGTTTTGATGATAACTATAAAGATGTCTCACACACACATGAGAGCTTATCTCACTCACATGAAAATATGTCACATGCACATAAGAGAGTATCTCATGCATATGATTCACATGTCTCAACTTCTTCAAAAATATGTTGTACCTATTGTGGTAAAAATGGTCATAAGGTGACTAGATGTTATGTGAAGAAAAAGATTGAGAATGGTGCTAAAAGCACTTGGGTGGTTAAAAGAACTAACCTCAATGGACCCAAGAGAATTTGGGTACTAAAAGGCTTATTAACATCTTTGATGTAGGTGTGTCTTCAATTGAAAACAAAAGATAACAAATGGTTTCTTGACAGTGGATGCTCAAGACACATGACTGGAAATGCATCCATACTTAATGATATTAAACCAAAGGTTGAAGGATTTGTGACTTTTGGTGACAAAAAGAAAGGGAAAATCATTGGCATTGGCAATGTTGGTAAAAATACTTCTCCTTTTATTAAAAATGTTCTTATTGATAATCTCAAATATAATTTGCTTAGTATTAGTCAATTATGTGATAATGGTTATAAAGTTATTTTCAAGAAGGATTCATGTTTAATTCTTGATGATTGCTCTAACAAAACTGTTTTTGTTGGAAATAGAAATGGAAATATGTATGATCTCTTCTTTGATGATTTAGTTGAACAAGATGTTAAATGTCTTGCTTTGAAAGATGATGATGCATATCTTTGGCATCGTAGTTTAGGACACGTGAGCATGGATACTTTGCATAACCTGTCAAAACATGAATATGTTAGAGGATTGTCTGCCATTCATTTTGAAAAAGATCGTGTTTGTGATCCATGTCAATATGGTAAACAAGTTAAGAGTTCCTTTAAATCTAAGAAGATAGTTTCTACCTCAAAACCTCTTGAACTTGTACATATGGATTTATTTGGTCTAATGAGAACAATGAGTCTTGGTGGCAAATTGTATGCTTATGTGATAGTTGATGTTTTCTCTAGATTTACTTGGGTATTATTCTTGTTGGGCAAAGATGAAGCTTTTGGAGCTTTTGTCAAGCTTTTTAAACAAGTACAAAACACCATATGATGCAAACTTATCTCCATTAGAAGTGACAATGGTAGAGAATTTTGCAATAGTAGCTTCACCAAACTGTGTGATGAGAATGAGATTTCTCACAATTTTTCTATTGCTAAAACTCCTCAACAAAATGAAGAAGTCTTTGACAGTCAAGAATCTACCTCACTTGAAAAAGGAACAAAGTTTGATATTCCAAAGGATCAAATCATTGGTGATTCAAAGTTTGCAATTTCTTTCTTTAATTATATTTCTTCATCTTATTGTATTTTCCATAACTTTGAGAATAATATTTCAAAGCTTTTGTAATATTTAGTAAAATAATTATGTCCAGATAATTTCAATATTTGCAAGGAGTTTATCTTTCAAATTTTCTTTCCATTGTTTATAAATTCCATCTTATATTTATTAAATATGTATTGTGAGTAATTTCCTTTTATTAGCAAGGATATGTGTTAAGTTATTAATAAATAAGATTATGAGATAATTTTCTTTGTACTTAATTTCTATTTGGATTCATTTAGTTGGACTTATGGTCGGTTTACCCGCCTAGTCTTTATTTATTTTGTTTTATGCACTTTAAATATTGCAAATGGATGGTCGAGCCACCTATTAGTTTAATTTACTTCTATGTCTTTTATTTTCTGTATTATGGAAGGCCGAGCCTCTTAACTAATTTAATATATTTTTATGTCTTTAATTCTTTTTTTTATGGAAGGCCAAGCCTCCATACTTTTAGTTTAATTTGTTTAAATGGCCGGTTGAACCGCCTAATTTATTTAGTTAATATAAATCCAATCTTTCTTTCTATATATATATATATATGTGTGTGTGTGTGTGTGTGCATTTATTTAATATACTTATATATATTAATTAAGTATTTATATAATTCATGTTTTAACCAATATAATTGTGTGAATTAATTGGATTGGCAATCTAGTTAATGAATGTGATTATATAGCTATGATTATTAATCTTGTATTAATTATTCAAGTGGCATCTATTAGTTTAATTGAGTTGCAGCTCTTGGCTTAATTAAATTAGTAGCGGAATTATATAATTTAAATTATATATAATTAATCTGATTGTTATATACAATTTAATGTTGGTGATGCCTTATTTGTTTAATCCAATTTGATTGAGCATTCTATACATGTTAGTTGATAGTGGTGTTTAATTAAATTAGAGATTAATATGTTTGAACTGATCAGGATTAATCTATTTTGTAAATATAGGAATTTGTTTGAGCTGATCGGGATTCTAAAACCAACTACTAAATAGCATATTTATCTATGATTAATCCCATGAAAAATATAACTTGATACTAGTTCCTTACTAACGCTTTTTATATCATTTGTATTCCAAATTTCGTTTTAATTCTTTTTACAAAATCCTAAACCTCAAAAATATTTATTTTAATTGTGGTCATTACATTATTCTCAAAATACCAAAAAACCACCAAAACCTTTTTCGATTAATGATTTTAATTTAAGAGTTGACAAATTTATGTGGATTCGATCCCTACTTTCCCTATCTATATAGGAATTGTTAGGTTTAAATTTGAGAGCTGGACGACAGGCTTCGTCAGACTGTCTCTCCACCTTTCATTGTATATGTTGGAGAATGGATTGTGTCTTCTCTAAGGTTGGTTCTGAAAATTACCCATAGCATAGCACTGGCTTGTTCTTCTTGAAAGAAAATAGGACAAGAATCTGTAGGGTAGTCATTTCCTAGACAAATTTCACATGTTTTTACCGGTGCATTGATTCTTTTCCCAACTAATTGACTAACTAAATTGGTAAGATGATCTAATATTTGCTCGATTGGTGTTTTACTCCCTTGTTCTTTTTCGATAATTTTACCACTTCTTAAATGCATACAACAATGAACTTGTTGTTTGATGTTAGCAAAGGAATGAAATCTGTAACAAAATAAAAAGATTAACAATTTTAATAGAAGAAATTAAAACAAATCACTGGCAATGGTGCCAAAATTTGATGAAGCTTGTCATACAACTCTCAAATTTAAACCTAACAATTCCTATGTAGATAGGGAAAGTAAGGATCGAATCCACAGAGATTTGTCAACTCATAAATTAAAGCAATTAATCGGAAAGGGTTTTGGTATTTTGAGAACAAGAAAATAACAACAATTAAAATAAATATTTTTGGTATTTTTGGATTTGTGAATAGAATTAAAAAGGAATTTGGAATACAAATGATATAAAAGCCTTAGCAAGGAACTAGTATCAAGTTATATTTTTTATGGGATTAATCATAGATAAAGATATTATTAACTAGTTGATTTTAGAATCCTGATCAGCTCAAATAGATTCCTATCTTTACAAGTTAGATTAATCTCGATTGGCTCAGACAAATTAATCTATAATTTAATTAAACACCACTACCAACCAACGTGTATAGGATGCTCAATGAAATTGCATTAATTAAATAATGCATCATCTACTTTAAATTATATATAACAATCAACTTAATTATATACAATTTAAATTATATAATTCTACACGTAATTTAATTCAAACAAGGGCTGCAACTCAATTAAATTAGTAGGTACTACTTGAATCATTAATACAAGATTAATAATCTTATATAATCACATTTATTAACTAGATTGTCAATTCAATTAATTCACACAATTATATTAATTAAAACAGAAATTATATAAATACTCAATTAATATATAAGTATATTAAATAAGTACACAAATATATATATATATATATATTTCTATAAAAATTGGATTTATATTAACTAAACAAATTAGGCGTTTCAACCGGCCATTTAAATAAATTAAACTTAAAGTACGGAGACTCACCATTCCATAAAAATAAATTAAACCAGTTAGAATGCTCGTCTTTCCATAAAAAAAAAAAAAAGATATAAAAGTAAATTCAACTAATTAGGTGGTTTAACCATCCATTTGCGATATTTAAAGTGCATAAAGTAAAATAATAAAGACTATGCGGGTAAACCGATTAAGTTTAGTTAAATAAATCTAAATAGAAATTAAGTACAAAGAAAATTATCTCATAATCCCATTTATTAATAACTTAACACGTATCCTCACTAACAAAAGGAAATTACTCACAATACATATTTAATAAATATAAGATTAAATTTATAAATATTAGACAAAATTTGAATGATAAACTCTCTTGGAAATATTGAAATTATTTCAATAGAATTTCTTTATTAAATATTACAAAAAATCTTGAAATATTATTTTAAAAAATTTGGAAAATACGCTAATATGAAGACAATAATTAAATAAAAAAATTGCAAAAGAAATGGAGAATATTGGATCTAAATTGGTGTTGAAATGATAAAAATAAGCTTGATATTTATAGGTAAAAAATCAGGGGTAAAATGATAATTTCACATACTAAAATCTTGAAAATTTAGTTGGTGACCTAATTTTCCCACTTCCCACACATGACCAAGTAGGCTGCTCATTGAATATGCATATATCTGTGTGTGTGTTTTTATGTTGTTTGAACCTGTCCAATGTTTGTCTAATGTTATCTGCTTGGCTTCATATAATATGCAATATAGAAAAACTGTCTCTAACCAATTCTGTTTACTTGTGTGTTGTTTGTGTCCATTTGGCCTTGTTTGTGGATGAATTTTTTTCTTTTTTTTTCTTAGGTTTGAAAGAATGCTGCACACTTTTACAATGGAAAGGCGATGGAATGCACCAAATAAAGTATAAAATTGCTCCGAATCTCCACTCTCTCCTTTACTTTTTTCTATCTCATCTGCAATCGGAAAACAGCAAAGTTAATATAAGTGAACTTTATAGTAATCCATGAGAAGAGTGGAAAAAAGAAAAAAAGAAACTCTATTGTAGTTTGTAGGTAAAAGGGATGCAAGTGGGAGAGCGGGATATAGTTGATCTAAAGTGCTATATTCATGAATAACAGTTTAGTATTAAGTTACTATTATTGATGTTTTTTCAATTAATTCTATTACGTTTTCTTTTTTGAGAATAATTTGAGTAGTTCTTAAATAATTTGAGCGGGATTGTAGTTCTTAAATAATTTGAGAAAGAGTTTCTTTAGAGTATTGCACTATTATATTAAGGCGTTTTACCAGACCTATTGTAGTACATATCTAGATTTTAGAAATTATGTGATGCTAAGAAGACGTGAAGATAAGGAAACTATTAATATATAAAGTCTAAATGTAAAATCGTGACACGAGGAAAGATCACGTTGAAAATCAGATCTTCGTTTTTTGTCGTATGCCCTTCGACAATCGTGCATTGACATATTCAATCCTTTGAATTATGACGTTTTCTTGTTCTTCAGATAGGTCTGTAACACTTACTAATTACTATAAAAGGATGAGAGTGGGATATCCACTGCGCACATCAATCGAGGAAAGGAAAAACAATGTCTAGTTCTTCAAGAATACTGTTGTGGCAGCAGATCAATTTCGATACAATTTTGTTGCATAAAATGATTTTCTTCTCAGTAGTCTTTCCTGGATTAATCTTGTTATGGTTTTTCTTCAAATGGTTTTCCGCACCAAATGTGAAGAAAAATCTGCCACCATCACCAAGAGGATTTCCAATTATTGGAAATCTCCATCAATTGAACTCATTGCCTCACCGACCCCTCCATTCTTTGGCTAAAAAATATGGCCCTGTTATGCTTCTTCATTTTGGTAGTGTTCCAACTGTGATAATTTCATCAGCTGATGCAGCCAACGAAGTCATGAAAACTCATGATCTGATTTTCTCTGATAGGCCTTATTCAGGCGTCGCGGCTCGACTGCTCTACAATATGAAGGATGTCTCTGTTTCCCCTTATGGTGAATACTGGAGACAGTTGAAGAGCATATGTGTTCTTCAACTTCTCAGCAACAAAAAAGTTCAAGAATTTCGTGGGGTCAGAGAGCAAGAAATAGCCCTTTTGCTGGAAAAGATTAAAGGGCTTTCTTCTTGTTCCTCGCCCGTGAATTTGGGTGAAATTTTTATGTCAATCACAAACGATATTGTTTGTAGATCAGCTTTTGGAAGAAAGTATGGTGAAGGAGAGACTGGGCAGAGATTCAGATTTCTGTTGAGTGAACTTCTGCAGTTGCTGGGAACATCATATGTTGGGGCATTTGTGCCATGTCTCGATTGGATTAATCGGGTTAATGGTTTTGATGCTCGGGTTGCCCGAGTAGCTAAAGGGCTTGATGAGTTCTTGGATGGTGTGGTTCAAGAACGTTTGGATAATGATGGATCTGGATCTTCCAGAGGTGAGGCGAATCAGAGTAAAAATGGAGAAGATTTTCTTGACATAATGCTAAGGATTCATAAAGACAATTCAACGGGTGTGACTATTGATAGAGACAGTGTGAAAGCTGTGGTTTTGGTAAGAGACAGTTCTCTCTCTCAATCAGTCTAAATTTTGCATACTAAACTGGTTTATGCTAATAAGTATAGATAATTTTTTTAAGAAAATAAGAAGTAATACATATTTAAAATAAAATTATCTAAAATGATTGATTAAAAACTATCCCGATTAATAGGAAAATAAAAATTAGTAATTATTTGTCAGAAATATGCAAAATTATTTATATTTTAAAAGACTATTGTACAAAAATAGAGGTAACAATTTAGGGCTATTATAATGGATTTATATAAACTGGTTCAGGAAAAGTTGGGCCTAAATGGCTCGATGCTTTGCTAGGCCGACCACATAAATTGCAAGTTATTTTAATGAAAACGATGTTGGTTAGGTTAAATATCACAACAGTTCAATCTTTTCTCCTGACCAGATTAGATCCGCCTGAATTGTTACATCTGTGCATAAAAATATAAAAATAGAGTTAATAATATTATAACATAATTATGAGATACTAGGATATCTAATTAGGGTTATTCTGTGTAAATTTTCACTGGCAGAACTCCTGGATTTCGTTATTTTACAATAGAAAAATGTCTAGGGAACGGTCAATTGGCCAACAATGAACTATTCTACTGTACTTTTCTGACTTATTCCCTAGACGTAATTACTCCAGAATGAGCAGTCCACGTTTACTTCTATTCTTTGTTCTTTCATTTATTTATTGATGAATTTGTTCATTTTATGATAAACTTTGTGTACTTTTAACAATAATAATTATTCAATCTTATAATAATTATTATAACAATGTCAATACGAGACATTTATTAGATTAGAACAGAGAACGAGGTAAAGAGCTGAACAAAAGATTGTGTTACCAACAAAAATCAAGGATCTAAAATTAATGTTTGATTCATTGTTTAGGATGTATTTTCTGCCGGAACTGATACAACAGCAACAGTAGCAGAATGGGTGATGACAGAGTTGATTAGGCACCCTGGAGTCATGAAGAAATTGCAAAATGAAGTCAGAGGAACCCTTAATGGTAAACAGGACATAACCGATAATGACCTTGAAAATATGTATTACCTAAAAGCAGTGATCAAAGAAACTCTTCGTCTTCATCCTCCAATTCCATTATTGGTTCCAAGAGAAGCCAGAGAAGACACAGAAATAATGGGATATCATGTTGCAGCTGGATCAATGGTGATGATCAATGCTTGGGCTATAGGACGAGATCCTGCTTCGTGGGATAAACCCTTGGAGTTCTTGCCTGAGAGATTCTTGAATTCCTCCGTAGATTACAAAGGACAAGATTTTCAGTTGATTCCATTTGGTGCTGGAAGAAGGGGTTGCCCTGGAATTGCCTTTGCAATGGCAAGTAATGAACTCATGCTTGCAAATCTTGTGCACAAATTTGATTGGGAATTGCCTAATGGTGCAAAAGGGGAGGATTTGGATATTACTGAAACGCCTGGAGTTACAATTAGGAGGAAAAATCCTCTTCTGGCTCTTGCTACTCCATTTTCTTTCTAGTATGTATGTATCTAAAATCTGTCTTTGTATCATTAGCATATTGTGCAATAATGTTCTTGGTTTAAAGTAGACTCCTAATCTTTTCCTTTTTTTTCTTCTTATGTAAAAGCTACTAATTAAAGAAAAATAATTGCATTGGTGAAGACATCAAGCTTAGTTTGGTCACGGATAGGGAGCTAGGGGGAAGGGAAAGGGAACGACATATTAAGAAGAAAGTGAGACTACAATCAAAGGAATAGGATCAAGGCACATATAAGAACTATGAACATTTTTTTGTTTTGGCCAATGAACTTCTTGTTGACGAACTTTTCAATCGCAGAGCTGTCCCAAATGGAGATTAGTGAAAGATTTCGTTGCAAATATTTGTAGTGAAAGTAAACTCTAGAAATAGAATTTTCGTATGGTTAGTTTAGTATCTTACACTCTAATAGTCATTTACTAGTGAGCTTTTAACTGAAATGACCCTTTTTTTCGAAAGTGGAATTTAAAATGGCCTTGGTAGCGAACCCAAAATGACACCTTCCAGGAATGATAGGATAGACGTGGAAGGCCTTGTCCGGCATTGGCAGTGCCGAAGTATTATCAGCCTCTGTGTGGGGCGGTCGTAGTAGTACTACTAAGTCTATTATGAGTATTTATTCTGTTTTTTTTTTTGAACAGTTAAAGTTTTTTGTATTGATATATTTTACGTTGTCATTAACGGAGGAGGCCATTTTGTGTTCGACCCTACTAAGGGTCATTCAGTCATTCTATTAACGCTCTTACTAACAATGGTTTTTCAATGGGGAACCCTGATCCATATGCTATTGGTGGTATTTTAAGAAACCAATAAGTATGACATAATGGGTGGGTGGTGTCGGTGATGCTTATCTCCAACAGTGCAACACTCATCAAATTCGAAATAATGTACTTGTTACCTCATTCATTATCGAAAGAGCCTTGTCGAGCATATTCACCACCGTCCTTATGGGTATTCAGTTAAATCCATTCCCGATTGTAACAAAGTATATCCTAGTTCCACCCACATTCACATGTGATTATCAATTTGTACTCATCCTATTGATTTAATTTTTATCTAATTTAAATTTTTCTAAAAATAATGCAAATATACAATGATATGTAAAATGCTGAAATAATATTTATTCAACAAGAAGTTATCATTCCTAAAATTAAACAAGTCCATAAAAAAACCTTAAATGTTCAAAATAAAAATAAAAATAATATTTATTTAAATGAATACATAGCAAGTAGATTAAATTTACCATTTATTAATTATCATCATCGTTATCTTCTACAATAGAGAGCAAATCTCCATCATTCCAACCTGTAATAACAAGAAAGTCGATTTATTTTGAATTTATAAAATAATTATAAATATAATGTAAAGATAAACAAGTGATAACAATTACCTTTTAACTTTCAATGATAATCAACTTTAACAACACATCAAAACTTCTAATGTTGTTGGATGAAGCCTAATATGATGTGGATTCACCATTCTACCACCATTACTAAATGCAAATTCTAAAGTTACTGTAGAAATAGGTAAACATAATAAATCTCTTACAATCAATTGAATGATAGGATATTTAGATCCATCACTCTTTCATCATGATAAAATATCAAATTTGTTTATCAAAAGGTACATGATCAACCTCCAAATATCGATCTATCTCTGACATTGCTTGCAAATTCTTTTCTTTAAATGCCAAAAACCATGCATATCCGACAAGATTTCCTCCTTTTTTCTTTTTCCAAGTATATTAGATTCAACAGAAGAACCATCATTCTTAGATCCTTGACTATCTTTTTTATACTTGTATTCAGTGCATACTTCAACACACAACTTCTTGACCTCTTCAATTCTTGTGGATACATCATCATCAAACATTTGTGGAAATTTGAATCCCAAGAATCTCAAGTTATGTCTAGGATCCAAAACTAAACCTACAAGCATGAGTTCATGAACAACATTCCAATATTTATTGAACTTAACAATCATTTTTTGAGCCATCATTTGTGACATTTCATCATTGCCATTCGCGAGCTTGCAAAACACAATTCTAATTTGACAAATAACAGGAAAGAAGACATTCAAAGTTGGAGATTGTTTTCGAAAATATTTCATTGGCTTTATGAAAAATTGGTAACTTATCACATATCTCTTGTGCCAAATTCCAATCATCATCTGATGGCAAGCAAATATATAGCCGCTCTATATTTTTCAACACACGAAACACATCCTTATGGGGCAATACAATTGAAAGTATTAAAAATGTTGAATTCCATCAAGTTTTGCAATCTAAAGCAAGCTTCTTCGTATGTCGAATGCCTGTTTGATATGCAACTTCTGCAAACATTTTCGAGTGTTTATGTATTATTAAGAGTTCATTTTGAACAATCAAGTTCCGAATATGTGCATAACATCTCATATGCAGAAATCTCCCATAAAAAAATAGCGTATTCCTATGAAGGCTAGTCAATATATTATCAATAACAACATCATTTGTAGAACAATTATCAAGAGACATTGTTGATAACTTTCTATCAACGCTCCATTGAGTAAGACTCTCATGTAATACATTGCTTAAAACTTGACTTGATTTTGTAAAATCCATGAATAAAACTCTCATGGTAAATCCATTATGAATAAAATGGATGGTAATAGCCAGGTAAGCTCTATTCTAATAGTTAGCTATCCTCTCATGATTTTGCATGAACATGGATAACATCTTTTACTATTCAGCATCACAAGTCTTCAAGACATATTGTTTCAAAGTATTTGTTGTGTATATCGTGAACAATTATTGTAACCCACCACAAAACTTTCAAAAATATCTTGATTAAAATTATACTCATTAGCTAACATTGGAATATTTATTTTTTTCATCACAAGATAAGAAAAGATTTCATAAATGACCTATCCCCGAAGTTCCAACACTCAGTATGGCATTGCAATTAATACATTCGGCTTTGAAATTACACTAATAGTAATTCTCTTATTCCAAGAATTTGACCTTGAAATCGGAGATAAGAAAGGAGTAGAGAATTTTGTTGTTGATCATTTGAGTCGACTAACATATGACGGAGAAATACTTTTTATATCTTATTTATTTTTTGATGCATCTTTATGCAGTGCATGAAATTATACATTGATATGCTTATATGGTTAATTATATTGTTACCAAAGTATTTCCAAATAATTTATCTAAGCCTTAGAAGGATAAAATTAGGAATGACTCAAAACACTACTTTTTCAAAAGTTATGCAGACAATATTATACACATATGTGTTCCAAATAATGAAATTCAATCCATATTGAATTTTTGTCATATTTTTTAATGTAGAGGTCATTTTGGACAAAAAAGAACTACTAGAAAAATGATTGAAAGTGGATTTTATTGGCCAACTCTTAACAAAGATGCATATTATTTTGTTAAATCTTACAATGAATGTTAAAGAGTTGGTAATATATCCAAGACAAATGAAATGCCTTTGAAGACTATATTAGTTTGTGAACCTTTTGATGTATGGAACATTGATTTCATGAGACTTTTTCCTTCATCTTGTGGAAATACTTACATCCTACTTGCAGTGGATTATATATCCAAATGGATTGAAGGTAAGACCACTTGAACGAATGATTCTAAAGGAATTGTGGCATTTATCAAAGAAAACATAGTCCATAGATTTGGAATTTCAAAGGCCATTGACGAAGCCTGTCGTACGACTCTCAAATTTAAACTTAACAATTACTATGTAGATAGGGAAAGTAGGGCTCGAATCCATAGAGATTTGTCAACTCTTAAATTAAAATCGTTAATCGGAAAAGGTTTTGGGGGTTTTTGGTATTTTGAGAATAAGGTAATGACAACAATTAAAATAAATATTTTTGAGGTTTTGGATTTTGTAAAAAGAATTAAAACGAAATTTGGAATACAAATGATATAAAAAGCATTAGCAAGGAACTAGTATCAAGTTATATTTTTCATGGGATTAATCATAGATAAATACATTAAGTAGTTGGTTTTAGAATCCCGATCAGCTCAGACAGATTCCTATCCTTACAAAATAGATTAATCCCGATCAGCTTAGACAGATTAATCTCTAATTTAATTAAACACCACTACCAACCAGCGTGTATAGGTTGCTCAATCAAATTGCATTAAACAAATAAGGCATCACCAACATTAAATTGTATATAACAATCAGCTTAATTATATACAATTTAAATTATATAATTCCGCTACTAATTTAATTAAGCCAAGAGCTGCAACTCAATTAAATTAGTAGATGCTACTTGAATCATTAATACAAGATTAATAATCCTAGCTATATAATCACATTCATTAACTAGATTGTCAATCCAATTAATTCACACAATTATATTGGTTAAAACATGAATTATATAAATACTTAATTAATATATATAAGTATATTAAATAAATACACACATATATATATAGAAAGAAAGATTGGATTTATATTAACTAAAGAAATTAGGTGGTTCAACCGACCATTTAAATAAATTAAACTAAAAGTATGGAGGCTCGGCCTTCCATAAAAAAAGAATTAAAGACATAAAAATGTATTAAACTAGTTAGGAGGCTCGGCCTTCCATAATACATAAAATAAAAGACATAAAAGTAAATTAAACTAATAGGTGGCTCGGCCATCCATTTGCGATATTTAAAGTGCATAAAGAAAAATAAATAAAGACTAGGCGGGTAATCCGACCATAAGTCCAGTTAAATAAATCCAAATAGAAAATAAGTACAAAGAAAATTATCTCATAATCAATTTATTAATAACTTAACACATATCCTTGCTAACAAAAGTAAATTACTCATAATACATATTTAATAAATATAAGATGAAATTTATAAACATTAGAAAGAAAATGTGAAAGATAAACTCCCCGGAAATATTGAAATTATCCGGACATAATTTCTTTACTAAATATTACAAAAAGCCTTGAAATGTTATTCTAAAAAATCTGGAAAATATACTAAGATGAAGACAATAATAAAAGAAATAAATTGCAAAAGAAATGGAGAAGATTGGAGCTAAATTGGTGTCAAAATCATAAAAATAAGCTCCCTATTTATAGCCACAAAAATCAGGGGCAAAATGGTCATTTTGCAACCCAAAGTCTTGAAAATGTAGTTGGTGGCCTAATTTTCCCAACTTCGCCACATGTCGTGTCCTCATTGGTCCAAGTTGCGACTTCTAGAAGCGCCACGTGTCATCTTCTAATTGCGCCATGTCATCGGATGACATAGATTTTTTTTTTTTAATTTTTTATCTTCTCCAACATTTCGTCATCTTTTTCTTTTTATCTCCATAATAAACTAAAATACACTGAAAAACTTACAAACAAAGAAATAGAAGGGAAACGTGAAATATATCCATTAAAGAACATAATTAACTGATTTTCAAACAAAATATAGTCATTAAATAACATAAAAATCAGTTAATTTATGAGTACATCAGCCATCATCAATGACAAAGGTACACATTTTTGCAAAAAGAGAGTAGAAACTCTATTTAAAAAATATCATGTTTCTCATAAGGTTTCTACTGCTTCTCATCCTCAAAAAAATAGACTTTTTGAAATCTCTAAGAGGGAAATTAAGTCTATTCTAACTAAAGTAATCAATCATAATAGGAAAGACTAGAGCCTTCAATTGAGAGATATTCTTTGTGCATACAAAACTGCATTCAAAACCCCTATTGGTATGCCACCATTTAAGTTGGTTTATGGTAAAACCTGTCATTTACCTGTGGAATTAGAACATAAGGCATTTTGGGTCATAAAACAATGTCATTTTAATTTTGATGATGCACAATCACATTGAAAACAATAGATTCAAGTATTAAAAGAGATTAGAAATTATACTTATGTTAATTCTTGGATTGCAAAAGAAAAGAAGAAATATTAACATGACAAAAATCTTTCAAGGAAAAATTTCACATTGAGCCTTTCTGAACGAACCATACTTATATATATCCCTCGATCCTACTTTGAGCCAACATGTATGAATGGTTTCATTACCATTTAATTTCTTTGATAAATAGCCTCGTTTATCATTTTTCTATCCAGATATTTTATTGAGAATGTATTAAACATGTGTCACTCTGTATCGAAAAGTTATGAACACTGTTGATAAAGGATTATGAGATATTGTCAAAAAAAAAATCGAAAGGTATAAAGCTCATTTATTTGATCTTTTCAAAAAAAAAAGAGAAAAAGAAGAGAAAGAAAAAAAAAAGAAAAAAAAGAGAAATGAAAGATATCATGGCTAAGGTTTTCGTCAAGAGGTGGTAATTCATTCTCAATTTAAACTCTTGATATATTTTGTATATTCCTATTCTTCGTTTGTAGCCAAATCCCGAGTTTAACATTACAAGTTTAAAAGTCCTATTTGACCCAGATCAACAAAAAATTTTCATCATTAGTGGAGAGCATGTGAGTTTACAAGTTTATAAGTTGTGTTGAGAAACTAAAAATGTATATTTATTTACATAGTGACTTTGTTATTATCCTTTCATTATATTGATAGCATGTTTAAAATAAAAAAATAAAAAAATAAAAAACAATTATCAAGGGTTTTATGTTTTTCACGGTCACATTTTATTAACTTTGAATGTTAATGTTAAACTTGTAAATGATATTCAAGCACACGAGCACAATTGTTTTTTTTAAATAAAAAGGGATTAATTGTGAAAGTTGTATTGAAATTTATATAACACTTTGTTACCTTATTAATCTTGTTTAAGTTATATATACTTGTGTATTTTGTGTTTATATTTTGCTTGAGGGCAAGCAAAGGGATAGTGTGGGGGAATTTGATGTACTCATAAATTAACTGATTTTTATGTTATTTAATGACTATATTTTGTTTGAAAATCGATTAATTATGTTATTTAATGGATATATTTCACGTTCCCTTCTATTTCTTTGTTTGTAAGTTTTTTAGTGTATTTTAGTTCATTATGGAGATAAAAAGAAGAAGAAGAAGAAATGTTTGAGAAGTTTTTTTTAAAAAATAATCTATGTCATCCGATGACGTGATGCAATGAGAAGATGACACGTGGTGTAATGAGAAGATGACAAGTGGTGCAATTAGAATGTGACAAGTGGCGCTTCCAGAAGCCACAATTTGGACCAATGAGGACGCGACATGTGGCGAAATTGGAGAAATTAAGCCACCAACTAAATTTTCAAGACTTTGGGGTGCAAAATTACCATTTTGCCCCTGATTTTTGTGGCTATAAATAGGAAGCTTAGTTTTATGATTTAGACCAATTTAGCTCCAATCTTCTCCATTTCTTTTGAAATTTATTTCTTTTATTCTTGTCTTCATCTTAGTATATTTTTCAGATTTTTTAGAATAATATTTCAATGCTTTTTGTAATATTTAGTAAAGAAATTCTCTTCGGATAATTTCAATATTTCCGGGGAGTTTATCTTTCAAATTTTCTTGCTAATGTTGATAAATTTCATCTTATATTTATTAAGTATGTATTGTGAGTAATTTTCTTTTGTTAGCAAGGATATGTGTTAAGTTATTAAAAAATGGGATTATGAGATAATTTTCTTTGTACTTAATTTCTATTTGGATTTATTTAACTGGACTTATGGTCGGTTTACCCGCCTAGTCTTTATTTATTTTGCTTTATGCACTTTAAATATCGCAAATGGATGGTCGAACCACCTATTAGTTTAATTTACTTTTATGTCTTTTATTTTTTATATTATGGAAGGCCGAGCCTTCTAACTAGTTTAATATATTTTTATGTCTTTAATTCTTTTTTTTTATGGAAGGCCGAGCCTCCATACATTTAGTTTAATTTATTTAAATGGCCGGTTGAACCGCCTAATTTCTTTAGTTAATATAAATCCAATCTTTCTTTTATATATATATATATATGAGTGTATTTATTTAATATACTTATATATATATTAATTAAGTATTGATATAATTCATGTTTTAACCAATATAATTGTGTGAATTAATTGGATTGACAATCTAGTTAATTAATGTGATTATATAGCTAGGATTATTAATTTTGTATTAATGATTCAAGTAGCATCTACTAGTTTAATTGAGTTGCAACTCTTATCTTAATTAAATTAGTAGCGAAATTATATAATTTAAATTGTATATAATTAAGCTGATTGCTATATACAATTTAATGTTGATGATGCCTTATTTGTTTAATGCAATTTGATTGAGCATCCTATACATGCTAGTTGATAGTGTACCAGGCTGAGCAACTCTGATCTTCTTGTTGAAGAGGAATTAAACGAGACTCTGTGTTGCTTACCAAATAGACAATGGTTGCAAGGATCTAGTGCAACGTTTTTGTTGACATTGATAAGTTTCTTGTTTATCAATGTAGTTAACCATTTTTCACTCATATGACCGAGCCTCTGGTGCCACAAATTTTGAGAAGCCTTATTTTCTACTACATTGAGACTTTCAGTACTACATATTTTTCCATGAGTTTTGTACAATGTACCACGTATATGTCCTCGAGCGACTGTCATTGCGCCTCTTGACAATTTCCATGTGCCTTTGCTGAAGTGATTATCATAGCCCTGTTTATCAAGGGCTATTCCTGAAAGTAAATTCAGTTGAAGATCTGGTACATGTCTGACATCCTTCAAAGTGATTGTACTTCCGACATTTGTCTTTATTTGCACATCACCAATTCCTACAATTCCAGAGGAACTGGAATTTCCCATCTTCACTACTCCAAAGTCACCAACTTTGTATGTTGTGAAATATTCCTTGTGGGGAGTCACGTGGTAGGACGCTGCAGTATCTACTGCCCATTCTGTGTCTTCTCTTGAGACATGAAGGCATGTCTCGTCATATGTTGAACAGAACGCTACATCACCAGGAATAGTAACTAGCGTTTCTTCACATTTATTTGATTGAGAACTGTTTTGGCCTCGCTCTTCTTGCAATTTCCAACAGTTTTTCTTCATATGACCTTCTATTCCACAATGATGACACTTGTATGTTGGTTTTCTGCCATCTGTGGATCTGCCTCTGCTTCTATTTCTGCCTCTCCATTTGCCTCTATTATTCTTTTGTTGTTTCCCTTGTTGTCTCCCGTGTTTTTCTGTCACAAGAGCATGAGTCTGATCTATGCCCATGTCTTTTCTTCTGGCCTCCTCATTAAACAATGCATCCTTAACCATAGTCATAGTAAGTTTGCCATCTGGGGCCGAATTGCTGAGAGAAACTACAAGTGTTTCCCAGCTATCAGGAAGAGAACTGAGAAGTAGAAGTGCTTGTGTTTCATCTCCAAGTTGCATCTCTACAGAAGATAATTGGTTTACCAAGTTTTGGAACTCACTGGTGTGTTCAGCAACTGAAGTTCCACTTTTGAGCTTCATGTTAACTAAACGCCTCATCAACAGAGCTTTATTCCGAGCGGTCTTGGCTTGGTACATATCTTCCAATTTCTTCCAAAGGGTATATGCATCAATTTCCTGTGCAACGTGGTGAAAGACACTATGGTCAATCCATTGCCGGATTTGACCGATAGTTTTCCGGTTCAATTTCTTCCACTCTACTGACTTAGAAGTATCAGGGTTTACTCCTTTCAGTTCCACGGGATCGAACAAGTCTTTACAGCTGAGAAGATCTTCCATCCGAGGTTTCCACAGCGTGTAGTTGGTAGCATTGAGCATAATCATAGCTCCTGAATATGATGTTGATTCTTCTATGGCCATTTCACTTTGAAAGCTTTATTCACAAAATAGATGATGAATCTCACAAAACGGAGTGCACCGTTACGTCCGGAACGGTAAAAAATGGTGGAATAACCACTTTGGAGTTAAATTTTAATTTCTTAAAGTTTTGGGGTCAATCTGAAATTTTCAAAAGTTTTGGGGTCAATTTAAATTTTTCAAAAGTTTTGGGGTCTCTTTGAAAATATCATAAAGTCAGGGGTCATGTTGATAATATCTGATAGATCAAGGGCTAAAGTGAAAATATTCGATAGTTCAGAGATTAATCTGAAAATGAACACTAACTTCTGCCAGGGACCTAACAGTAAATGCACAGTGTCGTCTTCTCCAGCTAAACCGCGCTGCAAATTCCAGCTACAGTATCAAAATTTCAAACTCAATTTCTGAAGTCGTTTTACGTCGGTTTGATTCACCGTTTATTGCATTGAACTCCTTTCAATGAGACAAATCCTATGGTATGCTCAAATATACATTTTGAGCACGATTCCAGCAACCCAAAATTTTGATCGAAATTTGATTTTCTCTGCAATTTTCAACCAAAACTTCTAAGATGGCTCTGATACCAATTGTTGTGATTCACATGATCATTGTAGTGTTTTGAAAATATTTTGAGAGAAGAAAAATAAAAGAAAAGAATTTGCAGAGAAAGAAACAAACTGACAGAAGAAAAAAGAAAAATCTTAAACTCTCTCAATCTCTTCTTGGATTGATTCTCTACAATCACCACTCTCAAGGGGATGATTTACAACTGAGAAGAGGACCTCAATTTATAGCCAATTTGAGGGAGTGTGAATGGCTGGAAATTTTGACAGAAATTTGCGGCAGAAAAAAAAATTCAAGAAAAAACGGCGGCAGCTTTCTTGTTGCATTTGGCAACAATTTCTTCAAATGGTTGGCTGCCTAATTGTTTTGGATAATCCTGGAATTTGACTCTTCAGAATTAACAAAATTGATTCATTGCTCACTGGTGGAAGAGGTAGCAAGACACTTCTAAATTCATTACAGTTCAGCTCAAACATTGACCTTGGCAGGTTTCGACATTCCATTACCATAAATATCACAACATGACAATCTTTGGCTTGAGAAGTCATTTACTGAAATTGAAGTAGGGGATGCTATAAATTGCTGCGACGGGAACAAGGCTCTTGGACCGGATAGATTCAACATCAATTTCTTTAAGTGTCACTTGCCGATGCTGAAAGAAGACTTTATGAAACTGATTGCAAACTTATTTGAAACAGGTTCTTTCAATAAGTATTTTAATAATTCCTTCATTACTTTAGTTCCCAATATCTGTAGTCCTTCTCTCAAGGAGTTTAGACCCATTAGTTTAATTGAGAGTACTTACAAAATTGTTGCAAAAGTTGTCTAAAAGATTTGAGTTTGGTGGCAGATAAAATTGTGGGGCAGAATAAGTTTGCTTTTTTAAAAGGGCGCTAGAAAACATATTACGTTTTAATTGTTAATGCGATTATTCATGAAATTAAGAAAAAGAATTTGGGTGCACTATTGTTCAAGATAGATTTTGAAAAGCTTATGATTCTGTAAACTGGGATTTCTTAAAATTCACTATAGAATCTTTTTGCTTTGGTAAGAAATGGATTAGGCGGATGTTGCATTGTGTTTCTACTATTAATTTCTCCGTTTTAGTCAATGGCACACCTACTAGACAATTTCAGGCTTCTAGAGGATTGAGACAAGGCTGCCCTCTATCCCCACTCCTTTTTGGTTTAGGTGGTCAAAGTCTTACTAGTTTATTGGAAAAAGCTTGAGTGTGTGGTCTTGGTCGTGGTATTAGTATTGGTAAGAATAAACTGAAAGTTTCTCATATTGATGATACCCTTATTTTCTCTGATAATTCTCTGATATCCATTGTCTAACATCAAAAAATTCTCTGAATATTTTTAAAAAATTAAAATATTTCCATCGAAAATCCATGGTCAATATTTATTAATTTTTAAAAATAATTAAATTTTCGTCTAGAATCCATTACTAATATTTATTAATCTTCAAAAATAATTAAATTTTCATTCGAAATCCGTGTCCAATATTTATTAATTTTAAATAAATAATTAAATTTTTGTCGAAATATGTGGTCAATAATTATTAATTTTTTAAAATTAATTTAGTTTTCGTCAACAATTTGTGGTCAATATTAATTAATTTTAAATTTATAATTAATTTTTCATCGAGAATTTGTGGCCAACATTTATTACTTTTTAAAATAATTTAAATTTTTGTCGGGAATTCATGACCAATATGAATTACTTGAAGGACCTGGATGATCACTAGGTAGTGACACAGTGAAATTCTTATCTTCAGCAACGTACACATCCTCAACAAACATGTCATCATCTAATACATAAGGTAGTACTGGTGGAGACGAAAATCCTATATAGATGGCTAAGTTTCTGAGGTAGGTCTACAAACTATCATCTCAGTACTTCATTGCTCGAAACTTTTTTTCAAACTTCCTTCATATAATACTCACATTCATGCCTAAATGCACACCCACTTGTTGGCTCACACGCTCCTGGATCATAGCTTCTATATCTACGAGTTTAGAAAAAGCAGATAGTGTAGATTGTGTATTGGATAAACCCTGTTTAAGACGTCGTCTCACTCTAGACGCTTCAAACCCCAACCCCGAAATACAGTCCTTCTTGAAGCCACCTGCTACCTCGACAAATAGTTCCTTATCATCAAATACCGAAAGATGAGTAGAGTCAATGGATTATATTTGGGAGTACTACTGAGCCAATGTATTGACATCGTTATGCAATTAAGTTAAAATTGTAAGCAAATGATATAATTAAATTCATGTTAAAAAATGGAACTAACATATACCATAGTTTGCTATGATTTCTCGCTATTGAATTGCTCATTACTAGGGCCAAACTAGAATGTGAGTCTTCTTATACAAATGTTTATACCTAAACCGAGAACCTTCCTTCTTCCACTACAAAATATTAGAAAAGATTAAATAATTATACTCATATAATTAATAAATAAATTTAAATATATGTATTAGAATGACTAACCATCTTCCTCTTGTGCTTTGAGAACGAAATCGACCCATCAATATGAGTCGAGGAAGGACATGCAGCTCTGTTGCTCTTGTCAAATCTAGAAGAATCGAACCACTTCTCATTTCTCCAATAAATATATAGTTGTTTCCAATCATCTTTCGTAATTCAATACCTGGGGATAGTCAAAATGTTCTCCTTATGAGCATGACACATTTCATTCTTGAACCTACCCCTAGCAACCTTAATCAAATTCTTCTGTATAAGGCCGTTGTACTCGAGACACCATCTATACAATTTCTGCAAATAAAACAAGAAAAAATTATATTGAAGGCATTTATAATTACAATATATAATTTGACAATAAATTTATTCCAAGTTCATGTTAAACTTACACTCCACTATGTAAACCACATATCTCGCACTTGTGTAAGAACTTGGGAGAATTTAGCAAATGGACCTAAAAGCCCTAAAGCTTTTAATGTCTTAATTTTGATTAATTTTGATTAAGGACTAATGGCTTAATTGTATAAGTGTTGGTCTTTTAGGATTCATATATCTAATCCATGCAAGATCGAAGTTTCAAGTTTTCAGGAAAGATCGTATGATGTCAAGTGTTGAAGATAAAAAATTTCTGGATTATAGAGGATCTAAAAGTGTAGTGTTATTTCCTTTTATATCTATTAAGTGTCTCTAGGTCTACCTCTATGAGTAATAATTTCTATAGGTTGCTCAATAAAAGTGAAATATTTTTAAAATGCACTTCATATAGATAAAACATGAATTGGGTATTTGAAATGATTTTCAAAATACATGCACATACTTTAAATTATATGAAATGTATTCCATAAACTCTTGGAGTTTATTGGAATCTTGTTTTTCATAGTTCGAATGCATGTGCAGTCGACCTAACTGCAGATCATGCAGTCGACCAGACCTCTCAGCTCATCGTCCGCAGAATATCCAGAGCTCTCTGGAACACTTGCGGAAGATGGTGCAGTCGACCGGACTACTCAGATCATCGTCCGCAGTATGTCCAGAGCTCTCTGGAACACTTACGGATGATGGTGCGGACGACCCGTCTGATATGCGATTGACCGCACTTCTCATGAGTGGGATTCAAACAGTCATTTTTATGACCTTTGGTGCACATATAAATACTCAATTGTTTAAAAAACTCATAACCACGACTTTTTGAGCAAAAATCTGATTCCTACTCTTCATAGAACATCTTGAAATCATTTTGAAACCCTTTCATAACATTTACATTGTGAAAATCATCCAAGAAAGGTCTTTACAAAGTCATTGGTGTTCTTGAGCAATCTAGAGAAACATATTATTCAAGGAGGTACTTATGCTTCAAATTGATATATCCTCAAATTAAGGTGATATCTATATCAAACTCTTCATATTTTTATCTTGTTAGTTTTATTCAAGGATGCATTTAGCTTAAAACTCTAAGGGTTAGAGTGAGCCTTGAATTATAGATAATTGTGATTGTCTTAAGTGTTTCTATTTCATTAATTGTTGTATTAGAGATAAGTGTATAATCAAGGTTGTAGTGTAAAACTCAAAGTGTTGAGTGAACCTTGATTGGGTAAGAGGTTTGTGTTGTAAAACCCTAAGGTGAATTGGGTGAGCCTCTATTGTAATCTCTTGTACTAAATTATTGAAAGGTTTTGTGAAATCCTTAAGTAGATAGATCAAAGTAGTGGATTAGGTTTTGTTGGATAAAACGAACCACTATAAATCGTTGTGTTCTTTGCAAATTTCTTGAACACATTATTCCACATACTGTTTGAGCACCAAGTTCTTGATATTTGTTGTATTAAAAAGCATTGTTTGATTTAAAGTTGGAAAAATCGGTTAAAACCTAATTCACCCCCCCTTTTAGGTTTTTCAATTGGTATCAGAGAAGGTCTTCTTGTTTAAAAGGTTTAACCACCTAGAAGCAAAGATTTTATGGCACATCTAGACAACACTATGATGGTAGAAGGTTACTCTACTACTAGACCTCTTTTGTTGAATGATATAAATTATAATTTCTGGAAAAATAGAGTTAGAATCTATATATCTTTTCTGAACTATGAATTATGGAATATAGTTGAAAATGGTCCTTAGGTTCCTTTTAAAGTTGTTGATGGTATCAAGATTGACAAAATATCTGAGGAATTTGATGATGAAGTTAAAAAGAAAATGACCTTTAATTTTCTTGCTATGAACACTCTTACTTGTGCACTTGATATGAATGAGTATAACAGGGTAAGATGTTGTGAATCTGCACATAAAATATGGAGACTACTTGAAGTGACTCATGAAGGTACAAATCAAGTAAAGGAAACAAAACTTGGTATACTTACAAGGGAGTATGAACTTTTCTCTATGAAATCAAATGAAAATATTACTGATATGTTTACTCGCTTTACTAACAATATTAACGGTTTAAAAGTGTTTAGTAAGTCATATTCTATAGGAGAACAAAACATGAAGATACTTAATGTTCTACCAAAGGCTTGGGAAGACAAAACCACTGCTATGCTAGAAACTCATGACTTGAAGAAGAAACCAGTGGAAGAGCTTATTGGATCACTTCTCACTCATGAAATAAGGATGAAGTGGTTAAATGATGAAAAAGTAGAAGACAAAGGGAAAAGAGAGATTGCTCTCAAAGCCAAAGAGAATAACGATAATGAATCTTCTAGTGATAAGGAAGAAATGGATAATGAGGAGATTGCTCTTGTCATGAAGAACTTCAAGAAAGTGTTCAAAAAGGAGTCATCCACATCCACAAATACCAATTCAAAGCAATGCAATGAATGCAGAAGTCCAAATCACTTCAAGGTAGACTGCCCAAAATTAAGAGAGAAAGAAAAAAAGTACAAGTCCAAAAACAAGAAAGGACTTGTTTGCACTTGGGATCAAGAAGGGAATGAAGATGAAGAACAAACTGAACATGCAAAGTTTTATTTCATGGCTATTGAAGATGAGGTAAATACTTCAAAAACTTATACTTTAGTTGATAGTGAAAGTGATAATGATGTTTGTGACATTTGATAAAGATGAATTCATTTCCAATCTCTATCAAGAAATGAAAAAGATTATCAAGAAAAACAAAGTCTTGAAATTTCAAGTAGAAAAACTATCTTCAGATAATACTAAACTCGTAAATGAAAATGCCATGTTGATTTCCACAAAAATCTATCTTGATGAGAATGTTCTTGATTTAAATGATAAGGTGAAATTCCTTGAGAGTGCTAATGTTGATCTTGTTGCTAGAAACAAGAACTTGGGAGATATGATGCAATGAAAGTTAGAATGAGTGATTTAAGTGCTAGTTTGAAAAAACTCACATGTAGTAGGGACAATTTGAACAAATTACTTGGTATGCAAAGACCCACTCATGATAGGAGAGGTCTTGGTTTTGATGATAATTATAATGATGACTCACACACATATAATAACCTTTCTCACTCATATGAAAATATGTCACATGCACATAAGAGAGTATCTTATGCATATTATTCACATGTCTCAACTTCTTCAAAAATATGTTGTACCTTTTGTGGTAAAAATGGTTACAAGGTGACTAGATGTTATGTGAAGAAAAAGATTGAGAATGGTCCTAAAATCACATGGGTAGTTAAAAGAACTAACTCAATGGACCCAAGAGAATTTGGGTACCAAAAGGCTTATTAACATCTTTGGTGTAGGTTTGTCTTCAATTGAAAAAACAAAGGAGAACAAATGGTTTCTTGATAGTAGATGCTCAAGACACATGATTGGAAATGCATCCATACTTAATGATGTTGAACCAAAGAATGAAGGGTTTGTGACTTTTGGTGACAAAAAGAAAGGGAAAATCATTGGCATTGACAATGTTGGTAAAAGTACTTCTCCATTTATTAAAAACATTCTTCTTATCGATAATCTCAAATATAATTTGCTTAGTATTAGTTAATTATGCGATAATGACTTTAAGGTTCTTTTCAAAAATGATTCATGTTTAATTCTTGATGATTGCTCTAACAAAATTGTTTTTGTTGGAAATAGAAATGAAAATATGTATGATCTTTACTTTGATGATTTAGTTGAACAAGATGTTAAATGTCATGCTTTAAAAGATGATGATGCATATCTTTGGCATCGTAGATTAGGACACGTTATCATGGATACCTTGCATAACCTATCAAAACATGAATATGTTAGAGGATTGCCTGCCATTCATTTTGAAAAAGCTTGTGTTTGTGATGCATGTCAATATGGTAAACAAGTTAAAAGTTCCTTTAAATCTAAGAACATGGTTTCTACCTCAAAACCTCTTGAACTTGTACATATGGATTTATTTGGTCCTATGAGAACAATGAGTCTTGGTGGCAAATTGTATGCATATGTGATAGTTGATGACTTCTCTAGATTTACTTGGGTATTATTCTTGCTGAGCAAAGATGAAGCTTTTGGAGCTTTTGTCAAGCTTTTTAAACAAGTACAAAACACCATCGGATGCAAACTTATCTCCATTAGAAGTGATAATGGTAGAGAATTTTGCAATAATAGTTTCACTAAATTATGTGATGAGAATGGTATTTCTCACAACTTTTTTGTTGCAAAAACTCCTCAATGTTATGTGATGAGGAAAAATCGTACTTTACAGGAAATGACTCGTTCAATGTTATGTGAAAATAACTTGCCAAAGTATTTTTGGGCTAAAGCTATAAATGCTTCTTGTTATATTGTAAATAGAGTGCTTCATAGACCATTTGTGAAGAAAACCCCCTATGAACTCATATTTGACAAAACTCTTTCTATTTCTTACTTCAAGGTTTTTGGTTATAAATGCTTTATTTTAAATGTCAAAGACAATCTTGGTAAGTTTGATAAAAAATCCGACAAAGGTATATTTCTTGACTATTCTTCAATAAGAAAAGCTTATCGTGTGTATAATAAGAGAACTATGATCATTGAAGAAGACATTCATGTCGTTTTTGATGAATCTAACATCTATTTGTCAAGAGATGAGAATGAAGGTGATATTCAGGAAATACCTATGGAGTCAATGAATAAAAATGCTGTTCAATCAAATGAAAATCCTTCAACATCAAAGGATGAGAATGAAGAAGTTTTTGACAATCAAGAATCTACCTCACTTGAAGAAGAAACAAAGTTTGATCTTCCAAATGAATGGAAGTTTGTCTACAACCATCCAAAGGATCAAATCATTGGTGATCCAAATGAAGGGGTAAGAACAAGAAGACACTTTATAAACTTTGTAGATAATTTTGTATTATTGTCACATATAGAACTTAAGAACATTGATGAATCTCTTAGTGATGATTTTTGGATTATTGCCATGCAAGATGAATTAAATCAATTTGAAAGGAGTAAAGTGTGGGCACTTGTACCTAGACCTTCTAATCACACAATTATTGGTACAAAATGGCTTTTTAGAAACAAACTTGATGAACTTGATATTGTGACTAGAAATAAGGCTAGACTTGTTGCTCAAAGATATAATCAGGAAGAGGGCATTGATTATAATGAGACTTTTGCTCCAGTTGCTAGATTAGAGTCCATTAGAATGCTACTTGCATTTGCTTCCTTTAAAGGCTTTAAATTATTTCAAATGGATGTCAAAAGTGCATTTTTAAATGGTTTCATCCAAGTGGAAGTGTATGTTGAACAACCTCCTGGTTTTATTCATGAATCTTATGTAAATCATGTGTACAAGTTTTCTAAAGCTTTATCGATTTAAAGCAAGCACCTAGAGTATGGTATGAAAGACTTAGCAATTTTCTTATTGAAAAAGGTTTTTCTAGAGGAATAGTAGATACTACACTTTTTATTAAAAATAAAGCGCATGATATTTTGATTGTTCAAATATATGTTAATGATATCATATTTTGAGCTACTAATGAAAATATGTGCAAAGATTTCTCTAAGATTATACAGGATGAATTTGAAATGAGCATGATGGGTGAGTTGACATTCTTCCTTGGGTTACAAATTAAGCAAGCAAAAGAAGGTACATTCATTAACCAAGCCAAGTACACAAAAGAACTACTGAAAAGATTTGGAATGGCTGATTCAAATGAGATTGATACTCGTATGGCCACGTCAATTAAATTGGACAAAGATGAAAATAGTAAGATGGTTGATCAAACTACATACAGAGGTATGATTGGTAGTCTTTTATATTTAACTGCTAGTAGACCTGATATTATGTTCTCTGTTTGTTTATGCGCTAGATTTCAATCATCTCCTAGAGAATCTCATTTATTTGCTGTCAAACGTATTCTTAGATACTTGAAAGGGACTATAGATTTTGGTTTATGTTATCCTAAATCTATGTCATTTGAGTGAGTAGCATATACTGATGCATATTATGCGGGTTGCCGAGTAGAATGTAAAAGTACTAGTGGTCACTGTCAATTTCTTAGCTATTATTTAGTTTTATGGTATAGCAAGAAACAAGCTTGTGTATCTCTTTCTAGCACTGAAGTTGAATACATTTCTGCTGGTAGTTGCACTTGATATATCACTTGATTTTGTTCCTACGGATGATCAATTAGCTGATATATTCACAAAGCCTTTGACTGAAAAAATGTTTTGTTTACTTAGAAATCTCTTGGGTATTGAAACTTTCAATTTCTAACTTGTGCGTTTTTGTGAAGTTTGTCGAAACCATATTTTTTTGTTATTTGGATGATACCTAGTGCAGATACGGTTGACCGCATATGAGTTAAAGTCGTCCATAGAACAAACAATGGACTTGCAGATGATCATGACAGGATCACCGGTCGACCGCTGCTCATTACTCATCGACCGCGACGCTTCTAGAGAACTTGTGGACGACCCATATCAAAACTTCCGGTCGACCACAGATTTAAGTCATCGACCACAAAGGTTCTAGAGAAACAAAAGTCAATGTGCGGACGATACATCGGACGACAATCCGATCGACCGCACTTATAGGACTGTTACAAAAATACCTCTTTCGGACGCAACCTTTCATTTTCCAATCATCCCCACCTCTTCACATATCAGCCGCATCTCTTCAAATTACTATAACCCATTACAAATTTACCATAAATACACTTAATTTCTTCTTCAATTCATCTATTGATCTTACATATCATTGATTTCTAAATCTCAAAACTCTAGAAATGACAAAAACTCAAATTGACAAGGGCAAAACACAAATGGCTCAAGAAGTTCCAAAGAAGGAAAGAACCATGCCAGCTTCTTCACAACTCTTCAGGAGCAAGCATCATGAGGCCCGTTACAATGATTATCTCAAGAATCGTCAGGTAATTTCTAGGAGTACCATTGATAGATATGAGTTTTCCTTTGATAGAATTCTTACCTATGGCTTGGCAAGGATGGGATAGTATAATAGATCATGAAGAATCTTTATACACTGATCTAGTATATCAATTTTATGCCAATCTCGAAAAAGTGATAGAAAAAGAGGGTGAGATGACTATAAGGACCAATTATGTTTCAAGAGTAAATGAGATAGATTTACAGTTTACTTCCATTGGCTTAGATGAAATTTTAGAGATTCCTATTGATGGGGTTGAGTACTTCACTACTCATCAAATGATCAGACACAAGGACTTTTCTACTGAGGATTTTGAGAAGATTTTCACTCAACGTAAACCTTTTGTCAACTTAGTCAAGAGAGAATCAAATGTGTTCAGTTTTGAGTATCGTATTCTTCATCATATGTGCACTAACATTTTCATCCCAACTGAAGGCCATAAAACTACAGTCACGTTTATGCATATGTTCTTTATGTATTTGTTGGTGAAGAGAATAAAGGTGGATTTTGGCTATATAATGGTACAACACATGATGGCTACTATTGAGAAAAGTAAAAGTGTTCCCAAGAGCTTACCCTACGAACACTTGTTAGCCAAAGTCTTCTGACACTTCAACGTTCCATTCCCAGAATTGAAGGGGAGAAAATATGTGCCTAAGTTCAATTTTGCGTCTTTTAAAAGAATGCAAGCTTTGTGTCTCAATGACACATGGGACTTGAAGAAAAATATGTCTTCGGAAGAGATCTCTGTGGCAACAAAGGAGACAACGAGACTGATGGGAAAAGAACCACCAATTTTTCTCAAGGAAGGCGTTTTTGGTGACGAATTTGTCTCAGATGAAGGTGAGGGCTCCCAAGGTGTTAAAAGATCACTTCATCAAGATGAGGAAGAAGATATTCCTCCTGAGGCCCCAGATTTGAAAAAGGCTAAAGGTAAAGAAAACGTTGAAGAGGAAGACGAATCCACTCCATATCCTGCCATCTGGGGTGCCCTGGAAGAACCCTCATCTCAGATTAGTTTGATATTCAGCACATTTGACAATCATTTCAAGACACTTTACTCCAAGATCGACGATCTGGCATCACAGGTGGAGTACCATAGTATAGAGATTACAAATATCAAATATCATTTTGAAGCTCTGCATGACATTCCGGTTGATATATCTACACCATTGCCACCTTAAAGTGACATGCCCCCGCCTGTTGAGCCGGATGCTGGACCATCCTCTTTTACGGCCAAAGTTTATGTGTGCCGGCCTAGGATATAGTCTCTGTCTATCTTGTACATTTTATATGCCTATTTTTTAAAAAAATAACAAACTCTATTGTATCATTGAATATTCTGTTTTTATATGCATTTCTTTGTCCCCATGATAACTCTTTGGTAGTTGAGGGATTTCATTGTTTAATTCTATCATTTCTATCCATTCTTTTTGAATGATGACAAAGGGGGAGAAAAACTATAGTTAATTGCAATATATAATTGTTATGAAACTAACCATGTGTTTCAGGAAAATTGAGATGAACTTCAAAGTTCAAGTTCATCAAAATCAAGAGAAAGAAGAAACAACTCTAAAAGGTTAAGTGTGGCTATTATTGGTTTAAAATTATATTTTTGATTGATTGAAAGAGAATGAGAATTGTGTTGTTGATGGCCGAGTTGGCCTTATGTGATATGTGATACATCTTTTTGATTAGTAAACTTACTTTTGTGAAAATGGTTTTTACAAGAGTTACAAAGAAAACTCTGTTAAATTTTTTATAAAACTGATGTATATTATTAGGGGGAGCTTTGTAAATGTTTTTGTAATATATCTATTTGTTCTTAAATCTGTAAGGAAGGAGGATACGGAGGTTGGTGGAAAAATAGGCTTTTTTAAGCCTATATAAGCTAAGAAGTGATCTCATATACTTACAATGAATACTTTCTTTTTGAGATAAAATATTTGTTCGAAAAATGTTACATTCTATTTATTTCTTGATATCATCAAACTAAATGGCTATATGCTATATGTGATATTTTACAAATACCTAGCATATCGTAAGGGAGAGCATTTTAAAAGTTTCATTACATATTATATAAACTCTTTCTTATTTTGAATCCTTGCACTTAATTATTTTATCCATCACATTGCATCAATATTTGTCATCATAAAAAAGGGGGAGATTGAAAACCCTAAAGCTTTTAATTCCTTAATTGTATAAGTGTTGGTCTTTTAGGATTCATATATCTAATCCATGCAAGATCGAAGTTTCATGTTTTCAGGAAAGATCGTATGATGTCAAGCGTTGAAGATAAGCAATTTCTGTATTAGATAGGATCTAGATGTGTAGTGTTATTTCTTTCTATATCTATTAAGTGTCTCTAGGTCTACCTCTATGAGTAATAATTTCTATAGGTTGCTCAATAAAAGTGAAATATTTTTAAAATGCACTTCATATAAATAAAACATGAGTTGGGTATTTGAAATGATTTTCAAACTACATGCACATACTTTAAATTCTATGAAATGTATTCCACAAACTCTTGTAGTTTATTGGAATCTTGTTTTGCATAGTTTGAATGCATGTGCGGTCGACATAACTGCAGTGTGGTCGACCAGACCTCTCATCTCATCGTTCGCAGAATGTCCAGAGCTCTCTGGAACACTTGCGGAGGATGGTGTGGTTGACCGGATTACTCAGATCATCTTCTGCAGTATATCCAGAGCTCTCTAGAACACTTACGGATGATGGTGCGGATGACCCGTCTGATATGCGGTCGACCGCACTTCTCCCGAGTGGGATTCAAACAGTCATTTTTATGACCGTTGGTGCACATATAAATACCTGATTTTTTAAAAATCTCACAACCACGACTTTTTGAGCAAAAAAATGATTCCTATTATTCATAGAACATCTTGAAATCATTTTGAAACCCTTTCATAACATTTACATTGTGAAAATCATCCAAGAAGGGTCTTTACAAAATCATTGGTGTTCTTGAGTAATCTAGAGAAACACATTACTCAAGAAGGTATTTATGCTTCAAATTGATATATCTTATATTAAGGTGATATCTATATCAAACTCTTCATATTCTTATCTTGTTAGTTTTATTCAAGGTTGCATTGAGCTTAAAAGTCTAAGGGTTAGAGTGAGCCTTGAATTATAGATAATTGTGATTGCCGTAAGTGTTTCTATTTCATTAATTGTTATATTAGAGATAAGTGTATAATCAAGGTTGTAATTTAAAACTCAAAGTGTTGAGTGAACTTTGATTGGGTAAGAGCTTTGTGTTGTAAAACTCTAAGGTGAATTGGGTGAGCCTCTATTATAATCTCTTGTACTAAATTATTGAAAGGTTTTGTGAAATCCTTGAGTAGATAGCTCAAGGTAGTGGATTAGATTTGTTGGATAAACCGAATCACTATAAATCGTTGTGTTCTTTGCAAATTTCTTGGACATATTATTCCACACATTGTTTGAGTTCCAAGTGTTTGATATTTGTTGTCTTAGAAAGCATTGTTTGATTTAAAGTTGGAAAAATTGGTTAAAACCTAATTCACCCCTCTCTTAGGTTTTTCAGGACCAATAAAGTGTTGGTTAATAGTATCAGTAATACAGACAGATCAAATCTGTTTAAATTATAGACATACTCCAATATAAATAATATTTTAACAAAATTTTAGCAGCATCTCCCCTATAAATTGAACATTTTCCAAGCACATAGGCTACACAATTTATTTTAAAAAATACCACAAATGTCAATAGCACTGCCAACAAACTCATGACAAATGCCATCTAATATTTAAGAAATCATATTATCAATAAACTCAACATCTCCCAATAATAATATATCATCTAACATTTAAGAAATCATATCAACCAATAAATGTAATATCTCCCAAGAATAATATATCATTGATAACATTTAACAAATTAGTTTGCAACTGAAACATAATTATATACTTACGAATCACCGTCAGGAGAAATGAGTGGACGATTAGACTCACTCCGCGACTTTGACTGTGTAGATGGTGTAGCATAGTCGGGAACTGGTGGAGTAGAAAGGATAGGTCCTGAGATAGAGGCGGGCGTGCTAGTGTCTGACTCAACTATGTCTGGACTAAGATTGTCCATAACTCCTGGTAACCTATGGGACAGTGTATCATGTTCAGAACTATCCATTGCTTGAATATGAAAAACAAAACAATGATAATATCAAATTAGCAACAATAAACACTAGTTACAGTTTTATACACTTTACATGCAATGAATAAAACTTACATAAAGCTATTGAAATCAGGTATTGAATTTCAAAACTAAGTTTTAAATATATAATGCACCTAATCACTAAAATTAGATATGGAATTGCGATGTTGGTCATCCTTATCCCTATCAAAATCTGTTTATGATGTTTCAACTTCTTCCACTTCACTATTCCACACATTAGCTTTGGGTGATAATTGTTCCATTTTTGCCATACCCATGAGATAATTCTCACCCGTCTCATGTGTTAGAGTTCGAATATCAATCTCAATTGAAACTATGCTAATATAATTATCTACAGGTGCTTTAATCACGTGTCAGGCCTTAATCTTGCAAGCAACTAACCAATCAGAATGAGATTTTTTACTTCCTGGATATGAAATATAGTAAACTTGCATTGTCTGTTGCGCTAACACAAACGAATCGTATTTCATGTACTTTATCCTTTAATCGATTTCAACAAGTTTATACTGCGGATGAATTTTAACACCTCGATTTGAAGTGTTATCAAACCAGTCACATTTGAATAAAATAACCTTTTGAGCTAGAATCTCAGGAAATTCAACTTCGATAACTTTTCTAAGGATTCCATAATAGAAATTAGCATTGAATCGACTGTTCACTATCCTTCTCCCAGTTGCGTGATCGGCTGTATGAAATCTAAAACCATTTACGAAGTATTAATGATATGAGTTGTCTTTCCTTGAAGGGCCCCAAGTGAATATCTGTTACATCATTCCTTGAATCATGTACCTACAGATTTGAGATTCAATGATTAACAATATAGCACAAAGCTAATATGATAAATTAATGGTAATATTGATCCCTTACATGTTCCCTAGACCATATATAAAAGTCGTCTTTCACTTTTTTCTTCACGTCCAATTGTGGTTTTTCAATATGGTAATTCCCAGAATATACTCATTTTTTATCAATTGTGGTTTACTCCTCTACTTTTATTTTTTCCAAGTCTTGTGTCTGTTTCTAAGATCATAGGGTAAAACAAACCCTATTCCATATCTCCAGTCCTGTAAGACGTAGAATCGTAGTAGATATTTTGTGGCCTATCGCGAAGAAGTGACCTCACATCCCATCTAAATAGGTGATCCATTGGCAAGAAACGATGATGGCAATCAAACCATGACATCTTGCCACCATGTTTCAAGTAGAATGACTTTGAATTATCCATACAATATGGACATGCTAATTGACCTGCTGTGCTCCATCCACTCAACATACCACATATGAAAGGAAGTCAATAATTTACCAAATAAGTGAAGCATGTAACTGAAAATTTTGTTTCAATGATATATCATAATATAGGACTCCATCACCTCATAAATGATTTAGCTCATCAACAAGTGGTTGTAATTATACATCCAATTTGTTTTTTGGATTCTTCGGGCCAAGGACAATAATTCCCAAGAACATAACTGGATCTTTTAGGCACATCCATGGTGGCAAGTTATATGGGGTCAAAATAATTGGCCAGCATGAATATTGTTTTCTTGACATTCCAAATGGTGAAAAGCCATCAGTGCACAAACCAAGCATCACATTTCGGACCTCTTTAGCAAATTCAGGATAACAACAATTAAAATGCTTCCAAGCTTCACCATCCCTTGGATGAATTCTCACTCCTACTTTTCACTCTCTGCATGCCACCTCATGTGTCTAACAGTGGTTTCAGAAGCATAGAGTCTCTGATACCTAGCTGTTAATATAAAGTAATACATCTTCTTGTATGGAACATCTTTCTATTGTTTATTCTTTGCAATCTTCTTGTTCATTTTGTAACGTGCATGTCCACACAATTTACAAACATTGCAAATATCATCATATTTCTAATACAACATACAACCATTGAAACAAACATCTATCTTTTACACTGGCAAACCAAGGCTAGAAACTAACTTTTTAGTTTGATAAAAGTCATCAGGAACTTTATTGTTGCTTAGCAACAACACCTTCATAAGTTGTTGTCGCACTTAATATTAAGTAATCGAGAAACAACCGACAATTGAGAATGGTTGGAACATCCTTCGAAAATTGGTGTATTTGCAGTTCTTAGCATATCATAAAACTTTTGAGCCTCAGAATTAGGATTTTCATCAACATTTTGAGATAATGGTGGCTCCAAGTTGAAGTTAGGCCTTGCAACATCTAAGATCACATCTCACATTCTATTGTTTGAGATGGATCCCGAAAGGGTTCTTAGTTGTTTCAATGGTGCCATTGTAGGCTAAGAAGTAGAAGTTTCACCGTGACAAGTCCACTAATGATAATTTCTCAGAAATCCCCATCTATACAAGTGTACCTCAACTTCATCAGGGACAGAATGAACAGAAGCTGAGAGATAAATGTTTCAAATTCTTACATTTACCGTGCGAACATCGAATGTTTGTTGGAAATCGTGCATTTGATGTTGCAAATTTAATGAATCCTTCAACTCCCTGTTCAAACTCAATCGTAATTCATATCACACCTTGTACATGTCTCTTATAAATCTAACTACAGTCATCCATCTATCAATAATTAGATGAAATGTCAATGTTTTTTAAAATAAGGTGACACTATAATTTGCTTAATGAGATTTCATTAATCTCTATATAATTTAACTCTTTAATATAAAATAAATTGATCCTATAATTTTGATAATGGAATTTAATTCATCTCCATTTTATTAATCTCATTAATTTTGATAATGGGATTTAATTCATCTCTATTTAATTAATCTCATTAATTTTTTAATAAAGTGATCAAATAATCTCGATAATGAGATTTAATTAATATCTATTTAATTAATCTCTTTAATTTAAAATAGAGTGGCACCAAAATTTAATTCATGGGATTTAATTAATATATATTTAATTTAACTCTTAAAAATAAAATAAAGTGATCCTATAATTTCGTTAATGGGATTTAATTCATCTCTTTAATTTGTTTTCTGAAGACAACAGAGATTTGAGCAGATATAAAGCAAACATTACAAGAAGTTACATGAGTGTAAAAAAGTACATTTCCACATCACAGGCATAGTGAATTCTCATCTATCACGGAGCATGCTCTTTCTTAAAAATTGAACTAACTAAAAATCAGTTAATGAAGCTATTTATATTATCATGTTAAAACATTACAATAAATGCAATCAATAAAATGAAGTAAAGGAACAAGACTAACCCATCTTCAAGATACTAGAAAAGTATTTGGAATTTTCAATTAACCTACAAAATATGTGAAATGAAACAGCACTACACCAAGAGATTGTCTTGTAAGAAGGATGATAATGGTTATCTACCCATAAATCGGAGTTACAGGATGATCTGGTCTTGCTAAAGAGATTCAATGGCACCATTTGAGTTGTTACTGAATCCACCATCTCCATCTATAAGTTCTGTTTGTCTTTTTGACACATAATCTTTTACTCAGTCTAATTCTCATGTCTAGAAATATGTTATGAAAGAGTTGTTTTCTTGTTATATGAGTTACAGGCTAAAAGGTTAAGATGGTTTAGGCAATTCTCAAGGCTTTAGGATAATCTCCAAATCACATGACATGGTCCAATAAAGTTCCATCCACCAGTCCTCTATGCTAATCGCACAACAGTACATTCTACATTCTGACCAATGAAGGTCACAACAAAATAATGCTAAAGGAACTCAGCTCACCTGTGACTTGAATGAACAAAGATAGTCCTAAATTGTTATCAAGTTGCTTATTAGCTTATCCTTATCATGGATTAGGTCCAAAGAAGAAGTTACTTATCACATTCAAACAAAATAAAATGCAGCTCAAGTCAAGTTTAGCACTCCAGCAAGCGTAAATATAGTGTATACAAATTATTAGTTTATCCAAAGTGCAAGTTCCAAAAGAAATCTGAAACCTTGATCTGAAAAGCATGCTCTTAAATAGGACTTATTTTATTCCAGAAGCGTGCTATTGAAATAGGACTGTGAAAGACGGCGAAATTGTTTTTTAAATGGGCCTGGGTGGACTGTGGCATCAGCGAAGAGATGACGGTGGCAGCAGTGTGGAGATCAACTGTGGCAGCACCAAAGACAACTCCTAGGGCTTATTGATAGAGACCAGATGTGAGGAAGAAAAGAGGGAAAATGAGGGAAAAGTTCAATTTTTAATTAAACTTATCGACTGAAAGGGTCCGTCAATTAGCTTTTTATTTTGAGATTGATTACCCATGGAATTTACATTATTTTCTTAAAAAAAATTAAAATTAAATTTTTTATAAATAATTTAACAATTTAAAAATATTTGTCAGTAATCCGTCCGTAATACTGACAAATTTCAGATTGAAAATAATATTTTTCAAAAACAATTTTAAAAAATTCAATAATCATCCTAAAACAATAGTAGAAAATATGATTTTTAAATCATTTTTTTCTTTGTACATAAATACACTTTTAGAATCCATGGCCAATATTTATTAATTTTAAATAAATGCTTAAATTTTCGTCAAGAATCCATGGCCAATATTTATTAATATTTAAAAAATAATTTCATTTTCGTCGTGAATTCGTGGCCAATATTTATTAATTTTTTAAAAATAATTTTACTTCCATCGGGAATCCGTGACCAATATTTATTAATTTAAATAAATAATTAAATTTATGTCGGGAATCCGTGGTCAATGTTTATAAATTTTTAAAATAATTAAATTTTTCTCGAGAATCCGTGGCCAATATTTATATTATTTTCTTAAAAAAATTTTAAATTAATTTTTTATAAATAATTTAACAATTTAAAAATATTGTTCGATAATTCATCTGTGATGCTGACAGATTTAAGACTGAAATAATTACTTTAAAAAACAATTTTAAAAATTCAATAATCATCCTAAAAATTTAATTTTTAAATAATCTTCTTCTTTATACATAAACACAGTTTTAGATTATAAATTTGATTAAAATTATGTTTACATATTATACACATTATATTTGATGAATATCTTGTCGTTCAATGTATTTATTACATTTATCTTCATTAATTGGGGTTAAAATATTCACATAAATATAGATGTATACTACCTTGACACCAGAATGTTAAAATAATAAAAATATTAAACTAAAGTAGTTAATATAATCATAAGAGATTTATGATAAATTATTTTGTAAAATATATATGTACTAAATGAATCATTTATTTCCACAAAAATAATCGTTGTCTTCAAATTATATGAAAAATCTAAATGGATAACACTCTTGCGCTCCTCCATTTTGAAATTTGTATATATAATCAAATTTATAATTTTTTCAATTTAAGAGAATATAAGTCAAATAAATGAGGATTACAAATTTGGAAAATGAACAATATAAAGAACATAATTACTTTAATTATTATACTCAGTTGAATTCTTAATTACTTAATGAACTAAAATTTCAATTTATATAACATCGGTTTTAATCTTACGGTATAAATTATAATTTATATATTATAAGCCTAAATTGGGGTACTCATAAACTAATGGTAAGAAATAATAAAAACAATTATTTAGATTAGAGGGAAAAATTGAAAAAAAAAATCTTTGTATTGGAGACAGGGTCGCAAACGGATTTGGTATTGGATATTTTTCATTTTTCACAAATTTTTTTAAAAAAGAAAATTGAAACATTCGTCGGCAATCACTCTCTGATTATATACTAATTATAGACGCTTTGTTTTCTTGTGTTAGTTTCGAGTTTTCTTTTGTTCTACTTTGAAGCTTTGTTTCTTGTAATTTTGTCTTCCATCAATAATATTGGTGCTATGCCTTTCAAAAAATAATAATAATAATAAGAACTCATTGAAAAGTCATGCATATTATTAATATAAAAAATGTCATAGTTTGCGTAACACCCTATCTGACAAAATATTAGTTTTATCTTGAGATAAGAATTTATCAATAAAAAAAGAAAAAAAGGATAGAATATGAAACGGGTATTACAAGAAGCAACTAGGAAAATTTGAACGTGTTAGTTATGTTATATTATATATTACGGCATCATTTTCCCTTTCCTGAATTTATATGTCATGACCTTTAGAAACTGCCATTAATCTCCCGTGGCTCTGGCCCATGCTGACCTCTCTGTGCAGGGAGAAGATAGCAAATTTCCACACGAACCTTATAAAAGAAACTGCCATCATCTTTACCATTAATTTGCATTCTCTTCCAAGCCAGCTATTTGAATGAAAATGGTGTCAATTTTCTCTCTTTTCCCCTTGGTTTTGTTCATCACCTTCCTTATAAAATGGTTGTACTTGTATACTTCTTCACCACCCAGGAAAAATCTCCCACCATCACCACCAAAGCTCCCAATCATTGGAAATCTTCATCAACTTGGATCCAAGCCCCACGTTTACCTCCAATCATTGTCCAGAAAATATGGTCCTTTGATGCTGCTTCATTTTGGTAGCAAGCCAGTGCTTGTGGCCTCATCTTCAGATGCAGCTCGAGAGATCATGAAAACCCATGATTTAATCTTTTCAAGCAGGCCAAAATTAAGCATCGCCGGCCGACTTCTCTTCAATGGCATGGACATCGCATTCTCACCATACGGTGAATATTGGAGGCAAGTAAGAAGTATTTGTGTAGTTCACCTTCTAAGTACCAAAAGGGTTCAGTCATTTAAACATGTTAGAGAAGAAGAGACATCGGAAATGATCGAAAATATTAGCCGGAGAATATCTTCTTCCTCATCTCCGTTGATTAACATGAGTGATGCATTTATAACTCTTACAAATGATATAGTTTGTAGGGTTGCGTTGGGAAAGAAGTATAGCCAGGGAGAAAGTGGGAAGAACATTAAAGTTGTGTTGAGTGAGTTGGTGGAGTTATTAGGTGTTTTTTGTGTGGCAGATTATATTCCTTCACTTTCATGGTTGAACCGTCTCAATGGTTTGGATGCTAAAGTGGAAAGGGTGGCTAAACAGATTGATGAATTGATGGAGAGGGTAATTGAAGAGCATAGCGAAAGGAATATTATTGATAGCACTAAGGATAAATATGTCCAAGACTTTGTTGATATTTTGCTGGACATGCAGAGGGACAATTCGGTCAGCTTTCCTGTTGAACGTGATACAATCAAAGCACTTATAATGGTAATAATTTCTGTTTATGATTAATTTTAAAATGGTAACACATATATATAGTCAAAGTTACTCTTACAATTCAAACATGGCTAATAATATTTTGGATATTAACATGTTCAAATTTAATTTGGTACATTTTTGTTAGATGACAGTACAATTGTCGTTTTTGTTTTTTATGATTTCATCATTTTTTTAATATTTTTTGTGTGTTATTGAATAACTAAGTTGCTGGGGAAATGGTTTAATTGATATGGTTTATTCTTAATTTAGATGCTTGTCTTTTTTTTAGCTCTACGAATTGTTGTTTGGGATGGGAAAAAAAATCCTTACAAAAAAGTTCTTGCTACAAAAAATTGTGTATTATTTGTAAAACAAAAGGGTTTATTTTAGTGACAACTTTTATTGTAAAACCACAATTGAATATTATGTTACCATTAACATAATAAAATTATTAAAATTTTATATAATAATGACAATAATGAAAAACATTAGTGAGAATAATATAAATGTACATTTTTCACAGTATAATGTAAATTGCTAAACAATATTCTAACAAATGACACAATATATTAAGGTATTATTATGATATTTTTATCCCTTGTTTATTATTTTTTGGGTCGACAAAGTCAAATTATTGTGACATATATTTCAAAATAAGCCATTTTGGCATGATTTTTATTTGTATGATTTGAAGAAAACGTGTCAAAGTCAGATGACACCGAAACATTTTTTATATTTATCTTTTTGAAAGGGACACCGAGGTAACATTACAAAATTTGGTTATGCAAATTTTAATTTTGAGCAAAATTTTGATGTAATGGTAACATTACAAAATTATGGAAGAACGTAAGCAAGAGAGATGGAAACGGTTCTTTGTTGTATATCCAATACTAGCCTTCTTCATCATAAATAACTGCTGTTTTAGTTTTTTTTTTTTTTAAAAAAAATTAATTTTATTGGTTATGAAATGTCAGCATTTATCTACTTTCAATATTTTAATTAACTCCATCTGTTTTTGAATGCTTGGGAGAAAATGTTTTTCTTTTTTTTCGTATTTACAGATACTGTCATCTTATAATATTTGGTTATGATTTTCTTATGTTATCTAACGATTGTTGTATATGCTTTATCACTTCCAATACTAAAGAGTCTTAATTAGCCTTTGTATCTTTCTACTATTTGCTTTACGGGTTATTAAAAGATCAAGTATTCTATAAATTTGCTAGGGAAAAGAGAAAATTAGTAAAACCTATTGAATATCAAGAAAATTTAGGAACGGGTATCGAAAGCATCAAATAAATTTTAAATTTTTTCCTTAAAGAATGTAGGAACACTATTTTTTCACATTTTAAATTAATTTATTAGCTTTTCTGGTTCACACACTAAAACACAGTAAACGATACTTAATTCAAACAGAACACTCTCTACATTTCACAATTGACAATCTCAAAGTACATATAAATTCTATTCTTCCTCATTTTTTTCTAATTTTACATCTACTCCTTGTCTCCTATAATTATTAGGACATGTTCGCAGGTGGAACAGATACTACACATTCTATCATGGAATGGGCAATGACTGAACTTCTAAGGCACCCCAAAATCATGGAGAAATTGCAAAAAGAAGTGAGACAAGTAGCTCAAGGGAAGGCAGAAGTAACTGAGAATGATATAGAGAAAATGCAATATTTGAAAGCAGTTATAAAAGAAACCCTTAGGCTACGTTGCCCAGTTCCATTACTAGTTCCGCATGAATCAACTCAAGACATCAAAGTCATGGGGTACGATGTATCAGCAGGAACACAAGTTCTTGTGAATTCTTGGGCTATTGCAAGAGATCCATTGTTGTGGAAGAATCCTGACGAGTTTCAACCTGAGAGATTTTTGGACATTGACATAGATTTCCGTGGGAATAACTTTGAATTAATCCCATTTGGTGCTGGACGAAGAGGCTGCCCTGGTGTCAGCTTCGCCATCGCTGTTAATGAGATTGTATTGGCAAAATTGATCCACCAATTCAATTTTGCTTTTCCAGAAGGTGCAGAAGAGAAAGATTTGGATATTCCTGAATCCATTGGTCTCACTATTCATAGAAAATTTCCTCTACTTCTTGTTGCATCTATATATTCAATTTAGTTAAATTTGGTTTTTTGTTGAATAATTAGATAGACAAGTTTCTCAGAACTGCTACCGTTGTTAGAAAAATAAGACTCCTCATGAGCTTCTCTATCATTCCACGTCTTCCTATTGCAATTTCCAACCGTGCTTGTTTAGTGATTAAACAAAAATTAGATGTATTTTTATGTGATTTTATTAAGTTATTGGTATTTAATTTCATTTAAGTTATGTTATTTTATGATTATTTTACGTTTTCTATTAATATTTTTTGTTGACAGTGTTTTTTATGAAAAAACAAATTCAATGCTACAGTGGATGACACGTGGTAATGTCGTGACAAAGGAATTTCTAATTAGCCGATTCGTTAGCCCAATGAGCGAATCAAATGATGACATGTGGCACTTGACTTTTAGAGACGCGAGAAACAGATGATGAGGAATGACGAAGCCTGTCGCTCTCAAATTTAAACCTAACAATTCCTATGTAGATAAGAAAAGTAGGGATCGAATCCATAGAAATTTGTCAACTCTTAAATTAAAATCATTAACCGGAAAAGGTTTTGGGGGTTTTGGTATTTTGAGAATAAGGTAATGACAATAATTACAATAAATATTTTTGAGGTTTTGGATTTTGTAAACATAATTAAAACGAAATTCTGAATACAAATGATATAAAAAGCATTAGCAAGGAACTAGTATCAAGTTATATTTTTCATTGGATAAATTATAGATAAATACATTATTAAGTAGTTGATTTTAGAATCCTGATCAGCTCAGACAGATTTCTATCATGACAAAATAGATTAATTCCGATCAGCTGAGACAGATTAATCTTTAATTTAATTAAACACCACTATCAACCAGCGTGTACAGGATGCTCAATCAAATTGCATTAAACAAATAAGACATCATCAACATTAAATTGTATATAACAATCAGCTTAATTATATACAATTTAAATTATATAATTTCGCTACTAATTTAATTAAGCCCATAGCTGCAATTCAATTAAACTAGTACATGCTACTTGAATCATTAATAGAATATTAATAATCCTACCTATATAATCACATTCATTAACTAGATTGTCAATCCAATTTATTCACACAATTATATTGGTTAAAACAAGAATTATATAAATACTTAATTAATATATATAAGTATATTAATTAAATACACAAATATATATATATATATAGAAAGATTGGATTTATATTAACTAAAGAAATTAGGCGGTTCAACCGGCCATTTAAATAAATAAAACTAAAAGTACGGAGGCTCGGCCTTCCATTAAAAAAAAAGAATGAAAGACATAAAAATATATTAAACTAGTTAGGAGGCTCGGCCTTCCATAATACAGAAAATAAAAGACATAAAAGTAAATTAAACTAATAGGTGGCTCGACCATCCATTTTCGATATTTAAAGTTCATAAAACAAAATAAATAAAGACTAGGCGGGTAAACCGACCATAAGTCCAGTTAAATAAATCCAAATAGAAATTAAGTACAAAGAAACTTATCTCATAATTCCATTTATTAATAACTTAACACATATCCTTGCTAACAAAATTAAATTACTCACAATACATATTTGATGAATATAAGATGAAATTTATAAACATTAGAAAGAAAATTTGAAAGATAAACTCCCCGAAAATATTAAAATTATCCGGACATAATTTCTCTACTAAATATTACAAAAATCCTTGAAATATTATTCTAAAAAATCTGAAAAATATACTAAGATAAAGACAATAATAAAATAAATAAATTGCAATAGAAATGGAGAAGATTGGAGCTAAATTGGTCATTAAATCATAAAAATATGTTTCCTATTTATAGCCACAAAAATCAGGGGCAAAATGATTATTTTGCATCCCAAAGTCTTGAAAATTTAGTTGGTGGCCTAATTTCTTCAACTTCGCCACGTGTCGCTTCCTTATTGGTCCAAATTGTGGCTTTTAGAAGCTCCACTTGTCACCTTCTGATTATGGCACTTGTTATCTTCTTATTGCACCATATCATCGGATGACATTGATTTTTTTTTTTTTATCTTCATAATGAATTAAAATACACTGAAAAACTTACAAACAAAGAAATAAAAGGGAAACATGAAATATATCCATTAAATAACATAATTAACCGATTTTTAAACAAAATATGGTCATTAAATAACATAAAAATCAGTTAATTTATGAGTATATCAAGGACATCTGTCAAGCGCAGAGAATGGTGACGTGACTGAATCTGGACGTATCTCACCTTTGGCAATGGTAAGACATGTGCCAAGACGCGCAAAATGAATGGTGATCCAGATGTCAAATATCGAACCAATCTTATAGCAACATGTGGCATGGATGGCGGCTAAAGAAATGTGCGACCAGTGAGAATGCGACACTTGACGGCTGATACAATTTTATTCACTTCACACATTTTGCCCAAACTTTGCAGAAACCCCACTTTGTTTCCCACTATTTTTATTTTGGTCATATTTTATTTATTTTTATTCCAATTTTGTCCATGTAAATTTCTATAAATTGGGCATGAAATTTACTATGTTTGTACAACCTTTTACAACAAAAAATTATGCAAAACTTTCTTACCAATATTTTGTAATAGATCTTAGGTTTATTTTAGGAATTTTTAGAGTTTATTTTGGAAGGTTTTTTTTATGAGATTTCAAGAATACCGACGAACTACTACCGCAAGAAATCCAAGGAAAGTTATCCTTCTTATTCTTGATTTCAATTCTTAAAATTCTTCATTTGAGTTATGTATTGTGAGTAGTTTATTTACCATTAGTAAGGACATATATTAATGTTATTAATTAATGGGATTTTAAGATAATTGCCTTACATAGAACACTTTTAACAATGGCCGATTCTTTCGCTCTAACTTCTAACTTTTAACTACTAATTTTCTAACATATAACTTTTAACTTACTTTTCTGTTATTTAATTTTTGTATTTACTTTTTGTTATTTATTTTCTATCATTTATTTTATCGTACTATTACTGAGTAATATCATTAAATTTATTTTTTTAATACTTTAAATTCCGTAAATATGGAAAATAATATCTTCATTTTTTATTCTTTTGTACTTTTTATTATTGGAGGTAAAACCTCCCTATTTTTACTTTTTATGGGGGGTAAAACCGATAAATTTTTGTTTTCTTTAATATTTATAGTTTTGTAAATATTAATTGTGTAACCATTTTCTTTTATTTTTCAAGTTTAATTGTCCAAATTTGTTTAATTATTTTAGTCATCTTATTTAATAATTTGAGTATTTATATAATTCCACTTGTTATTATTAAATAATCATGTTTAATTAATTATTAATTATTTTTAATTTGCATGATTAATCCACTATGATTATTAAACTTTGATTGATAGTCATAGTAGCATATGTTAGTTTAATTAAGTTGCAACTTTTGACTTAATTAATTTAACAAGGAATGATATGATTTAAATTATGTTTAATTGAAACTCATTATTATATATAATTTAATGTTGGTGTTGCCTTATAAACTTAATGTAATTTAATTAAGTATCATATTCACGCTGGTTGGTAGTGATATTTAATTAATTAAAGATTAATATGTTTGAGCTGATCGTAATTAATCTAATTAGTAAGAATAGGAATCTAAATAAGCTGATCAAAATTATAAAATCAACTACTCAATAAGTTCTTTATCAATGATTTATCCCATTAAATAAATAATTTGATACAAGTTTTTTGCTTATAACGTCTTTTATTAATTTATTTTTATTAAAAATCCTTTGTATAATAAATGTTTTTAAAAATATAAAATTAAAAAATATATATTTCCTTTAAGTTTGTTTAAATTAGTTTTATTTTTATATAATTTTAAAAGTCCCCCAAAATTATTATTTGATTAATAAATTTAAATTTTAGAACATTTCAAATCTTCGTGAATATGATTCTTATTTATCCTATTTATATAAAAGTATTAAAGGTTAAATTTGATAATTGGAGGACACGCTCCTCATTTAGGATATCCAATGAACCAGAAATGTTACCTATACACAGGGAACATATCAATTTCAAGAAATGCATGTGATGTTTTATGTGAGGAAAATATCTTGGCGACAGTTTTCTGGCAGAAATCTCTTCATCGAGACAAACACTGAAGTCATCAACATCATGTCTTTATCTATTTATTGACCTAGATCATTTTAGGGACCTTATGATTGATCACTTGGATGAATTTCATGTTTGACTTCCTTATGTTGATCCTACCCTAGACAAGTGGAAAGTACACTCAAATTGTATTATATGAAAAGTGGTATTTATTGAGTGGCTTCCTACCTTTGGAATACGGGAAATAAATTCTTTAATGATTTGATTACTTCTTAACCTTCATGTTGATAACATGTTGAAATTTTTCGTAGCAAACACAAACACTAAGAGCTGGTTCTTTAATGAGGTAAATGAGGCGAATGCGATTTGGAATTTTAGGGGCTCAACATTTTTTGAAACTCTAGTTAAGTTTTTAAGAAAACATTTTAGGGCCCAAAATATTATGGTTTTTTAAGAATTTTGTTTGCATTCTTTCTAGAAAAAAAAAGAGAAAATGAAGAAAAATGCAACAGTTTCTATTGTTGTTTTTCGATTTTATGATTGTCATTGTTGTACGCCTAACACCATCATGTCAGTCATTAGGGACTGTTTCCAAATTATTTTTTTTCCCATTTTCCTAAAACTAATTTGAAAAGATAAGTTGGTTTGGATGGTTTTGTCTTCTTTGTATCTATCTTCTCCTGCCAACCATGTGTCAAATTATGAAGACTAAGTGGTGTGACAATGTTGGCTACTAAAGGACAAATGATTGAATGTTTAAATTGTGAATATTTGATTAGTGTTTCCGTTCCAAAACTTTTCGACAATATAGTAATGTTTTAGAATAATTTTCTTTGTTTTTTGTTTGTTTTCTTTTAAATTTATTGTTTAATACACTGCAAAACTTTTGTTTGTTTACAAAATATGTGAAAGCCTATTTTTTAAAATTCATCTTAAGCTAGGGGTGACAAAATAAATATCATACATATTTCCATTTCTGTTTCCAACAAAAACAATTTTGTTAGAGCAATCATTAAGAATCAAACATGAATCCACCTTGAAAATAACCTTATAACCATTATCACACAATTGACTAATACTAAGCAAGTTGTATTTAAGGTTATTAATAAGAAGAACATTTTTAATGAAGGGAGATGATATTTTACCAACATTACCGATGCCAATGATTTTCCCTTTCTTCTTATCAAGAAAAGTCACAAATCCTTGTGTCTTGAGCATCCACTATCAAAAACCATTTGTTTTCAATTGAAAACAAACCTACACCAAATATGACAATAAGCCTTTTGGTACCCAAACTCTCTTGCATCCATTGGGGTTAGTTATTTTAACTACCCATGTGTTCTTAGCACCATTTTCAATATTCTTCTTCACATAACATCTAGTCACTTTATAACCGATTTTACCACAATAGGTACAACATATTTTTTAAGAAGTTGAGACATGTGAACATTATGTATGATGTGCTCTATTATGTGCATGTGAGATATTTTTATGTGTGTGATGTACTCTTATGTGTGCCTGAGGCATCATCATAAGTATCATCAAAACCAAGACCTCTCTTATCATTAGAGAGTCGTTATATACCAAGTAATTTGTTCAAATTGTTCCTACCACATGTAAGTTTTTGCAAACTAGCACTTAAATCACTCATTCTCACTTTCATGGCATCATAATCACTCATCATATCATTTATCTTCTTGCTTCTAGCAACAAGGTCAACATTAGCATTTTCAAGAAATTTCACCTTATCATTTAAGCCAAGAGAATTCTCATCAGTACAGATTTTTGAGGAAATCAACATGGCATTTTCATCTATAAGTCTAATATTCTCCAAAGATAGTTTGTCTATTTGACATTTCAAGACTTTGTTTTTCTTGATAATCTTTTTCATTTCTTTAGAGAGGATGAAAATAAATTAATCTTTATCAAATATATCACATACATCATTATCATTATCACTATCAATTAAAGTAGAGGATTTTGATGTAGTTACCTTATCTTCTATAGCCGTAAAACAAACATTTGCATGCTCAGTTTGTTCTTCATCTTTACTTCCTTCTTGATCCCAAATGCAAGCAGAGTCCTTTCTTGTTCTTGGACTTGTACTTCTTTTCTTTCTCTTTTAGTTTTGGACAATCCACCTTGAAGTAACTCATAGTGTTGTCAAGGTGTGCCATAGAATCTTTGCTTTAGATGGTTAAACCTCTTAAACAAAAAGACCTATTATGATAACAATTGAAAAACCTAAAAAGGGGAGTGAATTAGGTTTCATCTGATTTTTTTAACCTAATTAAATAAAGCCCTTCTAGAACAATATCAAGACTTGTGCTCAAAGAGTGTGTGTAACAATGTGTTCAAGTAAGTGGCAAAAATAAAACAAAGAATACAATGATTTATAGTGGTTTGGTTTGTCCAACAAAACCTAGTCCACTACCTTGAGTTATCTACTCAAGGATTTCACAAAACTTTTTACTATTTTGGACAAGAGATTACAAAATAGGCTTACCCAATTCACCTTAGAGTTTTACACAAAAACCTCTTACCAAATCAAGGTTCATTCAACTCCTTGAGTTTTAAAACACAACCTTGATTATACAAACTTAAGATAATTACAATTATCTGTAATTCAAGGATTACTCTAACCCTTAGAGTTTTAAGTTAAATGCAACCTTGAGTAAGAATTGCAAGATGTGAATAAAGAGAGTTTGATATAGATATTACCTTTAGTTGTGAAAATATATCAATTCTTGTACAAAGACCTCTTTGGGTAATTTGTTCTTCAAGATTGCTCAAGAACACCAATGAATATATGAAACCCTTCTTAGATGATTTTTCACAACGTAAATGTTTTGAAAGGGTTCAAAAATGTTTCTAAAATGTTCTATAAAGAATGTCAATCAGTTTTTAGCTCAGAAAAACATGTAATGAAGATTTTCAAACATTTTGGGTATTTATATATGTGCTCCAACGATCATAAAAGTGACTGTTTAAATCCCATTTAGAAGACTTGCAGTCGACCGCACCATCATTCGCAAGTATACCAGAGAGCTCTGGACACTCTGCGGACGATGAGCTAAAAAGTTCCGATCAACCTTACATGCAGTCAAGTCGACCGTTCAACACACTAACCATGCAACACAAGATTCCAATCAACTCTAAAAGTTGCGGAATCTATTTTATAAACCTTTAAGCATATGCATGTATTTTGAAAACCATTTCAAATACCCAAGTCATACTTTAACGTTATGAAACACATTTTGAAAAATGTTGTACGTTCATTGAGTAACCCATAGAATAATTACTCATAGAGATAAACTTAGAGATATCTAAGTGATATCAACATTTAACATTATACCTCTAAATCCTATCTAATCCAGAAATGATTGACTTCAACTCTTGATAGCATAAGATCTTCCCTTAAGACTTGAAATTTTGAGCTTGCATAGATTAGACATTTGAATCCTAAAAAGCTATCACTTGTACAATTAAGTCACTAGTCATTATCAATATTTGCCATTAATCAAAATTAAGACATTAAAAGATCTAAGGCTTTCAATATAAATGAGTACACCTGGGTGAGATGTTGTGAGTTTGCAAATGAGATGTGGAGAGTACTTAAAGTCACTCATGAAGGTACAAACCAAATAAAGGAGACAAAACTTGATATGCTTATATAGGAGTATGAACTTTCTCTATGAAATCCAACAAAAGTATCACTAATAAGTTTACACATTTTACTAACATTATTAATTGCTTGAAACTATATAGTAACACATATTCTCTAGGTGAGCAAAACATGAAAATCCTTAATGTTCTACCAAAGGCTTGGGAAGGAAAAACCACAGTCATGTCATGACTTGAAACAGAAACCAGTGGAAGAACTCATTGGATCACTCATTACCCATAAGATAAGGATGAAATGGCTAAATGATTCAGAGGTAGAAGACATAAGGAAAAGATGAATTGTGCTGAAGGTAAAGAGAACAATGGTGATGAATCTTCAAGTGATAAGAAAGTAATAGATAATAAAGAAATGACTATTGTCATGACTCATTTTAGAAAAATGTTCAAGAAAGGCTACTTTAACAAGGACAAGAAGAAGCCATTCACATCCACAAGCAATGACACAAGACAATGCTATGAATGTGGAAGTCTCAATCACTTCAAGAAGGATTGCCTAAAATCGAAGGAGAAAGAAATGAAGTATAAGTCCAATAATAAATAGGGACTTGCTTGCACTTGGGATCGAGAAGCAAGTGAAGATGAAGAAGAATAAACCGAACATGCACACTTATGCTTCATAGCTATTGAAGATGAGGTAACTACATCTAACTCGTCTATTTTAAATGATAATGATAACGATGATGATAAATGTGAGTCTTTTGACAAAGATGAATTTATTGCAAATCTCTATCATGAAATGAAAAGGATCATCAAGAAAAACAAAGTTTTGAAGTGTTAAATAGATAAGTTATCTTTGGAAAATAATAGACATGTAGATGAAAATGCTCTGTTGATCTCTTAAAAAAAATGTCTTGATCAGAATGCTCTTGGACTAAATTACAGGTCAAATTTCTTGATAATGTAAATATTGACCTTGTTTCTAGAACACGCTAAATGATATGATTAGCGATTATGATGCCATGAAAGTGACAATGAATGATTTAAGTACTAGCTTGCAAAAACTTACATGTAGTAAGAAAAATTTGAACAAATTACCTAGTTTACAAAGACTCTCTTATGATAAAAAGGGTCCTGGTTATTATGATACACGCGATAATGTTCCACCTACAAGAAAAACTCACATAGATATCACGGTGTTCATCATACATATCATTCACACACTTCCACTCCTTCGAAATTTGTTGCACCTATCGCGGTAAACTTGGTCATAAGGTGGCTAAATACTATGTGAAGAAAAAAATTGAGAATGGTGCTAAAAGCACATGAGTAATTAAAGTTCAAATAACTAACCCAATGGACCTAAGAAAGTTTGGGTACCAAAAGGCTTATTATCTTTGTCTTCAATCAAAATCAAATGAGAATAAGTGGTTTCTTGATATTGGATGGTCAAGACGCATGACCTAAAATGCATTCATATTTATTGATGTTAAGCCAAATGATGAAGGCTTTGTAACATTTGGTAATAAGAAGAAAGGGAAAATCATTGGCATTGGAAATGTTGGTAAAAGTTCATCTCCCTTCATTAAAAATGTTCTTCTTATTGATAACCTCAAATACAATTTGTTAATCATTAGTCAACAATGGTATAAGGTTATTTTAAAGAAGCATTCTTGTTTGATCTTTGATGATTGCACCAACAAAGTTGTTTTTGTCGGAAATAGAAATAGGAATATGCATAATCTTTACTTTGATGATCTAGTGGAACAAGATGCTAAATGCCTTGTTTTGAAAGATGATGATGCATATCTATAGCATGGTAGGTTAGGACGTGTTACAATGGATACTTTGTATAATTTATCAAAGCATGAATATGTTAGAGGATTGCCAAACATTATTTCAATAAATATCGTATTTGTGATGCATGTCAACATGGTAAACAAGTCAAGAGTTCTTTCAAACCAAATAAAATGGTGAAAAACTTAAGAGGGGGAGAATTAGGTTTTATCCGATTGTTGGAACCTAATTCAATTATGCACTTCTAAAAAAAAAAATATCAAACACTTAGTGTACAATTTGTGTCATAATGTGTTCAAGTAAATTGTAGAATTAAAACGATGAACACAAAGATTTATATTGGTTCGGTTTCTCCAATAAAACGTAATCCACTATCTTGAGTTATCGAAAAATGCTTTTAAGTTCAAAAAGTAATTTTTGTAGGCCAATACTCAATCAAGGCAAACTAAAGGTATCTAAGATATAACGAAAATTAGAAACTATACTTCTAGTCCTATTTAATCTAAAAACGCTTGTCTTCAACTTTTGATATTGAAAGAATGTCCTTGAAGACTTGAAACTTCGATCTTGCATGGATTAGACAAATTAATCCAAAAATTGATATCAATTAAACAAATGAACTATTAGTCCTTGTCAATGTTTTTCATTAATCAAAATTAAGGCATTAAAAGCTTTAGGGTTTTCAAATGGTTTCTACTTTAAAACCTCTTGAACCATGAGCCTTGGTGGTAAATTATATGCTCATGTGATTGTCGATGGCTTTTCTAGATTTACTTGGGTATTGTGCTTGCAGAGTAATTATGAAGGTTTTGGAACTTTTTTCAAGCTCTTTAAACAAACACAAGACACCATTGGTTGCTAATATATCTCTAATAGAAGTGATAATGGTAGAGAGTTTTACAATAGCAATTTTTCAAAATTATGTGATGAAAATTCTATGTCTACAATTTTCAGTTGCAAAAACTCCTCAACAAAATAGTGTTTTTTAAATAAAAAATCGTACTTTACAAGAAATGGTCTATTATTTGTTATGTGAAAGTAATTTGTCAAAATATTTTTGGGCTAAAGCCGTGAATACTTCTTACTATATTGTTAATCATGTCATTCTTAGACATTTTGTTAAGAAAACCCCCTATGAGCTTATATTTAACAAAACTCCTTCCATTCCTTACTTTAAAGTGTTTTATTGCAAATACTTTATTCTAAATGTCAAGGATAGTCTTGATAAGTTGACAAAACAAAGATATTGTTCAAACAAATGAAGATCAATTAGTACCTAAGAATGAAAGTGCAGTTTCTGGTATTCAATAACTAACTACACATGCAGGAGAAACATATCATGATCTTCAAAAATAGTGAAAATATGTTCACAATCATTCAAAGGATCAAATCTGGTAATCCTAATTGAAAAACCTAAGAGGGGGTGAATTAGGTTTTAACCGATTTTTCTTCTTTAAAATTAATAGTGTTTTCTAAGATAACAAATAACAAACACTTGGTGCTCAAACAGTGTGTGAAATAATGTGATGAAGAAAAAGACAAAGAACACAGAGATTTATAATGGTTCGGTGTATCCAACAAAACCTAATCCACTACCTTGAGCTATCTACTCAAGGATTTCACAAAACCTTTGACTAATTTAGTATAAGAGATTACAATAGAGGCTCACCCAATTCCCTTAGGGTTTTATAACACAAACCTCTTACCCAATCAAGGTTCACTCAACACTATGAGTTTTACAATATAACCTTGATTACACCCATATCTCTAATACAACAATTAATGAAAAAGATACTCTTAATACACTCACAATATTCTATGATTCAAGGCTCACTCTGACCCTTAGAGTTTTAAACTCAATGCAACCTTGAACAAAACAAACAAAATAAGTAGATGAAGAGTTTGATATAGATATCACCTTAATGTGAAGATATATCAATATAAAGCATAAATACCTCTTTGAGTAATAGTTTCCTCTAAGTTACTCAAGAACCCCAATGATTTAGTATCAATCCCAACTTGATGAATTTATCAATGTGAATGTTATATTTTTGTTTGAAAATGATCTCAAGTTGTTCTATCAAGTGCAAGAATCAGATTTTTGCTCAAAAAGTCATGTTACCAAGTTTTTTAAACAATTGGGTATTTATAAGTATGCACCAACGGTCATAAAAATGGCTATTTGAATCCCACTCAGGAGACGTGCAGTCGACCGCATATTAGAAAGGTCGTCCGCACCATCATCCGCAGGTGTTCCAGAGAGCTCTAGACATTCAGCGGACGATACTCTTAGAGGTGAATGGCAAAGATCAATGTGTGTAATCAAGTTTATAAAGATTAACCTCCTAGAAGCAAAGATTCTATGGCACATCTAGATAACACTATGATGGTAGAAGGTTACTCTACTACTAGACCTCCTTTGTTGAATGGCACAAACTATAATTTCTGGAAAAATTGAGTTAGAATCTATATATCTTCTCTAAACTATGAATTATGGAATATTGTTGAAAATGGACCTTATGTGCCTTTTAAAGTTGTTGATGGTATCAAGATTGACAAATTATCTGAGGAATTTGATGATGAAGATAAAAAGAAAATGACCCTTAATTTTCTTGCGATGAACACTCTTACTTGTGCACTTAATATGAATGAGTATAACAAGGTAAGATGTTGTGAATCTGCACATGAAATGTGGAGACCACTTGAAGTGGCTCATGAAGGTACAAACCAAGTAAAGGAAACAAAACTTGGTATGCTTACAAGGGAGTATGAACTTTTCACTATGAAATCAAATGAAAATATTACTGATATGTTTACTCGTTTTACTAACATTATTAATGGTTTAAAAGTGTTTAGCAAGTCATATTCTATAGGAGAACAAAACATGAAGATACTCAATGCTTTACCAAAAGCTTGGGAAGGCAAAACCACTGCTATGCTAGTAACTGATGACTTAAAGAAGAAACCAGTGGAAGAGCTTATTGGATCACTTCTCACTCATGAAATAAGGATGAAGTGGTTAAATGATCAAGAAGTGGAAGACAAAGGGAAAAGAGGAATTGCTCTCAAAGCCAAAGAGAACAACAAAAATGAATCTTCTAGTGATGAGGAAGAAATGGATGATGAGGAAATAGCTCTTGTCATGAAGAACTTCAAGAAAATGTTCAAAAAGGGACACTTCAACAAATTTAAAAAGAAGCCATCGACATCCACAAATATCAACTCAAAGCAATGCTATGAATGCGGAAGTCCAAATCACTTCAAGGCAAACTGTCCAAAATTAAGAGAGAAAGAAAAGAAGTATAAGTCCAAAAACAAAAAATGACTTGCTTGCACTTGGGATCAAGAAGGAAGTGAAGATGAAGAACAAACTGAACATGCAAATGTTTGTTTCATGGCTATTGAAGATGAGGTAAATGCTTCAAAAACTCCTACTTTAGTTGATAGGGAAAGTGATAATGATATTTGTGACATGTTTGATAAAGATGAATTCATTTCCAATCTCTATAAAGAACTGAAAAAGATTATCAAGAAAAACAAAGTCTTGATATGTCAAGTAGAGAAGCTATCGTTAGATAATACTAGACTCATAGATGAAAATGCCTTGTTAACTTCTACAAAAATCTGTCTTGATGAGAATGTTATTGGTTTAAATGATAAGGTGAAATTCCTTGAAAATGCTAATGTTCATCTTGTTGCTAGAAACAAGAAGTTGGGTGATATGATGAGTGATTATGATGCCATGAAAGTTAGAATGAGAGATTTAAGTGCTAGTTTGCAAAAACTTACATGTGGTAGGGACAATTTGAACAAATTACTTGGTATGCAAAGACTCACTCATGATAAGAGAGGTCTTGGTTTTGATGATAACTATAAAGATGTCTCACACACACATGAGAGCTTATCTCACTCACATGAAAATATGTCACATGCACATAAGAGAGTATCTCATGCATATTATTCACATGTCTCAACTTCTTCAAAAATATGTTGTACCTATTGTGGTAAAAATGGTCACAAGGTGACTACATGTTATGTGAAGAAAAAGATTGAGAATGGTGCTAAAAGCACTTGGGTGGTTAAAAGAACTAACCTCAATGGAACCAAGAGAATTTGGGTACCAAAAGTCTTATTAACATCTTTGATGTAGGTGTGTCTTCAATTGAAAACAAAAGAGAACAAATGGTTTCTTGACAGTGGATGCTCAAAACACATGACTGAAAATGCATCCATAATGATGTTAAACCAAAGGTTGAAGGATTTGTGACTTTTGGTGACAAAAAGAGAGGGAAAATCATTGGCAATGGCAATATTGGTAAAAGTACTTCTCCCTTTATTAAAAATGTTCTTCTTATTGATAATCTCAAATATAATTTTCTTAGTATTAGTCAATTATGTGATAATGGTGATAAAGTTATTTTCAAGAAGGATTCATGCTTAATTCTTGATGATTGCTCTAACAAAACTGTTTTTGTTGGAAATAGAAATGGAAATATGTATGATCTCTTGTTTGATGATTTAGTTGAAAAATATGTTAAATGTCTTGCTTTGAAAGATGATGATGCATATCTTTGGCATGGTAGATTGGGACACATGAGCATGAATATTTTGCATAACCTGTCAAAACATGAATATGTTAGAGGATTGCCTGCCATTCATTTTGAAAAAGATTGTGTTTGTGATGCATGTCAATATGGTAAACAAGTTAAGAGTTCCTTTAAATCTAAGAAGATAGTTTCTACCTCAAAACCTCTTGAACTTGTACATATGGATTTATTTGGTCCGATGAGAACAATGAGTCTTGGTGGCAAATTATATGCTTATGTGATAGTTGATGATTTTTCTAGATTTACTTGGGTATTATTCTTTTTGGGCAAAGATGAAGCTTTTGGAGCTTTTGTCAAGCTTTTTAAACAAGTACAAAACACCATAGGATGCAAACTTATCTCAATTAGAAGTGACAATGGTAGAGAATTTTGCAATAGTAGCTTCACTAAATTGTGTGATGAGAATGGGATTTCTCACAATTTTTCTGTTGCTAAAATTCCTCAACAAAATGGTGTTGTTGAGAGGAAAAATCGTACTTTACAAGAAATGACTCGTTCCATGCTATGTGAAAATAATTTGCCAAAGTATTTTTGGGCTGAAGCTGTAAACACCTCTTGTTACATTGTAAATAGAGTGCTTCTTAGACCTTTTGTGAAGAAAACCCCCCATGAACTCATGTTTGACAAAACTCCTTCTATTTCTTACTTCAAGGTTTTTGGTTGTAAATGTTTTGTTTTAAATGTCAAAGACAATTTTGGTAAGTTTGATAAGAAATCCGAGGAAGGTATATTTCTTGGCTATTCTTCAATAAGAAAGGCTTATCGTGTGTATAATAAGAGAACTATGATTATTGAAGAAGTTATTCATGTTGTTTTTTATGAATCTAGCATCTATTTGCCAAGAGATGAGATTGAAGGTGAAATTCAAGAAATACCTTTGGAGTCAATGAATAAAGATATTGTTCAAACAAATGAAAATCCTTCAACATCATAGGATGAGAATGAAGAAGTCTTTGACAGTCAAGAATCTACCTTCAAAAAGTCTTTTGACAGTCAAGAATCTCTTCAAATTCCTATAACCCACCAAAAATTCACCATAAATACACTTCATTTCTTCTTCAATTCATCTATTCATCTTGCATATCCTAGATTTCTTTATCTGAAACCCTAGAAATGGCAAAAACTTCAATTACCAAGGGCAAAACTCAATTGACTTAAGAAGTTCCAAAGAATAAAAGAACCATGCAAACCTCTACTCAACTCTTCAGGAGCAAGCATCATGAGGCCCGTTACAACGATTATCTTAAGAATCGTCAGGTAATATCTGGAAGTACCATTGATAGAATTGAATTTCCCTTTGATAGAATTCTTACCTATATGGCTTGGCAAGGATGGGATAGTATAATAGATCATGAAGAGATTCTATACACTGATCTTGTATATCAATTCTATGCCAATCTTGAAAAAGTGGTAGAAAAAGAAGGTGAGATGACTATGAGAACTACATATGTTTCAAGAGTAAATGGGGTAGATATGCATTTTACCTCCATGGGCATAGATGAAATATTAGAGATTCCTATTGATGGGATTGAGTACTTTACTACTCACCAAAAGATCCGGCACAAGAATTTCTGCTCTGAGGTATTTGAAAAGCTATTCACTGACGGAAAATCTTTTGTAAACTTAGTCAAGAGAGAAGCCAATGTGTTTAGCTTTGAGCATCGTATCCTTCATCATATATGCACTAACATTTTCATACCAACTGAAGGACATAAAACTACAGTTACTTTTATGCATATGTTCCTCATGCTTATGTTGGTCAAAAGAATTAGGGCGGATCTCGATTATATCATGGTAGAACATATGATGGCCACCATTGAGAAGAGTAAAGGCGTTCCCAAAAGCTTGCCTTATGGAAAATTATTAACCAAAGTCTTCAGGTTCTTCAACGTTCCATTTCCAGAATTGAAGGACATAAAACATGTGCCAAAGTTCAATTTTGCATCCTTCAAGAGAATGCAGGCTTTGTGTCTCAATGGCACATGGGATTTGAAGAAGAATATGTCTCTCGAAGAGATCTCTATGGCAACAAAAGAGACAACGGGGTTGATGGGAAATGAATTAAAGAAGGCCAAAGGTAAAGAAAACGTTGGTGAGAAAGAAGAATCCACTCCACATCCTGCCATCTGGAGTGCATTGGACGAACTATCAACTCAGATTGGTTCGATGTTCAGCACTTTTGACAATCACTTCAAGACACTTCACTCCAAGATCGACGATATGGCATCATGGGTCGAGTACCATGGCATCGAGATCATATATATTAAGTATCATCTTGAAGCACTTCACGGTGTTCATGTTGATATTTCTACACCGCCACCACCATCAGGTGACATGCCCCCAACTGTTGCACTGACTGCAGGACCATTATCTTCGACGACCAAAGTTTATATGAGAAGGCCTAGGATATAGTCTCTGTCTTTCTTGTACTTTTGATTTTCCTAGACATTTTATCTCTCTATTGTATCTTTGAATACTCTATTTTTATATGCATTTTTTTCCCCATGATGACTCCTTGGTAGTTGAGGGATTTTATTGTTTAATTGACTTAGTTCTATCCTTTCTATCCATTCTTTTTGAATGATGACAAATGGGGAGAAAAACTACTGTTAATTGCAATATATAAATGTTATGAAACTAACCATATGTTTCAGGTATTTTGAGATGAACTTAAAGAATCAAATTCAAGAGAAAGAAGAAACAGCTCTAAAAGGTTATGTGTGGCTATCCTTGGTTTAAAATTCTGTTTTTGATTAAAATTCTGTTTTTGGTTATGTGTGGCTATCCTTGGTTATGTGTGGCTGGGTTGGCCTTATGTGTGATTTTATGTGATATATCTCATTTCTTTCTTTGCATTGTTAAGTTTGTATTGCAAAAATGGTTTTTATAAGAGTTACAAAGGTAACTCTGTCAAATATTTTATAAAACTGATGAATTTTGATAGGAGGAGCTTTATAAATATTTTTATAGCCTATCTATATGTTATTAAATCTGGAAGGAAGGAGGATACGAAGGTTGGTGGAAAAATAGGAAGTGATCTCATATACATACAATGAATCTTTTCTTTTTGAGATCCAATCATTTTATATATTTCTTGATATCATCAAACTATAAATGTTTTATATGCTATATGTGATAACTTACAAATTCCTAGCATATTGTAACGGGGAGCGTTTTAAAAGCATCATTACATATTTTATAAACTCTTTCTTATTTTGAATCCTTGCACTTAATTGTTATATCCATCACTTTGCATCAATATTTGTCATCATAAAAAAGGGGGAGATTGAAAGCCTTAAAGCTTTTAATATCTTAATTTTGATTAATGACAAACATTGATGAGGACTAACGTCTTAATTTTATAAGTGTTGGTCTTTTAGGATTCTTATGACTAATCCATGCAAGATCAATGTTTCAAGTCTTCAAGAAAGATCGGATGTTATCTAGCATTGAAGATAAGCAGTTTTTGGATTAGATAGGATCTAGAGGTGTAGTATTATTTTATATATCCTTAGATATCTCTAGATCTACCTCTATGAGTAATAAGTTCTATAGGTTGCTCAATTAAAGTGAAACGTTTTTCAAAATGCATTTCATTTAGATAATAATGAGATGGGTATTTGAAATGATTTTCCAATTACATGCACATACTTTAAATTTCATAAAATGTATTCCACAAACTCTTGGAATTGTTTGGAATCTTTTTTTGCATAGTTTCAATGCATGTGCGGTCGACCTATCTGAAGTATGGTCGACCCCAGATCATGCGGTCGACCAAACCTCTCAGAGTATTGTTCGCTGAATGTCCAGAGCTCTATAGAACACTTGCGGATGATGGTACGGTCGACCGGACTTCTCAGAGTATCGTCCGCTGAATGTCCAGAGCTCTCTGGAACACTTGCGGATGATGTTGCGGACGACCTTTCTAATATTTGGTCGACCGCACTTCTCCTGAGTGGGATTCAAGTAGCCATTTCTATGACCGTTGGTGCATACATATAAATACCCAATTGTTTAAAAAACTTCGGAACACGATTTGGAGTAAAAATCTGATTCTTACACTTTATAAAATAACTTGAGATCATTTTCAAACCAAAATATAACTTTCACATTGAGAAATTCATCAAGTTGGGATTGATACTAAATCATTGGGGTTCTTGAGCAACTTAGAGGAAAATATTACTGAAAGAGGTATTTATGCTTTATATTGATATATCTTCACATTAAAGTGATATCTATATCCAACTCTTCATCTTCTTATCTTGTTTGTTTTGTTCAAGGTTGCATTGAGCTTAAAACTCTAAGGGTTAGAGTCAGTCTTGAATCATAGAAAATTGTGAGTGTATTAAGAGTATCTATTTCATTAATTGTTGTATTAGAGATAGGTGTGTAATCAAGGTTATATTGTAAAACTCATAGTGTTGAGTGAACCTTGATTGGGTAAGAGGTTTGTGTTGTAAAACCCTAAGGGAATTGGGTGAGCCTCTATTGTAATCTCTTATACTAAATTAGTGAAAAATTTTGTGAAATCCTTGAGTAGATAGCTCAAGGTAGTTGATTAGGTTTTGTTGGATAAACCGAACCACTATAAATCTCTGTGTCCTTTGCCTATTTCTTGAACACATTATTTCACACACTGTTTAAGCATCAACTGTTTGTTATTTGTTATCTTAGAAAGCACTGTTTGATTTAAAGTCAGAAAAATCGATTAAAACATAATTCACCCCCTTCTTAGGTTTTTCAAGTTGGAAATTAGGACTGACAATGGGGGCGGGCAATGGGAAGGACTCTTACCGCGACTCCCGTCCCTATCAGAAAATGTTGTCCCCATCCGTAGTTTAACTATAATTTTAATCCCCATCCCAGTCCCTGTGGGGATAAAACTCTCTTCCATCCCTGTCCCCACTTTAATTTTCATCCAATTTAATATTTTAAATAAAATATTAGAAATTTCCAATGATATATAAATTGTAACTAATGAAACATGAAACAACCAACATATATATTCAAGCTATCTTGAGTTACAAAACAGATTCAAAGTTACAAAGATATATATTCATGCTATCTGGAGTTTAAAAGCATATATATACATAGTTTTACTCATAATTACATAATTGTTTTTGTTAACACATAAACTCATATATAAAACTATTTATATTTTAAGAAATTTATAACAAGATAATAATATAATTCATATACACATAGTTGCATATAAATATCTTTCTCTCTATATCTATATATAAAATTTATAAGTAGTTTATGTACTTTTATGCATATATAGCTATAAATATAATTAATAATGAGTAATTGATAAAAATAAATATAAATAATTATTTGAGTGTTAAAATAGCTAGCAATAAATCATATATATGTTATATATATAAATGTATGATATATGTGTAATAAACAATAAAAGATATATATATATATATATATATATGTATATATATACATTTGAAAAATCTAAGAGGGTGATAAATTAGGTTTATCTGATTTTTCAACCAAATTCGATTATTCACTTCTAAGACAATAGAAATCAAACACTTAAGGTGCAGTTTATGTGTGTAATAATAATATGCTCAAGTAAAATTCATAAATAAAACAAGGAACACAACGATTATAGTTGTTCGGTTGGTCCAACAAAACCTAATCCACTACCTTAAGTTATCTACTCAAGAATTTCACAAAACCTTTCAGTAATCTAAGTATAAGAGATTACAAAAAGAGGCTCACCCAATTCACTTTTAAGGTTTTACACAAAATCTCTTATCCAAACAACTTAGATTATTAGGTTGTGGTTTACAACACAACCTAATAATCTAAGTTATCTACTCAAAGATTTCACAAAACCTTTCAGTAATCTAAGTATAAGATATTACAAAAGAGGCTCATCCAATTCACTTTTAAGGTTTTACACAAAACTTGTTATCCAAACAAGTTTCACTCTACTTCTAGTGTTTTACAAGACAACCTTAATTCTACTACAATCTTCAATAAAATAATTAATGAAATACACACAAACAAAATAATCACAATTATAGATAATTTGATATAGATATGACCTTAATTGTGAGGATATATCAAAATGTAGTTCAATGATCTCTTTGAATAATTATTTCACAAGATTGTGAACACTTATGAATGTATTACGCCCTTGTTGGATGATTTTTGTAGATGTAAATTTTTTATCAGAAAATCATGTTAATTCATTTTTCAAATATTTGGATATTTATACGTGTGTTCCAACCATCATATGTTAAAATCTCACTCATTAATGCAGCAAATAAAGTATAAAATTGCTCCGAATCTCCACTCTCTCTACTTTTTCTCTATCTCATCTGCAATCGGAAAACAGCAAAGTTAATATAAGTGAACTTTATAGTAACCCATGAGAAGAGTGGAAAAAAGAAAAAAAGAAACTCCATTGTAGTTTCTAGGTAAAAGGGATGCAAGTGGCAGAGAGGGATATAGTTGATCTAAAGTGCTATATTCATTAAAGATTTTGCAAGAAAGATTTCATGAATAACAAGAAGGAAACTACTAATATATGAAGTCTTAAAACGGGACACGAATCTTCGTTTTTTGTCGTATGCCCTCGACAAATTGTGCATATTTAATCCTTTGAATTATGACGTTTTGTAATTCTGCAGATAGGTCTGTAACACTTGCTAACTACTATAAAAGGATCAGAGTGGGACATCAATCGAGGAAAGGAAAAACAATGTCTAGTTCTTCAAGAATACTGTTAAAATGATCAATTTCGATACAATTTTGTTGCATCAAAGGATTTTCTTCTCAGTAGTCTTTCCTGGATTAATCTTGTTATGGTTTTTCTTCAAATGGTTTTCCGCACCAAATGTGAAGAAAAATCTGCCACCATCACTAAGAGGAGTTCCAATTTTTGGAAATCTCCATCAATTGAACTCATTGCCTCACCAAGCTCTCTATTCTTTGGCTAAAAAATATGGCCCTGTTATGCTTTTTCATTTTGGTAGTGTTCCAACTGTGATAATTTCATCAGCTGATGCAGCCAGCCAAGTCATGAAAACTCATGATCTGATTTTCTGTGATAGGCCTTATTCAGGCGTCGCGGCTCGACTGCTCTACAATAAGAAGGATGTCTCCATTTCCCCTTATGGTGAATACTGGAGACAGTTGAAGAGCATATGTGTTCTTCAACTTCTCAGCAACAAAAAAGTTCAAGAATTTCGTGGGGTCAGAGAGGAAGAAATAGCCCTTTTGGTGGAAAAGATTAAAGGGTTTTCTTCTTGTTCCTCGCCCGTCAATTTGGGTGAAATTTTTATGTCAATCACAAACGATATTGTTTGTAGATCAGCTTTTGGAAGAAAGTATGGTGAAGGAGAGACAGGGCAGAGATTCAGATTTCTGGTGAGTGAACTTCTGCAGTTGCTGGGAACATCATATGTTGGGGCATTTGTGCCATGTCTCGATTGGATTAATCGGGTTAATGGTTTTGATGCTCGGGTTGGCCGAGTAGCTAAAGGGCTTGATGAGTTCTTGGATGGTATGGTTCAAGAACGTTTGGATAATGATGGATTTGGATCTTCCAGAGGTGAGGCGAATCAGAGTGAAAATGGAGAAGATTTTCTTGATATAATGCTAAGGATTCACAAAGGCAATTCAACGGGTGTGGCTATTGATAGAGACAGTGTGAAGGCTGTGGTTTTGGTAAGAGACAATTCTCTCCCTCTCAATCAGTCTAAAAGTATACTAAACTGACTTGTTATTTCTAGTGTCAGTCTCGCTTCTGGTTTATGCTAATACCTATAGATAATTTTTTTTAAACAATAAGTAGTACATATTCCAAGTTTTTTTTAATGAAAATGATGTTGGTGGGGTCGAATTGTACTAAATGAAATACTAGGCTGGTTAAACATTACACTAGTTCAATTTTTCTCCTGACCAGATTAGATCTGACTGCCAGAATTTTTACATCTATGCATAAAAATAGAGTTAGTAATATTATAACATAATTATGAGATACTAGCATATCTAATTAGGGTTATTTTGTCTAAATTTTCACTGACCGTTGGATTTCGATTCTTTTACAATAGAAAATGTCTAGGGCACGATCAATATGTCAGTAATGAACTATTCTGATTTTATTCCCTAGACGTAATTACCTAGAATGAATTTGTTCCTTTGATAATAAACTTTGTGTCCTTTTAACAATAATTATTATTCAATTCTATAACAATTATTATAACAATATCAGTATGAGACATTTACAGATTTATCTCCAACTCAGGATAGAACATAGAATGTGGTAAAGAATTGAACAAAAGATCGTGTGACCAACAGAAATCAAATATCGAAAATTAATGTTTGGTTCACTTTTCAGGATGTATTTTCTGCCGGAACTGATACAACAGCAACATTAGCAGAATGGGTAATGACAGAGTTGATTAGGCACTCCAGAGTCATGAAGAAATTGCAAAATGAAGTCAGAGGAACCCTTAATGGCAAACAGGACATAACCAATAATGACCTTGAAAATATGCATTACCTAAAAGCAGTGATCAAAGAAACTCTTCGTCTTCATCCCCCAATTCCATTATTGATTCCAAGAGAAGCCAGAGAAGACACAGAAATAATGGGATATCATGTTGCAGCTGGATCAATGGTGATGATCAATGCTTGGGCTATAGGACGAGATCCTGCTTCGTGGGATAAACCCTTAGAGTTCTTGCCTGAGAGATTCTTGAATTCGTCCATAGATTTCAAAGGACATGATTTTCAGTTGATTCCATTCGGTGCTGGAAGAAGGGGTTGCCCTGGAATTGCCTTTGCAATGGCAAGTATTGAACTCATGCTTGCAAATCTTGTGCACAAATTTGATTGGAAATTGCCTAATGGTGCAAAAGGGGAGGATTTGGATATTACTGAAAGCCCTGGAATTACAATTCGGAGAAAAAATCCTCTTCTGGCTCTTGCTACTCCATTTTCTTTCTAGTATGCATATATCTAAAATCTGTGTCTTTGTATCATTAGCATATTATGCAATAATTTTCTTGGTTTTAAATAGATTCCTAATCTTTTCTTTTTTTCTTCTTATGTAAAAGCTACTAATTAAAGAAAAATAATTGCATTGGTGAAGACATCAAAGCTTAGTTTGGTCAAAGATAGGGAGCTATGGGGAAGGGAAAGGGAACGGAACGTAACGTTTAGAAGAAAGTGAGACTACAATCAAAGGAATAACAAGCCACATATAAGAACTATGAGCATTTCCTTTCTTTTTTTTGGCCAATGAACCTCTTGGTGACGAACTTTTCAATCGCATTCGTAGCCACCCCAAAATGCCTCTGTTAATGGTCAGCATCTATCTTGGGCCGTCAGAAATCATAATATTAATGTATTAGTACTATTACTTTTCTTTCTTTTTATTTGAGGGAAATTAGTACTATTAGTTAGGTACTTTAATTTTAAAGATCAAGGAGCTTCAAGTTAAGTTACTTCACTTACAATTATAATATTGTGAAATTTATTCTATTCAATTATTTTTATTTTTGTAAATAAATAAATATATATATATATATATTTAAGCTTCTATTTTTATATTTTGTATCCTTATTTTATTTTTAACTATACAAAAATATTTTAAACTATTGTCAAGGTCATAACTATTGTATTGATAAATACCAAAAAAAATTTAAAAACAAAAACAGTTCTTTGGATATTTTAAACCATTAAAGTTGTTTGTATTGATATATTTTATCATGCTATTAAGAGAGGAGGGCCACCATTCCTCTCTCAAACTAATTTGAGGTTGGAAAAAAATAAATACTTGTTTACCACTTAGTCGAATATTTATTTCAATTAATCATCTAATGTTTTTAAGCATTTTTTTTGCTATTATTAATCACAATCTCTCAATTCTTATGTGATATATTTTTGTCAATGCATTAATGGCAATTTTGTAAAAGATAATTTTGAATTATCTTTTGAAGTGTCAAAATAATAATTTTGAATTATCTTTTGAATTATCAAAATAAAAGATAATAATTTTGAAGTGTACAGATTGAATTATCCATTTTGTAAAGAGAATAATAAGAAGAAGAGAAGTTTTTATTTAAATAAGTGAAGAAGAAGAGAGAAATGATAATTCTCGAATTAAAGAAGAATGATTTTTTTATCAAATAACAATTCCTATATGAAAGCCTTAAAGCTTTTAATATCTTAATTTTGATTATTGACAAATATTGATGAGGACTAATGTCTTAATTTTATAAGTGTTGGTCTTTTAGGATTCTTATGTCTAATCCTTGCAAAATCAAAGTTTCAATTCTTCAAGAAAGATCGGATGTTATCTAGCGTTCAAGATAAGCGGTTTTTGGATTAGATAGGATCTAGAGGTGTAGTATTATTTTATACATCCTTAGATATCTCTAGATCTACCTCTATGAGTAATAAATTCTATAGGTTGCTCAATTATAGTGAAATGTTTTTCAAAATAAATTTCATTTAGATAAAACATGAGTTGGGTATTTGAAATGATTTTCAAATTACATGCACATACTTTAAATTTCATAAAATGTATTCCACAAACTCTTGGAGTTGTTTGGAATCTTATTTTGCACAGTTTCAATGCATGTGCATGTGCAGTCGACCTAATTGAAGTGTGGTCGACCCCAGATCATGCGGTCGACCAGACCTCTCAGAGTATCGTTCGCTGAATGTCCAGAGCTCTCTGAAACACTTGCGGATGATGGTGCAGTCGACCGGACCCCTCAGTGTATCGTCCGCTGAATGTCCAGAGATCTTTGGAACACCTGCGGATGATGGTGCGGACGACCTTTCCGATATGCGGTCGACCGCACTTCTCCTGAGTGGGTTTCAAACAGCTATTTTTATGACCGTTCGTGCATATAAATAAATATCCAATTGTTGAAAAAACTTAGAATCACGGCTTTTTGAGCAAAAATCCGATTCTTACACTTGATAGAACAACTTGAGATCATTTTCAAACAAAAATATAACATTCACATTGAAGAATTCATCAAGTTGGGATTGATACTAAATCATTGGGGTTCTTGAGCAACTTAGAAGATAATATTACTCAAAGAGGTATTTATGCTTTATATTGATATATCTTCACATCAAGGTGATATCTATATCAAACTCTTCATCTACTTATCTTGTTTGTTTTGTTCAAGGTTGCATTGAGCTTAAAACTCTAAGGGTTAGAGTGAGCCTTGAATCATAGATTATTGTGAGTGTATTAAGAGTATCTATTTCATTAATTGTTGTATTAGTGATAGGTGTGTAATCAAGGTTATATTGTAAAACTCATAGTGTTGAGTGAACCTTGATTGGGTAAGAGGTTTGTGTTGTACAACGCTAAGGGAATTGGGTGAGCCTCTATTCTAATCTCTTATACAAAATTAGTGAAAGGTTTTTTGTGAAATCCTTGAGTAGATAGCTCAAGGTAGAGGTTTTGTTGGATAAACCGAACCACTATAAATCTCTGTGTCTTTTGCCTATTTCTTGATTACATTATTTCACACACTGTTTGAGCACCAAGTGTTTGTTATTTGTTATTTTAGAAAGCACTGTTTGTTTTAAAGAAAGGAAAATCGGTTAAAATGTAATTCACCCCCCCCCCCCTCTTAGGCTTTTCAATTGGTATCAGAGCAGGTCTTCTTGTTTATAAGGATTAACCTCCTAGAAGTAAAGATTCTATGGCACATCTAGATAACACTATTATGGTAGAAGGTTACTCTACTACTAGACCTCATTTGTTGAATGGCACAAACTATAATTTCTGGCAAAATAGAGTTAGAATCTATATATCTTCTCTAAACTATGAATTATGGAATATTATTGAAAATGGACCTTATGTGCCTTTTAAAGTTGTTGATGGTATCAAGATTGACAAATTATCTGAGGAATTTGACGATGAAGATAAAAAGAAAATGACCCTTAATTTTCTTACAATGAACACTCTTACTTGATATGAATGAGTATAACAGGGTAAGATGTTGTGAATCTGCACATGAAATGTGGAGACCACTTGAAGTGACTCATGCAGGTACAAACCAAGTAAAGGAAACAAAACTTGGTATGCTTACAAGGGAGTATGAACTTTTCACTATGAAATCAAATGAAAATATTACTGATATGTTTACTCGCTTTACTAACATTATTAATGGTTTAAAAGTGTTTAGCAAGTCATATTTTATAGGAGAACAAAACATGAAGATACTCAATGCTTTACCAAAGGCTTGGGAAGGCAAAACCACTGCTATGCTAGAAACTGATGACTTGAAGAAGAAACCAGTGGAAGAGCTTATTGGATCACTTCTCACTCATGAAATAAGGATGAAGTGGTTAAATGATCAAGAAGTGGAAGACAAAGGGAAAAGAAGAATTTCTCTCAAAGCCAAAGAGAACAACGAAAATGAATCTTCTAGTAATGAGGAAGAAATGGATGATGAGGAAATAGCTCTTGTCATGAAGAACTTCAAGAAAATGTTCAAAAAGGGACACTTCAACAAATTCAAAAAGATGCCATCGACATCCACAAATATCAACTCAAAGCAATGCTATGAATGCAGAAGTCCAAATCACTTCAAGGCTGACTGTCCAAAAACAAGAAAGGACTTGCTTGCACTTGGGATCAATAAGGAATTGAAGATGAAGAACAAACTGAACATGCAAATGTTTGTTTCATGGCTATTGAAGATGAGGTAAATGTTTCAAAAATTCCTACTTTAGTTAATAGCGAAAGTGATAATGATATTTGTGACATGTTTGATAAAGATGAATTCATTTCTAATCTCTATAAAGAAATGAAGAAGATTATCAAGAAAAATAAAGTCTTGAAATGTCAAGTAGAGAAGCTATCGTGAGATAATACTAGACACATAGATGAAAATGCCTTGTTAACTTCTACAAAAATCTGTCTTAATGAGAATGTTATTGGTTTAAATGATAAGGTGAAATTCCTTGAAAATGCTAATGTTGATCTTGTTATTAGAAACAAGAAGTTGAGTGATATGATGAGTGATTATGATGTCCTGAAAGTTAGAATGAGAGATTTAAGTGCTAGTTTGCAAAAACTTACATGTGGTAGGGACAATTTGAACAAATTACTTGGTATGCAAAGACACACTCATGATAAGAGAGGACTTGGTTTTGATGATAACTATAAAAATGTCTCACACACACATGAAAGCTTATCTCACTCACATGAAAATATGTCACATGCACATAAGAAAATATCTCATGAATATTATTCACATGTCTCAACTTCTTCAAAAATATGTTGTTCCTATTGTGGTAAAAATGGTCACAAGGTGACTAGATGTTATGTGAAGAAAAAGATTGAGAATGGTGCTAAAAGCACTTGGGTGGTTAAAAGAACTAACCTCAATGGACCCAAGAGAATTTGGGTACCAAAAGGCTTATTAACCTTTTTGATGTAGGTGTGTTTTCAATTGAAAACAAAAGAGAACAAATGGTTTCTTGACAGTGGATGCTCAAGACACATGACTGGAAATGCATCTTTACTTAATGTTGTTAAACCAAAGGATGAAGGATTTGTAACTTTTGGTGACAAAAAGAAAGGGAAAATCATTGGCATTGGCAATGTTGGTAAAAGTACTTCTCCCTTTATTAAATATGTTCTTCTTATTGATAATCTCAAATATAATTTGCTTAGTATTAGTCAATTATGTGATAATGGTCATAAAGTTATTTTCAAGAAGGATTCATGTTTAATCCTTGATGATTGCTCTAACAAAACCGTTTTTGTTGGAAATAGAAATGGAAATATGTATGATCTCTTCTTTGATGATTTAGTTGAACAAGATGTTAAATGTCTTGCTTTGAAAGATGATGATGCATATCTTTGGCATCGTAGATTAGGACACGTGAGCATGGATACTTTGCATAACCTGTCAAAACATGAATATGTTAGAGGATTGCCTGCCATTCATTTTGAAAAAGATCGTGTTTGTGATGCATGTCAATATGGTAAACAAGTTAAGAGTTCCTTTAAATCTAAGAAGATAGTTTCTACCGCAAAACCTCTTGAACTTGTACATATGGATTTATTTGGTCCTATGAGAACAATGAGTCTTGGTGGCAAATTGTATGCTTATGTGATAGTTGATGATTTCTCTAGATTTACTTGGGTATTATTCTTGTTGGGCAAAAATGAAGCCTTTGGAGCTTTTGTCAAGCTTTTTAAACAAGTACAAAACACCATAGGATGCAAACTTATCTCCATTAAAAGTGACAATGGTAGAGAATTTTGCAATAGTAGCTTTACTAAACTGTGTGATGAGAATGGGATTTCTCACAATTTTTCTGTTGCTAAAATTCCTCAACAAAATGGTGTTGTTGAGAGGAAAAATCATACTTTACAAGAAATGGCTCGTTCAATGCTATGTGAAAATAATTTGCCAAAGTATTTTTGGGCTGAAGCTGTAAACACCTCTTGTTACATTGTAAATAGAGTGCTTCTTAGACCTTTTGTGAATAAAAACCCCTATGAACTCATGTTTGACAAAACTCCTTCTATTTCTTACTTCAAGGTTTTTGGTTGTAAATGTTTTATTTTAAATGTCAAAGACAATCTTGGTAAGTTTGATAAGAAATTCAACGAATGTACATTTCTTGGCTATTCTTCAATTAGAAAAGCTTATCGTGTGTATAATAAGAGAACTATGATTATTGAAGAAGTTATTCATGTTGTTTTTGATGAATCTAACATCTATTTGCCAAGTGATGAGTTTGAAGGTGATATTCAAGAAATACCTTTGGAATCAATGAATAACGATGTTGTTCAAACAAATGAAAATCCTTCAACAGCAAAGGATGAGAATGAAGAAGTCTTTGACAGTCAAAAATCTACTTCACTTGAAGAAGGAACAAAGTTTGATCTTCCAAAGGAATGGAAATTTGTCCACAACCATCCAAAGGATCAAATCATTGGTGATCCAAATGAAGGGGTAAGAATAAGAAGACACTTTATAAACTTTGTTGATGATTTTGCTTTATTGTCTCATATAGAACCTAGGAACATTGTTGAAGCTCTTAATGATGATTTTTGGATTATTGCCATGCAAGATAAATTAAATCAATTTGAAAGAAGCAAAGTGTGGGAACTTGTACCTAGACCTTCTAATCTTACCATTATTGGTACAAAATGGGTTTTTAGAAACAAACTTGATGAACATGGTAGTGTGACTAGAAATAAGGCTAGACTTGTTGCTCAAGAATATAATCAGGAAGAGGGCATTGATTATGATGAGACTTTTGCTCCAGTTGCTAGATTAGAGTCCATTAGAATGTTACTTGCATTTGCTTCCTTTAAAGGCTTTAAATTATTTCAAATGGATGTCAAAAGTGCCTTTTTAAATGGTTTCATCCAAGAGGAAGTGTATGTTGAACTACCTCCTGGTTTTATTCATGAATCCTATGCAAATCATGCGTACAAACTTTCTAAAGTTTTATATGGTTTAAAGCAAGCACCAAGAGTATGGTATGATAGACTTAGTAATTTTCTTATTGAAAAAGGTTTTTCTAGAGGTATAGTTGATACTACTCTTTTTATTAAAAATAAAGCACATGATATTTTGATTGTTCAAATATATGTTGATGACATTATATTCGGAGCTACTAATGAAAATATGTGTAAATATTTCTCTAAGACAATGCAGGATGAATTTGAAATGAGCATAATGGGTGAGTTGACATTCTTCCTTGGGTTACAAATTAAGCAAGCAAAGGATGGTACTTTCATTAACCAAGCCAAGTACACAAAAGAACTACTGAGAAGGTTTGGAATAGCTGATTCAAATGAGATTTATAATCCTATGGCCACGTCTATTAAATTGGACAAAGATGAAAATGGTAAGATGGTTGATCAAACTACATACAGAGGTATGATTGGTAGTCTTTTATATTTAACTGCTAGTAGACCTGATATTACGTTATCTGTTTGTTTATGTGCTAGATTTCAATCATCTCCTAGAGAATCTCATTTAATTGCTGTCAAACGTATTCTTAGATACTTGAAATGGACTATAGATTTTGGTTTATGGTATCCTAAATCTATGTCATTTAAGTTAGTAGCATATACTGATGCAGATTATGCGGGTTGTCGAGTAGAACGTAAGAGTACTAGTGGTCATTGTCAATTTCTTGGTTATTCTTTAGTTTCATGGTATAGCAAGAAACAAGCTTGTGTATCTCTTTCTACCACTGAAGCTGAATATATTTCTGCTGGTAGTTGTTGTGCACAAGTTTTATGGATGAAAACTATTTTGAAATATTATGGCTTGAATTTTGATTGTGTCACTATAAATTGTGATAACACTAGTATCATTAATCTGACAAAGAATCCTATACAACATGCAAAAACTAAGCATATGGACATTAAACATCATTTCTTGTGTGATCATGTTTTAAAAGGTGATATATCACTTGATTTTGTTCCTACGGATGATCAATTAGCTGATATATTCACAAAACCTTTGGCTGAGAAAAGGTTTTGTTTACATATAAATCTCTTGGGTATTGGTACTTTCAATTTCTAACTTGTGCATTTTCTTTTTGTGATGTTTGTCGAAGATATGTTTTTTTTTTCTTTTTGGATAACACCCAGGGCATATGCGGTCGCCCGCATATGAGTAAATGATCATCCACATAACAGACAGAAGACTTGCGGACGACCCATATCAGATCGTCCGGTCGACCGCAAATTCAACTCATCGACCGCAAAGGTTCCAGAGGACTTGCAGACGACCCGTATCAGATCACCCGGTCGACCGCAGATTAAATTCATCGACCACAAAGGTTCCCAAGAGACAAAAATCAATTTGCGGAATATACAGCAGACGACGATCCGGTCGATCGCACATCTATGGACCGTTACAAATATGCCTCATTCGAACGCAACCTTTCATTTTCCAATCATCCCCACCTCTTCACTTATCAGCCGCATCTCTTCAAATTTCCATAACCCACCAAAAATTCACCTTAAATACACTTCATTTATTCTTCAATTCATCTATTCATCTTACATATCCTAGATTTCTTTATCTCAAACCCTAGAAATGGCAAAAACTTCAATTACCAAGGGCAAAACTCAATTGACTCAAGAAGTGCCAAAGATGAAAAGAACTAAAAAACCTAAGAGGGGGGGTGAATTAGGTTTTTATCCGATTTTTTAATCTAAATCAATAAAACACCTATTTGACAACAAATATCAAACACTTGGTGTGCTAGTTGTGTCAGAAATAATGTGTTCAAGTAAAATGCAGAAATTAGAGCAATGAACACAAAGATTTATAGTGGTTCGGTTTATCCAACAAAACCTAATCCACTACCTTGAGTTACCTACTCAAGGATTTATCAAATCCCTTCACTAATCAAATAAATGATATTACAAAAGCGGTTCATCCAAATCACCTTAGGATTTTACAAATAAGCTCTCAACCAATCAAGGCTCACTCAACCCTTGAGTTTTACAATACAACATTGATTATACAATAATTCCACCACTCTCCTTAGTGAATCCTAACAATACAATTCAATTCAAAGTTCACCCAAAGGTTTTACAAACAAACATTGAATACAAAACAACCTACACAAGGCTCACCCTAACACTTAGGGTTTTATGCTACTTGCAACCTTGATACAATTACAATCAATAAAAGATAGAGAGTTTGATAGATATCACCTTAATGTGAAGATATATCAATTTGAATCACAATCACCTCTTTGAGTAATGGCTTGTCAAGATTGCTCAAAATTCACTTTTGAATGTAAAAACCCTTCTTTAATGATTTTAACAAGATTGATGTTTAGAAAGGGTTTTGGAGTGTTTCTAAGATGTTATAGGATCAAGATATTCAATGTTTTTGCTCAAAAAATCTTCATAGAAAGAATTCCAAAGGTTTTGGTATTTAAAGGTTTGTTCCCAACGGTAAAAAATAAAGCTGTTGGAAATCCACTCACGAAGTGCGGTCGACTGCATATCAAACTAGTCGTCCGCACCATCATCCGCTAGCTCACTGGACAACCACCGGATGATGATTTTTCATCCTCCGATCAACCAGACTTCACCTGCGGTCGACCTCATGGTCGTCCACAGGTTGGCAGATGAACAAATTTGACAGCACATGCATCCACAAGATAAACTAACTTATGGATGATACCTGGACCACTTTAGGTTGACTGAAACATGTTCATTTGTGTATCAACAATACTCTAACACACAAATGATGATTTCAATCAACCATATAAGTTATGGTATCAATCCAAGAAGAGTTTATGAATCATTTAAGTTTTGAAATCACGATTCATGGTTTTCGAAATACCAAAACATATTTTAACATATTAAAAACATTTTGAAATAACGTTTTAAGTTCATAGAGCAACCTTTAGAAACCATTACTCAATTAGAGGTAGAACTAGAGATAAAAATATATAACTCTAAAACTATACCTCTAGTTCCTATCTAATCCAATAAAAGCTTGTCTTCAAATCTTGATAGTCTTGACTTGTATACTTCCTTGAAGACTTGAAATCTTGTTGTTGCATGGATTAGATCATGAATCCAAAAACTCTATCACTTGTACAAATAAGATATTAGTCCTCATCAATGTTTGTCATTAATCAAAATTAAGATATTAAAAGCTTTAGGGCTTTCAAGAACCATGCAAACCTCTACTCAACTCTTCAGGAGCAAGCATCATGAGGCCCGTTACAACGAATCATCAGGTAATATCTGGAAGTACCATTGATAGAATCGAATTTCCCTTTGATAGAATTCATACCTATGTGGCTTGGCAAGGATGGGATAGTATAATAGATCATGAAGAGATTTTATACACTGATCTTGTATATCAATTCTATGCCAATCTTGAAAAAGTGGTAGAAAAAGAAGGTGAGATGACTTTGAGAACAACATATGTTTCAAGAGTAAATGGGGTAGATATGCAGTTTACCTCCATGGGCTTAGATGAAATATTAGAGATTCCTATTTATGGGATTGAGTACTTTACTACTCACCAAAAAATCCGGCACAAGGATTTCTCCTCTGAGGTATTTGAGAAACTATTCACCGACGGAAAATCCTTTGTAAATTTAGTCAAGAGAGAAGCCAATGTGTTTAGCTTTGAGCATTCAATCCTTCATCATCTGTGCACTAACATTTTCATACCAACTGAAGAACATAAAACTACAGTTACTTTTATGCATATGTTGGTCAAAAGAATTAGGGTGGATCTCGGTTATATCATGGTAGAACATATGATGGCCACCATTGAGAAGAGTAAAGGCGTTCCCAAAAGCTTGCCTTATGGAAGATTATTAACCAAAGTCTTCAGGTTCTTCAACGTTCCATTTCCAGAATTGAAGGACATAAAACATGTGTCAAAGTTCAATTTTGCATCCTTCAAGAGAATGCAGGCTTTGTGTCTCAATGGCACATGGGATTTGAAAAAGAATGTCTCTGGAGGAGATCTCTTTGGCAACAAAGGAGACAGCGAGGTTGATGGGAAAGGAACCACCAATTATTCTTGCAGAAGATATTTTTGGTGAAGAATTTGTCTCGGAAGAAGCTGAGGGTTCCCAAGACGTTAAACGATCAAGTCATCTTGATGAGGAAGAAGATGTTCTCCCTGAGGCCCCGGAATTAAAGAAGGCCAAAGGTAAAGAAAAAGTTGATGAGAAAGAATAATCCACTCCACATCCTGCCATCTGGAGTGCATTGGATGAACTATCATCTCAGATTGGGTCAATGTTCAGCAATTTTGACAATCACTTCAAGATACTTCACTCCAAGATCGATGATCTGGCATCACGGGTGGAGTACCATGGCATTGAGATCATAAATATCAAGTATCATCTTGAAGCACTTCACGGTGTTCAGGTTGATATTTCTACACCGCCACCACCTTCAGGTGACATGCCCCCAACTATTGCACCAACTGCAGGACCATCATCTTCCACGGCCAAAGTTTATATGAGAAGGCCTAGGATATAGTCTCTGTCTTTCTTGTACTTTTGATTTGCCTAGAATTTTTATCTCTCTACTGTATATTTGAATACTCTATTTTTATATGCATTATTCCCCATGATGACTCCTTGGTAGTTGAGGGATTTTATTGTTTAATTGACTTAGTTCTATCCTTTCTATCCATTCTTTTTTAATGATGACAAAGGGGGAGAAAACCTACTGTTAATTGCAATATATAAATGTTATGAAACGAACCATATGTTTCAGGTATTTTGAGATGAACTTAGAGAATCTACTTTATCAAATTCAAGAGAAAGAAGAAGCAGCTCTAAAAGGTTAAGTGTGGCTATCATTGGTTTAAAATTCTATTTTTGATTGAAGGAGAATGAGAATTGTGTATTGATGGCCGGGTTGGCCTTATGTATGATTTTATGTGATATATCTCATTTCTCTCGTTGCATTGTTAAGTTCTTTATAAAAGTTACAAAGGAAACTATGTCAAATTTTTTTATAAAACTGATGCATTTTGTTAGGGGGAGCTTTATAAATGTTTTTACAGTCTATATGTTATTAAATTTGGAAGGAAGGAGGATACGAAGGTTGGTGGAAAAATAGGCTCCTTTGAGCCTATATAAGCTAGGAAGTGATCTCATATACTTGCAATGAATATTTTCTCTTTGAGATCCAATATCTGTCCTAAAAATGTTTCATTTAATATATTTCTAGATATCATCAAACTATAAATGTTTTATATGCTATTTGTGATATCTTACAAATTCCTAGCCTATTGTAAGGGGGAGCGCTTTAAAAGTTTCATTACATATTTTATAAACTCTTCCTTACTTTGAATCCTTGCACTTAATTTTTTTTTATCCATCACTTTGCATCAATATTTGTCATCATCAATAAGGGGGAGATTGAAAGCCTTAAAGCTTTTAATATCTTAATTTTGATTATTGACAAACATTGATGAGGACTAATGTCTTAATTTTATAAGTGTTGGTCTTTTAGGATTCTTATGTCTAATCATTGCAAGATCAAAGTTTCAAGTCTTCAAAAAAGATCGGATGTTATCTAGCGTTGATGATAAGCGGTTTTTGGATTAGATAGGATCTAGAGGTGTAGTATTATTTTATACATCCTTAGATATCTCTAGATCTACCTCTATGAGTAATAAATTCTATAGGTTGCTCAATTATAGTGAAATGTTTTTCAAAATGCATTTCATTTAGATAAAACATGAGTTGGGTATTTGAAATGATTTTAAAATTATATGCACATACTTTAAATTTCATAAAATGTATTCCACAAACTCTTGGAGTTGTTTAGAATCTTGTTTTACACAGTTTCAATGCATGTGCGGTCGACCTAACTGAAGTGTGGTCGACCACAGATCATGCGGTCGACCAGACCTCTCAAAGTATCGTCCGCTGAATGTCCAGAGCTCTCTGAAACACTTGCGGATGATGGTGCGGTCGACCGGACCCCTCAGTGTATCGTCCGCTGAATGTCCAGAGATCTCTGGAATACTTGCGGATGATGGTGCGGACGACCTTTCCGATATGCGGTCGACCGCATTTCTCATGAGTGGGTTTCAAACAGCTATTTTTATGACCATTGGTGCATACAAATAAATACCCAATTGTTTAAAAAACTTAGAATAACGACTTTTTGAGCAAAAATCCAATTCTTACACTTGATAGAACAACTTGAGATCATTTTCAAACAAAAATATAACATTCACATTGAGGAATTCATCAAGTTGGGATTGATACTAAATCATTAGGGTTCTTGAGCAACTTAGAGGATAATATTACTCAAAGAGGTATTTATGCTTTATATTGATATATCTTCACATCAAGTTGATATCTATATCAAACTCTTCATCTACTTATCTTGTCTGTTTTGTTCAAGGTTGCATTGAGCTTAAAACTCTAAGGGTAAGAGTGAGCCTTGAATCATAGATTATTGTGAGTGTATTAAGAGTATCTATTTCATTAATTGTTGTATTAGAGATAGGTGTGTAATCAAAGTTATATTGTAAAACTCATAGTGTTGAGTGAACCTTGATTGGGTAAGAGGTTTGTGTTGTAAAACGCTAAGGGAATTGGGTGAGCCTCTATTCTAATCTCTTATACAAAATTAGTGAAAGGTTTTTTGTGAAATCCTTGAGTAGATAGCTCAAGGTAGTGGATTAGGTTTTGTTGGATAAACCGAACCACTATAAATCTCTGTGTCTTTTGCCTATTTCTTGATAACATTATTTCACACACTGTTTGAGCACCAAGTGTTTGTTATTTGTTATCTTAGAAAACACTGTTTGTTTTAAAGAAAGGAAAATCGTTTAAAATCTAATTCACCCCCCATCTTAGGTTTTTCACTATATATAGAGAGAACACACGTGTAGATATATATATGTATTATATTATTTTTTTTTCATTTTGGTATTTTGTCCATTTTTTAAATTAATAAATTCAATTCTATTTGAATAAAATATCACATTATATTTAACTATTCGTTCTTTTGTGTCACTTTTTGAAACTAATTTGAAAAAATAATCAATTCCCTATTATCACTTTTGATTTTTTGTCATTCTTTCAATTCGATTTGGAAAAAATGATACAAAAGGTGAAAAGAGATGGGTGTAATTCTCTTTTTCTTGATAAATGGTGTTACGAAAGTATAGCCAGGGAGAAAGTGGGAAGAACGTTAAAGTTGTGTTGAGTGAGTTGGTGGAGTTATTAGGTGCTTTTTGTGTGGCAGATTATATTCCTTCACTTTCATGGTTGAACCGTCTCAATGGTTTGGATGCTAAAGTGGAAAGAGTGGCTGAACAGATTGATGAATTGATGGAGAGAGTAATTGAAGAGCATAGCGAAAGGAATATGATTGATAGCACCAAAGATAAATATGTCCAAGTCAAAATATATTGTAAAGTCATTGTTTAAAAAGATTGCTATTTTATGATTATGACTGATATAATAGACTAGGATCACGTGAAATTAATTTAAGACGTATTTTTCCAAAATTTTTATATCAATCTTTCTTTATTTTAGACACATGTTGTCTGCTTTTACCACAATAGCAGCCAGTTTTATAATTACCAGCCAGTTTGGTTTGATTTTTATTTGTATGGTTTGAAGAAAAAGTGTCATCTAGCAGCCAGTTTTATAATTATCAGCCAATTTGGTTTGATTTTTATTTGTACGGTTTGAAGAACAAGTGTCATCTAGCAGCCAGTTTTATAATTATCAGCCAATTTGTTTTGATTTTTATTTGTATGGTTTGAAGAACAAGTGTCATCTAGCAGCCAGTTTAATAATTATCAGCCAATTTGTTTTGATTTTTATTTGTATGGTTTGAAGAACAAGTGTCATCGCCAGATGACACCGAAACATTTTTTTATATTTATCTTTTTGAAAGGGACAATGAGGTGACCTCGAAGGTTATCCACGGCGCAAACTTTGCATGGAGTAATGTCAACAAAATTTTTATGTAATGGCGTTATAAATAAGGGATGTACAATGGATCGGATTAAAATGGGTCTCGAATCATATTCGATAATGAAAATTTTAATTTTATTGGGGATGAAGTTGAAATTATTGTGTATGGAATGTGAATGAAGATGTTGTATATAATCCGTATTTATTTGTATTTGCACCCGTTTTATAGTTATTTTGTACTTACATATATTTTTATTTAATTTTATTGATTACTTATATTTAATGAGATTTAAATGTACGTATATATATATATATATATATATAATTTTTTTATTTTTGTTAAGTTAATTAAATATTTTACACTTATAAAATAAAAAATAACACACATTAAAATGAAAAAAACATTACATTAAAAAAATATTACGTGAAAAAAAAACATAACATTAAAAAAACATTACATCAAAGAAAACAATAATCTCATTAACGATTTTAACTCTTAATTAACTTCATCCGGATATATGTTTTGCATCTTCCTATTTACGTTTCAGTTGTTAAGATTGCTAAAACAAGAATACTTCTTCTAATAGGAGATAGCAATCTATATTCAACGACTAAATCAAGAAATGATAGCAAACCATCAAAGAAATTATCAATATTTAAAATATCAACTAATTTAGTATGCAATTTGATATTTAACCAAGAATTGATTAAATAATTGTTCTAAGTTTTAACATATCATAACTTCCCAGTAAAGTTATGAATGCATTAACACATTGCATTATGATAACTATTCGTTCATATATAAAGTTTGTTTGTATTTCAAATTCAATTGTCTTATCATAAGCGATACCAAGTGTAGTTAGAATTATACATACTATGATAGCATTTATATTATAAATCGCTTTAGCAACTATTACTATTATTGCAGAGTTGCCTCCTCCATAAATGAAACAAATATTATAAATGACTAATATTCTTCTCAATTTTAGTGCAGCAGACACATACTAAACTTGATTCTCAACTATCACACTTCCAAAAAGACCAATTGTCTTTACTCTTTGTTCTCAATTTCATTTGATTTTTTTTGTTCGTTGAAAAGTTGAAGGATCACATATTTGCAGACGTTTGGATGATATGTCTTCCATAAGTATAGACTAAAGAAAAAGTATTTGAAAGTTCATGAAATTGGAATCTGATTTTTTGTCAAATCATATTGAATTTAATATAAGATGACAAAACATAAATAATATCTTTATATTCAGAATCCGTGTATAAGTGTTCAATTTTGTCAAATATTTTTGAAATGAACATTAAATGACAAAATGTTAATTATGGATGATGAAATTGGAATCCGATTTTGAGATGACCTTTTATGTCACATTCTATTGAAATTAATATAATTAATAATAGATTATTATATTTAATCATCTACTTATATAAATAGATTGGTTTCTTCTTAATCTCAAAACTTATTTTTTTCAAACGAACTTATTATATATTTCAATAAATACTTCCTCATATCTTTTAATATCTTTGTCATAAAATGGAAGGTTCATCATCACAAAGAAAAAAAGATACATCAACACCACGAAAAGAAGGCACATAAAGTCCAAAAAGGAAATATATGTCTACATCACCAATTGAAGGTAATTTAATGAATATTTTATCAACAAGAACAATTAAAAACATTGGGTTGTTTGGTGGGACGAATCTCTAGAATGATAAACCATATATCGAAGCTTCAATTGAATTAGGAAAGATGTTAGCAAGTCATAAAATTAATGTTATATATGAAGGAGGAAATGTTGAATTAGTAAGTTTAATTGGTCAAACTGTACACAAAAAAGAAGTTAGAAGGGTAGGTGTTAATCCTACTATGTTAAAACCATTATATGGAAGGATAGTGGGAACTAAGATACAAGTGAAGACAATGTATGAACGAATAGGTATAATGATGCAAAAATCCAATACAGTCATAGTATTTACCTAGGAGTTACAATATCTTAGAACAAATGTTCAACATGCTTTCTTAATTGAACTTGAATTTACATAATAAATCTATATGCATGTTTATGTAAATAATTGTTTTTATCCCTTATTCATATTCTTGATAACATCATTAAAAATAAGCTTTTATCTCCCTTTTTCAACAAGATTTCAACTCTTTGTATAAAATAATGTTCAAATTATAAACTTTTATTCATATCATGGATTCTGAAGTTGCTATAATTAACCGGTTAATTCCAAGCATATCTTATCAAAGTAATAAGCACAATACGGAAACAAATGATTTTAATTTGGATTTACAATTGTAATTTTGTTCACATTTTCAGATCTAATTAATCTTGATGTATTTGGTACTTTCCATTTTTAAGGATGTATTTTGTATTTTATTATTATTTTGGATGTATTTTGTTACTTATGCAATGTAATTATATAATATTTTTATTCATTTATTTTAATATATATACATATGTAGATATATATCTTTATTAGTTTATTAAAAAAACATTATAATGGAAATGAAATAAAAAACAAATAATCTAGATTCAAATAGTTAATAATGAAAGTAAGAACAATTGAATTCCACCAATTATAATGAGGAAGAGCTCAATTATTCAGACAATAATTCCACCAGACATCCCCAATCCACGGCATCTTCTGTGTAATCCACCAACGTTCCAAAACAAATGGTATTTACTGGAAGCCACTAACGCACAGTTCTAATCCATCCGATGGGGTCATTAAATTTCGTAATTTTTGGCAAAAAAACAAAGGAGAATTTCTGTGTTCTTCTTCGACGGGCCTTCGTCGGACTCACAGATACAAGAACACAGAATTTCTGTGAAAGCGACTTCACCAACTCTTCAAGAACCCAACTTATCTTTCTTGTTTATTGCATGTAGTGATGTTGGAGATTTGATGTCTATTTTAAAAGATATTTATGACTGATGATGAGAAGAAAACTGTATATTTAATCGATTTGCTATTAATTAAATTAAAAAAATATTGTTCTTATTTTTTTTTAATATATTTGGTTGTTTAAAGTTTTTATTGTGAATTTGTTGTTTGATATATATTTGTCGTGTGTGTAGTGGGATTAATGAAACTGGCCGAATTTAGCCCACTTGGTGGATGAAGGTATATGAAAGTGGGCTGCGCATGGGAAGAAACAGAAGGCTGCATTTCATTGGGCAAGTCAAGATTATCAGTGCAGTGTAAAAGATGCTGGAAATCCAATTTACTAGTATTTTATGGGAAAAATATTTTCATGAAAAATATCATCTCTAAGTAATTGAACTTATTTGGATAATCAAATTATAAACTCTGTAACCTTTTTGACTTGCAGGATAACTAATAAAGATGCAAATATGTGCTCCAATGTCCATCTTATGTTGAATGTGTATATTTCTAACAAAACAAAGACAACAAAAAACCTTTAGATGATGATAATTAGGAACTCGTTTAAGTAATATCTCAAAAGTCGTAAAAAAATGGTAGGAGTACAATTTATTAAATGTGTTAAAGTAAGAAGGATATCACCCCAAAATGTTTCCAGTAAATTTTTTTGAAAGTGTAAATTTCGACCGACATTTAATAAATGTCTATATTTTTGCTCAATAACTGTATTTTATTGAGGGGTGTCAACACAAGTTAATTCATGCAAAATACAAATATCAATGGAAGAGAAAAAAATGTGTGCATCACTTTGAATAAATTCAAGCCATTATCACTTTGCACTCTCCTTTGCGGATTTGCCAAATGGTGTACTGTCCATGATAATAAAAGATTTTAAAGATAAAAAGTTGAAGATTTATCTTGCATAAGGTCCATGTGCGAGAAAAATCATTTATAATGATTAAAAAGAAAGGAGCACTAGGTAATGAGGGATAATGAGTGTGTCGTATTACTATCAAATTTAACATTTAATACTCCTATATAGATAGGATAAATAAGGAAATAAAGATCGTATTAATGGAAATTTGTAAAAATTCATTAATCAAATATTAATTTTGGAGGGAGTTTTAAAATTATTTAAAAATAAAACTAATTTAAACAAACTTAAAAGAGATATTATTTTTTAAAAATTAATTATACAAAGGATTTTTAATAAAAAGACATTAACAAGGAACTTGTATCAAATTATTTATTTAATAGGATAAATCATTGATAAATAATTTATTGAATAGTTGTTTTTAGAATTTCGATGAGCTCAGACAAATTCTTATCCTTACTAATTAGATTAATCCGATCAACTTACACAAATTAATCTTTAATTAATTAAATATCACTACCAACAAGCGTGAATAAGATACTTAATTAAATTACATTAAGTTTATAAGCCATCACCAACATTAAATTATATATAATAATGAGTTTCAATTAAACATAATTTAAATCATATAATTTCCTGTTAAATTAATTAAGCCAAGAGTTGGAATTTAATTAAACTAATACATGATTCTATGATTATCAATCAAAGATTAATAATCTAGCTGATTAATCATGCAAATTAAAAATAATTTCTAATTAATTAAACATGATTATTTAATAATAATAATTGGAATTATATAAATGCTGAAATGATTAAATAACATAACTAAAATAATTAAACAAATTTGGACAATTAAACCTACAAAATAAAAGAAAATGGTTACACAAATATATATCTACAAAACTACAAATATTAAAGAAAACATAAATTTAGTGATTTTATCAGCCATAAAAGTAAAAATAGGAAGATTTTACCTCCTACAATAAAAAGTACAAAAGAATAAAAGATGAAAATATTACTCTCCACATTTACAGAATTTAAAGTACGAAAAGTAAATTTAGTGATTTTACTCACCAATAGTACAATAAAATAAATGACATAAAATAAATAACAAAAAGTAATATATAAATTAAATAATAAAAAAGTAAAAGTCAAGATGTGTTGACCCGTGTGTTGTCATTAGCAAAGGCAAGATGTGTACAAATTCAATCACGTCGCCATCCTTCGCATGTGACACGTGCTCTTGCTATTTGTTTCTTGCGTCTCTAAAAGTCAAATGTTATATGCCATTGTCTGATTCACTTTTTGTATTGACGAAGCGGATGATTGAGATTTTTTTTGTCTACGTGGCACTACCATGTGTCATTACTGTAACACCATTTTTTTTTAACAAAAACACAATAAATATCTAAAAATAATATAAACAAAAATATTAATATGAAATGTAAAATAATTATAAAATAATAACACTTAAATGAAATTAAACACTCATGACATAAAAAATCATATAAAAAATACATCTAATTTTTGTTTAATCAAGGGAACCAAAAAAGGTTTCCAAATGTCTATATGAATCAACTCAAAACATTCGGAAGTCTTAATAAAGTTAGAATTAAAAATCAATTGGGTTTGTTTTGTAAAGGACAAATAGTGCAATAACATGAATTTTGAAAGGTAATGTTTGAATAAGTTTCATAAATTTCCAATTTAGGGAGGCACTTGGCCGTTGCATGCAGCAATACTAGATGTCATAATCAACTCTGGAGAGCGCACCCTCCCAAAAAATAAACATATGAGATGAAGGTGAAATTTACAAATTGCTTCCTAGAGAGGTCTATTGGTCATGAATTTTCTGGTGTGGATGGTTAGTGCTTTGTCCTTCTTGATTGCTTACTACTTTGTCTACAAGTATGAATAAGGAGGAGAAGAGAACGGTGTTAGGTATGGAGAGAAAGAACGACTTGCAGATAGTGAGAGGGAGAGAGAGGGATGGGTAAGCAAGGTTTCTGTTTCTTTATTGTGAGATAGAGAAAAAGAGGGAAAGTAAAGTGAAAATTTGGGGGAGGGGGGAGAACGAGGAGGGAAATGAAAATTTGGGGAAACTTTTAAATGTTAGCATATATTTTTCAAATAAAATATTTTAAAGTAATTATATTATTAAATTTTTATTAAATTTAGATTATATATATTCATTTAAAAAATATATTTTCATGGTTTAAGTAATATTATTTAGTTTTTCTGAAAAAAAATTTTAAGTTTGAACATTTTATTTTCCAAAATTTTTAAAAATTTAAGGTCAAAATTTAACTTTTACAAATTATTGAATTTAAATTGTAACTTAACTATAATATGTTAGATATATTTTGACTGTTTTTTCACTTTTTATTATAACTCTTTTCGCTAGTGTTCTCTACTAAGTCTTAAAAAACAAATCCAATTAAAATATATAAACCATAAATAAAAAATTAATATATATTAACTATTAGTATTGTATATGATTTCAATAGTCAACATATATGATATTATTGAATTCAATAAGTGGAATAAAATGTTTTAAAAAATAAAAATTTAAGTATGGTTTATAAAAATTTACTTTTTAAATAAATATACTTAATATAAGATAAAGATCTTTGGTACCCACGTAATTAATAAACTTCAAAAATTAAACTCAAGTCAAATAAAATTTAAATTAATTCTTTATATGTAAATAGTACAAAGTTCACCTATATATAATTTTATTTTCTAATATAAACCATTCATTCATCCTATGCAAATGAATGAATAAAAGAAAAATGAACCAAATTTGATGTGTCCATGATGGTTTTATCTTTTGTTGCCAAAATTCAATAGGAAATCATATGAATATTAATTATTGATTCATGTGTGGTAATTTATCTCTCTTACATATATATATAGATCACTTATATTTAACGTAGATCGAAATTTCAGAGAAATTTATGTCAAATAGTTAGGGAAGTAATTTAAATGCACATTTAAATAAATAGCTTAGGGTCATTTACGACTATAAAAAAACTGTCCTTTTATGCACCTATATACGACGGTCTTTTTGTCATTGTATAAAACAAAAATAAATACTACAAACCTTATATTAAGATTTATTGACAACGGATTGTCGTATACAACTATTTTTTGAAATGACAACAAGATCATTTGTCATGTAAAATGAGTTGAATACTAGATTTCGTTGTATTAGAGATGCTTTTACCACAAGCCGTCGTAAATAAATAAGGAAGCTATATACGATGATCTTCTTTTCGTCACATAAAATGAAAATAAATAGTGTAAGCGTCACATTAAGATTTATTTACAACGGATCGTCGTATAAGACTATTTTTTAAAAAAAATGACAAGATGAACCACCATATAAAATGAGTTAAATTCTACATTTCGTCGCATTAGAGACATTTTTACAACAAGCCATCGTATTTGGTTAGAGTTATATGACAAGCCATCATATATAGGTCACTAAATACATTTATACAAGCCATTGTATATAATGGCTTTAAATGACGGTATGTACTTAAGGTAGTCATATACGACGATTCCCAAACCGTGGTATAAAACTTCGTTGTATGCAGGAGGTTTTCCTGTAGTGTACGGTCTTAATTGCAAAGAAAACTCTTAAGAACAACACTGCAAATTCATCTGCAAAACTACTTACAATGGTTCGAATGGGAGAACTTGCAAGGCATCCAAAATGGCCACACCTTTAACCACTGTACATTAAGAAACAAGGTTGTCTAAAGAAGAAGAGGAATTGGAGGGTTCCAAGTCTTTTGATGGTGAATCTTCTGAGGCCTCTATTGAGAAATCCAAGTCTCCTACTGAGGAGTCATTTTCCACTGAATTAGAAGAGACTAATGAATTACCACTAGTTGCTGAGGATGGAGGTAATTATGTTTGTCCTTATCTTGTTTCCTTGAAAAAGAAGGTTCAGTTCAAATTGAAAAAGAGGTTTCAACCCAATATTAGTTTCTTAAATGGTCAGGAAAAGGTAGTACTTTCTAAAATTAATGTTACTTTTGGTGGTAGAGGGGTATGAGGCTATTAAAGGAAAGGTGTTTGGTATTAGCTCTAAGGGGATAGTTATTTTTGATGAACCTGTTAAGAATTGTCTTATGTTTCTTGAGAAGATTGCTCATACTGAGCATTTTAAAAGGCATAAAATGGATGAGATGTTTAAGAAGACAAATCTTCTAGTTTGTATGTTTGATACCTTTTATGGTGGAAATTTATGCAAACTTTGATGTTTCTATTGGTGATAAGATTAGTTCTCATTTTCATAAAGTTTATGTTCGTGACACATTTGTAGTTTTCTTGTTCTATTATAGCTAAAAGATTGAACATTCTATACATGCTAATACTGAGATAAATGGACTTAATTTGTTGACTGTATGGATTTGTTAAGGAAATGACCAAGGGTGAGCTTGATAAGTGACCTGTTTCTAATCAAATCAAAACTTATTTATAAGATCACGAGTATGGAGTATATAATCGATTCTCCATGTAACACCCTAAATCGATAATATTAAATTAGGATACTAGAACTAAATTTAGCTATTAAATCCTTAGTTTTAGTTTAGTTTTCTATTCGAATGATATTTTCTATTTGAATGTTAATTGTTTGAATAAAGAAATATTTGTTCAATAGATTTATCTATTTCAAATTATTTGTGGCTAATTGAAAATTATGGAATTGTGAATTTAATGATTATACAAAGTGTGAGGGTGAATATGAAAGAAAGAGAAACTTGGCAAGATGAATGAATAAAGAAGGAAATAAGTGGGAGTTTGGAGAAATTGAGGAAAATTATTTAGGGATTAAAGAGAAAATATAATTCTCTCTCCCTCTCTGCACATTTACGTTTAAGAAAAAAATTAGAGAGAAGGGAGAAGAATACTTGAATGGTTGGGAAAAGAAAAGCTTGAGTTGGAAATCGTCTAAGAGTTTAGCATTAATAGAGATGAACACTTATTAAGCCACACAAGAACTCTAAGCCTTAGAATCATTAAAACTCTAGGAAATTAGGATGGTGAATAACCAGCAATTTTTCCCTATAATAGAGGGAAAGAAAAGGAATGAAAATACACACTCACCTGCATATTACATTAGAAGATAAGAGATGAGGGAAATAAGAAGGAATGAGGGAAAAACAAAACAAAACAAAACAAACTCTCTGCAAACTAACAGTGTCTTTCAAAACTTTTTTTCTTTTGTTTGTAAATGTTTGGAAATTTTGCTTATGTTCAATGCTTGTAAAATTGAATATGTTTCAAACTTTCTTAATATCATTATGTCATGAAAATCATGTTTGAACTACATTGAAATAAGTTTATGCTCCTTTGTAAAATTTTATAAGTTTTTTGTTGTGCATAATGGGCAATCCAACCAAGAATTGAAGTTAAGAACAAAAGACCAAAGAACAAGATACACAAAATTTACATAGCTTGATCAAATTAATCTATATTCATGAGTGAAAAGAGATTTTATTACTTAAGGAAAAGAACGCAAGCCATACAAAATTACATGGGGAGAGCATCTATTTATACTTGACTAATTCAAGAATTTTTTGTCCAAATACGAAAAGCTTTCCTATATAATTCTTGCCTAAAAAGAACAAGATTCCTAAACTTTCCTAATTAAAACAACTATAAATAAAACCAAAGTCTTGAACAATTAGAAAATTGTATCTTAGTTAGAATCCTAATTCAACTATGACTATATATTCAAGATATATTCTTACAACTCTTCACATTGGCTTGAATTTCATCTAACATGTTTCTAAATCATCTGCTCCGCAAACTTTAGTTCACTGTCTCGCAACTCCCACGAGATTGCTATCCAATTTCATAAGGAGGAAACACCAGTGTTCACATAATCTTGCCCAACTCAAGCAACAAATCTCTTCCAACAAAGAACACCTCAAACTAAACAATCAAATGAATACCACTCAAGTCCATGCAATGCTTGAACTTATTGATAGGAATAGGTTTAGTTAAAGTGTATGTTGCGTTATCTTCTGTTCTGACTTTTTTTACCATGATTTTCCTTTCAGCTACAATGTTGCAGATAAAATGATATTTTACATCAATGCACTTTGTCATTTCATGATACGCTTGATTCTTAATCAAGTGTATAGTACTTTGATTATCACAAACAATCACTGAACTATCTCTTTCAGCTATTCCAAGATTGAAAACAAGGTTCCTCAACCATATTGCCTTTTTCGTTGCCTTTGTTGTTGCCATATACTTTGCTTCAGGGGTAGATAAAGCATTGTTACTTGTAGTATCGACCTCCAATTGATAGCAGCACCAACAAATGTAAACATATAACTTGTCCAAAATCTCCTATTCTCAAGATCACCAATGTAGTCAGAATCCACATAACCAACAATAGAATTCCATGTAACACGGTTACAATCGTAGACTAAGCTCAAACTAGCAATGAAACTCGGGATAAGTACATACCATTGCATACATTATGCAACAAATTAAACTTGCATATGAAACTCGAGACATCTCTTTCCTTTCAGCTTCATTCTAAGGTGATTTTGAAGTTGAAAGTTTGAAGTGGGCAACTAAAGGATTGTTGATTGGCTTGCCATTTAGCATGCGAAAACTTCACATTCCTTATCAACATACCTCTTTTGTGAGAGATATCATTTTCCATTTTTTATATCTCTATGAATCTCTAAGCCTAAAATATTCTCTGCTATACCAAGATCTTTCATCTCAAACTTTTCACTGAGTTGATTTTTGAACACCTATATCTTTGACATATCTTTAGCAACAATCACAATGTCATCTACATATAACAAAAGGTAAACAAATTATCCATTATTAAATCTTTTGTAGAACACGCAACTATCATAAGTGGATCTAAAATACCCATGATTTACCATAAAACCATCAAATATCTTGTTTCATTGCGTTGGAGACTGCTTTGGTCATACAAATATATCTTCAATCGACAAGCATAATCTTATTTCCCTGTTATTAAATACCCTTCTGGTTGAGACTTATAAATTGTCTCCTCAGGCTCTCCATGCTGAAAAACAACTTTGGCATCTAGCTACTTAAACTCTAAACAAACAAAGCAACAATTTGATAGAAGTATGCTTCATGATTGGAGAGAAAAAACTTCATTGTAATACATTATCTCCTTCTGGCTATATCCTTTAGCAACTAAGCATGGCTTAAATCTAGCTCATTCTACATCTAGTATTCCTTCATTGTTTTTGAAGATCCATGCTTCTTCTACCATGGACAACTTTTCTAAAGATGACTTACATATGTTTTCTATCTTTGGCTGCACCTTAAACTCCACCTTATCCGTGAATTTCTTTTCTTGTCTTGTAGTTTCATCAAGCAAATCCTTCTCATTAAAGGTTACATCTCTACTAATGATAACTTTATAGAAATTAGATTCTTGGCACCATAAACAATAATAGCCTTTAACACCATCAAAATATCCCACGAACATACATTTCTTAGCCATCGAATCAAGCTTACCATATTTGACATGACAATAAGCAAGGCAACCAATAATCTTCAAAACTGAGTAATCAAAAGGTTTTCCAAACCATACCTTATTAGGAGTCTTGCACTCAATTGATGTAGACGGTGAACGATTCACCAAATAATAAGTTGTTGTAACAACTTTAGCCTATAAATCCTTACCCAAATCGGTATTTGAGAGCATACATCTTGCTTGCTCCAACAAAGTTTTGTTTATCTGCTCGACAATTCCATTCTGCTGAGGAGTATATCGTATTGCACTATAACAAACTATCCTAGACTTCGCACAAAACTCATTGAATTAATTGTTGCAGAATTCAAGGCCATTGTACGTCCTAAGGCATTTAATCCTCTTGCCAGTATGATTCTCAACAAAAACATTCCACTTGTTGAAGGTTTCAAATACCTCACTTTTCTTCTTTAGAAAGTGAAAGCCCTAAATCTTTTAATGTCTTAATTTTGATTAATGACAAACATTGATAAGGACTAATGGCTTAATTGTATAAGTGTTGGTCTTTAAGGATTCATATATCTAATCCATGCAAGATCGAAGTTTCAAGTCTTCAGGAAAGATTGTATTTTGTCAAGCATTAAAGATAAGCAGTTTCTGGATTAGATAGGATCTAGAGGTGTAGTGTTATTTCTTTTTATATCTATTAAGTGTCTTTAGATCTACCTCTATGAGTAATAATTTCTATAGGTTGCTCAATAAAAGTGAAATGTTTTTTTAAATACACTTCATATAGATAAAACATGAGTTGGGTATTCGAAATAATTTTCAAAATACATGCTCATACTTTAAATTCTATGAAATGTATTCCACAAACTCTTGGAGTTTATTGGAATCTTGTTTTGCATAGTTTGAATGCATGTGCGGTCGACCTAACTGCAGTGTGGTCGACCACAGATCATGCGCTCGACCAGACCTCTTAGCTCATCACCCGGAGAATGTCCAGAGCTCTCTGCAACACTTGCGGATGATGGTGCGGTCGACCAGACTATTCAGATCATCGTCCGTAGTATGTCCAGAGCTCTCCGGAAAACCTGCGGATGATGGTGCGGACGACCCGTCTGATATGCGGTTGACTGCACTTCTCATGAGTGGGATTCTAACAGTCATTTTTATGACCACTGATGCATACATATAAATACTCAATTGTTTAAAAAACTTTGTACCATGACTTTTTAAGCAAAAATCTGATTCTTATTCTTCATAGAATATCTTGAGATCATTTTGAAACCCATATATATCATTCAGATTGTGAAATTCATAAAAGTTGGGTTGATACTAAATCATTGATGTTCTTGAGCAATTTAGAGGAAAATATCACTCAAAGAGGTATTTATGCTTTAAATTGATATATCTTCACATTAAGGTGATATCTATATCAAACACTTCATTTTCCTATCTTGTATGTTTTGTTCAAGGTTGCATTGAGCTTAAAACTCTAAGTGTTAGAGTGAGCCTTGAATCATAGAATATTGTGATTGTATTAAGTGTATCTATTTCATTAATTATTGTATTAGAGATTATTGTATAATTAAGGTTATGTTGTAAAACTCAAGGGTTGAGTGAGCCTTGATTGGTTGAGAGGTTATTTGTAAAACCCTAAGGTGAATTGGAGCCTCTTTTGTAATTTCTTGTACTAAATTAGTGAAAGGTTTTGTGAAATCCTTGAGTAGATAGTTCAAGGTAGTGGATTAGGTTTTGTTGGATAAACCGAACCACTATAAATCATTGTGTTCTTTGTCTATTTCTTGAACACATTATTTCACACACTGTTTGAGCACCAAGTGTTTATTTTTTGTTGTCTTCGAAAGTACTGTTTGAGTTAAGTTTAGAAAAATCGGTTAAAACCTAATTCACCCCCCCTCTTAGGTTTTTCAATTGGTATCAGAGCAGATCTTCTTGTTTAAAAGGTTTAGCCATCTAGAAGCAAAGATTCAATGGCACATCTAGACAACACTATGATGGTAGAAGGTTACTCTACTACTAGACCTCCTTTGTTGAATGGTACAAATTATAATTTCTGGAAAAATATAGTTATAATATATATATCTTCTCTGAACTATGAATTATGGAATATAGTTGAAAATGGTCCTTATGTTCCTTTTAAAGTAGTTGATGGTATCAAGATTGACAAAATATCTGAAGAATTTGATTATGAAGATAAAAAAAAAAATGACCCTTAATTTTCTTGCTATGAACACTCTTACTTGTGCATTTGATATGAATGAGTACAACAGGGTAAGATGTTGTGAATCCACACATGAAATGTGGAGACTACTTGAAGTGACTCATGAAGGTACAAACCAAGTAAAGGAGACAAAACTTGGTATGCTTACAAGGGAGTATGAACTTTTCTCTATGAAATCAAATGAAAATATTACTAATATGTTTACTCGCTTTACTAACATTATTAACGGTTTAAAAGTGTTTAGTAAGTCATATTCTATAGGAGAACAAAACATGAAGATACTCAATGCTCTACCAAAGGCTTGGGAAGGCAAAACCACTGCTATGCTAGAAACTCATGACTTGAAGAAGAAACCAGTGCAAGAGTTTATTGGATCACTTCTCACTCATGAAATAAGGGTGAAGTGGTTAAATGATCAAGAAGTAGAAGACAAAGGGAAAAGAGGGATTGCTCTGAAAGCGAAAGAGAACAACGATAATGAATCTTCTAGTGATGAGGAAGAAATGGATGATGAGGAGATAGCTCTTGTCATGAAGAACTTCAAGAAAATGTTTAAAAAGGGGCAATGCACATCCACAAATACCAACTCAAAGCAATGCTATGAATGCGAAAGTCCAAATCACTTTAAGGCAGACTGCCCAAAATTAAGAGAGAAAGAAAAGAAGTACAAGTCCAAAAACAAGAAAGGACTTGCTTGCACTTGGGATCAAGAAGGGAGTGAAGAAGAAGAACAAATTGAACATGAAAATGTTTGTTTCATGGCTATTGAAGATGAGGTAAATACTTCAAAAACTTCTACTTTAGTTGATAGTGAAAGTGATAATGATGTTTGTGACATATTTGATAAAGATGAATTCATTTCCAATCTCTATCAAGAAATGAAAAAGATTATCAAGAAAAACAAAGTCTTGAAATGTCAAGTAGAGAAGCTATCTTCAGATAATACTAGACTCATAGATGAAAATGCCATGTTGATTTCCACAAAAATCTGTCTTGATGAGAATGTTCTTGGTTTAGATGATAAGGTGAAATTCCTTGAAAATGCTAATGTTGATCTTGTTGCTAGAAACAAGAAGTTGGGTAATATGATGAGTGATTATGATGCCATGAAAGTTAGAATGAGTGATTTAAGTGCTAGTTTGCAAAAACTTACATGTGATAGGGACAATTTGAACAAATTACTTGGTATGCAAAGACCCACTCATGATAAGAGAGGTCTCGGTTTTTATGATAACTATAATGATGTCTCACACACACATGAAAACTTATCTCACTCACATGAAAATATGTCAGATGCACTTAAGAGAGTATCTCTTGCATGTTATTCACATGTCTCAATTTCTTCAAAACTATGTTGTACCTATTGTGGTAAAAATGGTCACAAGGTGATTAGATGTTATGTGAAGGAAAAGATTGAGAATGGTGCTAAAAGCACATGGGTAGTTAAAAGAACTAACCTCAATGGACCCAAGAGAATTTGGGTACCAATAGGCTTATTAACATCTTTGGTGTAGGTTTGTCTTCAATTAAAAACAAAGGAGAACAAATGGTTTCTTGATAGTGGATGTTCAAGACACATGACTGGAAATGCATCCATACTTAACGATGTTAAATCAAAGGATGAGATGTTTGTGACTTTTGGTGACAAAAAGAAAGGGAAATCATTGGCATTGGCAATGTTGGTAAAAGTACTTCTCCTGTTATTAAAAACTTTCTTCTCATTAATAATATCAAATATGATTTGCTTAGTATTAGTCAATTATGCGATAATGACTATAAGGTTATTTTCAAAATTGTTGGAAATAGAAAGGGAAATATGTATGATCTTTACTTTGATGATTTAGTGGAACAAGATGTTAAATGTCTTGCTTTGAAAGATGATGATGCATATCTTTGGCATCATAGATTAGGACACGTTAGCATGGATACTTTGCATAACCTATCAAAACATGAATATGTTAGAGGATTGCCTGCCATTCATTTTAAAAAAGATCGTATTTGTAATGCATGTCAATATGGTAAACAAGTTAAGAGTTCCTTTAAATCTAAGAAGATAGTTTCTACCTCGAAACCTCTTGAACTTGTACATATGGATTTATTTGGTCCTATGAGAACAATGAGTCTAGGTGGAAAATTATATGCATATGTATTAGTTGATGGCTTCTCTAAATTTATGACGAAGCCTGTCATGCGCCTCTCAAATTTAAACCTAACAATTCCTATGTAGATAGGGAAAGTAGGGATCGAATCCACAGAGATTTGTCAACTCTTAAATTAAAATCATTAACCGGAAAAGGTTTTGGGGGTTTTGTTATTTTGAGAATAAGGTAATGACGACAATTAAAATAAATATTTTTGAGGTTTTTGGATTTTGTAAACAAAATTAAAACAAAATTTGGAATACAAATGATATAAAAAGTGTTAGCAATGAACTAGTATCAAGTTATATTTTTTATTGGATTAATCATAGATAAATACATTATTAAGTGGTTGGTTTTAGAATCCCGATCAGCTCAGACAGATTCCTGTCCTTACAAACAGATTAATCCCGATCAGCTCAGACAGATTAATCTTTAATTTAATTAAGCACCACTACCAACCAGCGTGTATAGGATGCTCAATCAAATTACATTAAACAAATAAGGCATCACCAACATTAAATTGTATATAACAATTAGCTTAATTATATACAATTTAAATTATATAATTCCGCTACTAATTTAATTAAGCCAAGAGTTGCAACTCAATTAAACTAGTAGATGCTACTTGAATCATTAATACAAGATTAATAATTCTAGCTATATAATCACATTCATTAACTAGATTGTCAATCCAATTAATTCACACAATTATATTGGTTAAAACAAGAATTATATAAATACTCAATTAATATATATATATATATAAGTATATTAAATAAATACACACATATATATATATAGAAAGAAAGATTGGATTTATATTAACTAAAGAAATTAGGCGGTTCAACCGATCATTTAAATAAATTAAACTAAAAGTATGGAGGCTCGATCTTCCATAAAAAGGAATTAAAGACAAAAACATATTAAACTAGTTAGGAGGCTCGGCTTTTCATAATACATAAAATAAAATATATAAAAGTAAATTAAACTAATAGGTGGCTCGGCCATCCATTTGCGATTTTAAAGTGCATAAAGCAAAATAAATAAAGACTAGGCGGGGAAACCGACCATAAGTCCAGTTAAATAAATCCAAATTGAAATTAAGTACAAAGAAAATTATCTCATAATCCCATTTATTAATAACTTAACACATATCCTTGCTAACAAAATAAAATTACTCACAATACATATTTAATAAATATAAGATGGAATTATAAACATTAGAAAGAAAATTTGAAGGATAAACTCCCCAGAAATATTGAAATTATCCGGACAGAATTTCTTTACTATATTATTACAAAAAACCTTGAAATATTATTCTACAAAATCTAAAAAATATACTAAGATGAAGACAATAATAAAAGAAATAAATTTCAAAAGAAATGGAGAAGATTGGAGCTAAATTGGTGATTAAATCATAAAAATAAGCTTCCTATTTATAGTCACAAAAATCAGGGGCAAAATGGTCATTTTGCACCCCAAAGTCTTGAAAATTTAGTTGTTGGCCTAATTTTCCCAACTTCAGCACGTGTCGCGTCCTCATTGGTCCAAATTGTGGCTTCTAGAAGCGCCACTTGTCACCTTTTGATTGCGCCACTTGTCATATTCTTATTGTGCCACGTGTCATCTTCTTATTGCGCCACGTCATTGGATGATATGGATTTTTTTTAATCTTCTCCAACATTTCTTCTTCTTCTTTTTATCTGTATAATGAATTAAAATACACTGAAAAACTTACAAACAAAGAAATAGAAGGGAAACGTGAAATATATCCATTAAATAACATAATTAACCGATTTTTAAACAAAATATGGTTATTAAATAACATAAAAATCAGTTAATTTATGAGTACATCAATTTACTTGGGTATTATTCTTGTTGAGCAAAGATGAAGCTTTTGAAGCGTTTTTCAAGCTTTTTAAACAAGTACAAAACATCATCGGATGCAAACTTATCTCCATTAGAAGTGACAATGGTATTTCTCACTAATAGCATTTTGCAATAATAGCTTCACTAAACTGTGTGATAAGAATGAGATTTCTCATAACTTTTCTGTTGCAAAAACTCCTCAGCAAAATGATGTTGTTGAGAGGAAAAATCGTACTTTACAGGAAATAGCTCTTTCGATGTTATGTGAAAATAATTTGCCAAAGTATTTTTGGGCTGAAGCTGTAAACACTTCTTATTATATTGTAAATAGAGTGCTTCTTAGACCATTTGTGAATAAAACCCCCTATGAACTCATGTTTGACAAAACTCCTTCTATTTCTTACTTCAAGGTTTTTGGTTTAAATGTTTTATTTTAAATGTCAAAGACAATCTTGGTAAGTTTGACAAGAAATCCGACGAAGGTATATTTCTTGGCTATTCTTCAATAAGAAAAGCTTATCGTGTGTATAATAAGAGAACTATGATCATTGAAGAAGTCATTAATGTTGTTTTTGATGAATCTAACATCTATTTGCCAAGAAATGAGAATTAAGGTAATATTCAAGAAATACCTCTAGAGTCAATGAATAAAGATGCTGCTAAATCAAATGAAAATTCTTCAACATCAAAGGATGAGAATAAAGAAGTCTTTGACAATCAAGAATCTACCTCACTTGAAAAGAAACAAAGTTTGATCTTCCAAAGGAATGGAAATTTGTCCACAACCATCCAAAGGATCAAATCATTAGTGATCCAAATGAGGGGTAAAAACAAGAAGACACTTTATAAACTTTGTTGATAATTTTGCATTTTTGTCACATATAGAACCTAAGAACGCTGATGAAGCTCTTACTGATTATTTTTGGATTATTTCCATGCAAGGGGAATTAAATCAATTCAAAAGGAGCAAAGTGTGGGAACTTGTACCTAGACCTTCTAATCATACCATTATTGGTACAAAATGGGTTTTTAGAAACAAACTTGATGAACATGGTTTTGTGACTAGAAATAAGGCTAGACTTGTTGCTCAAGGATGTAATCAAGAAGAGGGCATTGATTATGATGAAACTTTTGCTCTAGTTGCTAGATTAGAGTCCATTAGAATGTTACTTGCATTTGCTTCATTTAAAGGCTTTAAATTATTTCAAATGGATGCCAAGAGTGCCTTTTTAAACGGTTTGATCCAAGAGGAAGTGTATGTTGAACAACCTATTGGTTTTATTCATGAATCTTATGTAAATCATGTGTACAAGCTTTCTAAAGCTTTATACGGTTTAAAGCAAGTACCAAGAGCATGGTATGATAGACTTAGCAATTTTATTATTGAAAAAGGCTTTTATAGAGGAATAGTAGATACTACCCTTTTTATTAAAAATAAAACACATGATATTTTGATTGTTCAAATATATGTTGATGATATCATATTCGGAGCTACTAATAAAAATATGTGCAAAGATTCTCTAAGACAATGCATGATGAATTTGAAATGAGCATGATGGGTAAGTTGACATTTTTCATTGGGTTACAAATTAAGCAAGCAAAAGAAGGTACTTTCATTAACCAATCCAAGTACACAAAAGAATTACTGAAAAGGTTTGGAATGGCTGTTTCAAAGGAGATCGATACTCCTATGGCCACATCTATTATATTGGACAAAGATGAGAATGGTAAGATGGTTGATGAGACTACATATAGAAGTATGATTGGTAGTCTTTTGTATTTAACTGCTAGTAGACCTGATATTATGTTCTCTGTTTGTCTATGCGCTAGATTTCAATCATCTCTTAGAGAATCTCATTTAATTGCTATAAACATATTCTTAGATACTTGAAAGGGACTATAGATTTTGGTTTATGGTATCCTAAATCTATGTCATTTGAGTTAGAAGCATTTACTGATACAGATTATGCGGGTTGTCGAGTAAAGCGTAAGAGTACTAGTGGTCATTGTCAATTTTTTTGTTATTCTTTAGTTTCATGGTATAGTAAGAAACATGCTTATGTATCTCTCTCTACTACTGAAGCTGAATACATTTCTGATGGTAGTTGTTGTGCACAAGTTTTATAGATGAAAACCACTTTGCAAGATTATGCCTTGAACATTGATTGTATCACTATCAATTGCGATAACACTAGTGCCATTAATCTGATAAAGAATCCTATACAACATGCAAAAACTAAGCATATAGATATTAAACATCATTTCTTACGTGATCATGTTTTAAAAGGCGATATATTACTTGATTTTGTTCCTACGGATGATCAATTAGCTAATATATTCACAAAGCCTTTGGCCGAGAAAAGGATTTGTTTACTTAGAAATCTCTTGGATATTGGAACTTTCAATTTCTAACTTGTGCGTTTTTGTGAAGTTTGTCGAAACCACTTTTTTATGTTGTTTGGATGATACCCAGTGCAGATGCGGTCGACCGCATATGAGTAAATAGTCATCCACAGAACAGACAGTGGACTTGCGGATGATCATGACAGAATCACCGGTCGACCGCTGATAATCAATCATCGACCGCAAAGGTTCCAGAGAACTTGCGGACGACCTATATCAAACTTCCGATCTACCGCAGATTCAAATCATCGACTGCAAAGGTTCCAGAGAAACAAAAATCAATGTGCGGATGATGCAGCGGACGACGATCCGGTCGACCGCACATGTAGGACCATTACAAATATACCTCATTCGGACGCAACCTTTCATTTTCCAATCATCCCCACCTCTTCACATATCAGCCACATGTCTTTAAATTCCTATAACCCACCACAAATTTACCATAAATACACTTCATTTCTTCTTCAATTGATCTTACATATTCTTGATTTCTAAATTTCAAAACTCTAGAAATGGAAAAAACTCAAATTGACAAGGGCAAAACATAAATGGCTCAAAAAGTTCCAAAGAAGAAAAGAACCATGCTAGCTTCTTCACAACTCTTCAGGAGCAAGCATCATGAGGCCCGTTACAATAATTATCTCAATAATCCCCAGGTAATTTCTGGGAGTACCATTGATAGATATGAGTTTCCCTTTGATAGAATTCTTACCTATATGGCTTGGCAATGATGGGATAGTATAATAGATCATGAAGAGTCTTTATACACTGATCTTGTATATCAATTTTATGCCAATCTCGAAAAAGTGATAGAAAAAGAGGGTGAGATGACTATAAGGACTAATTATGTTTCAAGAGTAAATGGGATAGATTTGCTTTTTACTTCCATTGGCTTAGATGAAATTTTAGAGATTCCTTTTAATAGGGTTGAGTCCTTCACTACTCATCAAAGGATCAGACACAAGGACTTTTCTACTGAGGATTTTGAGAGGATATTCACTAAAGGCAAACCTTTTGTCTACTTAGTCAAGAGATAAGCAAATGTGTTCAGTTTTGAGCATCGCATTCTTCATCATATGTGCACTAACATTTTCATCCCAATTGAAGGCCATAAATCTACAGTCACGTTTATCTATATGTTCCTTATGTATTTGTTAGTGAAGAGAATCAGGGTGGATTTTGAATATATAATGATACAACACATGATGGCTACCATTGAGAAGGTGAGGGCTCCCAAGGTGTTAAAAGATCACTTCATCAAGATGAGGAAGAAGATATTCTTCTTGAGGCTCCAGATTTGAAAAAGGCTAAAGGTAAAGAAAAAGCTGGAGAGGAAGATGAATCCACTTCAAATCCTGCCATCTGGGGTGCCCTGGAAGAACTCTCATCTCAGATTGGTTCGATGTTTAGCACTTTTGACAATCACTTCAAGACACTTCACTCCAAGATCTACGATCTGGCATCACGAGTGGAGTACCATGGCATCGAGATTATAAATCTCAAATATCATCTAGAGGCGCTTCATGGCATTACGGTTGATATCTCTACACCACCGCCACCTTCAAGTGACATGCCCCCGCCTGTTGAGCCGCATGCTAGACCATCATCTTCCACGGCCAAAGTCTATGTGCGAAGACCTAGGAGATAGTCTTTGTCTATCTTGTACTTTTGATATGCCTAGATATTTTATCACTCTATTGTATCATTGGATATTTTTTTTGCATTTCTTTTTCCCCATGATGACTCCTTGGTAGTTGAGAGATTTTATTATTTAATTGACTTAGTTCTATCCTTTCTATCCATTCTTTTTGAATGATGACAAAGGGGGAGAAAAACTATTGTTAATTGCAATTTATAAATGTTATGAAACTAACCATGTGTTTCAGGAAAATTGAGATGGTTAAGTGTGGCTATCCTTGGTTTAAAATTCTGTTTTTGATTGATTAAAGGAGAATGGGTATTGTGTTGTTGATGGCCGGGTTGGCCTTATTTGATATGTGATACATCTTTGTGATTAGTAAACTTGCTTATGTGAAATTGGTTTTACAAGAGCTACAAAGGAAACTCTGTCAAATGTTTTACAAAACTGGTGTATATTGTTAGGGGGAGTCTTTATAAATGCTTTTATAGTCTATCTATATGTTCTTATATCTGGAATGAAGGAGGATACGGAGGTTGGTGGAAAAATAGACTTCTTTAAGCCTATATAACCTAGGAAGTGATCTCATATACTTACAATGAATACTTTCATTTTGAGATCCAATATTTGTTCGAAAAATGTTACATTCTATATATTTCTTGATATCATCATACTAAATGGCTATATGTTATATGTGATATCTTACAAATACCTAGCATATTGTAAGGGGGAGCATTTTAAAAGTTTCATTACATATTATATAAACTCTTTCTTACTTTGAATCCTTGCACTTAATTATTTTATCCATCACATTGCATCAATATTTGTCATCATAAAAAAGGGGGAGATTGAAAACCTAAAGCTTTTAATTCCTTAATTGTATAAGTGTTGGTCTTTTAGGATTCATATATCTAATCCATGCAAGATTGAAGTTTCAAGTCTTCAGGAAAGATCGTATGTTGTCAAGCGTTGAAGATAATCACTTTCTGGATTAGATAGGATCTAGAGGTGTAGTGTTTTTTTTTATATCTATTAAGTGTCTCTAGGTCTACCTCTATGAGTAATAATTTCTATAGGTTGCTCAATAAAAGTGAAATGTTTTCTTAAATACACTTCATATAGATAAAACATGAGTTGGGTATTTGAAATGATTTTCAAAATACATACACATACTTTAAATTCTATGAAATGTATTCCACAAACTCTTGGAGTTTATTAGAATCTTGTTTTGAATAGTTTGAATGCATGTGCGGTCGACCTAACTGCAGTGTGGTCGACCTCTCAGCTTATCGTCCGCAGAATGTCCAGAGCTCTCTGGAACACTTGCGGATGATGGTGCGGTCGACCGGACTATTCAGATCTTCGTCCACAGTATGTCTAGAGCTCTCTAGAAAACTTGCGGATGATGGTGCCGACGATCCGTCTGATATGCGGTCGACTGCACTTCTCCTAAGTGAGATTCTAATAGTCATTTTTATGACCGTTGGTGCATACATATAAATACCCAATTGTTTAAAAAACTTTGTACCACGACTTTTTAAGCAAAAATCTGATTCTTATTCTTCATAGAACATCTTGAGATCATTTTAAAACCCATATATATCATTCACATTGTGAAATTCATAAAAGTTGGGTTGATACTAAATCATTGATGTTCTTGAGCAATTTAGAGGAAAATATTACTCAAAGAGGTATTTATGCTTTAAATTGATATATCTTCACATTAAGGTGATATCTATATCAAACACTTCATTTTCCTATCTTGTATGTTATGTTCAAGGTTGCATTGAGCTTAAAACTCTAAGTGTTAGAGTGAGCCTTGAATCATAGAATATTGTGATTGTATTAAGTGTATCTATTTCATTAATTGTTGTATTAGAGATTATTGTATAATCAAGGTTGTGTTGAAAAACTCAAGGGTTGAGTGAGCCTTGATTGGTTGAGAGGTTATTTGTAAAACCATAAGGTGAATTGGGTGAGCCTCTTTTGTAATTTCTTGTACTAAATTAGTGAAAGTGTTTGTGAAATCTTTGAGTAGATAGCTTAAAGTAGTGCATTAAGTTTTGTTGGATAAACCGAACCACTATAAATCATTGTGTTATTTGTCTATTTCTTGAACACATTATTTCACACACTGTTTCAGCACCAAGTGTTTGTTTTTTGTTGTCTTAGAAAGTACTGTTTGAATTAAGTTTAGAAAAATCGATTAAAACCCAATTCACCCCCTTTTAGGTTTTTCAGAAAGTAGACATAAATTTTCATTGAAAACTCATCGATAAATGTCACAAAGTATTGTGCACCACTTTTAGATGGAACTTGAGAAGGTCACTATAAATCTAAGTGAATATAATTAAGTATCCCATTGGATGAATGAATGCTTGATGATAAACTGACTCTAGTATGTTACCCAAACACACAATGCTCACAAAATTCAAGTGATGTCTTTTGGACACCGCATAACAGACCGCATTTTCTTAGTATATTCATCCCTCGTTCACTCATATGCCCAAGTTGCATATGCCATAGGTGACTTTTGTTGGAATTAGAATAAGACGATTCTGACACTTCAATAGATCTTGTTGTTGTGCTACCATGCATCATATAGAGGCCACTCAACTTTGTACCCTCCATTACAACTAAGGAACCCTTTGTCACTTTAAGGATTTCATAAGATTCTTTTTCAAATTTTGAATATGTCACAAATCTGTGAAAGTTCGCATTGTCCTATAATGGCACTTGGTGTGGATAGTTCCAATACCAGCAATCTCGCAAATCGCATTATTACCCATCAAAACTAAATTGCCACTCACTAGTTTATATGTCACAAACCAATCTCTATTTGGTGCCATATGATACGAAGCACCTGTATCCATCATTAGATTGATCACTAGAGGCACGCACTGCCAAGACATTCTCCTTGGACTTAGCTTCAACATCATTTGCATATTCAGTACTATTCTCCTATAAACTCTGTTCTTCTTTAGAGTATAGCATTCATACTTGTAATTCCATTTCTTCTGACAATAGAAGCACTCAACATTCATTTTGTCCTTGCTTGCTGGGGATTTTGAAGGATGGTGTGGTTTCCCTCTTGATCCTTCTTTGTATTTCGATATCCCTCTAATCACCAATCCATTACCCTGACCATAAGGAGATTTATCATTTAATTTCATTCCCAACTCTAAAAAATTCAACAAAGACTTTGCACATCTTCCAAAGTAATAGACTATTTTCCATATAACATAGAGTTGACGAAATTCTCAAAATATGGTGGTAGATAACATAGCAAAATAGGTACTTCATCTTCATCTTCAATCTTTCATATCCATAATAATGGTATTGAACTCATCAAGATGATCTTGAATTGAAGTACCTTCATGCATTTTAAACGTATAAAGTCGTTGATTTAGATATAATCACATTGTAAGCGATTTCTTCATATAAAGCTTTCAAGTTTCTTCCACAATCCATATGCAATTTCTTCATTTGAAACTTCTCAAAGAACTGTATCTGAGATGGACAACTGCAAGACACTATGAACGTTTTCTTCCATCCTATTTCTTGAGTGTAGTCATATCATCTATGTCAAGGTCCATCTATGGCTTTGACTGATCATTCACGTCGCAGCAAGGCTGGCATCTTTATCTGCCATACACTATAATTGGTATTACCGTTGAACATGGAAACTTCAAAATTTATGGATCCCATTACAACTTAGAATACAAAAACTAGTTGTAAAAAGGAATAGGGTAGAAAAACCATAGAGAGCCAACCAATCAGAAAGCAACCTGAAACCAAATCCTTATACTACATGTTGTGAATAACGAGGAATCCAAACAAGAATCGAAGTTAAACCAAAGAACACAAGATTTAAATGGTTCAATAAAATTGAAGAGAAGAGACTTTATTACTTGAGGAGTAGAACTAAAACCACACAAAATTACATTAGGAGAGCATCTATTTATACTTGTCTAATTCTAGAATTCCTTGTCTATATAATTCTTGTCTAAAAAGAACAAGATTCCTAAATAATAAATAACAAGTATAAATAAAACCAATGTCTTGAATAATTAGAAAATTGTATCATAGTTAGAATTTTAATTCAACTATGACTAAGGAGGGTGTCCTCAATATAGAATTCAATGAAATTTCGAACATTTGTGGAATTTATGAATTTTAATAGAATTACATAGAATATGCCAGATTCAATAGAATTCCATGGAATTCTATATTATTGATTTTAGTGGAATTTGATGGAATTTTGTTCTTTTATTATAATTATAATGAATAGAAAATTCTTTTTTTGTATACGAAAAAATATAATGCATATATCTCTCCTTTTAATGTGATATTTTTTAGAGGTAGAGACAAAAGTTATATATGTACTTCCTAATCATAAAAAAAGAAACTATAACTTTGTCATTTAAAAGAAAAACAAAAATCTTGTACTTTACTGCTAGAAATCATAAGATGCCAAATTTATTAACTTTGGGAAAGAACAACTTATTAATTGTTTCTAATCAATCTTCATTCAATGCATCTTTCTACATATATCTTTCTACATATGTGAAACAAAATTATTTCTTCATTATTTTTTATTTTATTTTTATAATTCAAAATCTAATGAGGTGTCTCCAACATAGAATTCAATGGAATTTTTGTCTTGTGGATTTTAATGGATTTGTTTTTTGAATTTAATAGAATGAGGTGTCTCCAACATAGAATTCAATGAAATTTTTGTCTTGTGGATTTTCATGGATTTTTTTTAATTTAATAGAATTCTATAGAATTTAGCAGATTCAATAGAATTATATGTCAAAATTTGGTATAATTCGGTGAATGTTTATTGGAGTATTAATAAAATAGATAGAAAAAACTGTACATTAAAAAAAATAAACAAACCAATATTATCTGAACTCAACTAAATTATGCATAAATTTTTTAATGGACTTATTGATTGATTTTCCATTCACTTCAGATTTTATACTTTTTCATATGTTTTGTTTGAATATATATATATATATATATATATATATATGCTATTTCATATATTCATACATATGAAATTCTTAATAAAACGTTTCTACTCAATATTCTAGTTTTATCACTTAAAAAGTTTGAATAATAATTTGAAGAGGAAACAAAGAATAATTTTTTTTACATCAAACCAAATTCTTGTGTGAGTTATAATATAATATACCAAACCAAGTAGATGGATTATATGAAATTTTATGACATAATATTTTTGTGAAATTTGGTGAACTTTTATTAAAATTTTTAAATAAAATAAATATAATAATTTGTACATAAAAAATTTCATATAAACAAATCAATATATGTGTAAATATTATTCTTGTAGAAAGAGAAATATAATATTATGACAACTAAGTTGAGAGACATACATGATATTTTATTTTTAATATTTGTTATTTTTTTATTTTTTTATTGGCAACAAATGAACGAATTTCATAAAATTTTGAAGGGTTACGATCGTATTTGTGGAAGAATTATTTTTTCATATTTTTTATTTTAAATTTCATCAAATTCCTTTACATTTCATTAAAAATAGAATTTTATTGAAATCTATAAACTTACACTAGAATCTTATGGAATGTATTAAATTTCATATTAAGAATCTTCAATTTTGAGTATGACTGAAATATTATAGAATTTTAAAATTTACCAAATTCCATAAACAAGACACCCCTAAAATTAGACATTATGACATCTAAATTACTCATATTTTGGATTCATATCATGAAAGTTAATCGTTCCAAGGAATGAGTTTTAGATTTTCTCTGTTCTTGTTATATTCATGATATTTATGACATCTAAATGACTCATATTTTGGATTCATATCATGAAAGTTAATCGTTCCAAGGAATGATTTTGATAGTTTAAATGAAAATTCTGAAGTTTTCCAATTTTATATGATTTACGCAAGTTTTATTTGGAATTTCGCAAAGTTGTCGGCTGAAATGGAAACTTTGTTGGTTGAAACAACAACTTTGCCATTTGTTTTATTTTTCTTCAGAAAATGGAGTTCTGGCAACTTTGTTGGTTTACGCTCATCATGGGCGGCAACTTGTTTTAATTACCGGTTGAAATACAAGTATAACCATATACACTTTTATGACACTAATACTAATTACTACTAGTATTTTTTATATAAAATAAATTAAGAATCTATTATATTCTTACAATCTTAGAATCCATTAAAAATTAGTAAACTTACCTTTAAAGAATATTTTTCCAAAGCCTTATACTTATTTTGGAAATCTTATTATCTTAAAAGATAGGTCAAGGATCTATGTTTGAGCACAAGAAAGCACGACACCACAAACCAAAGCATACACCCTAGTAACCAAAGACCTACTGCAACCAAGCCAAGAACACAGAGGGCAACTACTCAGCCAAACACATGGAAACTCCTAAATACGTGAAACCATAAAACAGATTAGCCACAACCCAGTGTATAATGGAGAATGAGGAGTGGCCTGAAGATTCTTGAGAAGGAGAGAATGAGAGGTAGCTTCACTTTGAGGGTGGAGAAACCATAATTTTGTGGGGACGCAATAAAATTGTTTCCTGGTATTTCATTTTTTTTTTAAAAAAATTGCAATAAATCTGATTTATTTGTATCTTTTTTTGAAAAAAAGTGTAGTATAGAATTTTCCCCCCATAAGTTTGACTAGAATTTTTGATATATCGCTTGACTCATAGAAAAATTATCAATTTTCAGTAAAAGGACCAAAGTCATCCCACGTAAAAACGTTGATGATCAAAATATGAAAAAAATGATCTTGACTATAGTTGCATTCCATAAAAAGGTTAAGGACTTAAACGCGCCAATTACTCGGAGAAAATTTGAAACCTTAGATGAACTCCCAACCTTTGGGATAGGAAAAGTAAAGATTGATCAAATAGATGAATTTTTATGTTTTTTTTTTAAAAGCAATATTCATGGATAGTGAAGTAGAAAGATAATACAAATTACCCAAATAAACTAATCAACACCAGCAAATGAAAGTGACAACAACTCGCCTTCCACCTAACTATTCATGTTCCACCAAACTGCCTAACACTCCAACTCTCAACCCAAATAAGCACTTGTCTAAGCCAAGTAATGCATTCGGAAATACAATAAACTGATCAAAACAAAATAAGAATAACAAGCATTTATAGAAATAATCTACGTCAACAAAGCAATCGGAAAAAAAACACTTCAATAGGTCATCATCACGCATCTAAGACCTCAACCAACAAAAACAATCCAAAAATATACGCCTTAGAAAAACCTATGTTATCAACCAACATTCAAAATATAGACTCCACCACATAAGCCACCAACAGAAAAGGATCGCTACCTTCAAAATGTTAAACTCCCCAAATCCTTGACAATCACCGGAACCTACCATAGAAAAAGACCAATAAAAACCCAAAACTACTCACCACAAAGATGAATTTTTATGTTTGACTTCCTTATATGTTGATCCTACCATAGAGAAGTGGAAAGTACACTCAAATTGTATTCTATGAGAAATGGAATTTATTGAGGTTTTACAACTGCTACTAGCGAAAATTTGATCCCTTAGATGAACTCCCAAACTTTTGGGACAGGGAAAACAAATTCTTTAATGATTTTAATACTTCCTAACCTTCATATTCGTAGCCTTTTGAAATTTTTCGTAGCAAACACAAACACTTAATATGAGACGCATTAATCTTAATTGTTGAAGATTATATATGCAAGTATCTGTTTGATACTATTAACTGTTACAAGATTTATTTTTTTTTTCGTCAACAATTAAATAAAAGAAATTAACATGAAAGTGGAGTGGCAACTGCAAGTATAGGAAGTCTTTTATGGACAGTGAGACCACTGGATTCACTCATGTCCAAATCTTCTGGCTCTGTCCCATCAGGCAATGCAAAATTGAACTTGTGCATCAACTTTGCTGATACAAGCTCATTGACAGCAATGGCAAAAGTAGTTCCAGGGCAACCTCTTCGTCCAGCTCCGAAAGGAATTAACTCAAAATGAAGACCTCGGACATCAATATTACTATTCAAGAATCTTTCAGGTCGAAATTCCTCAGGTTCCTCCCAAAACTTTGGATCTCTAGCAATTGCCCAAGCATTGACAATTACTTGTGTGCCTGCTAATATATCATAGCCCATTATATTAATGTCCTGAGTTGATTCTCTTGGTACTAGTAAAGGAATTGGAGGATGAAGTCTCAATGTCTCCTTAACAACTGCTTTTAGATACTGCATTTTCTCTAGATCATCCTCGTTTATCTCAGCTTTCCCCAGACCTACTTGCCTTATCTCCATCTGTAATTTCTGCATAATATTGGGGTGCCTTAGAAGTTCTGCCATAGCCCATTCCATAATGGTGTATGTTGTATCAGTTCCAGCTGCAAACATGTCCTACAAGTCAAATCAATCTTGGATCAATTATATTTTGAGGAAGAATACTTAATGTTACAAAACAAATTCTCTTTTGTTACAACTTACAATGTCCAAGTAGTTTTATTCAAAGTTCATCCAAATGGTAAGAAAATTAATATTGCATATCCACATTTATATTTTTAAATATCTAAAGTTGATGTATACTTTCCTATAATAATAAATACTTTTTCATATAAACTTCTATTAACATTAATATTTAATCTCTTTTGAAGCTTGTTTTTTTGGAAGGCAATAAAAATATTAATATTAATAAAATCTTAAAGTAGACCACCTTAATGATATAAAAATATTAATATTAATCTCTTTGAAGCATTAACTCCTCATATGATCTCATTCATAACCATGTGGTAACTTATTCAATGTAAAACAACTTCCCTTAATGCTTATATTAATTGACAAAGAGAAATATTATGCACTAAAACAACAAAAATATTCATAAACAACTTATATATATATATATATATATATATTCATAAACAACTTATTCACAGAATGAAAACATTTTGTTCAACCGCCATCAGTAAATTATTTTTTACTTTTTATTATGACTATGAAATTTCTGCTCAATTTCATTAGGTAGGCTAGGCGGTTAGGCCCACCGGACCGCTCCCATATCCAGATTTGTCCCGGACAAGATTGTTCAAAAGGATTTTCATACAAAAAGAAAAAGAAAAAGAGATTGTTCAAAAGGCAATTCAATTTTCTTTGAGGCAGAAAAACAATTACGTGGTTTGCAATAATAGATTAAAGACATCTAACATATAAAACAATTAAATAATCTGAACTACGGACCAAATTATGCATCCCATTGATGCAATAAAAGATGAAATAATATAAATTTGAAATTCAATTAAAGAACTCAAACACAAGAATTGAGATAGAGAGATTCTTACCAGGATTAGAGCTTTCACAGTATCTAGTTTGACAGGAAATCCAGTCAAGTTTCCACTCTGAATTTCAAGCAAAATATCCACGAAGTTTGAGCCCATTGAATCACTTTTACCCTCAATCTGACCATCTGCTTTCTTCCTATTTCTATGTTCTTCAATCACACCCTCCATAAATTCATCAATCTCTTTAGCCACTTTTTCCGCTTTAGCATCCAAACCATTCAGATGATTCACCCAAGCAAGCCAAGGAATGTAATCACCAATGTTAAAAACCCCCAATAATTGTCCAAATATAAGTAACATTTCCTTGAATTTATTCCCATTTCCCCCATCACTATACTTCCTTCCCAAAGCAACCCTACAAACCACATCATTAGTAAGTGTTGCAAACATGTCACTCAAGTTAACCAAATTATATTTAGATGAATTATTAGAAGAGCAGCAATATTTTTGCCTAATATTTTCAATCATTTCTGATGTCTCTTCTTCTCTAACACGTCGAAAAGATTGAACCCTTTTGCTACTTAGAAGCTGAGTCACACAAATGCTTCTTACTTGCCTCCAATACTCACCATAAGGTGAAGCAGCTATGTCTTGAGAACCATAGAGAAGTTTATCCGACATACTCGAGTATGGCCTATTCGAAAAGATCAGATCGTGGGTTTTCATGATCTCTGAAGCTGCATTAGCTGAGGAGACAACAAGAACTGGTGTGCTACCAAAATGAAGTAGCATGAGCTGACCATATTTTTTGGAGAATGATTGGAGTGAACGATGCGGATAAGAGCCAAGTCGGTGAAGGTTTCCAATAATAGGAAGCTTTAGAGGTGAAGGTGGAAGGTTCTTTCTTGGTTTGGAAAGACTGTAGAACCATTTGAGAAGGAAGAAAGTGAACAAAACTAAGGGAAGAACAAAGGAAAGTTCAAGATTCATGAGAAACATTTTCTGCATGCTATTGTGGGAAGGCGAGAGACGGAGGAGGATTATCTTCCTGATCTCTGGATATTTCTTTGTGTGGTCTTTTGTTCTTGTTCTTTGGAATTTCTTAGTCTAACGAAAGGCAGGGTTGGGGTGCGGATTTTGAGGTTTAAATTGCACCACATTGTTAAAAATAAATCTTGATATATGAACAATAATATATAAATATTTGAAAAATACAAAATATGTTTTTTTTTAGGGGGATACAAACAAAATAGGATTTTGATAAATAGCGAACCTGATATTATGTACGAACCAAGTTGAATATGTACGAAATTGAGTGGCTAGAATTTTCCCATTCGTAACCAATATTTCATCCTTAACCAGAATTTTCATATGGATCTACTTTTCTTTCTTTCTTCCTCGTTTTCTGTTTTTTTCTTTGAAAGATATACATGGGATGGATTTTAATCATTGCCAACGGAATTCGGAATCACAGAGACGAGAGTACCAACTAAACATGATTGTCCTCTAAAACGGTGATTCATTTGAATTTGGATGGTATTTTATCTAATTTTTAAAATATTTCCTCTAACCAATATTTTAGTAAAAAAAGGCTAATTCTTTACATTATCTTAATTTGAGAAAGTGTTGAGAATTCAATTTACTCAACTAAAACCTTAAGTAATTTATATTATGTTGTTGAATGACCTCATCAAATTTGAATGCTAAATAGATTGGAAAAATGACCAATGGGACCGTCTCTATTTTGAGAAAAAAAAAATTTAGAGAATGAATAGAAGAAAGATTGGTTGATCAATTTATCCAAAAAAAAAAAAATTCTTTTGGATTCTCTTCTTTTTGGGGCAATTTGGTAAGGAAAAAAAAACCGTTGAACTTAGTAAATTGGTGTGGAATTTAATAACTCTATAATGATATCAATGTAAACAAATATTTCCATTTCGTTTTGTAATTCTGCTCTTGTATTGGACTTTAAGTCCCTTAGTTTCCAAGGTGGATTTCTGTTCACCTTCCTTAACTTGAAGAATTTATTGGTGATATACAAACTTAACTTGACCCTAAAGGATACCCATACTATTAACCTTAATACAATAAAAACCTTAGTATTTAAGAATATGGTGAGGCAACAACAAGCAGAGGCAGTTTCTTTCGGACATTAATCCCAGGGGATTCTTCCATGTCCATGTCCTCTGGTTTTTCACCATTAGGCAGAATGAAATTGAACTTGTGCACCAATTTTGCTAATATAAGCTCATTAACAGCCAAACCAAAGCCCATGCCCGGGCAACCTCTTCGTCCAGCTCCGAACGGAATCAACTCGAAGTGTAAACCTCGGAAATCTATGTTAGTGTCCAAGAATCTGTCAGGTTGAAATTCTTCAGGATTTTTCCATGACGAAGGATCTCTTCCGATTGCCGAACCATTCACAATAACCATTGTTCCTGCAGATATATCGTAACCCATTATGTTGACATCATTTGTTGATTCTCGTGGAACTAGTAATGGAACTGGAGCATGGAGTCGTAAAGTCTCCTTAATCACCGCTTTTAGATATGGCATTCTTTCTAGATCATCTTCAGTCACTTCTGGCTTGCCTTGGACAACTTGTCTCACCTCATTCTGCAATTTCTCCAGGATTTTTGGGTGCCTCAGAAGTTCAGTCATTGCCCACTCCATAAGTGCGTGTGTAGTATCAGTTCCAGCAGCAAACACATCCTAATATTTCAAAAACCCAAACAGTAAATAGTCATCAATACCCAAAAATGACTAATTTCACTAAAGTATTGCTCAAAAATCAATTGCATCCTCAAAGTTTTTTTGGATGTTAATGACAAAAAGAAGAGGAAAAAAAAACAGAAGAAATATTGAGGATATAAATGACTTTTGAACAAGAATTAATTATGAATTGTAAATGACAGAAAACCATTTTGGTCGGGAGACAATTAAGGGTGTGAATTGCCAAAAACACTGACGATGCAATCAAAGTGAAAATGGAATTGGGAGGTCATTTGATGCCAATGAAACTAAATGAGAGAGATAAATTCAGATGCTTACCATGACAACAGCTTTAATGGTCTCGCGATCTATAGGGAAGTTGCTCAAATTTCCTTTTTGAACATCAAGCAAAATATCCACAAAGTCTGGGACTTTAGACTCATCAGCAATATCTTTCTGAGACTTTTCCTGCTTCCTTTTACTATGTTCATTTAGCACATCATCCATAAATCCATCAATAAACTTAGCTATTCTATTAATTTTAGCATCCAAACCATTTAAATGATTCATCCAAGCAAGCATAGGAAGATAATCAGCCAAGTTAAAAACGCCTAATAACTCCCCAAACCCAGTTATCATTTCCTTAGTCATCTTATCATCTTCTTCGTCACTATACTTCCTCCCCAAGGCAACTCTAGCTATTATATCATTGGTAAGTGTTACAAACATTTTGCTTAGGTTTATCACTGATGATGAAGAATAGCACTGTTGCCGAATACTTTCGATCATTTCTGATGTTTCTTGATCTCTTATATGATGATATAACTGAACCCTTTTGTTACTTAGAAGTTGAAGCACGGAAATGCTTCTTACTTGCCTCCAAAACTCACCGTATGAGGCGAATGCGATGTCCTTGGATCCATAGAGAAGCCTATCGGCGATGCTCCATTTAGGCCTATTGGAAAAGATTAAATCATGGGTTTTCATGATCTCCCGAGCTGCATTAGCAGAAGAGGCCACAATCACTGGCTTGTTACCAAAATGAAGTAGCATTAGAGGACCATATTTTTGGGACAGTGATTGGAGTGAACGATGGGGAAGTAATCCAAGATGGTGAAGATGACCAATAATTGGGAGCTTTGGTGGAGATGGTGGTAAATTCTTTTGGATTGATGAAGAAGTGAAAAAGAACCATTTGAAAAGGAAAAGGATAAATAGAATCAAAGGAAGGAGAGAATAAACTGAAAGATTCGAAACAAACTCCATTGTGTGGTACTTGTGTTTTCTTCCACTTGTTTTATGCCGGACTGCTCCATCTTAATCATCTATATATAATAGATTTTGTGTATACTAATAATGATGATGACTGTTTTAGAAAAGTAAAAGAACAAGGACAGATTATAAGTTGATTATGCCTAAATAATATATAATAAATTTGTGTAAAAATTTAAATCTTTTTAGTCAAATTTAAATTCATGAACTTTAATTAATAGGTGCTTAAATTTCTATGTAATTTTCACCTATGTTTCGCTACAATTTGAGTAAACTCTTATAATGATTATTATTTTATGATTTTAAGGGTTTTTCCCCTCTTCTGTTAGTTGATTATATAATTCAAAGTGGGATATATCAAACTGGTTTTTTTTTTTTTATTTGTAGTCATATACTAGATTCCTCTGGATCGATCCTTAATAAGCTAATATACTATTTATACATGATATGTATGAATTGATGGCTCATTTCCCTCTAACTTTTGGGCACGTGGTAAATAGAAACATGTCCTTTCAATTGAAATTATTAGAATCTTAATATTTAAATTGATGATCAAATTGAATCATTTGATCGGAATCAGGTTAATTTTCGATCAAAGTCAATATATCATTCTTACTGTGGTCAATGGATGAAGGGTATTTTAAGTATTTTAAATTTTTATGAATTAAAAAAGATAATTATTAATTATTTCCATTAACGTTTGATTAGATTGTCAATTAGAATTATATTATTTCAATTGGAATTATTAAAGGCTAAATGTTGATCAAATCCAACATTGGAAAGATAGAAGATGTGTCCATAATTGAAACAATGATTGAGATCAAAAAAGAAAAAGGAAAAGATGATGGTGGTAAATAAGTTCTTTGTTTTCGGTATATTATGGGAGAGATATATCTTAATTGAACTTTGGATTCTAAGTGGGGCATCTCATCAACTTAAACAATTATATTTCGAAAAGCGCTCATTGCTCTTCACTAATATATCTTGAATATATGTTTTTATATTAAAAAAAAAAACTTAAGAATTATAACGATTATAACTCAAATCCATAGCATTATAATCATATATAAAATTCATTTTCCAATTAAGGTGTAGCTTTTTTATATATTATAAAAAACTGAATAAAAGTAGAAAATGAAAAAAAAAGAATAAATAAATAAATCCGAATTCGAATTTTTGTCCACCTGCCCTATTTTTTTTTTTTTTGGAGGCTTTAAAACTTTATTTTCCTATTGGTAACCACTCTGACAGGAGTTTGCCAAACTTTTACGGATCAAAGACTACTATTTGGCCAAGATCAAAGTTACGGATGATCCGATCCGCAAAATAAAAGATCTAAATTTATAAACAAACAATTTACCGAAACAAAAAAGAAAGATCTATATTTTATTGTTAATGGTAAAAGGACCAGTTTGACATATAAAAATAAAGTACAGAGACTAATATAACTAAAAATAAACATAAGAGAGTACTTCGACTAAAAAAGAAAACACTAGAAACAAAAATGGCTAATTCTTGTTGAGAAAAAATAAAAATAAAAGAGATAATTGGTAATATTGTTACTAAATAATTTCTGATTTATATTCTATTTTAAATTTTTATATTCACAATAAAATTTGAGCAATTATTTAGATCCTATTGTCACTACAAATTACGATTTTTACTAGAAAAATCTTCTTCTTTTTTTTAAAAGTAAATTTATTGATAGTAAAATAGGGAGAGCGACCAAATCCAAGTGACAGCCCCAATGTACAAATATCAAAGAAAAATGTCAGACAATTACAAAACCAAATCAGTCCTCACAAAAATCAAACCAAATCATAGCAGAATAGTCACAAAAATTTGACCTATGAGAACCACAAGCAAAAAGTACAATAATACAAGAGTATTATTGCAACACCGGGGACCGCCACAAAATTCCAAGGAAGTGCCAGTTTAGAGTTGTAAAGTCATGAAGCCAAGTCCGTCAATCTATTATCTATTATTAAAAATTTATATTCGATTCATATTGTAAATAATTAAATTTAATTATTCTTTATACTTGAACATTTAGCACATATGAAAATTTAATAATTTAAATTTAAGTTATCTTTTGACCAAAATTTGACTCAAAGAACAAGATAACTCAAACAATTGTTAAGAGATAAAATATTAAAAATATCAAAGACCAAGATAACAAATTTCACAAAGCAAATTACCCCATTTGATATTCATGCTAGAAAATCTTTTATGATTTGTTTTTTTCCTATGCTTTCACTTCCGTCATAGAAAGCCATTTGAATATATCAACAGTAACTTTTCATATATGAAAAAGAATTATCAAGTGTAAAGTTATGCCTATCAAAATTTAAAAATATCATTACTTTTCAATTGATAATGGTTTTTTTATGTGTGATCATCCAATTCCATTGTCTCAAAAAAATATCTACAACTGTATCATCAAAATGTGGATTTGAACCATCTATAGGAGAAGTACATAGAGGATAACAATAAAAAACTACAAAAGACAACAAAGGAATAAGATAAAAGCCCCAACAGCAAAAAAAAGCAGTGCCCATCAAGAAACTGGAGCATCAAGAACCATAAAAATCAAAGAGTTAGAACCATTGGAAGGAGTTTGCTTTCCCTTAATAAGATGTCTCAAATTCCAACTCTAAAAATGAAGAAAATTATGTTGAGAGTTCCATCTTCTGTAAAGAGTTGGACAGAGGAACATATCGATTAAATATCTCTTTTCACCCCTCACTAACTTCTTAAGATCTTCAATATGTAAAATCAGCTTCCTCAAATGCTAAGGAGCTGAATTCGGATCTACCACCCACTTGCAGACATTAACTGACACTACAGGGAAAAGGGGATTTTTCGACCGAAATTATATATAGATTGTGCGCGGGCTTTTGAAGCTTTAAATAAAGTGCCCCTCATTAATCTCTGAAATAAGTATCAATTGACTAATATGAATATTTATTTCATAGAATGACAAAGTTCTTTTTAAAGTATGATGTGTATAACATGTAAATATGAATTTTATCAATTTTGTCATATAAAAGTGTGTTTATTTTAAAATGATGAAAATAATTTTAAAATCACTCAAAGATCCATTGCGATTCATGAGAGACGGAAAAAATTACTCCTCGCAAAACTCTCTTTAATTCATTGTTGTTTGAGATCATTACCATATTTTTCAAGTTATTTAATATAAAAATTAAACTCGGTCTAAAAATCATCGATGTTAAGGTCGGAATAGTTTTTAAAATTAATTACATTATATTTTTAATTTTTAAAAAAAATAAATTTTGTTCGACCGTAAATCAGTCGGTATTAGGCACGGATTACCAATAAAAAATTTGGAATTGGGCAAAAATGGCCATCGAACAAAATAAATTGAAATTGGGCATCAAAATCATTTCCCTCAAATTCCTTTATTTTTCTTTTACCATCTTATTTATCAATTTCCCACTTCTTCTTGAGCTCTTCTCTACGCAAATTGGAACATCACTTTTACTCCATCCAGGCTAAAGCACATTATTGTTCTTGTCGTTGGACTGTTGTACTTGGAGTTCTCCGACGTCCTCAGTGGAAGCCTTGATTGCTCGCTGTCGGAGTGCACCGTTGTCTGTCACCTTACTAAGGTGAGTTCCATTTCACCTATTGTTCATTTGGCATTGGTATTTTGCCCTAATTTATTCTTGGTGTTTTGCCCCAATTTATGCTCTAGTGTTGGCACATTTCTGTTTTGTAGTTGGGAAGAAATTTATAAGATACATTTTTTGTTTAAAGATTGCTAGTGCAGAAAAAATATTATTCTTAACCTACACAGGCAATCAGTATCAAAGCACAAAAAGTTTAAGCAGAAGAAAACAAAGGATTATAATAGAGAGATTATGTAAAACATGTGCAGACAAGACATAGAAGATCAATTGTAGGTTATTTCCGAATTGGACGTGGAGAAAAGAGTGGAAGACGACTTTTATATATGGTTTAGGGAATATGTAATGACTCACTATCGTAATTAATTTAAATTGTTAAAATTCATGTGATTTATTAAACTCTATGTGTCCAATTTTCAAATAGGTACGTGATCCACTTAGTGATGTAACTGATATTTGCTTACAAAACTTCTCTATCAAGGAAAGTGAAACCATGTCATGGAATACTTTGTAAATGGTTCAGGTTCCACACGGATGAACACGCAAATAGAAGAAAGATAGTCAACAATGGAATATGTGTTAGGGAATCAATAGATGTTGAAATGATTGAAATTGAATTTCCTGGTATTCCAGCTCAAAAGGTTGTATTGTTCAAATGCGATTGGTTTGATAACACTTCGAATCGAGGTATTAAATTTCATCCGCAATATAAGCTTGTTGAATCGAGCCGAATGAGAACTTACATGAAATACGATCCCTTTGTTTTAGCGCAACAATCAAGCTAAGTTCACTATTGCTCATATCCTGGAATCAAAAGACCTCGGTTGGATTGGTTGGTTGTTTGTAAGAGTAAGGCACGACATGTGATTGATGCACCTATAGCAAACAAGGTCAAAGCTCTAAAGCTTTTAATGTCTTAATTTTGATTAAATGACAAGCATTGATAAGAACTAATGGCTTAATTGTATTAGTGTTGGTCTTTTAGGATTCATATATCTAATCCATGCAAGATCGAAGTTTCAAGTCTTCAGAAAAGAGCGTTTGGTGTCAGGCGTTGAAGATAAACAATTTTTGGATTAGATAGGATCTAGAGGTGTAGTGTTATTTCTTTATATATCTATTAGATGTCTCTAGGTCTATCTCTATGAGTAATAAGTTCTATAGGTTGCTCAATAAAAGTGAAATGTTTTTCAAAATGCATTTCATTTAGATAAAACATGAGTTGGGTGTTTGAAATGATTTTCAAAATACATGCACATACTTTAAATTTCTTAGAATGTATTCCACAAACTCTTGGAGTTGTTTGGAATCTTGTTTTGCATAGTTTTAATGCATGTGCGGTTGACCTAACTGAAGTGTGGTCGACCGTAGATCATGCGGTCAACCAGACCTCTCAGTTTATCGTCCGCTGAATGTCCAGAGCTTTCTGAAACACTTGCGGATGATGGTGCGGTGGACCAGACTTCTCAGTTCATCGTCCGCAGTATGTCCAGAGTTCTCTGGAAAACTTGCGGATGATGGTGCAGACGACCAATCTGATATGCGGTCGACCGCACTTCTCCTGAATGGAATTCAAACGACCATTTTTATGACCGTTGGTACATATATATAAATACCAAATTGTTTGAAAAATAGTGTAAGATTACTTTTTGAGCAAAAATCTGATTCCTATTCTTTATAGAACATCTTGAAATCATTTTGAAACCCTTTCATAACATTTACATTGTGAAAATCATCGAAGAAGGGTCTTTACAAAATCATTAGTGTTCTTGAGCAATCTAGAGAAACATATTACTCAAGGAGGTACTTATGCTTCAAATTGATATATCTTCACATTAAGGTGATATCTATATCAAACTCTTCCTATTCTTATCTTGTTAGTTTTATTCAAGGTTGCATTAAGCTTAAAACTCTAAGGGTTAGAGTGAGCCTTGAATTATTAAAATAATTGTGATTGTCTTAAGTGTTTGTATTTCATTAATTGTTGTATTAGAGATAAGTGTTTAATCAAGGTTGTAGTGTAAAACCCAAAGTATTGAGTGAACCTTGATTGGGTAAGAGGTTTGTATTGTAAAACCCTAAGGTGAATTGGGTGAGCCTCTATTGTAATCTCTTGTACTAAATTATTGAAAGGTTTTGTGAAATCCTTAAGTAGATATCTCAAGGTAGTGTTATTTGCAAATTTCTTGAAAACATTATTTCACACACTGTTTGAGCACCAAGTGTTTGATATTTGTTGTCTTAGAAAGCATTGTTTGTTTTAAAGAGGAAAAATCGGTTAAAACCTAATTCACCCCCCTCTTAGGTTTTTCACAAGGCATACCAAGAAGATGTAGCTCAATGTGATTCATTAATATAGTTTATATTAAGATTGATATTGGTCCCCTAACACATGAGACGGGTGAGAATTATATATTGGATATGAAGCAAATGGAATCTCAATCATTTTCAGCTAATGATGGCATCGAAGTGCAGGAAGATGAAACCTTAGAAATAGTTGTTGATAGTGATGAGAATGATAGATGTCGAAATTCAATATCTGACTTTAGCGATTAGGTGCATTACATTTGTAGCAATGTTTTTAATTATGTGAATATATTTCCATTGCGCAATCATGATAAATGTGTCATTTATTATGTTATCCTTGTTGATTATATCCTATGATTATTCTTCATGTTGATTGTTGCTAATACAATTGTAACATTGTTTCTATTTTAGGCATGAATAGTTCTGGACAGGGGACACCACCTCATAGACTATCAGGAGTTATAGAGGATCCTAGTTCAAATATAGCTGGGTCAGGCACCAGCGTTGGCACCGACACTAGCACACCCGCTTCCATATTAGGAGTTATCCTATCCACATCAAGGGTTGTCCCCTTCAGTTCACCAGTTCCTGACTCTGTTTCACCTTCTTCTACACAGTCGAGATTGGAGATTCCAAATTCCCGACTCATTTCTCCTCATGATGACTCATAAGTATGTATAATGTTTTATAGTAGTAATAACTTAATATTTTATTACATTTGTTGCATATATTTGTTGATATCTGGACTTGTTAAATGTCGGTGTTATAACAAATGTTGAGTTTATTGGGTGATATTGATTCACTTTGTTAAATATTGTTGGTATTTGTTATGGATTTTTTGGCATTTTTCTGTTCTTTGTGGTGTCTTGTGGCTAATTGTGTGACTTGTGCGCCTGGGAAATGTCCAAATTATAAGGAAGACTCTGTCAAAATTTTGTTTAAATATTGATTTTGTTATTTTTGAAATAGCTTTGATCTGTTTATGGAGTCGGTTAGAGAGGTTTCCAAGACCATCAAAAGACAATTTATTGGCCCTTATTCAAAATCTCCCAAGTTCCTATGAACGTGCGAAAATTGTGGTTTGAAGAGTGAAGTGTAAGTTGAACACTCTATCTGTAAATTTATCTTGCTTTGTGATTAAATTCTATATTATAATTATAAAGTCTTCGATATAATTTGTCTTTTCAGAAATTGTTCAAGTGGCATTCTGAGCATAGTACCCTTATACGGAGGCATTAGGATAAGGTTGCCAAGACTAGGTTCAAGGATGAGATGCATCGTGCTCATAAGGAGCACAGTGAGACCGGCCCCCCGTATTGGATCGTGCTAGACAACTGAAAGAAATTGCATGAGTATTGGAGAACTGATCCATTTATGCGTGCTTCTAGATTCGGAATGAGCAACAAAGCTGTAGGTCCTTTTACTTATAATAGTGGGTCGATTTCATTCTTTGAGTATGAGCGAAGAATGGCTAATCATTCTAATACATTTATTTTTTAAAAATTATCATTAATTAATTTTTTCATTTATTTTGCAGCGGAAATCAGAAGTTTCTTAGTTCACTTATAGAAATTTGTTTTATCTGATTTTTTAACATAATTCAATAAAACACCTCTTTGACAACAAATATCAAACACTTGGTATGCTAGTTGTGTGAAAAATAATGTGTTCAAATAAAATGCAGAAATTAGAGCATTAAACACAATGATTTATAGTGGTTCGGTTTATCCAACAAAACCTAATCCACTACCTTGAGTTACCTACTCAAGGATTTATCAAATCCCTTCACTAATCAAATAAATGAGATTACAAAAGAGGCTCACCCAATTCACCTTAGAGTTTTACAAATAACCTCTCAAACCAATCAAGGCTCACTCAACCCTTGAGTTTTACAACACAACCTTGATTATATAATAATCTCACCACTCTCCTTAGTGAATCCTAACAATACAATTCAATTCAAGGTTCACCCAAAGGTTTTACAAACAAACCTTAAATACAAAACAACCTACACAAGGCTCACCCTAACACTTAGGGTTTTATGCTACTTGCAACCTTGATACAATTACAATCAATAATAAAAGATAGAGAGTTTGATAGATATCACCTTAATGTGAAGATATATCAATTTGAATCACAATCACCTCTTTGAGTAATGGCTTGTCAAGATTTCTCAAAAATTCACCTTTGAATGTAAAAATCCTTCTTTAATGATTTTAACAAGATTGATGTTTAGAAAGGGTTTTGGAATATTTCTAAGATGTTATAGGATCAAGATATACAATGTTTTTGCTCAAAAAATCTTCTTAGAAAGAATTTCAAAGGTTTTGGTATTTAAAGGCTTTGTTCCCAACGGTCAAAAATGAAGCTGTTGGAAACCCACTCAGGAAGTGCGGTCGACCGCATATCAAACTGGTCGTCCACACCATTATCCGCAAGCTCATTGGACAACCACCGGATGATGATTTTTCATCCTCCGATCGACCGGGCTTCACCTGCGATTGACCTCACTTCACTGCGATCGACCTCATAGTCGTCCACAGGTTGGCAGATGAACAAATTTGACAGCACATGCATCCACAAGATAAACTAACTTATGTACGATACCTTGACCACTTTAGGTCGACTGAAATATTTCATTTGTGTATCAACAATACTCTAGCACACAAATGATGATTTCAATCAACCATATAAGTTATGGTATCAATCCAACAAGAGTTTATGAACCATTTAAGTTTTGAAATCACAATGCATGGTTTTCAAAATACCAAAATATATTTTAACATATTAAAAACATTTTGAAATAACGTTTTAAGTTCATAGAGCAACCTTTAGAAACCATTACTCAATTAGAGGTAGAACTAGAGATATCAAAATATATAACTCTAAAACTATACCTCTAGTTCCTATCTAATCCAATAAAAGCTTGTCTTCAAATCTTGATAGTCTTGACTTGTATACTTCCTTGAAGACTTGAGATCTTGTTCTTGCATGGATTAAATCATGAATCCAAAAACTCTATCACTTATACAAATAAGACATTAGTCCTCGTCAATGTTTGTCATTAATCAAAATTAAAACATTAAAAGCTTTAGGGCTTTCATTTGTATAAGAAGATTCAGACATTCCAGACTGTCCCTAATAAGGGTCAATTCAATAGTGACAAATCACAAAAAACTATGGTATGAGCTTGTTAAAATGAATTTTATTAATTCATTTTCATTGTATCGCTCTTTGACAATTTTTAAACACATTTTCAAAATGATGTGAATTCTTTGGCTGACCAGTACACTCAATTAGAGTCTATTGACTTATTTCATCCTTCCAGGCTTGATGACAAGACACTATTTGTTGAGGTAGCATGAGGCTTCAGGAAGGGTCGTGTCTTAGGCACTAGAGTGAGACTTCATCTTGAACAAGATTCAAGTATTTCGCAGTCTACATCATCTACTTCTTCAGAGCCAGTAAATATAGAATCTAAGATCCAAGAGCGTGTGAGTGCATAGGTAGGCATGTAGGTGAGCAAGATATGGAGGAGGTGTGAACATAGGTTCAAAACGATGAAGGCGCGAAAGAAAAGTTTGCAAACCTACCTCATCAACTTGGCCTCCCAAATGGGATTTACGACTCCACCTATTCTACCTATTGTACCCAAAGATGACATCTTTGATTATGATGAGCATATTACCGAGGATGATGCAGGGAAAGAGAATTTCCCTATATCACCAATTTCTGATCATTCCGCTCCTTCAGCTCATTTTGATCCTCCTCCCCCTCCCACTGGTGCACCACCTACTGCTGTTGTGAGTTGATATATATGACGATTTATCATTCACTATTATAGATTTATTATTATTTGTAATTTATTTATAAACTTATTTAAGATATATATTATGTACTATTATGGATTTATAGTATTTGTAGTGTATTTATAGACTTATTTTGGGGATTATATCTTAATTGTTATTTTGGTTCTTTCAATTTAAATTACATGTATTAATTATTAATAAATTTTTTCTGCCCTATTTATTTATTTTTTAATTCTGTTGCAATCTGTTGGAAAAACAATCATTTTTACAAATTAATTTTGTCGCCAATATGTTGAAAAACAATTATTTGGACAAATTAATTTCGTCACTAATTTGTTAAAAACTAATTATTTTACAAATTAATTCCGTCGCTAAGCTATTGAAAAAAAATTATTTTACAAATTAATTCCATTGCTAATCTATTGGGAAAAATTTTATTTTTACAAATTAATTCTGACGAATTAGAGACTACATTTATAGGCTGATTTATTTTAATTTAAATAATCAAAATTTTTGTTGATAATCTGTGGGTAAGATGTCGAACTTTACCGATTATGTATCTACAATTTTTTTAAGAATAAAAAAAAGAAATAAAATTCGTCGCTACTACATATGGTTGACCGACCCTCGCTAATGTCGTTGACCATTAGCTAATCAGGAGCCTTTCTGTCGGAAACTTATTGCAAGTATTCACGTATTATTATATTCTTCAAAATTACCAATGAAGTAGTTACCGACGGTAATCTGTTATTGAAAAAGGTCAGTGACGAATTACTGAATGATTATACTGTCGGAAAACGTACATGTTCCTCTAGTGAGAATCGGATTACAAGAAAAGGACGTGAGACTCTGTCCATTGTGAAGCACCACAAAATGGAAAGGCTTCCATAAGTGCTAAAAATTCAGCCACATTTTAGTCAACCACTCCTATTTGAATACATTGACTATGTGAATTTGTATCCAATCAATGGAACAATGGGCGTAAAGATTTATTTTAAGAATAATTCGTCTTTTTAGTCGTTGATAATTTTTTGAAACATTAAAAATTTCTCTATAAATTGGAAATGTTTGATTAAACAATTAGGATTTCAAATCTTCAATTGATTTTATTACTTGATTTTTCACGATTATTTATATAAAAGAATTGAGATGTTACACACTAGAAATCTATTATTAGATTTAAAATTTAAATCGTGGTAATGATGAGACTTTCGAACTATAAGTCATATGTTCCACTGCTAGAAAATTACTTAAATCATTGAATTCTTAATTAAGTCATGAGCATATTAAGCTATTTGATATATATATATATATATATATATATATATTCAATTCTCATAATTAAACGATGTATGTGAATGCCAAATTGAAAAAGAGCTGTCTTGCTCTCATATGTTTAAAAAACTGACCTTTGGTTCTAAACATAAAAAATTATTAAGAAAAGTCTATGCCCCTGGATAATTTCATTTGTGTATGTGAAGGGTTATATCGAGTGAACAGCAATGAAGTGGAAAAATACTGCTCAGTGGATCTCTAATTAATCTAAGAATGAAGAGATCTGATTGAATAAGGAAAGAACAGCGACTTGGAAAATAGTCACCACATAATGAATGGCCCTTATTCAGTTCTTTTTCTCCCACATATATAATGACGGTTGTCCATATTTCAAGACCTGTTTGCTTGGTCTAACCACGAGGTTAGAAAACAGGAAGCAATAGTCAACAATATCTGTATGTGTAGAAATCCAGTTCCTTAATTTCTCATTCACTCAACATGTTGAGTCTTTAGTTCCATAATCCAAAAGACAATATCATTGAAAGGAACGTGCTCGCATCACATCTAGCACTATAACAATTAATTTCTAGCTCTCTTTTACATCTTACCTGATTAGCTTTCTCATTTCTAGCTCTCTACAGTGTACGTCAAGAAATTTCCTCCTCCATCGCCTTGATGTTGTGGTTTCAATGATACTTAGGGAATTGGCTTCTTACTGCTATTGAAATAATTACGTATGCATGACAATGATATTAAAGGGCGTGGTGTGAGGTCCCAAAAGGAGTCTATAGAATAATTCAGGGTTAATAAATTTTGTTTTTTGTTTTGATATTGATAAGCTAGTTTAATTTGACACTGGTTTGGCCTACAAGACAAAGATGGGGTGAGGTCCCAAAAACCCCTAAACTGATAAATTCAATAGTGACCCTATAATTTAATAACTTTGGAAGCCATTATTAATCATTTAATGAGATTTTTATTTGGGTCAAATAGGAAAAATCAAAGATGAACAAAATTTCAATTCTAAGCTTTAATTATAATGGCGATCATCTCATTATTCAATTCCAATTGGAAATTATCTCGTGGAATAGTATGCTAAGTTAGTAAGGAGGACTCACTTGAGCAGCTTGGTTGAAGTAAAAAAATGAACAAGGAAAACACAAACCCTTCTAAGTCATTCGGAGGAAGAGAAAAACTCGCAGTTAGTCAGAGATTGTGAAGACATATATATTTAGTATTTAAAAAATATTAAAAAATATCCTTTAAAAAATTATCACTTAATTAGTCACAACTTAGCGGACAGCCGGTCTATTTTTAATTTTTAAAAAAGTGAAAAATTTTTAAAAAAAAAGTCACACGAATCCCGAGGTTAATTTCCTCTACTTTTCAGGCATGGCAGCCACCACCGGCACCGCCATATGGCTGGCCGCCGGCGGCGACAATAAGCCAAAAATCATATTTTTCATATCTCCCACCATGTAACCTCCAACAAACCATAGCATATGTTTCGGAAAAAAAAAGAAAAAGAGAAACCGAGAGGGGGAGGGAGAGAAGAAGATGGAGGAAGAGGGGGGGAAGGGGGCGACAGAAAAGAAAGAGAGGGAGGGGGCGCGGCAGAAATGGGGGAAGAGAAAGAGGGGGAGTCGGGCAGAGAGGAGGCCGAGAGAGGGAGGAAGAAGAAGGGGGAAGGGGAAGGGAGAAGAGAGAAACCGAGAGGGAGATGGAGAAGAAGGAAGATGTGGGGAGCCATGGGAGAGAAGAAAAGGAGAAGAGAATAAGAAGGGAAAAAAATGAGGAAGGAGAAGAGGAAGAAGGGGGGGCAGCGGCGGCTGTAGGCAGTAGGGGGGGTGGCGGCTGTAGGGGAAGAGATGGGGGTGGCGGCTAGGGTTAGGAAAAGAGGAAGAAGAAGAAGAAAATTAGGGTTTTGGGGATATAGGGGTATTTTTGTAATTCTTTCAAAAATTTATCCAATTTTTGCAAATAGGTCCCTAGGGTTTATAAACCCTAAAGTTTCCCCAATTCAGATACGAAATTTACAGATTTACCCACAAATGTTTAGAATTTCCAAATTAGTCTCCAAATCTTTCTAGAATTTTCAATTTGACCCCAAACTTTTTTAAAATTATATTTTTACCCAATTCTTTTAGGAATTCCCTTTTTATACCACAAATCTTATTGAAATTATGTTTCAACCCATATTTTCAAAAAAAATCGTTTTTAGTCCCCAAACTTTTGAAAATTACGATTTGACCCCTAAACTTTTCTAAAATTACAGTTTAACCCAAACTTTTCCAAACTCGAAAATTACCTTTTTCATATTCCAAAAGTGTTCCCAAACCTTTTTAAAATGCCAAATATTTCCTTTAACTTTTCAAAAAGCCATTCTTTTTCTTTTATATAGAATATTTAAGTGTCCTTTCGAAGTTCTAATTCATTGAATACTTCTAATGTAGGAAACAAGGACTTAGGGAGCTAGACTTTCCATGCAATTTAGGACACGTTTATATCTGCTTTTGAGGTGGGAGTTCTAACCTTATTTAATTATTTAAACTTTATATTTACACGTTATATATGCTATTTATTCTATGATTAATTGTGCACTTTTAAATTCTATTATGATATGTATACAATGATTTTATAATTGCACATATAAATGTCTATTACATATGTCATCAAACAACAGGGGCTTAGGTCCGATAAAACAGGGACTTATGTCCGATTCAACAGGGACTTTAGCCCGATTCAACAAGAGTCTTTGACTCGATGACATGCAATAACCATTGATATTTACATGATATTTTCAATGTGTATATCCTTATAATATGTCACACATTACTCCCACTAAGTACTTTGTACTTAACCCATGTTTTTCGTTTTTCTAAAATCTTTTACAGGATAATGGGTTGCGATGCGGGAACGGAGAATGACCAACTATTTTATGGATTTTGAATTAGGTTGAAATTATGTCCATGTTTTAGAACTATGAATATTTATGTTTATGGTTTTAGTTTTATTTGGTATAAATAATTTTATGTTGGCAATTATTGTTTTTAGATTCAAATTTATAATTTGTTACTTTTTTGGAAATTTGGGAATTTTGACTGTTTTAAAATTAGGATTATTCTTTGACTTCCCTATTTTATTATATTTTCTATTTTGGGTATTTTTTGGGAAATTAGGGATGTTATAGTACATATGTAATATGTATAGTTATCTATGTTATATTATTACAGTAATATATAACTTACATATACTATATATAATTTCTATACTTATACAGTATTAATATATCAGTATTAATATATTTACTACATATGCAATATGTAGTTGGTAGCATAGTTATTATGTATACATATATATATATATATATATATATATTATACTCCCTTCATTTAAAAATAAATGTCGTTTTAGATATTTGCACAAATATTAAAAATGTTGTAAATAATATATATTGCAGTACTAAGATTCAAATCTACCCTTAATAAATATTATAAATAATTGTTTCATTGTCTCTTTCAAAATTATAATTACTTTCATTCTCTCTCCATTTAAATAAGAATATATTTGAAAAATATTAATCATTGATGATAAAAGACACTTATTGTGAAATAAAACAAAATAAACAATACTTATTTTGAAATGAAGAGAGTATTGAATTACATATGTGAATTTCTTTTTTATAGAATCAAACTACATATGTAATATTTGTTACATCTTCTAGCCAATATCACTATTTCACTTTAATGTTAGTTTGAGTAAATGTTAAAGTACAATTTGTAACAAGTATGAAAGCCTTAAAGCTTTTAATATCTTAATTTTGATTAATGACAAACATTGATAAGGATTAATAACTTAATTGTACAAGTGATATAGTTTTTGGATTCATGATCTAATCCAAGCAAAGACAAGATTTCAAGTCTTCAAAGAAGTTTACAAGTCAAGATTATCAAGATTTGAAGACAAGTGTTTGTTGGATTAGATAGAAGCTTGAGGTATAGTTTTAGAGTTTAATATTTTTTAGATATCTCTAGTTTACTTATTTGAGTAATAATTCTATAGATTGCTCTATGAACTTAAAACCTTTTTAAAAATGTGTTTTATAAGTTAAAACTCTTCATGGGTATTCAAATTGGTTTTCTAAATACATGAATTCCCTTCAAAGTTTTATAAAATAAGTTCCACAACTTTTGGAGTTGATTGGAAATTTAAATTGCATGTTTGGAAAACTTGAGGATGATTTTTTTATATTTGCAGTCGACCAAATAATAGCCGGCATTGTCCACTAACTATCTAGAGGAGTCTGATAATGTAGCGGACGCTCTAGCAGTTGATCGGTATGTACCAAGCGTCGTCTGCTAACTATTCAAAGTGATTCAATATTCTAGCAAAAGATCTAGCAGGCGACCAAACTCCGTAACGGTCGACCGTAAGTCTTGTGAGTAGATTTAAATAATCATTTTTATGGCCTTTGGAACACACATATAAATATCCAAATATTTGAAAATCTTTGTGACACAATTTTCTAAGCACAAATTTGATTCGCATTCATTATACAACATCTCATAAACATTTTCAAACCCTTTCAAAACATTTACATTGTGAAAATCATTCGAAAAGGGTTTCATACATTTATAGGTGTTGAGCAATCTTGTGAAGCAATTAGAACTACATTTTGATATATCCTCACAATCAATGTGATATCTATATCAAATCTTCTTTATTCAAATCTTGTAAACTTATTCAAGGCTGCATTTAGCTTATAAACTCTAAGGGTTAGAGTGAACCTTGAAATTGAAGATAATTGTGATTATCTTGTTTGTGTATATTTCATTGATGTTGTATTGGAGATTGTAGTAGAATCAAGGTTGTGTTGTAAAACTCTAGGAGTTGAGTGAACTTTGTTTGGGTAAAAGGTTTTGTGTAAAACTCTAAGGTGAATTGGGTGAGCCTATTTTGTAATATCTTATACTTAATTAGTGAAAGGTTTTGTGAAATCCTTGAGTAGATAACTAGAGGTAGTGGATTAGGTTTTGTTGGACAAACCAAACCACTATAAATTATTGTGTTCCTTGTCTTATCTCTGTTTTTTACTTAAAACACATTATTACATATACGAACTGCACACCAAGTGTTTGATTTCTTTTGTCTTAAAATTGCATAATTAAATTAGGTTGCAAAATCGGATAAAATCTAATTCACCCTCCTCTTAGGTTTTTCAATTGGTACAAAGCAGGTCTTCTTGTTCAAAGGTTTAACAACCTAAAAGCAAAGATTTTATGACACACCTAGACAACACTGACGAGCCTGTCGTGTGACTATCAAATTTAACCTTTAATACTCTTATATAGATAAGGCAAATAAGGATTGTATCCACGAAAATTTGTAAAAATTATAAAATTTAAATTTATTAATCAAATATTAATTTTTGGGGGAGTTTTTAAATTATATAAAATTAAATTAAATTAAACAAACTTAAAAGAACTATATCTTTTAATTATATATATGTTTTTTAAAAAAAAGATTTTTAATGTAAAGAAATTAATAAAAGACGTTAGTAAGGAACTTGTATCAAATTATTTATTTAAATGGATAAATCATTGATAAAGAACTTATTGAGTAGTTGATTTTAGAATCTCGATCAGCTCAAACAGATTAATATTTATTTCAATTAAATATCACTACCAACCAGCATATATATATATATATATATATATATAATAATGAGTTTCAATTAAACATAATTTAAATCATATAATTCCCTATTAAATTAATTAAGTCAAGAGTTGCAACTTAATTAAACTAGCATATGGTACTATAATTATCAATCAAAGATTAACAATTCTAGTTGATTCATCATGTAAATTAAAAAGAATTTCTAACTAATTAAACATGATTATTTAATAATAACAATTGGAATTATATAAATACTCAAATTATTAAATAACATGGCTAAAATAATTAAACAAATTTGGACAATTAAAATTTCGAAATAAAAGAAAATGGTTACACAATTATATATTTAAAAAACTACAAATATTAAAGAAAACATAAATTGGCGATTATATCGGCCATAAAAAGTAAAAATAGAGAGATTTTACCTCCCACAATAAAAAGCACAAAAGAATAAAAGATGAAGATATTACTCTCCACATTTACAGAATTTAAAGTACAAAAAGTAAATTTGGTGATTTTATTCATCAATAGTACGATAAAATAAATGACAGAAAATAAATAATAAAAAGTAAATACAAAAATTAAATAACAGAAAAGTAAAATTTAAAAGATCGAAGTTAGAAGTTAGAAAGCTAGTAGTTAAAATTTAGAAGTTAGAGCAGTAGAACCGGCCATTGTTTAAATTACTATAGTCCTAATCCAAAATAAACTCCAGTGTTCTATGTAACAGTAATTATATCAAAATTCCATTAATTAATAACTGTAATACATATCCTTACTAATGGTAAAGAAACTACTCACAATACATGACTCAAATGTATAACTTTCCTTGGATTTCTCCAGGTACTAGTTCCTCGATATTCTTGTAATCTCATCCAAAAACCTTCCAAAATAAACTCTGAAAATTCCTAAAAATACCTAAGAGTGGAGGTTGTACAATTTGGCAGAGTTTTTTGTTGTAGAAGGTTGTACAAACATAGCAAATTTCGTGCCCAATTCATAGAAATTTGTAAGGGCAAATATGGAATAAAAATAAATAAAATATGACAAAAATAAAAGTAGTGGGGGACAAAGTGGAATTTCTGGAAAGTTAAGACAAAACGCATGAAGTGCAGAAAGTTGCATCAGCCGCCACGTGCCACTATCTGATTGGTCGTGCTTTTCTTCAACCGTCGTCCATGCCACGTGCCACCATCTGATTGGTCGTGCTTTTCTTCAGCCATCGTCCATGCCACGTGTCGCCATCTGATTGATCTGAAGTTTAACACACGTATCACCATCCGTTTTGCACATGCTGGCATGTGTCTTACCATTGCTAAAGGCAAGATGCATCCAGATTCAGCCATGTCATCATCCTTTACGCGTGACACGTGTTCTAGCCATTTGTTTTTCGCATCTCTAAAAGTCGAGTTCCACGTGTAGTCGTCTGATTTGCTCCTTGTGCTAACGAAGGGACTGACAAGGATTTCCTTTGTACACATGGCACTACCACGTGTCATCCACTATAGCACCAAATTTGTTTTTTAATTTTATTTTTTACAAAAACATAATAAATATCTAAAAATACTATAAAACAAAGATATTAATAGGAAATGTAAAATAATCATAAAATAACATAACTTAAAAATGAAATTAAACACAAATAACATTGAAGACGTTCTTGTAAAACACAATAGTGTCCTTAATAAAAAAAAGATTCGGCATCTTGTTTATGCATCTTTATTTACATATGACTGCAATGAAGATGTCATGAGTTCTTTTTGCAACCTTAGGTGTCCTTCAACAAACACTTTACATGCTCCCATTGGTGAATTATCTATTTCCCTTTGGGATTTACCCATTCGTGGCTTTTTTTATGATGAGGTCATGTCTTCTGCAAAAGAACTTATTCTAGTGAATTCTAATGGAAAACACGAGATTCCTCAAAGTTGTAAGTTCCTTTTTTCATTTTAGCATTCTTACAAAAGGCGATCCACATGGTGTTTCTTTTGAAAAGTGAATCAAATTTTGGTTTAAAGAACCAAGCAAATATAAAGCACCGCCTCAAAGAAAACCAAATAATTATTCTTATTCTAAGCTAAATAAGACTCACAATCCATATGGGCGTTTTGATCTAGAGTTTTTGCCTCCCTAAAGGAGCTAAAGAACCATTTTAAATGCTTGATGTTCCCAAAAATATGAGGAGATAAACATGTGGCTGCCCTTTTATCATGTTGGATATGTAAATTTCTTCTTCTTGGAAAAGAAATTGATTGTATTCGTCCAAGAGTTTTCAAAGTTGCAAGTTTCATGGCAAGTGGACAAGAATTCTTGCTTGCAATACCAGTTCTCACAAGTATTTACAATGGTCTCAACAAAATTGTCAAAATGCAGAGCCATATTTCTCATTCACTATGTCTATGAATGGATTGCCCAATACTTTGATACACACTATAACCATATTGTATTGAACTTGGTTGCTAGAATGACTAAATATCATGGAGAAGGTATGGCTAGATATTTTTCTGCATCTAATGTGATAAATATCTTCCAGAATATAGACCCATCCTTTGAAACTTTCTGTTCTACAAGGGAATTTTTTCAATAAAGGAAGCACAAACTCATCTTTGTTTAATTACTTAAGATATTTTCTCACATTGGAGAATGTTGTTCAATTGTGGAAATCATTTATTCAAGTCAAAACACGATCCAAAATAGTTATACCGTCAAAATCAAAATTGTCTTTTTCACTAAGAAATATAAATAATGATAAAATTCTAGATCATATGACACCAAGGGAAAACTTAACACTTTCATCTTTTGTGAACAATTGCGAGTCTACCAAAATTGAGACTTCTTCAAATGTCACTACTCAAAAATGCAAGACGATACTTGGTATCCCCGCAGCAAAGCTTAAATCTAAGACTATTGCAATTCATACTCCAGATGATGCACATGTTGATCACGAATCTAATGCAAGTGGCACAATTAGTGATGAAGATCGAGACAGTCCTTGGAATCGCCCTTTGAAGAAAAAAAAATTTCAAATACTGAAATTCTTTCTTTTGGCTTTTTGAAAGGCATTCCAAGTTCAACTATGTCATCACATCATCTAGCCAGCCATGTAAGTTTGCAATACCATCTTTCATATTTAAACATTTACTAATATATTTCTTTTAACCATTGTCATTTTTTCTTTTTCTTTTTTTTTAGTTGGTCAAACTTGAAAATTCTTTTGGAGTTGATGATGTTGTTTCTGAAAGCCCTAAAGCTTTTAATGTTTTAATTTTGATTAATGACAAACATTGATGATGACTAATGTCTTGTTTGTACAAGTGATAAAGTTTTTGGATTCATATATCTAATCCATGCAAGATCGAAGTTTCAAGTCTTCATGAAAGATCGGATGTTATCAAGCGTTGACGATAAGCGGTTTTTGGATTAGATAGGATCTAGAGGTGTAGTGTTATTCTTTATATCCTTAGATATCTCTAGATCTACCTCTATGAGTAATAAGTTTTATAGGTTGCTCAAAAAAAGTGAAATGTTTTTAAAATGCATTTCATATAGATAAAACATGAGTTGGGTATTTGAAATGATTTTCAAAATACATGCACATACTTTAAATTCTATGAAATGTATTCTACAAACTTTTGGAGTTTATTGGAATCTTGTTTTGCATAGTTTGAATGCATGTGCGGTCGACCTAACTACAGTGTGGTCGACCACAGATCATGCAGTCGACCAGAACTCTCAGCTCATCGTCCGCAGAATGTCCAAAGCTCTCTGGAACACTTGTGAATGATAATGCAGTCGACCGAACCACTCAGATCATCGTTCGCAGTATGTCCAGAGCTCTCTCTGGAACACTTGCAGATGATGGTGCGGTCGACCGCACTTCTCCTGAGTGGGATTCAAACTGTCATTTTTATGACCGTTGGTGCATACATATAAATACCAAGTTGTTTAAAAAACTAAGTAACACAACTTTTTGAGTAAAAATCTGATTTCTATTCTTCATAGAACATCTTGAAAACATTTTGAAACCCTTTCATAACATTTACATTGTGAAAATCATTCAAGAAGGGTTTTTACAAAATCATTGGTGTTCTTGGTCAATCTAGATAAACATACTACTCAAGGAGGTACTTATGCTTCAAATTGATATATCTTCACATTAAGGTGATATCTATATCAAACTCTTCCTATTTTTATCTTGTTAGTTTTATTCAAGGTTGCATTGAGCTTAAAACTCTAAGGGTTAGAGTGAGCTTTGAATTATAGATAATTGTGATTGTCTTAAGTGTTTGTATTTCATTAATTGTTGTATTAGAGATAAGTGTATAATCAAGGTTGTAGTGTAAAACTCAGAGTGTTGAGTGAACCTTGATTGGGTAAGAGGTTTGTGTTGTAAAACCCTAAGGTAAATTGGGTGAGCCTCTATTGTAATCTCCTGTACTAAATTATTGAAAGGTTTTGTGAAATCCTTGAGTAGATAGCTCAAGGTAGTGGATTAGGTTTTGTTGGATAAACCGAACCACTATAAATTGTTGTGTTCTTTGCAAATTTCTTGAACACATTATTTCACACACTGTTTGAGCACTAAGTGTTTGATATTTGTTGTCTTAGAAAGCATTGAGGAAAAATCGATTAAAACCTAATTCACCCCCCCCCCCCTCTTAGGTTTTTTAGTTTCATTCACTGATGAAGTGGCAAATGACTTGTTCAACATAGACGAATGTGAAAATGAAGTTGCTGACATGATTTATGGCAAAAGTTTTTCTCAAGATGAAAATAATTCAATTCAAGCAGACCAACCATTACATTCTTCGATGAGTAATCAAAAGTCTCCACGAAAAGAAGGTACTATTGTAGCAATTTCTGAATTTCATAGAGATGACATTGTAAGAAACTAGCAATTCAATGTGTTCAACTTATGTGGGATAATATCTACAACAAGCTTTCTCGTATCCCAATTGAATCAATCTCATCATTTGAAGAAGTAGTTACTACGATCTTCAAAGAGATAAAGAAATTGGACAAAGTCAGTCTTTCTTTTTCATAAGCTTATTTGGCTAATCTTTTAAAGAAGCTCATGAATATGATACTTCGAAATCCACAACATGAGATATGATATCTCAAGAAGCATATCTTCAATTTCTTTCCACGGTCAAAAAACAATTTGATGAAATCAAGACAAAACATCATAACATAAGCACAAACATCAAGAACATGCAAGCAGAGATGCAAAAGTTGAAAAGACGTCAACAATAAATTTGTGCAGGTATCCAAAAAGACCAAGAGGAATTGAAGCAGATTTAAGTTGATTAATCTTTAAAGAAGGAAGAAATTGTCACCATAGAAAACACTCATTTCCAATCTGATGAAATCATACAAGACTTGGAGACAAATAAAAGAACACTTATAGCATTGAAACAAGAACTCATAGATTATAAGTTCATTGTTTGATCAAATTTCCTTGCCCTCTTTCTCATCAATAATAAATAGATGTGTTTCTTCTTCTTTTTTTCATCAATAAAGCAACATTTTGATTTCTCAATTTTTCTTTTTTTTGCAACAACTTATTATTTCAATCCACTTGATAAAATATTATGCAACTATTTCATGTGACTTAAAATTAACTCAAAATTCTCCAAATCTTTCTCCTTTTTTTTATTTTAACAAAAGAAATATAAATTTGTGTTGTTATAATTGAACTCAGAAGTTTCCTTTCAAGTTGTCTATATATCCAAAAAGGGAATCAAGTAAAATGTAGTTTAAAGTTTGAGAGATTTTGGTGGGTTTGTTGTCATTTGTATTTTATGCTCTTGCGAGCCAGGAGCATCCTTTTTTACCAACTTTTGTTGGGATATTTTAGCAGTTTAACCACATACAGTTTATCGTCATACGAGCTAGGAGTCTTCATTTTTTTACATTTGTAGGCAGTTTTAACTCATATTAAGGAGCAGCATGCAGTTTCGACTCGTACAACAAGCAATGCTTTTATTTTTTTACTTTGCTTATATGTAGTAACGCTTCAAGTACTTTCCTTTAATATGGCCAATCTTCAAATCATATTTATCAACAAGTTTATAAGCACCATTTGAATAAACTTCTTGAACCATATATGGACCGTCCCATTTTGCAGTAAACTTCTTTATCTTTTAGGGAAATATAATTGGTCGTCTGGCAGCTAGAACCATTTCACCAACTTGAAAAGAACATGGACAAACTTTCTTATTGAATGTATTTGATAGATGAGCTTGATAACATTTCAAGCGTTGTTGAGTCTACAATCTTTTTTCATCAAGAGCTTCAAACTCTTCAAGGCATAAACAAGAATTTTCTTCTTCAATGAGCCCTTATTGAATTGTTGTCCTTAGAGAAAATATTTGACGCTCCAATGGAAGAACAACTTCAACACCATATACTAATGCATAAGGTGTTGCTTGAGTAGGAGTACAGAACGTAGCGCAATACGCTAGCAAACTTCTCCATTCTTGAGATGTCAATCTCTCTTTGTTAAAAGTTTTTCAACAAATTACACAACATTTTGTTAAAAGTTTCCATTAAGCCATTAGCAACAACATAATACATAGAAAAATTGTACTGCTTAAAATTAAACTTCTCGTAAAGCTTCTTCATCAAACTATTACAAAAAGGCTTCTCATTGTCTGTGATTATATATCTTGGTACACGATAACGAAAAATGATATTCATTCGAATAAAGTCAACAACATATTCTTTTTTCACCTCTCTTAATGCAACAGCTTCAGCCCATTTTGATAAATAATACATTGCTCCTAAGATAAACACATGTCCAGCAAAAGAATTTGGCAATAGTCCAACAATATCAAGTCCCTATGCATCAAAGAGTCAAGAAGCAACAGTTGGATGCAGTGGTTCAGAAGGTTAGTGGATATAGTTTGCATGGAATTGATAAGCTTTGCACTTGCAAGCATAATCCAAACAATCTTTCACCATCGTAGGCCAATAATATCTCATTTTTTTAAATATGAAAGTGCATTTTTAGCCCAGATTAATTAGCTCCATATATTCCATAATGGACTTCCTAAAGTGCTTGTCTAGCTTCATTATTTCCCAAACAGCGTAAAAGTACCCCTTCAAAGGAACATCGATAAAGTATTTGCTTAAAATAAATAAACCTAGCAACATGTCGACAAATATCACTTTTCCTTCTAGATTCTTCGGGTAGGATATCATAGCTCAAGCAATCTATAATTGGCTTACGTCAATCCTCTTCCCCAACAACACAAGAAGGAATAGCATTTGCGTATTCTATTTTTTTTTTTTACCTTATTTTTGCATAGTTTCATCGTCATCCTCATTTTCAAACAATTGGGGTACAACTCAACTTTGACATACAGATATTTGTATTGTCGTTTTTGGCAATGAAAGAGTATAAACAAGTTTAGCTAATGCATCAGCTTGTCAATTTTCACCTCGTAATATATGCTCGAGATGTACATCACCGAGTCATCCTATCATCATTCTTGCATACATTAGTATGGGAATAATTCAGGCTTTTTCACTTCATAAATGTCAAGAATTTGATTGATGGTTAGTTTTGAATCTCCTTAAATTTGCAATTGTAATTGTTTCATATTCACCGTCATTTCTAACCCAAGAATTAGTGTTTGATATTCAGCAACACTATTTGAACATTTTTGAGTGAAAGTAAAAAGTATGGTAACACATTTCCCTCAGAGGTTATGAAAACTACCCCGACACCAACACCATTCCGATGAGCAGCACAATTGAGATACTTCTTCCATTGAGGTAAAATTGACCAAGAGGACATCCTCATCAAGTAGGTCATCAGTTAACTCCCATTCTGCTGGTATAGGATGATCAACTAGGAAATCAGCTAAGACTTGTCATTTTACAACTTTTTGAGGAATGTCAAACGATTGCAATTGCATATACCATGATGCCAAACGATCAAACAACACAAGCTTGCTCATCACATACTTGATTGGATTTGCTTTGGAGATAAATTTCACTATATGAACTTGAAAGTAATGTTTCAGCTTTTGTATGGAAAATATAATAGTTAAGCATAATTTCTCGATTAGCGAATAATTCAACTCATTTGGAGTCATCATTCTGTTTAGATAGTACAATACATTGTCTCTACCATTCTCATTTTATTGAGCAAGTAAAGCTCCTACAAAACAGTCTTGTGTAATAATGTAAAGAAGCAAAAACTTGCTATGAATAGGTACTGTCAGCACTAGAGAGTTAACAAAATATGACTTGGTGCTTTCGAAATCTTTTTATATGCTTTATCCCATTCAAATGGCACGTCTTTTCGTACCAATTGACTAAATGGTTCATATCGACCTGCAAGATTTGAAATGAATGGCGCAAGTAAGCTAGTTTTCCTTGCAAACTTCTTATTTCATGCACATTGCATGATTCGAGCATTTTTAGGATAGCATCCACTTTTTCTTGATCAATTTCAATTCCTCGTTTATGCACAATGAAGCCTAAGAACATGCCAGAAGTAACTTCAAATGCATATTTTAGAGGGTTCATCTTCAATTGGTAATGATGAAGATGCTCAAATACACTTTTTAAATATTTAGTATAGTCTTCTCATTTTCTGGATTTCACTACCAAATCATCGACATAACACTAAACTAGCTTATGAAGCATATCATCAAAGATTTTTTGCATTGCTCTTTGATAAGTTGTTCCAGTATTCTTCAAACCAAATGACATTACTTTGTAACAATAAATGTCTTTTGGTGTTCTGAAAGAAATCATCTCTTCATCTTTTGGTGCCATTCGTATTTGATTATATCCAGATGAACCATCAAAGATATTGTCTTATGTCTGGTAGTAGCATCAACCATGAGTTTGGTGATTGGAAGTGGAAAATCATCCTTTAGACAAGCATTATTCAAGTCTATAAAATTAACACAAACTCGAATTTGGCCATTCTTCTTTCACACAGGCACAATCCTAGAATGTTAGGTATTTGACTTTACGGATGAACCCATCTTCGATGAGTTTATTTACATCTGCTTCAATTGAATGAATCAACTCTGGTTGAAAATGACACAAACCTTGTTTTACCGGTTTCACTTCTTGTTTGACAGCCAAGTTATGAACTTCAACTTTTGGATCTAAACCAGCCATCTATTTGTATGTCCATGCAAAGACTGTCTTTGAACTCTTGCAATAGCTGAACATTCTTAATTTCTTCTTGAGGGGTGATAGAAGGGCACTTATATATATTGTGAAAGCTCTAAAGCTTTTAATATCTTAATTTTGATTAAATGACAAACATTGATAAGGACTAATGGCTTTATTGTATTAGTGATGATCTTTTAGGATTCATATATCTAATCCATGCAAGATCGAAGTTTCAAATCTTCAGGAAAAAGCTTTTTATGTCAAGCATTGAAGATAAGCGTTTCTGGATTAGATAGGATCTAGAGGTGTAGCTTTAATTCTTTATTTATCTTTAGATATCTCTAGGTCTACCTCTATGAGTAATAAGTTCTATAGGTTGCTCAATAAAAGTGAAATAATTTTCAAAATGCATTTCATTTAGATAAAACATGAGTTGGGTATTTGAAATGATTTTCAAATTACATGCACATACTTTAAATTTCATAAAATGTATTCCACAAACTCTTGGAGTTGTTTGGAATCTTGTTTTGCACAGTTTCAATTCATGTGCGGTCGACCTAACTGAAGTGTGGTCGACCACAGATCATGCGGTCGACCAGACCTCTCAGAGTATCGTCCGCTGAATGTCCAGAGCTCTCTGGAACACTTGCGGATGATGGTGTGGTCGACCGGACCCTTCAGTGTATCGTCCGCTGAATGTCTAGAGATCTCTGGAACACCTGCGGATGATGGTGCGGACGACCTTTCCGATATGCGTTCGACCACACTTCTCCTGAGTGGGTTTCAAACAGCTATTTTTATGACCGTTGGTGCATACATATAAATACCCAATCGTTTAAAAAACTTGTCAACACTACTTTTTGAGCAAAAATCTTATTCCAACACTTCATAGAACCTCTGGAGATTATTTTGAAACCAAATCATAACATTCATATTGTGAAATTCATCAAAGTGGGATTCATACAAAATCATTGGGTTCTTGAGCAACTTAGAAGAAAATATTACTCAAAGAGGTATTTATATTTTATATTGGTATATCTTCACATTAAGGTGATTTCTATATCAAACTCTTAATTTTCATATCTTGATTGCTTTGTTTAAGGTTGCATTGAGCTTAAAACTCTAAGGGTTAGAGTGAGGCTTGAATCATAGAAAATTGTGATTGTTTTTAGAGTATCTTTTTCATTAATTGTTGTAATAGAGATAGGTGTGTAAACAAGGTTATATTGTAAAACTTAAAGTGTTGAGTGAACCTTGATTGGTTAAGAGGTTTGTGTTGTAAAACCCTAAGGGAATTGGGTGAGCCTCTATTGTATTCTCTCTTACTAAATTAGTGAAAGGTTTTGTGAAATCCTTGAGTAGATAGCTCAAGGTAGTGGATTAGGTTTTGTTGGATAAACCGAACCACTATAAATCTTTGTGTCCTTTGCCTATTTGTTGAACTCTTTATTTCACACTTTGTTTGAGCACTAAGTGTTTGATATTTGTTATCTTAGAAAGCCTGTTTATTTTAAATTAGGAAAATTATTTTAAAACCTAATTCAACCCCCCCTCTTAGGTTTTTCATATTGGATGTTTATCATCTTCAGTTCCCAAGTTGATCTCTTTCAACTTATCTACAATGATCTTTATACCTTCTTCAAGTTCAGGGAGAGCATCCTTAGCATCTTCTTATTCGAATTACTCATCATCAGCAAAACTTATATGATAAGATGAGCCTACACTTTATTTATCTTTTCTCCTTGGTTTAGTGTGTATTATCATATAATGTTTAGCTTTCAACACCGTGCCACACTCCACTAAAAATGTAGTCTTTCTTTTCATTCTAGATGGAATAATACTGTGAACTTCATTTACACAATTTTCTAATTGAGAAGATTTGTCACATTTGTGAATTTGTTTGGAAGTTTTAGCAATTCTAAACTTCTTCAACGTAGATTTATCAATTGATTTATTCACGTAAATTCCCAATCTTTCAAACACTGAAACATGGGAATTCTTTTGACCTATCGGTCAAACACGATTTTGCGACCCACAGTTGAAATTTGATCATCTATAAAGATGTAGCAGTTGCTTGTTCATTTTATTGAGATGCACACGAGAGGGTTTTTTTTTTGTACCCTAGACCAGCACATGAAGACCTTACATAATGTCATTTATCTCTTAACATCTTTTGAGTTTCATTTAGACCTTGAACTTTTTATCCAAAAACTTCATAAGGCAGCTTGCCTAGAGCATTTTTGACTTTGAGAGTTATATCTAGCCTTAGCCAACAATTTATAAGCACTAGGATCAAAACTCTCTTTGGTTCTCTTAGTAGGCAAATCTCTATGCTCTAATTTTAGCCCTTGCACATGTTGTACAAAACCTTGAAGTACAGTTTTCGTTTGTTTCACATTATCAATTTTGGTCAACAGGACAGTAAGGTCCCTAAATGTTTTAACCTCAAAAAACGTTGTTTGATCTTCTTTCCTCATCGAATTTGGAATGTAAGACATTGGACTTTTGTGAAGAAGAAAAATAAGCAACCTCAGTCCTTTTGTTGTCATCTTTCTTTTGAGTGTCATCTAAAGACTTACTGGCATTTTTTACTTCTTCCTTCAAAGATGTTTTCTCTTTAAAAGAAACAATATTTTTCTTTTAAGATTCTTTTGAGGAAGATGTTTTATCTTCCAAAAGTTTTGCGACTTTCTCATGAAGATAAAATTTGGCATTAGCAATGTAAGTTTTAGCTTTAGCTTCAATAAATGGTTTGTCATCGGTCATGACCTTCTTCACAACTCCATTGCTCAAATATTTGAAACATTGATGAAGTATTGATGTATAACTCCATTATCATAAAGCCATGGCCTTCCCAACAACATGTTATAAGAAGTCTTACAGTCAACAACATGTAATAATGTACTTGATTGCATCTCATCAATTAACAAGTTTAATCTGATGGTGCCAAGAGCTCTTTGCCCTCATTGATTGAAACCCTGGATCATCAATCAACTTTGAGAAAGTTGATCTGTTGAGATGACTAGTTCTTTAATTATGCAAAGAGGAATGATATTGACAGCATAACCTCCATCAAGCAATATCCTATTTAACTTTTTCTCACGTGCATATCATCTAGACACAAAAAGTGGTCTGTTATAAGGTTTTGATCCCAATAACAAATCGTCATCACCAAAAGTGATTATAGTCATGCACAAAGCAACAATTAACAAAGATTCGCTTGTTTTCACAGAAGATGGATTATCATCATTATCATTATCTTCTTCGTGAATAGAAAAGCATGACACCACCTCATTTTCATCTATGAAGTTTTGCAGAAAGAATTCCCGCAATGTAACAGGTTTCCATTGATTTGTCACATGCAATTTCTCAAACTTTTCAACATGCCCCCTAGACTTAACCTTTCTTGGTTTAGGGGTTTTCCTCTTCACCACCTTACTTCTTTCATTTGGCTTGTGATTCTTAACTTTGCGGCTTCTTCGTCGTTTAACAACTATCCAACCGTCTCTCCATCTTCATTCTTTGTTGAAATGACATCAACATCTTTGTTATAGTCCTCAACAACTTCAGAAATTATCTTACAATGAGATACAACAAAGTTACAGTTTTAATACAGTTTTAATTTTGATTTTAAAAAATAAAATAAAATTTTAGGGTAATTTTTTAATTTAAAAATGAAATTTTGTTATTAAAATGGGAATAAATTTAATTTTTGTTTCCAAAAATTAAACTGTCTATGTATCTTCCTCTTAGAGTATAGATGAATCAAAACCCTCGTAATTCTTTTACTTGTAAATCATCTCTTACCCCAGTCGATATTTATTGGCTTCCGACTTCAATGTTAGTAGAAATCATCTATTCTTATTAATATCTTTTAGCTTTAACTTAATGATTAACACAAGAATTAGAACTCAAAGATAATCGATATTCTTTTTTTAAAACTCTATAAAGACTATAATGTAACTGCTAGCTTTTTCTTTATCAAATTTCTTTCATTCATTTCATAAAAATAATGAAGAATAACATGAGTATTCGTCACCAAACAACAATTGCTTAAAACTTATAAGAAGAGTTTCGCACATTGTAAATCATTTCTAAAGTTTGAAATTTAAAAGATAAAATTTAATTTTTATATACATAATTATGGTAAAATTGTGAGATGGAGACAAGACTAATGCATAAAAAATAAACATAACTTATTAAATAAAATTATATATAATTTTTTTTTTAAGATTTGAACTGTCAGTTCAACGGTTCATAAACCGTTGGTTTACGATTTATCAAAATGAAAAACCTAAATCAAAATCTAAAATCGCTTGTTCATGAACTGTAAATTTAGTTAACGGTTTTGGAACTGTTGACCACCGTTCGGTTCCGATCCAGTTCTCTGATTCAGGTTCAACTTTGGTCATGTCTATTTACAAGTTTCAATCAAATGGGCAATATGTCGTTTGGGATTTCCCTTTCCATCAAATTGTTGAAACTTTGGAGGTTGATAACCAACAGGCATTTTCAAACTATTAATCCCCCTACTATATGGTTTGCATATGTCAAGGAAGATTTTATGCCACCTCCATACTTATCTTTTTATAGTTCCTTCAATGAAGTTCTTCAATTGACTTATGGGAATTAACTCATCTAAGAAACATGTATGGTATTTTCCTCTTTGAGGGTTTCAAATCCTCCATGAATTTGAGGTTGTTTTTTCGTGTCCCTAAACTCATTAGGCTTTTCACCTTGCTTAGAAGCAACATCATTGTTGGCTTATTCAATGCATTTTTACATTACTTGGCTAGACTTTCCAGTAATATTCATTTGATTTAAGAATTGAGTAATCGCAAAATCTTGTTGTTGCGAATGTTTTGTAACTCTTTCATTCGCTACAAGATATTGGCTTGTAGCATTGAAAATGGGATTGACAAAGTTGAAAATAGGTATTTCTTCAGATTGTTCCTGCAAAACCATTGCCTTGCTTCGCGTAATGGGTCCCATGTAGGTTGCCGGCATGATTGTGTCAAGATTGACCCCAACAATTGCAACTTTAACGAGTGTAGCCTTGTTGCTAATTTTAGGAGCCATTGATTAAATTTTGATTTTGATTTGATGAAAAGATATGAGCAGTAAAGATGGTCCCACTAAGCACGCTAAAATTTGTACACAATAAATCTGCATCAGCAAAATAAAACAAATGAGAAATAATATGACAAATAAAATTTATATTAATTTGAAAAGAAGTTGTTACTATCTCTAGAATCCTGCTGATTTTTCTCTTGAACTTATTTCGAGAGCTTTAAGTTTAATCTCAGGAATTAATTTAAAAAATTTTACTTGAGGGAAAATGATGAGAGATTTGTCTTTCAAAGCTTCACTACTTCTCTTGGAAGATTTATTGTGTTTTTTCCCTTGACCCTGGCTTCGTATTTGTAGGAGTAAAGAGCTGAAAGTGATGACAATTTAAAATAATTTAATAATTATCTTAATATTTAAAAAATAAAGTTCATAAATTATAAAATAACTTGACTGGTTAAGAGTTACTTCATAATTGACATGATACTTTTTTATTGATCAATTCACTCATTTAATTTTCATTAGTCAAACTTTTGTCATTCAAGACACTTGTCATATTAATGTTGTATTTGATTATTAGACAATGAATATTTAAAATTTTATATTGATATATGAAAAAAATTATTATTTTGTATTTTATGTATTTTTAGCTTAAAAACTTATTTTTCACTTTGGTGAAATAATATGTTTATTTTGGTGGTATGATGCAATATGTTTTTCAAAGAAAAATTTAAAGATTAAATAAGAGTCAAATAGGATGGGGATAAGGATGGGAATGGAGCGGTTTAAAGCAAGAGTGGGGTGGGGACAGAAACAAGTACGTAGAAGCAGGGTAGGGCTGGGGTTTAGGTGCCTCCTACTTACAAAAGTAGAATGAGTCTTTTTCTATCATTTCATGGTAGATTTTTGGGATGTTTACACTCCTGCTCTCTTCGTGAGGAAGAAATTCCAATTGCATTACATCGACTAGTAAATTATTAAAAAAAATTATTGCTGAATGTATGCATTACATTACCCAAAAAAAACCCAGGTGAATTCACTAGAACAATTTAGAGTTAAAAGAACGAATTAATTTATTAAAAACTGAATGTAATGGAACAGCAGCATAAAAGCAAATAAATTATTGCAACAATAACTGCAAGTTAACCATCCCCATTTGAATAATAAAATCAATATGATCGATCAACCATCCACGAATTCTTTTACAACATAGTAGAGTCAGCAAAGTATCTGTCAGAATGTCACTTGCAAAGCCAGGAATGTCAGAATTCTTATGTACAAAGCAAAGTATCTAACGAACGCCCATTGTTACCTACTATACCCGGTTAGGAGAGTCAGCAATCCTCTTTATCTTTACATTCTTTGGACAGGAATGTCACTTGCATTAGTGGAAATCCAAAACCATCTTAGGATGACTTCCTCAAACAATCCCTAGTGAAAAACGGATGCATCAGGGCTTCCCGTGCTGTCAGCCTGTCTGAAGGATCATACTTTAGAAGACACTGCAGAAGATGAATGAGATCACCTCCAGAGTGGTCGACATGCTGCATTACAAGGTTCTGCAACACACACAAGAGAGTGAGCAAGGAAATTAAACCCAAAGAACTGTCATTTTATAGCAATTATTCAAACCCAGACCTGAAGTCGAGGCAACTTCAAGACAGCTTTAATACTGTCTCGGGATGCAGCTCCTTCTGGCCAATCTAACCGTCCCCTTCTGACATACTTATCAGCGTGCCGGCTGAACAAACAAAAATATTAGGACAAGGTTTTAGGCAAAAAATCACCAAAACTATAGACATTTAAGGGATGCATACTCTGCTTTCTTCAAAATGTGTTGAGGCAAGGGACCGAGTACCCTCTCCATCATAGCAAGGTGTTCTAAATTCTCATGTGTTTGGAATAAGGCTTCACCCTGCATAAAAACCATTCACCAATCAGGACCGATTCAGATAGAACAAAAAGGGCATAAACAACACCAGAAGAATAAAAAGATACGAAAAGCCAATACAAGAACCATACCGAGCATAGCTCGACCAAAATGCACCCCACACTCCATATGTCACAAGGATAACTCCATCCAAGTCCTGCATTATTCAAGTACATATGATGACAAGTCTGGCAGAACAACTAGACCCTAGAGAACAAAGGCAGAAACAAATCATTACATTCATCAAACTCGCTTTTACCTAGAATAACTTCTGGTGCCCGATAATGACGAGTTGAAACAATATACGTCTGATCTTGTCGATCACATGTAGTGCTACCAAAATCTATCACCTTTACGGCACTTGATTTAGGTATTCTCTTGTAGTAGGACCCATCCTTCAGAGACCTTGATGGACCCTAAAATGAACAACAAAATCTTGAATACAGAGCCCCCAAAATCTTGAAGACATAAACAGTGTATAAACAACCATTGTGTGCGATATCCACTCAATTTAAAGAAAGCCCAAAAATTCAATTAGCAACATAGAAACACTTATCAACATGTAAAGGAGAATAAAAAAGGTAAAAAGAAAAAATCCTAAACCTTTACCCTGTAGTCAGGAACTTTAATGTACTCTGGAGATACTAGAAGAATGTTCTCTGGTTTTAAATCAGTGTGGATGAGGTGTAGATCATGAATAACTGCAAAATTCCCAAACACAGGATACACTTAAGAACAAAAGATTATGAAAGAATGACAGATCATTGCTTATCATGCCCTCCAAAATAGGAGTAATGCAGTCAGTATATATCATTTTCAGGCAAATGACTCATGACAATAGTTATTCACACAGATGGAGATGCATGATGAGAAAAGAAAAATTCCAAGTAATTACTACACACATGCTACACATTCCAATAGTTGTCTGCCAATCTCTCGGACAAGGTCAATGGGAAATGAGCGGTAATTGTTTTTCCGTAGAAAATCGTATAAACTTGGTCCAAGCTTCTCAAAGACCTGTTAAAACCATTTGAGTCCATCCACAATCTTTAACCCCCAAAAAACTTGTGAACATGGGGAAATTAATCCACCAAATCAATTATATTCTAATACTTACAATACAGATATGGTTACGATAGTCAAACCAGTTCCGTATTTGCACACAACTGCAAGAGATAAACCCGTTTAACAAAAGACATAATTTTACAAAGACTAGGACAATAACAGCAGTTATAAAGATTGACTACTAAAACAATGAGAATGGACACTCACCGATTGCCACCCTTGTCATGTTTACCAAGCTGTTGAAGTACATCAACCTCTATCATGGCTGCCTCCCGATACTTCTTAACACCACGCACAATTTTAATCGCAACCATTTCCTTCCTTTCCCTATCCCAGCATTCTAAAACTTGACCAAAGGTGCCTGAATATAACACTTGCATGAGTACATCAAGATTTTGAAAGACACAACAGGAAAGTAAATAGCAAGTAATACACAAATATACCTTCTCCCATCTTGCTGTGAATTTTATCTGCGATGAAGGCAAAAAAAAGCAAAGGAATAAGAAAAACCAACAAAATCAGAAAAAAGGACAGAGTATGCTTCATTCAAACTCTAAAAAGACAGCACACGAAGGGACCCCATAAATTTAAAAAAGCCTTCTCCTTAGTAGTAAGCACTGACAGAAGAAGCTGGAGGCAAGAAATATGACGCATGTTTACAAGATTGGTGAGACAACTCAAAACACAACTCTTCCAGTAGGAAGAAAAAGAAAGCATGGTAATCTGTATATGCTTAAACCATTAAAGAACATTAAAAATGCAAGCTATGACATGGCCTAATGAAATTATGGAACAAGAACTGCAATAAATGTTTTGTGGAAATTGGAGAAAGGTAATTACAGCGAGTAGTTAAATTCTCTCCAAGCTCAAATAAATAGTGTCCATCTTTGTCATCTCCTCGCCATGGGGGAGAACCATTTCGAGCCAGTCCCTTACTAAAAAGAGAACAAGGATAGTCTGGGGTTCCCTTTGAAGATGCATAGCTTGTCAGATTTCCAAGCTCTTGTCCAAGAAACAATCCTAGCTGAGCCTACACACAGGCATCCATTCACATGTTTGCTCAAAAGTTAATTCTTATTACATCTTCCACGCCTTTTGATCCTTTCAAACATGCTTCGACATAATTGAATTTACATGCAACATATGCTGACAGATTCCATGAAAGTCTTAAAGCAAAATTATAACAATAACAAACTAAAGCTAGAGTGAAATTACGATCTTTGAGATTTTTAAACATACAAGAGGAATACACAGAAGAACGAACAGCTGTCACATCATCAATATAATAAAAGTTAATTCAAAAAAGAAAAGAAAAAAATACGCATGGGTAATCCGTAGCATAACAGAAAGAATACAATTTCAATATCGAGAAGCAATCCTATCTTGAATCTACATGACCGTGACAAACTAGATAAAGTAGATCTTAAATCATAGAATTCTTCTTTCAATATGAATATACTCATTCACGTTCATCTATCAGCATGCCAATTTCCCTGAAAAATGTACTTATTAACAGCCAATCAAATAAACAGACCAAAAAACAAAATAAAGATTCAGTCTTGAGATAATTACTCGTATAACATTCAAGACAAACTATTACCCTTGAATCGCCCAGAGTCACAAATGGCATAATCAATTCACATAGATCAAAATCTGATTTTAAAGACTCCTTAATTTTTAAAATAAAAATAAAAGCAAGATACTAAAATCGACTCTATCAGAATACATATCCAAAGGATCGAATCTTTCTCATACCTGAACTGAATAAAAACATACAACCTTCAACAGATCTATCAACACGAAAAAGAAACACAAAATAAACCCCATATAATTCTGAAGCGTTCAAGAACAGATCTGATACCTTAGAAGCCACCTGATTCTGTATCGGAACCTCAGGCAAAACATCCCAACCCAAACGAGGCCGCTTCCTCGGCCTCCGATCCAAGTGCGTCTGTGGAACCTCCGTCACGCGTTCCATTTCCATCTCAAAAGTCTAGAGAGAGAAAATTAGAGATCTGTAGAGAGAGAAAACTTTGAGGAAATTCGGTAATAGCTGTCTGTGATTGTGAAGCGATGAAAACCCTAGTCCGCACAAGCTAAAGTAGATAAGGGAAAGTCGGTTCAGATGAAATCTGACCGTCCACGTGTCTCTCTTTGCCGTTTGCTTATATGTTAAACGTTTCCTTTTTCTTTTGCACTTTTATATTCGGAATTCTTCCGTGGCATTGGCATTATTGTTGTTTGTTAACTCCTCATTTCGAGTCCGTTAATCATAGTTAGATATCATGGTTGGAATTTAACCTGGGATGGGTTAACCTGCCTTATCCACTCTTTTCTTTTTAAGCGCAAAGCGCCTACTTTCTTACAATTTACATGAAATCATTTTTATAAAATATTTTCATGTGTAAATTTTAAGAAACTCATTCCCTGCATTATGGGTTTTTTTTTATGTAAAGCTTATTAGGTAAAGATAGTATATCAACTTAAAAATTTTAAAAACTTCACTCATAGCTATTAGTTAAATAGTTGGTCATTGCTTGTAAGATCAATTACTCTCTCTCGCCCCTTTGATCCTTTCTTAATTGACTTCGACAAAATAGTTTAGAAGTTCCATTGTGAACAGAGACTTATGCAGTTCAATTTTTAGATTGGATTGTATTTTAAAATTTTTAGATTAAAAAAATGAATCGTGCTCATTTCAAGTCAATTTTTTTAGTAATCTTTTCTACTAAAAAATATAATTTCTTTTCGAATAAAACAATAACGTTTTCACAATTTTGATTGAGCGAGCAGGACCATCATACTAGACTATGCTTCAATATTTTAGACCCAAAAAATCAGACTAGTGTGACTTTTCCCCTTGACTTGGGCAACTCCATTTTATCATCCCTAATTATGAGTAAAATTTGTAATTTTTCATCTCTTTTCAAGTGCAATAATACTCTTAAACCTTGTTTGGTTGGCAAGGATTCTTACTTGGAAAAGTATTCTTTTTCTTTAAATTTAAAATACGGTGTTTGGTTAAATTTTAGAGTACTAAGGAAAGTAAAAATAATCCTAAAAACAAGAAAAGTTGAACAACTTTAATATTATTCACCTCATGCTATTATTCTAATTACTTTCTCCAAGAATTTAATCATTAAATCATACCTTTTTTTCTTAAGAACCTTTTTTTTTTTTAATCTCTATCAAAGCGCTATGTCATTTTTCTATAATCGCTTCTATTCACCCAAAGAAGAAGAGTTTCTTTCGTAATTGTGAATAAGAAGAGACTATAAAATGGTAGGCTTATTACTCATAAAAAGATCAAAATCCTTATGTTTTGAATGCAATTGGTGTTGAATTTCTAGTTGGCAGCTTCAATGATGTTGTGTACTTGCAAAGGATGGCAAGGAAACAAGTTGAGTTGGGTCATGATCTGTACTCGGCCATGTGGATACATAAATTACTTTATATAAATGGGGATGAAGATGGAAGTTCAATTACGGGTTTTTGTGGAGATGGGATAGGGATGGAGAAAGAGTTCTATCCAATGGATACATACTCGCACTCGTTTCATACATATTTTGTATTCGCATATATTTTTTAATATTTATAGATATATATATATCATAAATTATTAATGTTTTAAATTTCATAACATTAAAATAAATATATAAATTTAGTTATATATAATTTTTTTATATATGTAAATGTTATATTTACTATTAAAATTTTTGTTAAAAAAATCGTCTTAAAAATTTTCTTTTAAATCCAACTCATGAATTTCCGTGGATCCGTGGAAATCAATTGTTTGGATGCTTTGTGAATTATCATGTTTTAATCACTAACTTTCTTTCTTATTTTATTTATTTATTTATTTTGTTGATAAGAAAAATGTCTTTTATTTATTTAGTCACATTGAACTATACATATTTTTTTAAAAAAATAGTATTCATCAATAATATATAAATAACCTAAAAAGTATAATATTCACAATTTTCCTCCAAATAAATTACATTTATTCTCCCATAATATTCAACAACAAAATATACAATGCATATAATATTTAAAAAATAAATTACATTTATGTTTCCGAAATGAGATACGTTATTCATATTTTGCGTAGTGTGCTCACATCTTCTATCCAAGTGGCTTATTTTCAAGGTTTCTCATAAACTCGCAAATATGATCGTTTAAAGTAGATATATCTATAGTATATCTTTCTTGTTCATCTTTGAATTTATTCCATAAATTGAATATTTCTTTTTGCAAAATTCCACAAGGATGCATATCAATAGATAATCGCATGTTATCCAATGACTATTTCCTCAATCCATACTTTATAAATTTAATTTTATCTTCTCAATTTCTAGATAAAAATCCTAGTGAAGTATTCATAAAATTAATATTATATATGAATGAGGTAATGCTGGATTAGTAGGTGTAGTTGTTCAAGCTACACAAAAAAGAAGTTATAATGGTAGATGTTATTTCTACTCCGTTAAAACCATTATACAGAAAAACAGTGAGAATTGAGATACAAGTAAAGTCCATGTATGAACGCATCGGTATAATGATGCAAACATCCTATGCATTCATAGTATTACCTAGAGTTACGACATGTTAGAACAAATATTTAACATACTTTCTTGGTTGAACTTGAATTTACATAATAAATATATATGTATGCTTAATGTAAACAATTTGCTTCATCCCTTATTGATAAGGCCATTGAAAAGAGGCTTCTATATCCCTTTTTAAGAAGACTTCTTCTTTTAGCAACTTATTTATATGAAATGATGTTCAAATTAGATACTTTTGTTCCTATCATGGATCATAAACTTCCTATAATTAATTGATCAATTCCAAGTACATTTGATCAAAGTAACGAGTGTAAAAAAGGAAACAGATAACTTTGATTTGAATTTACGATTGTAATTTTTGTCCCACTTCCGAATCTGATTATTCTTGATGTATTTTGTTATTTTATTTATTATCCTAGAAGTATTTTGTAACTTATCTAATGGAATTATTTTTTCTTATATATATATATATATATATATGTATATTGCAAAAACCATTATAATGGAAATGGAATAAAAACAAATAATCAAGATTTAATTAGTGAATAATGAAAATAAAAATAATAGAAATAGAAAAAACTAGTAGATTCGGGGGAAAAGACAAATGTAAATCATTTAGCAGCCTCCAATAATGCAGAAGCCCTCAATTATTCGGGCAATCATCACCCACCAGACAATCCCAATCCACGACATCTTCTGTAAGCCACATTTATCTGGACTACACTCACAGTTCAATTCCACCTGTTGGCCTCATTAAATTTCTTAATTTTTTGCAAAAAATGAAGAAGCAAATCAAGAGTTACATTCTTTTTCTTCAAAGTGCTTTCGTCTTCTTCACTAATATAACAACACAAAATTTTTGTGAATCATCACTGCGTCTTCATCAACTCGGCAACAACCCAAACAATTTTCACATTTTCCTTTTTCATTGGTTTTTTTTTCTTCAATTAAGGTAAGATTTAAATCTTTTTATTTTTCAAAATAGTTGTATGTAATTTTTAAAAAAAGTGAATTATGAAATAGAGGAAAAGATCAAATGGATTATCTGTTTTCCTCCCTTATGACCTGAATTCTCTTCTAACACTCGCATATATGTTATCTAAAATTCAAGTCGAAATTACAATTGGAAGCTATCATAAAACTATCCACCAAACTCTGGGAATCAGCCGCTCAACAACAACAAGCATTTCTCCCCATCTCTCTCACTCTCTGTAATTTTTTGTACTTATTGGATTGTTTTTTGTATGCATGAAGATGTGAATATCTTATTTAGGAACTAAATGCACTCAAGTTGTTCAATGTTCAATCAATTGATTAGAAATTGTTAAGAGTTCTGTTGGTTGCGATTTGTTTATGAAAATGAAGAGTTTTGTAATTAATAGAACTTAGAAGAAGATAGTATGTTTTTGGTTTGGTTGCATTTTTTCGTTTGGTAATGATAGAAGAATCATTTAACTAGGTTGCCTTACCTTTATAACATACTTCAATTTCTTCACTTGGATTTTGAATGATTCACCAATATTCACCTTCAACCTTATCAACTGATGGTTCCCTCCCCTTTTCTGTTTGCAATTGAATTAGCATTTAAATCAATAGCCATGTCTTTGTTGCAAAAATACTGGGTCTTAAAATCAAGTGTATCTGTTGTGTGTTTATACCTGATGAAAAATTGAAAACAGATTTGTTTAATTTTATTATCTATTTTGTTCATATATTTTTTAAAAATAGTTTCAATTTAATTTTTACAATAATATAATATTTTAATTTTATGGAATTTGAATAATAATTCATTTTGTTTAACAATTCAAATGTCTCAAGTTACGGATAATAAGAATTTTAATCAAGATTCTTTTATAAAAGATTTGATTGAAATGATCATTTTACATGTATATCCAATATTCATTGCTGATCATCATGATTTTCGAAAGTTCTGTGGAGGTTTACAACCATAGTTCAAGGTTTGTACAATAAATACTTTGAAAAAAAAAAATCTAGAAGATGTATGATGCCAAAAAAGAGAAGTTGTTATTGTTGTTGATGAAAAATAAAGGGAGAATAATTGTCACTTATGATATGTGGACAACAGATTATCAAAATAGATTTTACATGGCTATCATTCTCCATTTTATTGATAATGAATGGAATTTACATAAGAGAATTTTAAGATAATTATATTTAATAATGATTATAATTATTTGTTCATTTTGTTTTATTTCTTAAAAAATTAACTAATTGATACTTTTATTTATAATAATTAGTCATAGGTTTGTTAATGTTCTTGGTCGACACACAAGTCAAGTTTTAAATGAAGTATTAAATGAGAGCCTTGTCAATGGAAACTTGATACAAATATATCAACAATTACACTTGATAATTGTTCCACAAATGTTCTTATAGATTGTCTATTGAGCAATCTTCAGAATAATACATTAATTTTAGATGGAAGAGTTTTGCATTTGAGATGTTCAGTATACATGTTGAACTTAATAGTTCAAGATGGACTCTCGAAAAAAATACATAAACATATTGAAAATGTTCGAAAAAATGTAAAATTTTGGACATCATCACCCAAAAGGATGCAAAGATTTGAAGAGATTTCATCTCAATTAAGAATTCCACATTCCAAGAAGAGTTTTTTAGATTGTAAGACAAGATGGAATTCCACATTTTTAATGCTTACTACAACATTGCTATATTAGGATGTCTTTCGTAAGTTGCATCAAATGGAGTGATTATATATTTGCTTGCCATCGAATGATGATTGTAATATGGTACAAGAGATATGTGATCACTTACATATTTTTTATAATGTCACTGAGAAACTTTCAAAATCTAAATCTCCAATTGTGAATGTGTTTCTCCCAGTTATTTGTGACATTAAAATTGGATTACAAAATTGTGCTTATTCCAAACAAGAATTTACAAGAGTGATGGCTCAAAAAATGATTACTAAGTTTGATATATATTGACACAATGTTCATGGACTTATGAGTGTTGGGTTAGTTTTGGACCCTAGGCATAAGTTGAGTTTCTTTGGATTCACATATTCATTATTGTTTGATGATGATGCATCCACAAGAATTGAAGAGGTTAGAAGTTGTGTGTTGAATTATATATTGAATACAATAACAAAATTGATAGCAAAGGATAAAAAAATGTTGGTTATTCTATTCAATCTTATGCACAGGAAAAGAATCAAGGGAAGGAAATCTTGTTGGATATGTTTCTTTTTTAACATTGCAAGACAGTTTAGAGTTTGATCAATATTTGAAATAAGGACATATACCACTTGATACAGACTTTGATATTTTGGCTTAGTGCAAGACTTGTGGATCTAAATATCCTATCATTCAAAATATTACTAGAGATATATTTTTTTATATTAGTGTCAATAGTACCTCTAGAATTTACGTTTAGTATTGATGGTAGAGTGATTAATCCACATCATAGCAGATTTCGACCAACAACACTTGAAATTTTGATATGCTATCAAGGTTGATTATTATCAAAGATAAAAGGTAATTAGCTTTATTATTTTATCTTTTAATTAAATTTGTAATTATTTTATAAGTTCAATAATAATTATCTTTTTTGTTTATTACAGGTCGTAATGATGGAGATTTTCTGTCTATTTTGGAGGATATTGATGACTGATGATGATAATAAAGTTATATAATTAATCTACTTGTTATTAATTAATTTTAAAAAAAACATTGTTCTTACTTTTTTCCAGTAGTATATTTGGTTTGTTTAAGATTTTTATTGTGAATTTGTTGTTTGATATATATTTTTTAAAATATTTTATATACAATTGCATATTTTCATTTTTAAAAATAAAAATAGATGAAAATTATAATGGGTGTAGCAGACGGGGATGAGATTTATTGAATACTCATGGGGACGGTGGCGAGTATACCCATTATGTTTAATTAGAGGATGGGGGCAGGGAAGAAATCAAAATTTTCACGTTTGGACAGGGTTGGAGGAAGTGGTATCCGACCCTACATAGTTTTTTTGTTGTGACAAGTTAGCTTTAGAGCTGGCAATTCGGGCAGCATGCCTCACTAGGTTCAAGTATTCCATAACCTAGCCCAACTCGATGCTTGAGTCGGGTTAATCCAGTTTGATCTGATGTGTTAGAACATTGCCATTTTTTAGTTAAAATAGTGTTTTTCAAGTGGCCCTATGGGTCAGCCCAACCCTATCAAAAAATTATCCGAATCAGCCCGGCTAGATCAAATAGGCCAAATGGGTTGAGCCAACTATGTATCTATTTTTGGGCCTGCATAAGGAGCTCGGGCCTAGACCATTTTGCTACCCCTAACAAATTTAATTAACATACACAAACGCCTTAATTAGATATTGTCTGATACAGACAAACCATAAAAAGACATTAAATTTGCTTCATTTGTGTATTTTAGTATGCTTCAATCTTCAGGCTTTTCTTTCATCTTCTTTCTAGCACATACATGAATATTCTAAAATCATGTATTATTAGATTATATGACAAATACAATAATTAAAGCCACAAGGAGAATACAAAAAAAAAAATTAAAATTATGTCATTAAAAATATTATGTTACATAGATAGTGACAAAAAGTTGAATTGTATTTTTATTATATTTTTTTTCTCATATGATGTAGTTAGGTTACGTGGTTCTGTATTTGCTTTTTCATGATAGGAATTACAACCTTTCATTGGGCATTCAAGATCAAGTGGTTCAATAATTTTAATTAGATTAATTTATTTTAATATGTTACACATGTGATTCCTTTTAAAATAAATTTTATAATCCAAAGATTGAGTTCATGTAACAATTTTTTATTTGGAGAATTTAACTCGAAAAGGGTTTCAGGGGATGACTAGAGTTTCTCTAAATGCAAATTAATTATGTAAATCATGTTCATATTTATTGGGAATTTGTGAAATGTATCCCATAGGTACTTGAGTGTGAATATGGTTTTAGGTATTTCTAAGAGCATTAATAAAATAGTTTTGAATTTGTGACTTAAAAACGTCAAGTCATAAATTTTACTGTGAAATTTAAGTGACTTTCATAGATTTAATAGGATTATAGAAAATTTTATTGTGAAATTATACCATGTCAATTTCTATAACTACTTATATCTCGCACTGTTACCATTGCTGGAATATGGGTGCCATCAAGAGCTCTAATACAATCCTGAGATAGTAAAATAAAATATAAATACATAATTGGATAATGAATGAAAACAATAAAAATAATGAAAATAAAATCACCACTTATTTAAAGTAAGGATAAAATCTTTTGCTTTTTCTTATTTTTTCTGGCACTACATATTCAGGTTTGACCATCATATCTACTGCAAGTTTGTTTAATGTGTTCAAAATCTTGTTAAAACTTTACTAGTTGAGAATTGCAATCGACCGAATGTTTTACAAATTACACAATATCGTGTATTCTGACCAACAATGTGTTAAAAATGATGCAAGCATTTCTTCAATGCAAATAAACCTTGTATCTTATAATGGTGTTTTTTCTCTAATGATATCACATAACTTCAAAAACACATTAGAATACATTCTATAAACTTCTCAAAAACTTGTTGGATCTTCTCTTAAAATTTTACTCATATAATCAGACTCGTGTTCATTTTTTTGTTTTCTTGAAAGTGAACACTTGACACACTCATTGTGCATATTAGGCAAATACTCAACTAACACACAAATAATTGATTGAATAGCAAACAATGAATATTTGATGGCTTGATACAAACGCTTCAGTCCTTCCATCTTTTTCAATATCTTCCAACTCAATTTCATAATCTTCTTGCATGCTAATATAAGACATTATATAAATAGGAACACCTAAATAATGGGAAGTAAACAATTAGAAACATAAAGTCATGCAATAGGTGAATCATATTGTTGAACAAATATAGATCATTACTGCTAAAATACACATGAATACGTGCTAAATAAAATATAAAATTTATTATCAATTCTAATTCAAAAAATCCAATATCACATATTAACTAATAAAAAAATAAATCTATAAATAACAAAAAAAAGAGAAAAACTTTAGTAAAGAACATGTCCAAGCTATAAGTTTACTATTAATCTCATAAAAAAAGCCTTATTTCAACTTATATTTTATCCAGCTAACGCACTCCTCTGGTGTCATATTAAAGAATTCAGATTTATTTGCTCTTGTGTTAAGTAAATCAAGGACTTTGAAACGATCTTCATAATTCATGTTTGGATCCCTTTAATAACATCCCAACAATTGTACTTTTTCATGTCAATAGCACGAGCAGTCTTGTCAACATTATGAGTAAGTTTGTCTATAATATCTAACTTGTTTCTTTTAGGCTCAAATGAAGTAGACTTCGATTCATACTCAATTCTGCTTCTTTTTTTAATTGATGGATGAACATCTGAGCTTTTGAGTTGTTAGGTTAATTGTGGAGTGGAGTGCTCAGGAGATGATATTGAGGTTCTTTTATATTTGTTTGAATAAATACTTCACTATCATTGTCATATGTGAACTCATCTATTAAACTAATATTTTCCCTCATTTCTTCTATCTCAATTGTTTTAGCATTTGTCTCTTCTCTTACTGCAATCGAATTACTCCCAATAGCAACTCTATTTCCAATAACAATTCTCAAATCATCATTATTTGGGAAAGTGTTGTTTGGTAATTTCTATCTCCATGATGAGCCTAGTAAATAAAAAAAATACAATTGTAAGTGCTAAGGTATGAATCATATTTATTGTTATTTTTTATTTTAACAAAAGACACTCTAAAGTAATCATCCCATACTTTGTCATCAGCCATGAACCTTTTTGTCACAGGATCCCATCAAAAGCCAGAGTTATGATGCATAAGCCTTGCAAATTTGTTGTACTATTTTTAAACCATTTCTCACTGCTTTTATATTGTCTATAAGTCTTTTGTGTACCTATTTTTTTTATTAAGAGGGGAAAGTATAGGTTTTTCTATCGTTATCTTGCTCAATTTTCTAGAACTATTAAGTCATCCACGAGTAGCTGCTTCAACCATGAGTTTTAGAAGTTCATTACTCTCTTTAGAAGTTCATTTTTCATATTATGGACCTTTGTCATTTCCTTGTGATGGGTCTCCCATTATTACTATTGCATGAATATGCATGTAATTAAATAATTAAAATAATCATCAAACTATTGTTTTTAAGACAAACAAATAAAAATTCTATACAATAAAAAAATACCACAACATTGAAAAGAGTATTGATTTAGATCCTTGAGATCCATTTTACTAGTGATAAAAAACATTGCTAGCTCAGTTTAACTTATTAATCTAGTGAGGCCACAAAGTGGATAGAAGTTGAAAGGAGATTGTTGATACCCATGTTTCATATAAGTTTGAAGTTATGCCTTGTATGCAAATACAAAAGATTTTTTAATATTAATTACAGTAATGACTCCTATCCCCCATGCGACAAAAATGCAAAATCATGGCTACCATAACCATGATAGAATGCAAGTTTTCATCCAATGAACTACTTTCTGATTTCCAAATGGTTCAGCTATACGACACAAGAAGCCTACCAGTTCTTCTAAATCTTGAACACTGAAGTAAAGCTGAACTATTTGGGTGAACAACAATGAAATTAATTCTTTTAATGCAGAAGCAGATACTCTTACAAAGGCAAGGTTGATAGAACTCATGAACTATTTTTTTCTAGGAAAATCAAAGCAAATTCTATTAGGTAGCTAAAACCAAATAATAACAAAAGCCTCCACATATTCAATATTATCAAAATAAGATGTGTATATTTTTGTACATAATCACATATTTTTTGGTGTTGTAGGACAAGTGATGATCTGGTTAGTTGATTGTTATGGTGTGATTTGGTTTTTGTTAGGCATGATCTAGCTTGATGATGATAGTTCATCGAATTTTTGTCATTATTTTTTGCTTCCTTTAGTGGCAGACATGGCTTATTGTTGCAAAGTCATGACAGTTTTGATGCAAGTTAATCATTTAATTTTTTTAGCACATAAGGAATGGTTATTTGGTGTATCAGGGGCTAGATCATGCTAGTTTTTGTACTATCTATTTCTACCAATAATATCCAAGCTTTTAAAATAAAAACAAATTTAGTCTTCTTGATAAGATATTTGTTCCCAATCACCAATTTTCTCGTAAGAACAAGTTGACTCCATAAACACTAGAAAATGAGTGTTTTTTTATTAGGTTTTGAAAGTATTTTTGTTTTATTTTGAAATTAAGTTATGTTTGGATAGTAATTTTGTTTTATTAAGAATTGAAAGTTGATTAACATGTTTTGGATCCCACGTCATTGATAATATTATAAAATGTATAAAATATAATTAATAAATTGTTTGATATTGTGATTTTAATTAAAAAGTAATAAATATTGCTTATGTAATTGAGTAAGACTCATGTGTAAGGTTAGAAAAAAGTGTTTTGAAAGATATTTTTGACGAAGCTTGTCGTACGACTATCAAATTTAAACCCAACAATTCATATGTAGATAGGGAAAGTAGGAATCGAATCCACAAAGATTTGTCAACTCTTAAATTAAAACAATTAATCGGAAAAGGTTTTGGGAGTTTTGGTATTTTAAGAACAAGAAAATAACAATAATTAAAAGAAATATTTTTGGAGTTTTTGGATTAGTAAACAAAATTAAAAGGATTTTGGAATACAAATAATATAAAAATGCGTTACCAAGGAACTAGTATCAAGTATATTTTTCATGGGATTAATCATAGATAAATACATTATTAAGTAATTGATTTTAGAATCTGAAAAACCTAAGAGGGGGGGGGTGAATTAGGTTTTAACCGATTTTTCTCTTTAAATAAACAAGCTTTCTAAGATAACAAATATCAAACACTTGGTGTTCAACCAAAGTATGAAAAGATGAGTTCAAGAAAAGAAGCAATGAACACAAAGATTATAGTGGTTCGGTTTATCCAACAAAACCTACTCCACTACCTTGAGCTATCTACTCAAGGATTTCACAAAACCTTTCACTAATATAGTAAGAGAGAATACAATAGAGGCTCACCCAATTCCCTTAGGGTTTTACAACATAAACCTCTTAACCAACCAAGGTTCACTCAACACTTTGAGTTTTACAATATAACCTTGTCTACACACCTTTCTCTATTACAACAATTAATGAAAGAGAAGCTCTTAACACAAACACAGTTTTCTATGGTTCAAGGCTCACTCTAATCCTTAGAGTTTTAAGCTCAATGCAACCTTGAACAAATCAATCAAGATATGAATAAGAAGAGTTTGATATATGAAATCACCTTAATGTGAAGATATATCAATGTAAAGCATAAATACCTCTTTGAGTAATGTTTTCTTGTAAGTTGCTCAAGAACCCCAATGATTTTGTATAAGTCTCACTTTGATGAATTTCACAATATGAATGTTAAGATTTGGTTTCAAAATAATCTCCAGAGGTTCTATGAAGTGTTAGGATCAGATTTTTGCTCAAAAAGTAATTGATAAGAGTTGTTTAAACGATTGGGTATTTATATATATGCACCAACGGTCATAAAAATGGCTGTTTGAATCCCACTCAGGAGAAGTGCGGTCGACCGCAAATCAAGAGGGTCGTCCGTACCATCATCCGCAAATGTTCCAGAGAACTCTGGACAGCCTGCGGACGATGAGCTCAGAAGTCCGGTCGACCGCTCCATCATCCGCAAGTGTTCCAGAGAACTCTGAACAGCCTGCGGACGATACTCTGAGAAGTCTGGTCGACCGCATGATTTGTGGTCGTCCACACTTTTGTCAGGTCGACCACAAATGCATTAAAACTATGCAGAACAGGTTCCCAAACAACTCTAAGAGTTTGCAAACCATATTTTATGAATTTTGAAGTATGTGCATGTATTTTGAAAATCATTTCAAATACCCAACTCATGTTTTATCTGAATGAAATGCATTTTGAAAATCATTTCACTCTTATTGAGCAACCTATAGAACTCATTACTCAAAGGGATAGACCTAGAGATAACCAAAGATAAATAAAGAATTAAAGCTACACCTCTAGATCCTATCTAATCCAGAAACGCTTATCTTCAAGGCTTGACATCAAAAGCTCTTTCCTGAAGATTTGAAACTTTGATCTTGCAAGGATTAGATATATGAATCCTAAAAGATCATCACTAATACAATAAAGCCATTAGTCCTTATCAATGTTTGTCATTTATCAAAACTAAGATATTAAAAGCTTTAAGGCTTTCAGAATCTCGATCAACTCAGACAGATTCCTATCATTACAAATTAGATTAATCTCGATAAGTTCAAACAGATTAATCTTTAATTTAATTAAACACCACTACCAACCAGCGTGTATAGAATACTCAATCAAATTGCATTAAAGAAATAAGACATCACCAACATTAAATTGTATATAATAATCAACTTAATTATATAATTCCGTTACTAATTTAATTAAGTCAATAGCTGTAATTCAAATAAACTAGTAGATGCTACTTGAATAATTAATACAAGATTAATAATCCTAGCTATATAATCACATTTATTAATTAGATTGTCAATCCAATTAATTCACACAATTATATTGATTAAAATAGGAATTATATAAATACTCAGTTAATATATATAAGTATATTAAATAAATATACAAATATATATATATTTCTATAAAGAGAGATTGAATTTATATTAAGTAAACTGAAAAACCTAAGAGGGGGTGAATTAAGTTTTATCCGATTTTTCCTTAATCTAATTAAAACAATATTTTCTAAAATAACAAATATCAAATACTTGGTGCTCAAATAGTATGTGAAATAATGGTTCAAGAAGTAAGCAAAAATAAAGAAAAGAACATAACGATTTATAGTGATTCGGTTTCTTCAACAAAACCTAATACACTACCTTGAGCTATCTACTCAAGGATTTCACAAAACCTTTTACTAATTTAGCACAAGAGATTACAAAAGAGGTTCACTCAATTCACCTTAGGGTTTTACAACACAAACCTCTTACCCAACCAAGGTTTCCCCAACTTATCGAGTTTTACAATACAACTTTGATTATACATTTATCTCTAATACAACAATTAATGAAATAAATACAATGAAGATAATCATAGTTATATATAATTCAAGACTCACTCTAACTCTTAGAGTTTTAAGCTCAATGCAATCTTAAATGAAACTTACAACATAAGAATAATAAGAGTTTGATATAGATATCACCTTAATGTGAAGATATATCAATTTTGAAGCACAAACACCTCCTTGAGTAATATGTTCCTCTCGATTGCTCAAGAACACCAATGATTTTAGTAAAGACCCTTTTTGGATGATTTTACAATGTAAATGTTATAAAAGGGTTTCAAAATGTTTCTAAGATATTCTATATTGAATAAGAATCATATTTTTGCTCAAAAAGTTATTGTTTCAAATTTTTCAAACAATTGGGTATATATATATATATATATATATATATATATGTTCCAGCGATCATACAAATAACAGTTTGAATCCCACTCAGTAGACGTTCGGTCAACCGCTTCTCAGGTTGGTTGTCTGCACCATCATTCGCAAGTGTATCAAAGAGTTCTGGACATTCTGCGGACGATAAGCTAAGTAATCCGATCGATCGCATGATCTGTGGTCACATGCATCCAATACATATAACACAAGATTCCAATCAACTCTTAGAGTTGTGGAATATATTTTATAAAGTTTTAAGCAAATGCATGTATTTTGAAAACCATTTCAAATACCTAACTCATGTTTTATCTTTATGAAGTACATTTTGAAAAACATTTTACTTTTATTGAGCAACCTAGGTAGACCTAGAGATATCTAAGTGATATCAATATATAATACTAAACCTCTAGATCCTATCTAATCTAGAAAATGCTTATCTTCAACTCTTGATAGTCTACGATCTTTCTTGAAGACTTAAACTTTGATCTTGCATGCATTAAACATTTGAATCCTAAAAGACCAACACTTATACAATTAAAACATTAGTCCTCATTGAAAAACCTAAGAGGGGGGTGAATTAGGTTTTAAAATGATTTTTCCTAATTTAAAAGAAACAGGTTTTCTAAAATAACAAATATCAAACACTTGGTGCTCAAACAAAGTGTGAAATAAAGAGTTCAAGAAAAAGGCAAAGAACACAAAGATTTATAGTGGTTCGGTTTATCCAACAAAACCTAATCCATTACCTTGAGCTATCTACTCAAGGATTTCACAAAACCTTTTACTAATTTAGTAAGAGAGAATACAATAGAGGCTCACCCAATTCCCTTAGGGTTTTACAACACAAACCTCTTAACCAATCAAGGTTCACTCAACACTTTAAGTTTTACAATATAACCTTGTTTACACACCTATCTCTATTACAACAATTAATGAGAAAAATACTCTAAAAACAATCACAATTTTCTATAATTCAAGGCTCACTCTAACCCTTAGAGTTTTAAGCTCAATGCAACCTTAAACAAAGCAATCAAGATATGAAAATTAAGAGTTTGATATAGAAATCACCTTAATGTGAAGATATACCAATATAAAGCATAAATACCTCTTTGAGTAAAATTTTCTTCTAAGTTGCTCAAGAACCCCAATGATTTAGTATGAATCTCACTTTGATGAATTTCACAATATGAATGTTAAGATTTGGTTTCAAAATAATCTCCAGAGGTTCTATGAAGTGTTAGGATCAGATTTTTGCTCAAAAAGTAATTGATAAGAGTTGTTTAAACGATTGGGTATTTATATATATGCACCAACGGTCATAAAAATGGCTGTTTGAATCCCACTCAGGAGAAGTGCGGTCGACCGCAAATCAAGAGGGTCGTCCGTACCATCATTCGCAAATGTTCCAGAGAACTCTGGACAAAACTGCGGACGATGAGCTGAGAAGTCCGGTTGACCGCTCCATCATCCGCAAGTGTTGTCCAGAGAGCTCTGGACATTCAGCGGACGATACTCTGAGAGGTCTGGTCGACCGCATGATCCGTGGTCGTCCACACTTTAGTTAGGTCGACCACACATGCATTAAAACTATGCAGAACAAGTTTCCAAACAACTCCAAGAGTTTGTGAAATACATTTTATGAATTTTGAAGTATGTGCATGTAATTTGAAAATCATTTCAAATACCCAACTCATGTTTTATCTAAATGAAATGCATTTTGAAAATTATTTCACTTTTATTTAGCAACTTATAGAACTTATTACTCATAGAGGTAGACCTAGAGATATTTAAAGATAAATAAAGAAATAAAGCTACACCTCTAGATCCTATCTAATCCAGAAACGCTTATCTTCAATGCTTAACATCAAAAGCACTTTCCTGAAGATTTGAAACTTCGATCTTGCATGGATTAGATATATGAATCCTAAAAGATCATCACTAATACAATAAAGCCATTAGTCCTTATCAATGTTTGTCATTTAATCAAAATTAGACATTAAAAGCTTTAGAGCTTTCACTCATCAATGTTTGCCATTAATCAAAATTAAGACATTAAAAGTTTTAGGGCTTTCATAAACAAATTAGGCGGTTCAACCGACCATTTAAATAAATTAAATTAAAAGTATGGAGGCTTGGCTTGCCATAAAAAGGATTTTAAAGATATAAAAAGAAATTAACTAGTTAAGAGATTCGACATTCCATAAAAAAAAAGATATAAAAGTAAATTAAACTAATTAGGTGGCTCGGCCATCCATTAAAAATATTTAAAGTGAATAAAGTGAAAATAATAAGGACTAGGTGGATAAAACGACCATAAGTTCAGTTAAATAAATCTAAATAGAAATTAAGTACAAATAAAATTATCTCATAATTTCATTTGTTAGTAACTTAACACATATCCTTGCTAACAAAAAGAAATTACTAGCAATACATATTTAATAAATATAAGATGAAATTTATAAATATTGAAAAGAAAATTTGAAAGATAAACTCCCCAAAAATATTGAAATTATCCGGACAAAATTTGTTTACTAAATATTACAAAAAGACTTGAAATATTATTCTAAAAATTTTGGAAAATACACTAAGATGAAGACAATACTTAAATAAATGGAGAAGATTGAAGCTTAATTGGTGTTGAAATGATAAAAATAAGCTTGTTATTTATAGACACAAAAATTAGGGGCAAAATGGTAATTTCGCACCCAAAAATTTTGAAGATGCAGTTGTTGACCTTATTTCCCACACATCGCCACGTGTCGTGTCCTCATTGGTCCATGTCGCGACTTCTAAAAGTGTCACTTGTTATCTTCTAATTGTGTCATCGGATAACATTGATTTTTTTTTCATACTTCTCCAACATTTCTTCTTCTTCTTTTTATCTCCAAAATGAATTAAAATATACTGAAAAACTTACAAATAAAGAAATAGAAAGGAAACGTGAAATATATCCATTAAATATCATAATTAACCGATTTTTGAGTACATAAGTTTTTATGGGGAATTGAGAAATTGGTTTTGAGAACGAACCCAAATATAGCCAATATTGTTTATCAAGTAATTTGATTAATTAACCTAATTAATGAAAATAGGTAATAAGAGTGTAAGAGGAAAACCTAGGAATCTCAACAAATCTTGCGTGAAGAGTACAAATTTGGATGATACATTTTATATATATATTTTGTATTCAAAGTCCCATCAAATCTAGATTTTGCAAAAATCCTTCAAAATCCTTATTAATATAAATATTACATGACTTATCTAGAATTCTAAAATGTCTTAATTAAATACCTCATGTTTTTTAGAGACTTTTAAAATCTTAAAAAGTTCTAATTGAATACCGAGAGACTTTTAAAGAGTTTTGAAAAGTCTCAATTAAATATACCGAGACTTTTAAAAAATCCTAAAAAGTCATTAAAAATATTTTTTTATTTATTTACACCGTTTTAAGTTTAATAGCGTTCATATTATTGTTTTCTTATTTTACAAAGAAATTACATAAAGATCAACTACTTATAATGATTAACTTATAGTAAATGTTTACATTGCCCCTTCAATAATTTTATTCTCTTCGAAATATTAACAAAATTTATTTTTACAATTATTGTAATACCCATTTAATAAATTAATGAGCTTCATAAATTACTCTATTAGAATTAATTAACCCGGTCCATTAGAGTTTATTATTTCACATATATAAATAAACGATGGGTTAAGACTTTTAATAATTTTTCCTCCTTAATCACGAATCTCGAGGTAAGTAAATCTCTACATTCTCAGGCATGGCAGCCACCACCGGCGGCTGCAATAAGCCTAAAAACATAAATTTTTCCTAGCCTCCCACAAACTATAGCATTTTTTTTAAAAAAAAAAAAACAAAGAGACTGAGAGGGAGAATGCCGAGAGAAGGGGGAAGGAGAAGGAAGGGGGAGGGGCGGCAGAGAGGAGGCCAAGAGAGGGAGGGAGAAAGAAGGGGGAGGGGCGGCAGTGGGAAGGGGGCGGCAGAGGCAGGGGGGAGATGGGAGAGAAGAAATGGAGAAGAGAAGAAGAGAGAAGAGGGAAGAGGAATAAAGGAAGAATAAGGGAGAAGAGAGGAAGAGGGGGGGCAGTTGAGGGGAAAATGGGGGGCAGCGGCGGTTGGAGTGGGAAGGGAGGGTGGCGACTGGAGTGGGAAGAGGGGTGGCGGGCCTGGCGGCTAGGGTTAGGAGATGAAGAAGAAGAGAGGAATAATTAGGGTTATGGTTTTGAAGGGCATTTTAGTAATTATTTCAAAAACTTATTCATTTTTACAAATAGGTCATTAGGATTTATAAATCCTAAAATTCCCCCAATTTTAGATACGAATTTATGGATTTACCCACAAATATTTTAGGATTTCCAAATTAGTCCCTAATCTTTCTAGAATTTCAATTTGACCCCAAACTTCTTAAAAATTATATTTTTACCCAATTATTTTTAGAAATTTCATTTTTATACCACAAGACTTATTAAAATTTTGTTTCAACCCATATTTTCAAAAATTTCGTTTTAGTCCCCAACCTTTCGAAAAATTACAATTTGACCCCTGAACTTTTCTAAAATTACAGTTTGGCCACAAACTTTTCCAAACTAAAAAATTACCTTTTTCTTATTCCAAAAGTGTTCCCAAACATTTTTCAAAATGCCAAATATTTCCTTTAACTTTTCAAAAAGTCATTCTTTTCCTTTTTATTAGATTATTTATTTATTTAAAACCAATTATTTAGTTTAACTTTTCAAGGTTCTAATTCATGGAATACTTTCAATGTAGGAAATAAGGACTTAGGGAGCTAATTATTCCAAGAAACTTAGCACGCATTTATATCTGTATTTGAGGTGGGAGTTCTAACCTTATTTGATTATTTAAATCTTTATATTTACATGTTATATGTGCTATTTATTCCATGATTAATTGTGTACTTTAAAATTCTATTATGATATGTGTACAATGATTTTATAAATGTGTATATAAATGTCTATTGCATATGTCATCAAAGAATAGGGGCTTAGACCCGATAAAATAGGAACTTATGTCCGATGAAACAGGAGCTTTACCTCGAATTAAATAGGAGTATTTGACTCGATGACATAAATTGACTATTGATGTTTACATGTTATTTACAATGTGTATATCCTTGTAAAATGTCACACTTTACTCCCACTAAGTACTTTGTACTTAACCAATGTATTATATTTTTCTATAATCATTTACAGGTTGATGGGTTGCAATGCGGGGGGCGAATGATGACCAACCATTTATGAATTTTGAATTTGGTTTAAATTATGTTCTCGTTTTCGAACTACGAATATTTTTATGTTTACGTTTTAGTTTATTTGGTATAAATAATTTTATTCTAGCAAAGATTGTTTTGGATTCAAATTTATAATTTGAAATTTTTTTGGAATTTGGGATTTTGATTCATGATTTGGAAATTTTGACTATTTTAAATTTGGTATATTCTTTGACTTAACTATTATATTATATTTTATATTTTAGATATTTTTGGGAAAATCTGGGATGCTACAATTATTCTGTCTTTTTTATATATATTTTATTGTTTTCTAGGTGATTGATTCTAAAGAATGGCAAGATTCAATTTAAGTACGAGGAGCAAGTTTATTATATGTTATGATTCGCTTGCAAATGGAGAGATTAGACATCTTAAGGTTCATGATTTATGCAATTACGACGTATTAGAATTGAAAGTACTATTTAAAGACTCCATAGTTTGTTAATGAGTATGATCGATCATGATGCTTTCATAGGTTGATATATGCAAATGATGCAACATGTCATGAATTACATATGGATAGACATACTTTTAAAAGATTAGTTATCATGCTTCAAACTATTGGGAAACTAAGAGCTTCTAGAAACATGACACTTGATGAGCAAGTAGTTATGCTCTTATACATTTTGTCACGTCATCAAAAGAATCACACAATTAAAACAAATTTCCACCGATTAGGGGAAACAATTAGTAGGCACTTTAATAAAGTATTGAATCCATTATTAGGCTTTAGGTCATTTACTAAGATCTCCAGTACCTATTTTTCAGGACTCCACATATGAGAAATGGAAATGGTTTAAGGTATATTGAAAACACATTATTGTTACTATTATTAAGATAATTCAAAGATATTTTTCAAAACTATTTTTTCAAAGATTGATCATACTTGATTATGTTGATCCCATTGAAGTTGATTATGGTAACAAGCATCTAGATGAAGAAGAGACGACTTGAATTAGATGGGGAACCAATTACCTTGGTTAAACCAAGTCAAGATTGGACGAATTGGAGATATAATTTAGCTAGTCAAATGTTTAGTCAATGGATGCAAAATAGATATGCAGATTGATTAGTTTAGAGTAAATTTTTTTCTAAAGAATGGTGTTGGTTATGTTATTGAAACACAATAACTTATGTTCAAACCTTTGTTTTAGTAACTTTATATATCTTTTTTTAATAGTATTTTTTTGTAATTTTTTATGATTCATGTGTTTCTTCTTCTTCTTTTTCTTTTGTCTTATTTTGTCTATATATGTATGTATCATTTCATCGTTGATCACATGTATGTAATTTATAATATGCAACTTCTATAAATATTTGATTATTTGGTTGTTGTAAATGTCTTGTTTAGGTAAATGAACTAATCATGTACGAACTATTGAAAAAGATAAAAACAAATTGGTAGAATCAATGGTTGAGTTGAAAAGAAGTGTTTGATGGAGAGAATGAGAATAGATTGAAAAAGGGTTATCAAAAAGAATTAGAAATGATATTACAAGTAAAGTTGTCTGGGCATGGTCTTAATGAAAAGCCTCACATTGAATCACGTTGTAAGTTATTGAAAAAACAATATTGCACTATTTTTTATGTGAGAAACTATGGAGAATTAAGTGGATTTGCTTGTTAAAGCCTTAAAGCTTTTAATATCTTAATTTTGATTAATGACAAACATTGATAAGGACTAATGACTTAATTGTACAGGTGATAGCTTTATAGGATTCAAATGTCTAATCAATGCAAACTCGAAGTTTTAAGTCTTCAGGGAATATCATATGTTATCAAGGGTTGAAGACAAGCCTTTCTGGATTAAATAAAATCTAAAAGTATAGTGTTAAATGTTGATATCACTTAAATATCTCTAAGTTTATCTCTATGAGTAATTATTTTATAAGTTGCTCAATAAAAGTAAAATGTTTTTCAAAATGTGTTTCATAAAGTTAAAATATGACTTGAGTATTTGAAATGATTTTCAAATTACATGCATATGTTTAAAAGTTTTATAAAATAGATTCCACAACTTTTAGAGTTGATTAGAATCTTGTAATGCATGATTAGTGTGTTGAGAGGTCAACTTGACTGCAAGTGCGATCAATTTGGCGGCATGTGTGGTCGACCACAGTTCATACGGTCGATCGGACGTCTCAATTCATCATCTGCAGAATGTTCAGAGCTCTCTGGTATACTTGCGGATAATGGTGCAGATGACCAGCCTATGGTACGGTTGACCGCAAGTCTCTTGTATGAGATTTAAATAATTATTTTTATGACTGTTGGAGCACACATATAAATACCAAAATGTTTGAAAATCTTTATTACATGTTTTTCTAAGCTAAAAACTTATTGACATTCTTTATAGAACATCTTAGAAACATTTTCAAACACTTTCAAAACATTTTTATTGTGAAAATCATCTAAGTAGCAGTGTTCAAAAACATAATCGAACCAAAAAACCAAACCAAACCAAAGCTAAATTTTAAAAATGGTTTGGTATTTCAGTTTATTCGGTTCGATTAATTGAAATTTTTCAAAATTATGGTTCAATTTTTCGGTTTGAATTTTATAAACTTCGGTTAAACCGAAAAACTGAATTTGTTTTTTTAAAAAATCTTTTAATTAATGCTTAACCAAATTTATTTACTTCAAAAATTATTTACTTATTTGTCTTTTCTTATTTGAAGTGTTTTTGTTATTCACAAGATGATGATTAGGTATTGTAAAAAAAGTTCATTCATCATCTTTTGGTATATTATGAATCATTTAATCATATTTCTTTAAGCTCATTGAAATTTTGATTTAAAACGAACTGAACCGTAGTATAGATAATACGGTTTAGTTCGGTTTGTCCAAGTAAAAAACTAAAAACTGAACCGAAAAACTGAATAAACACCCCCTACATCTAAGAAGGGTTTCATATATCTATTGGTGTTCTTGAGTAATCTTGAGAAACAAATTACTCAAAGAGATCTTTGTACAAAAATTGATATATCTTCATAACTAAAGGTGATAATATATATATATATATATATATATATATATATATCAAACTCTCTTTATTCACACCTTGTAATTCTTATAAAAGGTTTCATTTAGCTTAAAACTCTAAAGGTTAGAGTAAGCTTTGAATTAAAGATAATTGTGATTATATTAAGTGTGTATATTTCATTAATTGTTGTATTGGAGATAGTTGTATAATCAAGGTTGTGTTGTAAAACTCAAGGAGTTTGGTGAACATTGATTGGATAAGATGTTACCCTAAAGTGAATTGGGTGAACTTATTTTGTAATCTCTTGTACAAAATTAATGAAAGGTTTTGTGAAATTTTTGAATAGATAACTCAAAGTAGTGGACTATGTTTTGTTGGACAAACCAAACCACTATAAATCATTATGTTCCTTGTTGTATTTATGCACTTTACTTGAATACATTGTTACACACACTGTTTAAGCACCAAGTGTTTGATGATAATTGTTGTCTTAGAAAGACTTTATTTAATTAGGTTGAAAATATTAGATAAAACCTAATTCACCCCCTCTTAGGTTCTTAATGAGGAACTATGGAAAATAGAAGTTTTGACTCATTCCCAAAAATAAAAAGCTGCTATGAGACTTATTCCAGATTTGTTGGATTACTTCTTTACTCTTGAAGATGATACTGATAAAGAAATATTTTTAATAAAACTACATTGTGAAAACTAATTTAGACAAATTTGTAGCTTGAATTATCTATTTCATTGTTATGGATTTGAATTATTTGAGAATTTCATGACTTTTTTTTGTGATTCAAAATATGTAAGGATTAAGAAGTATGGTTTTATTTTTAATTTTATGTAAATGTTTAGTATATAGATTTTTATTTTAAAACATAATTATTTTATTTTTAAAACAATTAATCAATTTAAAACATAATTTTACATAATAAGTTGGTTACATTCCTCAAATCATTAATTTGAAACAAACACAATAATAGGAATCTCTTTGGATTCTTTTTCCCCATAATTATATTCCTGGATTACTTTACTTTCATGTCTACCAAACAGGGCTTTAACTTATTCTTGAGCCCTAGAGGCAATTACAAACATGAACAAAAAGATCTTAAGAGACAAAGGATTCAAAACGTGTTTTTTTTATCCTTCTCAAAATACAATGCCATTAATAATAGTGTCTCTTTTTTTTTCTATAATTCTCCTCATTACTTTTCAAAAATCACGATATCACTATTTGTGAAAATTACCATGTCAACATTGGTTATTGAAATTTCAATATAGATATTAGGTTCTTAAAAAAACAATCCTTGTTATCAAAGTTAGAATAAGGGTACTTTTGAAAAAAAATCATAAATATTTTTTTTTATTTAGAAAGAGAATAGATAAATTGAGACAATAAAACAACCTTTGGATATTTAGTATTGGATCAAAATATTTGATTGTTTTCATTTTTCAATATATTAGTAATAAATTCTTATGAGTATTTAATTAAGCACATATATGGAGCTTTACATAATAATAATATTTTTATTATGTGTACTATCTATTTGGAAATAAGGGAGTACTTTTTTTGGACAGTGAAAATATTATTATTAAGGTAATAGCTTCTCGATATAATTATAATTTGAGGTAACTTGGACCAATTTTGAGCTTGGGTTAAAATTTTATTGTTGGCCCTATCTAACTATTTGTTATTTTAAGTGCCATAAAAAATATTCACTTTGGACCAGTTGCTACAAACTCCAATAACTCTTACACCAATAATCTAGCCTAACAATTCCAAGTTGATAAAGTATGTGGTGACGTGGGGAGAAATCATCCGGCAACGCAGATTGGAATCTCATGTGAGGCAAATTTTCACTGAAATATTATGAAGGTTTGTTCTGGAGTTTGAATACTGTTGACTCTCTCCCACATATCTCCCACATATCTGTGGCTCGGAGTTCTCTCCCTCCCTCATCAAAAGAATCTAGCCTAACAAAAACTGGTTCTGTTACCATAACTCCATAGAATAGGAATATTTTATGGTCTGGTTTGAAACCTTTGTAACACTTTCGATTCATCCTTTGGTATTCTTATTCAAGGTAATATATCAGAAACTTATATGGGGAAACGTTTTATCAGCTAAATTGGAATCTACTTGTCCTAAATAATATATTTTTTAGATAAATTAAAACTTTATTAATAAAGAAAATAATAACACTAAGTGACTAACAAGAAAAAAGTTCAATCTCTCCATACCGCATCCTATAATTACTAGATTAATAATACTAAAACATACATAAAAAACAAAACAGAAGCATGATTTTCAACTAATTCAAAAAATAAATTAAAACAAAAAAAAAGCCATATAAGGGGTCCAAGACAGGAACATGATTGCAAAGACCAGTGGGAGCTAGAGAGCCTTAGAGGTCTCTTTCACCAGTGGTTTGTTACCCATTCATTATCATTTGTTTTTCTGGGGTGTTGGGCAATGCAAGCATAGAGAGGTCATTTCTGATTTAGGAAATTGGGCAAACAGAGAAAGGATGGAGGAAAATTAGAAGCTTGAGTCTTATTTACATTCAAAAATGGATTACAAAACCTTACCTAGAAAAGAAAGAAGATAGGTTTAACAAATGTTGCCATTCGCTAAAGAGGAAAGAAAAAAATGAATATTGTCATTTGAAAATTGGAATACTTTCAGATGGGGCAGAGTAATTTTTTTTCTTCTTTTTCTTCTATTCCCCCAAAATCTATACAATAGACGTTTTTGTTTGCACATTAGGAGTAGAATCAAGAATAATCAAATTGGTAACAGCACAAACAAAAAGGTTTGGTACTAGATAAAGATGATCTATTGAGAAGAGCTTTGCCTAATTCAGCAATTGCACTAAATTATAGAGGTGGCAATTTGAGCTCATAATTTAGGATAGACTGAGTGTAAAATGTCAATTCAAAAACAATTAGGTCTAATTGGCTCAATCCAATAGGTGATCTGCACAATTATGTTCACCAGATACATAGGTGTATTCATTCGGTTTAACAGTTTAATTTTTTATATTATAATTTTATTTTTCGATTTTCTCTCCAAGCAAATCAAACCAAATATTATTAGTATTAAAATTGAAATATTTTGATTTTGTTTGGTTTAAACCGAAATTTCTCTATTTAAAAAATTATCTATATTTGATAGTAAATCATTGAAAAAAAAATATGCATGTAATGGAAACTTGTCAAGGTTATCATCTAATTACTTCTCATCTTATAAGTCTTCATCACAAAATGTAAAAGTAACAATAAAATAAATAAAATCACATATTATACAAACAAGAACTTATAAGCCTATTACATAAAAGAACTCAAAGTCTTTAAAATAAAAATACACAATCTAGATTCTAAGTCCCATCAAGATCTAAAATAAAATAACAAATCAATCTATAGTTAGAATTAGGATTAGGTTTTGCTAATAATTAATAAAAGATGCATATATAAATTTTGATTTTTGGATTATCTGAACATTCTAAAAATTGAAATCGAATACCGAATCAAATTTTTAAAAGAATTCAATTATTCAAACTGAATAAATTGAAACTTTAAACAAATCATTTTTGAAGTTACAAATTAATTTGGTTCGATTTTACGATTCAATTTAATTTATAATTGTAATTATGTTGACTAGGTGCACCATGACCCATGGTCTAATTAGTTTATTTTATAAATAAAAAAAAAGTTAGAAGACGTCAATGAAACTAATTGTATATTTTATTTAGCTTTGATTTTTTTTGAGCTTTGTGCTAATTAGTTTATTTATAAAAAAAGTTGGGCATCAGACTTGAATGGCACTAACCTTGTGTTTTTTTTTTTTTTTTTATGGTTTTTGAGCTTTGTGCTAATTAGTGTATTAAAAAAGAAAAGAAAAGTTGTGAGAAGACTTGAATGGTACTAACGTCCAAAATGAACAAGAAACCTTAGCGGCAATAATGTTCATTCACAAAAATTTACGACCATTTTTCCCAAAAACGTTTAAGTTCATTTTTTTTTTCTCGTTCTAATGATTATTTTCGATTAAAGATGAAAAAGAAATGTTATTTTGATTTGAAACTCAAACCATGATCACAATTCACAATTTCTAAGATTTTATCTCAGACCAAATTTCCTTTTTTTTCTTTTTTTTTTATAAAAAAAGTAAGACTAAATTTCCTTTATTTGAGAACAGAGCATGCATACATCCATCCTAAGCCAGCCCAATTTTCCTGTATTATTGAGTTATAATCAATTATCTTTTTTGTATTTTTCCTTCTAAATATATATATATATATATATATATATTCCATTTCTTTTCAATTTTTGAACTCAAAGAAAAGAAAAAAAATGTTTCCTTTGCTATTTTGGTACGTTTATCTCCGAAAATACATAGAAAAAATACTCTAGTATCCGAATAAAAATCTCTTATCATAATTTGAAAATATATTTGAAAGGTTCAAGTTATGTTAATAGTATTTGATGTAGAGAAAAAAATAATAATATATGTAATCCTGTCAAATAATATTATTAATTTTCTTGTGATAAAAAATAAAATCATTTAAGTTGAGATGATTCTTGCCTTTTGAATTTCCTACTGTACAGACCATGAAATAAAAGTTAAAGTAATAATGTTTCTTTGCAAAAAAAAAAAAAAAAATCTGATTTTCACTCACGAAAGAATCATAATTATAACAAAGCCCCTAATTGGAAAAAGCAAACGACCTGCACCATATGGTTTGCTTAGTAAAAAAAAATTACATGATTTGAGTCCATGCATTGGTTACCAAAGAGGGACTAATATCGGACCCTTTTTGTCAACAACGGGCTTTGTCCCAACTCCCACCCAATTCATGTTCCTTCACTGTAATAAGAGTATTTGGGACGATCTTCTTAGAATTAAGATAACATATGTTTCTTTACCTTGAAGACAACTTCTAACATATGCCTACTCAAAAAGTAATTGACTCATCGTCATCACAGTAGATGCTATATAATCTTATATTCGAGTAGATATTACTTAAATCATTAATATAAGATTAATAATTCTAACTATATAATCACATTTATTAATTAGATTATCAATCTAATTAATTCACATAGATTAAAACATAAATTTATAAATACTGAATTAATATATATATATAAGTATATTAAATAAATACGTAAATATATATTTCTATAAAGAAAGATTGAATTTATATTAACTAAACAAATTATGAGGTTCAGCTAGTCATTTAAATAAATTAAACTAAGAGTATGAATACTCAATTTTCCATAAAAAATAATTAAAGATATAAAATTAAATTAGTTATGAGGCTCGACCTTCCGCAATAAAGAAAATAAAAGATATAAAATTAATTTAAACTAATTAGGTGGCTCGAACTTCCATTTGCGATATTTAAAGTGGATAAAGTAAAATAATAAAGACTAGACATGTAAAGCGACTATAAATTCAGTTAAATAAATCAAAATAGAAATTAAATAGAAAGAAAAATCTCATTTATTAATAATTTAACACATATCCTGGCTAACAAAAGAAAATTACTGATAATACATATTTAATAAATATAAAATGGAATTTATAAACATTGGAAAAAGAAATTAAAAGATAAAACTCCTCAGAAATATTGAAATTATCCAGACAAAATTTCTTTTCTAAATATTATAAAATGACTTGAAAAACTATTCTAAAAATTTTGAAAACTATATTAATATGAAGATAATAGTAAAAGAAAGAAATTGCAAAAGAAATGGAGAAAATTTGAGTTAAATTGATGTTGAAATGATAAAAATAAACTTGCTATTTATAAACACAAAAATATATTAAACTCTAAAACTATACCTCTAATTCCTATATAATCCAACAAATGCTTGTTTTCAAATCTTGATAGTCTTGACTTGTGTACTTCCTTGAAAACTTGAAATCTTGTCATTGCATGGATTAAATCATAAATCCAAAACTCTATCATTTGTACAAACAAAACATTAGTTATCATCAATGTTTGTCATTAATCAAAAGTAATATATTAAAAGCTTTAGGGCTTTCATATATTAATATGAAGATAATAATAAAAGAAAGAAATTGAAAAATAAATGAAGAAGATTGAAACTAAATTGGTGTTAAAATGATAAAAATAAATTTTCTATTTATAGGGGACTCCAAAATCTTGAAAATTCAATTGGTGTTATAATTTTTCCACATATCACCAAGTGTTGTGTCCTCATTGGGCCATGCCACGGCTTCTAGAAGAACCACTTGTTATCTTCTGATTGTACCATGTGTTATCTTTTGGTTGTGTCACGTCATCAGATGACGTAAATTATTTTTTCTTTTTTAATTTTACTTGTCCAACATTTCTTCTTCTTCTTTTTATTCTCTAAAACGAACTAAAATACACTGAAAAACTTACAAATAAATAAATAGAAAAGAGATGTGAAATATATTCATTAAATAACATAATTAACCAATTTTTAAACAAAATATAGTAATTAAATAACATAAAAATCAATTAATTTATGAGTACATAACTTATCTTAAGGTATATACATTGATCAACGATATTCTCTGTAAAACCAAATGAAGAAACAATGTTGTGAAACTTAATATACCATTAGCAAGAGGCTTGTTTTAGTCCATAAATAGATTTTTTAGCTTGCAAACTAGGTGACTATTCACTTTATCAGAAAATCCCTCGTACTGACATATATATACCTCATTTTCAAGATCCTCATGTAGAAATATTGTTTTCGCATTCATTCGATGTAACTCTAAATCAAAATAACCTATTAATGTCATAATTATTCTAAATGAATCATTCTTTGATACATGAGAGAGAAGGTTTCACGGTAATTAATACATTCCTTTTGATTGAACCCTTGGCTACAAGTGTGGCTTTATATCGTTCAATATTGATAGGCGAGTCTCTTTTAATTTTGAAAACCCATTTAGATCTTATAGTAGAGACTCATTTTGACAATTTAATGAGATCCCAAACTTTATTTTTAATCATAGATTCCATCTCATCATTCATGGTATCAAACTAAAGTGTGCAATTTTCTCAATTCATAACTTGTGAAAATAAGCATGGATAATCTATTAGTCTAACAACATAGTCAGACTCTTGGAGATATACAATATAGTCACTAGAAATTGATGGCTTTCTACTCCGACTTGTTTAGAAAGTCCTTCACCAATAGGTTCATTTAAAATGCGTTCTTCAAGTGGTAGTACTTGTTACTCTTCAACTAATTAAAAATAATAAGATTGAGTATTTGAATTATCTCTATCTAAAGGTATTACGCAAAATTCCCTTCTTCAAATTCCACATTTTGAGTCAAGCCACACCTACTTACTTCATGATCCTCAAGAAACTTAGCATTTCTAGCCCAACAATCTTAGGAGTATAAGAAGGATAATAAAATTTGTACTATTTGGAGTTAATTGCATAGTCTATAAAATAACTGCTTATTGTACATTTATCCAACTTCCTTATTTGTGAGTTGTAAACGCTCATTTCAATTGGACATCCTTAAATATGTAAATGTTTTTGAAAAACCTAAAGGGGGGGGGTGAATTAGATTTTAATAGATTTTTTCAAACTAAATTCAAACACTACTTTCTAAGACAATAGATAACAAACATTTGGTGCTCAACCAGTGTGTGAAATAATGTGTTCAAGAAATTGACAAACAACACAACGATTTAAAGTGGTTCGGTTTATCCAACAAAACCTAATCTACTATCTTGAGCTATCTACTCAAGGATTTCACAAAACTTTTCACTAAATTAGTACAAGAGATTACAATAGAGGCTCACTCAATTCCCTTAGGGTTTTACAACACAAACCTCTTACCCAATCAAGGTTCACCCAACTCTTTGAGTTTTACACAACAACCTTGATTACACACCTATCTCTAATACAACAATTAATGAAATAGTTACACTTAATACAACCACAATTTTCTATGATTCAAGGCTCACTTTAACCCTTAGAATTTTAAACTTAATGCAACCTTAAATAAAACATACAATATAAGAAAATGAATAGTTTGATATAGATATCACCTTAGTGTGAAGATATATCAATTTAAAGCATAAATGTCTCATTGTGTAATACTTTCTTCTAGATTGCTCAAGAACACCAATGATTTAGTATAAACCATTCTTTTGAGAATTTCACAATGTAAATGTTATATTTGGGTTCCAAAATGATTTCAAGATGTTCTATATAGAGTAAGAATCAGATTTTTGCTCAAAAAGTCATTGTCATGAGTTTCTCAAACAATTAGGTATTTATATGTGTGCTCTAATGGTCATAAAAATGTCTGTTGGAATCCCACTCAGGAGAAGTGCGGTCGACTGCATATCAGACGGGTCGTCCGCACGTGTTCCAGAGAGCTCTGGACATACTGCGGACGATGATCTAAGTAGTCCAGTCGACCGCACCATCATCTGCAAGTGATCTAGAGAGCTCTAGACATTTTGCGGTCAATGAGCTGTGAGGTCTGGTCGACCGCACATGCATCCAAATTATGCAAAACAAGATTCCAATCAACTCCAAGAGTTTGTGGAATACATTACATAGAATTTTAAGTAAGTGCATGTATTTTAAAAATCATTTCAAATACCCAACTTATGTTTTATCTATATGAAGTGTATTTTGAAAAACATTTCATTTTTATTGAGTAACCTATATAAATTATTACTTATATAGGTAGACCTAGAGATACCTAATAGATATAGAAAGAAAAAACACTACACCTCTAGATCCTATCTAATTCAGAAATTGCTTATTTTCAACGCTTGACAACAAACGATCTTCCCTGAAGACTTTGAAACTTTGATCTTGCATGGATTAGACATATAAATCCTAAAAGACCAATACCTATACAATTAAGCCATTAAATTTTATCAATGTTTGCCATTAATTAAAATTAAGACATTAAAAACTTTAGAGCTTTTAGTTTTAAACTAGATTTCCAACCATTTCACAATTCAAAACGTGTTTTAGGGACAACCTTAAATGAAATCCTATTTAAAATATGCATAACCGTTTTTAAGGAGATAATTAGATCTAAATAAATTATATTAAAATTAATCACTTAACTTAATCTTATTAAAACATTATTTTACATATCTTATACTTAATATGTTGTTGTTATTTCTAAGTACACGATATATAAATAAATAAAAATGGCATTTATACATTTAAAATCAAATTAGTCAATTAAAAAAAATATTGACTATTTCAAAAATTAAGCATAAGATTTACAAAAAATACTTGACTTATGATCGTCATGTATATATATATATATATCGAGGTAGGCTAGAGGTCATAAATAAACAATTACTAAATTTGTAGGAAATATGATTTGCTTCTATTAAGAAAATTAGACATCTAATTTAATTGTAAATGCAAAACTAATTAATATTTGATTATCTAATAGAAAGATATTTAGTAATTAACTAATTCATAAAACCAATTAAAATTCAATTAAATCTTTAATTGAAATATTCTAAAATGAATTTAGAATTTGATCAAATATCTAATTAGATATTTTTGAGTAATTAAATTAGTTAAATAATGTGAACGCTCTTTAAAATTAACAATTCTAACACATCTCTCACCTTGGGAGACATGTTCGATCACAATTCTAAAAGAGTTATTTGAAATAAAACATCTTGCTCTGAGAGTAATCATTCTTTGTAATTTTTCTCTAACAACCTGTAAATACAAATTCCTGCATTAAAATTTAGGCCAAGCCTTTCAGCTTCAGTTCGAAAAGAAATGTCTGCCTTCCGACCAATGAAATCTAAAGGACGCCGTGGTGAGGTCTTCCAACAGTAATGGTCAAAGAACGACAGATCCGCCGCCGGCCGCCCCTTGAATTCTTTCTTTTGCTTTTTTTTTTTTTGGGATCATAATCTTGTTGTGGATTGGACGCACTTGAAAATTTCTGGCGTTTTTCGCTTTTCTTTTTCTCTATTCTTTTTTTATTTCAATTTTAAGGAGAAAAGGAAACCTCAATTTGACTCCCAATTGTCAGTGTGCACATTCTGGGAAAAAAAATTCTTATTTTTAATTTGTATTATTTATATCTTTATAAGAAGATTATTGAAATAGATAACAAGTTCATCATATATAATATATATATATATATATATTTCATATTAAATTTGGTCTTAATTTAATAAATTTATATCCTATTAATGCATATTATCATCTTATGATGAACCTCATTATTAACAATATCGATTATAATAATAACAAAGATAATCTATTTATTATCATCTTAAATTAAATATAAATATTCAATCTTAAAATTAAAAAATATAATAAATATAATACTCATTTCGTCAATTCACATTTGATTTAATTTTTTAAAAATTTAAAAAGTCTTTAATATTAATGAAATTATTATATTATCTTATTATTAATTCAATTAGTAACCAAACAATTAATTATTAAAAAATATTACATTAAGTTAATAAAAGTGGTTATTAAAATTTTAGATAATAAATATATTTATTTTTTAAAAAAATAAATATTAAATTCTAAATATCCTAAAATGTAAATATAAGATTCTGCTAATAATACGGTCTCGACTCGCCCAATGATTGAAAATGAAATGGAACTCAGCAATAGCATTGGATGTAGTTAATACCGTTAAGTTACATCTCAATGAAATTTGCATTGGATTTGATATCAACTTGGTTGGATTTGGAAATCCAAAAGGAAAAAAAAAAAAAGAATTCTCTCTTTTTCTAATGTAAGTGTATTCCCCACCATTCTTTTTCCTCTCCATTTCCTTTCCTCCCTTTTTTCTCTTTGCCCGCGTGATTTCATGGCCATCCCACATATTTTTTTCCTCTCCACCTGCTATTAATCCATCCCCACCTTCTTCCTTCATCCCACCTTTCTCCTCAACCACCCCAGTGGTCCGCACTCCTAAGCCTTCACTGGTTTTCACACACTGAATTTTCAATTCTTTTCTGTATCTTTATCACACACAGAACAGACACAGATACAGGAAAACATATACTTGTGTGTTGTGTTGTATTGTTTCATATAGAGAAGCCGAGTGTTTTGTGGGCATAGAGATATGGAAACTGCAACGTTAGCTATGAGAGCATCCTCTTCTTCAACTTTCTTGTCTAAATCACTCAATCCCATTAACCCTAGACCATCACCTCAGCATCTATCCTCTTTAACCTCTTTTAGAGTCAGTTTTAAATGCATTATTCAAAGTTCATGTATAGACCCCAATTCTTTAGTCCAATCAAAACTGAATTCAAGAATTGTTTCCAAAAAGATCCCGTCTTTTTCTTGCTCAGCGGTCACCTCTTTTCCTTCTCATCAATCTGATGTTTCTTCTGGTTCCAAGACAAAGCTTAAGCTTTTGACAAGTGAATTTCAGTCCCTTCAAGAACCTATTGACCGTGTTAAGCGTCTTTTGAATTATGCTTCTGCTTGTCCTTCAATGGAGGGATCCTTAAAAACCCCTGAAAATCGGGTTCCGGGGTGCACTGCACGGGTCTGGTTGCATGTGATGATGGATGATGAGGGTAGAATGTGGTTTTCAGCTGATAGTGACTCAGAGATCACTAAAGGGTTTTGTGCTTGTTTAATTTCTGTTTTGGATGGGGCCACAGCTGAGGAGGTGTTGGAGTTGAAAACAGAGGATTTAGCAACTTTGAATGTGGTAGGATCGAATGGAAAGGGGGGATTATCTTCTACTCCTTCCAGAGTGAATACTTGGTATAATGTATTGGTTAGTATGCAAAAAAGGACTAAGACTCTTGTGGCTGAGCGAGAAGGGCGGCCTCGTGGTGATCCCTTCCCATCACTGGTTATCACTGCTGATGGAATACAAGCTAAAGGAAGCTATGCTGAAGCACAGGTGGACTTTCTTCTCTCTTGCAAAATATAAAAAAAAACAATATATTTCATATATGTGGTAATTCGGGAATTGGATTGTTTTATAGATACCATAAGTTAGTAATTGGTGGTTTGCTTCAGTTTATCATTTGATGGATGCTAACTCAATCTGGTTTGTGATTTTATCATGGCCTTTGGCTTGGAAAAAAACCTCTTTCATTCATCAAAAGACGGTGAAAACTTTGGTGAAATACATCAGATTACCTAAAGCCCTTCTGCAAGAACAAGTGCATAGTAGCAATAGCAAGTGCAGATTCTGCAAAAACCATAGTGATATCAAGAGAGAATTGCCAAACCTTGAGCTAGTAATAAATAGTTTTCTGAAATTGGACAAAATTCATCTAGCATAATATATATATATATATATATAATATAATTCTTTTATGTGGTAATTCTGGAATTAGATGGTTTTTTAGATATATTATATATATATACTATGAAGACAGTTATTAGATAAAAAGAAACAGAAAAAACCAAAGACTATGATTCCATTTGTGTATAGAAATTATCTGTCTAATGACAAAGTAAATTTTCTTTGCAGAAGTTGCATATTTGTTGATAATTACTACATAAGCTGCTTGATGAAAAAGTGCATGAAGGAAAATTTTAAAGTAATATTTTCAATTCTTCATTTAGGTTCCGGTAAAGAGAATTGAATCTCAGCTATAGCTTTTTCAGTGGTGTAATAGCAAGACCTTTGCTTGATTGAGATGGATGGCTTCATGTACTTGCCATGGGCTTATTGTTTAAGTATTGAATTCAATTTTATCTTTGTTGCACCTATATAGCTTATGCAGAGCTCAAGTATCTTGTCTTGTGTTGATTTAAGCAACTGAGTGTGTGCTTAAATTAAATTGTAAGTCAACTGTTATTAAATTGTTTGGAAAGAGGAAAATAAGAAGAAAATCTTTACAAAACCTTTTCTTCTTGAATGGGTCATTGTTATCTTTTTCATTTGTTCCTAAACCATGGCATGATTCTCTCCTTTCTTTCTTTTTTGAAATGAGATAAAGTGTGTTTTTCTATTGGTCAAGAACGGGCATTGTTTCTTTGTCTATTAAAAATCTAAAGTTTCATCTAATTCAACTGTAGGCAAGGTTTTTGTCACCTGATGAGTTAACAGTTCAAGAACTTGCCAATTTGCTTAAGGAGAAGAAAATTGGTGTTGTTGCTCACTTTTATATGGACCCTGAGGTTCAAGGAGTTCTAACTGCTGCCCAAAAGCTCTGGCCTCATATCCATATTTCTGATTCATTGGTGATGGCAGATTCAGCTGTACAGATGGCGAAAGATGGATGCAAATTTATAACCGTTCTTGGTGTAGACTTCATGTCAGAGAATGTACGTGCCATTCTTGATCAGGCTGGATTTTCAGAGGTATGTCTTCCTGAACTTATACTGAGAGTTTATTTTAAACTTTACCATTTGAATTTATGTGGAGGGGTATTCTGTTGTGTTCTTTTATCCTTTAAAAAAAATTATACTTAGAATGGAGAACATAGAAAATAGTTATACTTGGATCTGTAATCCTCCATTCTCTGGATAAATTGCTTTTCGTCCCTATTTTGAAGTTTGAGGTAACACCTCTGAAATGAGAAATTATTGAATTCAAATATTTTTAAACAAATGGACATGGATATTGAGAAATTTGGATAGCATTTTTAAACAAATGGACGTGGAATCCAGTTATTGAGAAATTTGGAGGATATTTAGCTGGATAGTGAAAAAGTGTTATTGTATAGCAAATTGGCTTGACACTAAGGATGGGGGAGGAAAGACAGCTTTATCCACTAATGTCAAAATACCAATTTCTTCCTTCACTCTTCCAGTTTTGGTAGTGAAATGGATCACAAAAGATGTATGGAGATATCTTCTACAAGGGACCTGAGGAAGAAAAGACAGATGCTTGGTAAACTTTAACATCTACTTACAGAGGAGACTTGGATCGTGGAAAAATCTATATTTGAGAGAGTAATTCTAGGAAAGTGGTTTGGTTAGGTGTTGCCGACAAGCATATAGCACTGTAAAGGATGGCAGCAGAGAAGTATGTCAGACAACTGTTTTGATGACACGATGGAGGATTGAGAAGCTTTAACTCTAATATCAATTCTGTTATGGATATGAGAATGTGTTAAGTTTTAGAATGCATATGTGTTTTTCAGGCAGAAGTCTTTGGCAAATGTATTGCGATTTACTTAGTTGCAAGAGACCAAGTAGCCTACCTAGTGGAATAGCAGTTAGAAGGAACCATGGAATTTGACTTTTTGAGATTCTTCAAGATTGGAGGTAGACTGTGTGAGAGAATTTATTGCAAGCTTTTAGTTCTATAATGTAAAGATCCAGTGAAGACTATTTAGGAAGTATCAGGAACTGAAATTAGTAATCCTCTCAATGCTGAATTTTTATTCTAAATTTCTGATACTTTTCATGTGTCTTTACCAGCTCATTTCTTAGAAAATGTTGGAAAGTGAAGGAGATACAGGCACTTAAAAAACATTTCTTGGGGTTTAGAAGGCCCAAAAAATGTTTCTTTTGTTGTCCACTCTGTGACAAGAAGTGTAATCATCACCGCTTACAATTTGTTGAGAAGAAATAGAACATGTCTTAGCTGTTGCTATTTTAGGGATATTTGTATTCACCTGCTGAGAGGATTCTTCCCATTGCCAGGCATTAGACACAATTTCTGAGAAGACTGTACATAAACTTCAAATAATGCAAATTAAATTCACAATATGGCAGCATTAATTTGCTATCTTTCCCTACTTTCACAATTACTTTGTAGGTGCTTTATAATATGCTTTGTTTTCTAATTCTTCTGCTGAGGGGCAAGTTTTTCTTGATGTTTTGTTGGTTTGAAGGCTCATTATTTAGAAATTTACATGCAACCACACTATTTCAAGAATTACATTTTTAGAATGTTTCATGAAATGATGACCAGCTATTTTCCAGGTTGGAGTGTATAGGATGTCTAATGAACGCATTGGTTGCTCTTTGGCCGATGCTGCATCCAGTCCTGCCTATATGGAATATCTTTCAAGAGCTTCTGTTACTTCTCCTTCTTTACATGTTGTTTACATAAACACTTCTCTAGAGACAAAAGCACTTTCTCATGAACTTGTGCCAACAATAACCTGTACTTCTTCTAATGTTGTGCAGACAATTCTGCAGGTTAGTTTCACTTTTGCAACCTCCCTCCCCGCCTTCTTTCTTTTGGCTATGATGTGCAACTTCATTTGCTCTTAATTAATTCACTCTCCTCATATTATTTTTATGCAGGCATTTTCTGAAGTGCCAAAATTGTGCATATGGTATGGTCCTGATTCCTATATGGGTGCAAACATTGCAGAGTTATTCCAACAGATGGCTGCAATGACTGATGAAGAAATTGCTAAGGTTCATCCAAAACATAACAGAAATACTATTAAATCTCTGCTTCCTCGCCTCCATTACTTCCAGGTAATTTCAATTAGAGATCCAAAAAGTACTGTTCAAACTTAGATAACCATTATGATTCTGCAATTGTAATTCATTCACAATGGAGGAATTCAAAAACAGGACCTGCATTTCCACACCACACATAAGAGTGATTCTTTTATTTTGACTTTCTATTTTCCTAAACAGGATGGAACATGCATTGTTCATCACCTTTTTGGTCATGAAGTTGTTGAGAAAATAAATGACATGTATCGTGATGCATATTTAACTGCTCACTTTGAAGTGCCTGGTGAAATGTTCTCTGTGGCGATGGAAGCAAAGAGAAGGGGCATGGGGGTTGTTGGTTCCACCCAAAACATTCTAGATTTCATTAAACAAAAAGTTCAAGAAGCTTTGGATAGAAATATTGATGACCATCTGCAGTTTGTATTAGGAACAGAATCTGGTATGTTGACTTCAATTGTTGCAGCAGTCCGAGCGCTATTGGGTTCTTTTAAGTTCTCTTCCAGTGGAGGAAAAGTAAGCGTTGAGATTGTCTTTCCCGTCTCATCAGAGTCAGTGACAAGAACACCAACAAATTCAACCCTAGAGCTAAGTTTGGGTGAAACAGGGGAGTCTATGAAAGTTGCTATTATACCTGGTGTTGCAAGTGGCGAGGGATGTTCTATTCATGGTGGCTGTGCCTCCTGCCCATATATGAAGGTTGACTCTTCCTTTTTCTCTTATTAGCATTATTACTTACGTTAAGCTTCTTATTAGCAATGATTTTCTGTTGTAGTACGTTCTTTAAATTGATATGCTCTAACATGTCAACATCTATGAATGGATCAATAATTTTGTCATTCTATAGCTGTTTCTATCTGTAGCCTACATCTTCTCCTCACAACTAGCCACTAGGTATGAAAAATTCAGCAAGTTTAAGGGCTTTATGAAGATTCTGACTATATTAGTTTGGTATGAGAAGATTATGACATAAGCATTCCCAATTATGAACATATTGGCTGATTCAGGTTCTTACTCTTCCACTTGTTTGTGATTTACCTGAGAAACTGGCCCTTCATCAAATTGACTACCAATGTTGAATTATATTGGTTTCCTATCCATGATTCTGAAACAACTTATGTTTGTGGGTGGAGCCACAGGTGCTCCGCTTCACTTGCCACTAATTTATTTAAAGAAAGAGTAAAGAATTTATCGGGTGTCTGTGACAATTGTTGTATTAAACATCGAGAAGTCCCATCACCCATGGTGGAGGTGCATTATAAATCAAGGTTATTGATATAGTTTCCTCCTTAAATCTTGTGTACATTGGTTCTCATGGATATAATTTCCACTCAGATTTAATTCTCTATATATTTTGATTTGGCAATAAATATCAGGAAAAAGACAATGTATTTTATGTTTGTAAAAATCTGTGTATCTATGAGATTATGCACATTACTATTACATTTTTAAGAGCATAAAATATTTCATTGCGCATCTAAGTATATTATCTTATTCAAAAAGATAAAATGTCTATATCAAACTTACCCTGATGGAAAAATTGTCTCCTCTTTTTGCTGAAATCAATTTAGTTGCCTTTGAAAATTTTGAAGTATGATTCACTAGATAGTGCTTGTCTTTGCTATCTTGTTAAATCATTGTGATTGGTAACTGGCTTGAAAATCTGTTCTCACTTTAGAGTCCACTGCCTGATCTGCTGTTTATCAGAACCTATGAATTCAGAATCTCTAGCTCTAGCATGATCTGGATGAGAAAGTATTTCTTTAATCTTTAGCTGGCAATATACGTGCCTACATATAATTTAGTTGCACTAGAACTTAAAAGACCAATATCAAAGTATCCTAATTTGCAATTGAGTAACAGTGCTGATCCCTTTTCTTGCATTTGGTGAAGTACCGTTTACATTTATGAGATACAGTGTCTATCTACCATTGCTTATTGTCATTGCATAGTTGAGTTCTGAAATTGGATCTCCTTTTGTTTCCAAGTGGTCTTGTTTTTTGGGAATCTCATCTATGTGTCTTCTTGAATCCGCCAGATGAATTCACTTAGCGCACTGCTCAAAGTTTGCCGCGGCTTGCCTAGTGAGCAAAAGAGCCTTTCAGCTTATGAAGCTGGTCGATTCAGCGTGAAAACCCCTAGCGGAAAACTGATTGCAGAAGTTGGTTGCGAGCCGATCCTCCACATGAGACACTTCCAGGTTAGTTTCATGGACCTGCTCCTTCATGTTTATGTAGTGGATTACACATGCTAACAGGAATTCACTACTTACAGGCCACGAAAAGATTACCGGAGAAATTGATTGATCAAATTCTGCATGCTAGTGATAACAAAAGTCCAAAATCACATGATTGATACGCTCCTTCCTGAAGAGAAAGCTATTACTGCAAAATTTTCTCCCAACAAAATTTTTTGCTGCTGGGAACAGTGTAGTACACAATGTTTCATATCCTATACAAATTGTTATTTTTTTTTACAATTTTCTTCCCCCAACTAATCTTGATTTTTGTTTAACTAGTGGTATTTAGAGTTAGGTTTGTAGGTGAGAGATATAATTATCTGTTTTTGCCTCTTGCTATTACTAGGTCATTATTCAAGATTTCTTTTCCCCTTTTGGCACTGGAAAAAGGAAATTTTGCACTTCTTTCATGGGTGGTAATTATACCACAATTACTTTGCGAAATTAATTTTATTTAGAAGATGAGAAGGTGGTTGTATAGTCCTAATGGATTTTCTTAAAGAAATGGAAGCACCCTGTTCATCAGAATTTTGCTCATCAAAATTATGATTAAAAGAAGATATTGTAGGTTGACTAGCAAGAGGTTCAGAATTCTCAGGTAGTATTGAAAAAGGAGAAAAATGATCAATAATAGAATCAGTAACACATCCTTTTGGATAAATAGGTAAAATGGAAGTGGAAGCATGATGAATGAGTGATGTGTTTGCAAGGCAAGAATCTTGAACATTTTAATTAGAAGTTTTCTCAGAAACACTATTTGCAATATTAGGAAGTATTTTTTCAATTAAAATGCAATTTCTTGAAACAAAAGTATGTTTTGTATGAAGATTAAGCAAGATAAATCATTTTGTAGTATCTAAATAGCCTAAGAAAACACATTTTTGACTCCTTGGATCAAACTTATGTCTATTTTAAGTAGAAATGAAAGGATGGAACAAAAAGAACTTCAGTAATATATAACTGACTATTTAATATAATGTTACCCTCATGTGAAACAAACAATTTTGAACCATCAAGAAGTTGAACAATAACATATGAACATGATATAAGGAATTAAATATATGTAAAAGTTGTGTAAATATGATCAGTTGCTCCAAAGTCTATAATTCAAGGTTTTTAAAAAATGTTTCTTAGTCTTACCATTCATCTATAACATCTATTCACGGTATAGCCTGCGAAAAGTGCATTGTCATTTCTTGTTCTTATGATTAACTTTCTTGAAACTTCTACTTCCTCCATTCTATTCACCTAACTATTTTCCAAACATATTTGCAAACTTGCTAAAACTCTTATTGGCATGGTTTGTTTGAGTTTGCTGAAAACTTCTTGTATTCAAAGTTTGTTTATGACTTCCATTCTCATATAGCAGTTGTCTTTCAGTCTGTATAGCCATGTTCAACACTTGATTTTAAGTGTAGGAAATAATGTCATACATAAAACTTGATTTTTCATCTGTGAATAACAGTCAATCAAACCTTTTAAGAATTTGATAGCTAGATCAAACTCATTTTGCTCTATCAACGTTTTAACAATTCCACATCAACACCGTAGGCCACATACAAATGTAACTAATGGACTCAAACTGAGCATCTCTTCCCATAACACTCAATGTGTGTGGAAGTCTATAACACTCATTTCCCCTTGCCATATTGAGTGTATTTCTTCCACCAGATCAATATATCTATAGGCATCAACAGACCCAAATCGGTGTAACAAATCCTTCCACATAGCATGATAGGTTCTTAGATAAATGATACTCTATGCAATGGATGCACTTACATAACTCATTATCCAAGATCTCACCATAGTATCTACTTGTTCCTATACATCATGCATAACATCTATAAATGATGAATCTCAGGTTGAAGAAACGGTTTTTGTCAAAGAGCAATCCCTATATATGTGTGTGTCAAAAAATTCAAACGGTGTGAAAAAATTGAACAAAAAGACAAAAGTAAAAAAGAGGTGATGTACCATTTTCAAATCGATTTGAAAATATGGACAAAATGCCAAAATGAAAAAAGATTTGATGTGTCAAATTTTCAAATTGGTTTGAAAAATTATACAAAATGGCAAAATAAAAAAAGGTGAAATGATATCATGTGTATATATATATATATATATATATATATATATATATAATAGATGGCTGTTATTTAACAAAAAAATCTCTTCTTCTTCTTCAATTCTTCTTTATACAAACCATAAATATATCTACAACCACATACTGAGTCCCTATACTTTTTCATAATTTAAAATCTTATATTTAGAGTATACATATGGAAGGAACATCACCTGAACGAGTGCAAACCTTTGGCGGACAACTCTAAACTAATTGGAGTAGTTACTCAAGTAGTTCATAATATTCATGCTCTCACAGTAGTTATCATTTCAATTTTACTTAATACCGCTTATGGTAGGCCAATTAGGTTTGAGATAGTGATAAACTCTATCTATAAATGAATAGTTATAACGATGAAATATGTTGATGCATTCATTGCTTTATCGAGATGTTATGATATGTTAGAAAAATTGTTCAATATAACTTATTGGTCAAATATCAAATTGCACACTAAATCAATTGATATTTTGAATGTTGATAATTTAGACTTTGAACATAGGTTGATGTATCATATTGAACGAAAAGTTCTTGTTGTAACCTCAACATAGAAATTGTTAGATAGATTGTAAGTTTTTGTCTCGAAATTTGATATTGAGATACATGTAATTAACTGGAATGCTAACATAAATATGCAAAACAGAAACTCATATGAATTTGATTTAGAACTAAAATTATGAACGAAATTGCTATATCTTTGAAGTTTGATATTTGATGAATTTTATTGTTGACGTGTAATGCCAGAGTTTTAATTTTGATGTGTAATGTGTAATTTGAAATTTTAATAATTTTAATGTGTAATGATTTATATTTTAATAGTACGAATGATTTTAATTGGTAATGTTTGTCTACAAAGAATCTTAAAAAAATTTGACTAACTTTCAAATTTTTCAATGTTGGATTAATTTCAATCTTATCTTTTTAAATGGCTCCAAAACTAAAATTTTTGAAAGATTATGATAAACTATTGATATATTAAATTTGTTTTGATGTAGAGTAAGAAGTTGAGAAAACATGAAAGTTGGAAAGATGAAGAATAAGAGGCAATCTGCACCATGACAAAAGCAAATGGATGGAAAACAAAATGAGGGAATTCAAGTGAATGTTATGTGTATGTAAGCAAAGCAACAAGAATAGAGAAAATATAAAATATTGTAATAATAGAGATACAAAATATGAAGTGAAGTAATATTAGTAAGTTTGACATATTTCTTAATATTTGTATTAAAACTTTAAACATCAATTAATTTGAATAGAAGAGAAGGGAGTATAATTTTAGACTTTAGACTCAGAATGCACGCTTTATTTAGAATATTATTAAATTTCATACTTCCTTCTATCTTTTTATAAAATATATTAAATAAACTATTTTTCTTTTAATTATAAGATATTCTGTAACTTTTTAAAATTATTTTATATGTTATTTTTAAATTTATATTTATTTTATTGTGAAAGAAAGAGAATAAATATTTATTTTTTTTAAAATTAAAATAAATAAAAATACAATGAAAAATAAAATAATTTATAAAATATATTATAAAAAAGAGAAGAGGAAGTAAAACAAAAGAAATATTACTTATTAATTTATTATGTGCGTGTTGTTAGTTTATAAGAATATAGTTGTTGTCAGAAAGATTCATTAGACCACCGACAATTTGCGAAACCTTTTCCCAATCAAAGCGTGGAAAAGGTTGAGGAAAAACATTAAAAAGAATCCATTGTTTGACACGTGTCTTTCTAAATTTAGATAGAATTTTATTTACTCCATATTTATAATACGTAGAAAACAGGGATTCCTTCAGGCACACATTGTTGTTTGGTAGGGCGGGACCACTCCTCCCCTCCCTTCTTCATCGGAGCCTTTATAAAACTCAGGCACCGATCTCCTAACGTAAATAACCTTCTCCGGCTAAATATCGCAACAAATTCAGAGCTAATCACAAGCCCGTTTTATCAAGTTCGCCTGAAAACTGAAGGAGGTACGTCCATAATTAGGTGCATATTTTTGTTCCTGTTAATGGGGATAGGGTGGGCGGGCGGGCGGGGGTGTTGATCTTTGATTATTTCGATTTTCTGCATTTGTTTATTATGGTTTTTGCATTCAAGATATGTGAATGAATTGTCTTTTGAGAGCTAATTGCTGGTGTTTTGTTAGTATTTACATAGTTTAGCTAAAAGATGCTCAAATTAATGCAGTATTTATTTTTATAATGTAAGAAAGAAATAAACAACCCCTTATTCATGAGTAATGTAGCAGATTAAATTTTAATTTGAAGAGGCTTGACAAATGCAAAATTTGTGATGGGTTGCTGTGTAAATGAGCATTGGACGTTTGCCTGTTAATGCTTAATTACTAACTCATCAAAAGCTTGTGCCATCAGATAGGAGCAATATTTAATCTTTAAATATTCTGGTATTCTTTGTCCCTTGATGTTTGCAATTATTATGTACCATAATTGTATTTACTGTATGATCGCATATTTTGAATTACCCTCCCATGTTAGTATGCCTGTCTATTAGAAAAGGAACCTTTTCTTTTATTACATATTTGGCTAGATTTTAGATTTTGCTGGTATTTTGAATTAATTATTGGGGGCAATAGAAATTGAAATTCATCTTGAAGGATGGGGTATCTTGTTTATTGTAAAAGTTTTGGCCTTCACATTATCAACTTGGGGGTCTTAACATCAAAGAGAGATACGTAACATGAGACTTTTGTTGAGGTTGGTGGCCCCTCCGAAATAAGACTTTGATCCCTTGTTACGAGAAGCATTAGGGTCTGTCCGTACTAATCTTTCTGTGGCCTAGTGGAGTATTAGTAATTCAATATACTGATCTGATGAAATTGTCGTGGGAGAGGGACTGATGGAAATTAAATATTAGTATCTCCCACCTGTTACTTCTCTTATGAGGATGGATGGATTCATACATGTACTTGATTAAAAAGCTATCGCAGTTGGCATAGACAAACATAAAACTATTAGTTAATTTTTCTTACCTTCTTTAGTGAGTTCTCTTATCAACTTAAAATTTCTCACCTGCTACATGTAGTTGGCGTTTAGCTTCATTAAGTTTCTGGACACTTAGAATGGTTGACTGTGTGAATTATGTTTTGCCTTTCAAGAAGAATTCTATAAGGCAGGACAAATTCCAAGGTTAGGCAAGTGGGACAGGAATAAGGTCAGATATTGTTGAAACAAGGATACCACTAGTTTAAATTCTTAGAGTTGCAGGTTTGGGATTTGTTACTTCTAAAGTCAGTTTCCCCTTTTATTGTCTATAAGGATGATTGTATTGCTAAATTTCAATAGCTAATAATGTTTTGTATAGAACCAGATAATTTCGTTGACGATTATCTTGTTTGCAATAGCTTTTTTCATGTAAAATTGGATACAGATCTTTATACAATGGTAGTTATCGCTGTTGGAAACAAATCATGGCTCATGCTGTTGCTCTGAATTTATAAACTTCATACTGTTAGTACCAATATTCCTTTGGAACAGATTTCTATGGTAAGATGGCCTGAAGAATGAAGAGACTATAGAACTTCCAGAAGAAAGATCCTGTCATAAGACTCACATTTCTCTATTTTCAATGAGGAATTAGTAACATGTTGTAATTGCACCATGAACAAATTACATCAGATGTCACCAATTATAATTTCTATTACCAATTGTATATATATATATAGTTGTTAAAGTGTACTACGGCCAAGGGTTATGGAAGAGTGCAGGAGATATTTTAGCAAGATAGAAGTCTAGGATGGAAGACTCCCATTAATCTGATGGCCATAAATCTCCTTCATGTTCAGATATTAATTTATATATATATATATGTATGTATGTATACATGCTATTTAGTTTCCTCATTCCAAAAGGACTTTATAATAGAAATAGTATTCCCAATCTCTCATGACCTCAAGCATATGGAAAACTCTAGAATGTCACACATCAAAATAAATAAAATCCTTAAAAAATTTTAAAATAAGAAAAATCTGTGAATGTATTAAAGTATGGAAAGTCTTTTCATGGCACCTTTTAGAACTTGACTTGAAATTGAAGAGTAATTTTGAAGATCTTTCAAAAGGAACTTTGCAGCTTTATTCTATTGCAAGGTCATAAAAGGATATCTACAAACTTCATTATCCTAAGTTGTACTAGAGTTCCTTGGGGATGACATGCATTAGTAAGATATTCACCATAGCTAGGGAGGGTGCTATGTCATGGTTAATGGGGACAGTTGCTGCACAGTGTAGTATATTTATTTTTTTATATAAAATAAAACAATCTTTATGTATAGTATGTTTGGTAAGTGCTCCACATACATTCAATGGTTTCCCCCATTGCCACTGTTTGACAATCATCTTATCAAGTATTTGCAGTATGTATTTGTCCCCACCAATCAAAATTTCTGTCTCCTTAGCATGATGGTAACATCATGTAGCTAAACCAGAATTTATCATCTCATACACAAATAAGGAGATACTGCAGAGAATGAGTAAATTACAGTCACATGCTTAGGACAAAATTATGGCGATAGAAGGGCATAGATCTTTGTTATGTTCTGGAAACAACTATACTCTCAATTGTGATATTTAGATATCTGGGGAGATATTTTAGGTGATATTTATGAGGATTTCTTTTCTGAAGGTACATTGTTTGTCAAGCATTTGATATGTAGTTGAGTGTGAAAGTTTGAAGCAGTAAGCTTTTGCATTTCTCTTAGAGAGGAAGATGCTCATTCAGATGGCAAAGGTTGATTTACAGACATTGCTTTGTCAAAGGTTGATTAACAAAGCATTTTTTCATCTTACTCTTCTACTTGTTAGAAGTGGGATTTTAAGGTCTTTTCTTCTTCTTCCAAGTTTTTTCTGCCCTCTCTGAAGTGTAAAATGGAATTTGGTTATGGGGGCTTCAAAGCATTCTATCTTCATGCATTTTGATTCTGAGAGTTATCATTTAGCTATTCCTGCTGCCTACCCAATACTTTTCTACTGTCTTGTTGTTCTAATGTTTTGTCAAGAAACACTCTTGAAAATCTACTTTTCTTATGATATTTTTCTATATGACTAAGACATTTACGTTCCATCTTAATGTACTTTTGTGTCTGATCTTTCCTGTGTTTTTAATTTTTCCTAGTTTCTCTATCCTATTTGAGCAACCTTATTCATACTCTTACCTCATAAATGTTTTTAGGATTTGAGCTATGGGTTCTGCAAATGGGCTTGTGAGTGCCTCTGGGAAGCAACCTCTTCTTTCCTTTGGTGTCATATCTGATGTCCAGTATGCAGATATTCCTGATGGCCGCTCATTCGTGGGTGTTCCACGGTATTACCGGCATAGCATCCAAGTTTTGGAGAGGGCAGTCCAAAAATGGAACCAACAAAAAACTAGATTTGCAATCAATTTTGGAGACATTGTCGATGGGTTTTGCCCAAAAGAGCAATCTCTAGATGCTGTGAAGAAAGTTATTAAAGAATTTGATACTTCCACTGGCCCTGTTTATCACATGATTGGCAATCACTGCCTCTACAATCTCCCTCGGGAGAAATTGCTTCCTATTTTGAGAATTCCTAGCTTTAATAGTGTTGCATATTATGATTTTTCCCCTATTCCAGAGTACAGATTTGTAATCCTTGATGGTTATGATATCAGTGCTATTGGTTGGCCCAAGGATCACCCGAAAACTATGGAGGCATTGCAGTTTCTTCATGAGAAGAATCCAAATTCCGAAAAGAATAGTCCAAATGGGCTAGTGGGGTTGGACCGAAGGTTCCTCATGTTTAATGGAGCTGTTGGGAAAGAACAATTAGAATGGTTGGATAAAGTTCTCTTTGATGCCACAAGATTGAATCAGAAAGTAGTGGTTTGCTGCCATCTACCTTTGGATCCTGGGGCATCAACTCATGAAGCTCTATTATGGAATTATGAAGAAGTAATGGGCATAATACACCGGTACAACTGTGTCAAGGTCTGTATAGCAGGACACGATCACAAAGGTGGTCATTATATTGACTCCCATGGAGTCCATCATCGGGTTCTTGAAGCAGCACTTGAGTGTCCTCCAGGTAGAGATTCTTTTGGTTATATAGATGTTTTTGATGATAAGCTATCACTTTTGGGTACTGATAGAATGCAAAGTACTGATATGGTTTTCCGTCGCTGATATGCCAGAGGATAGCAGTTTGTAGATTTTATAGTTGTACATTAAAACATATAAAAAGCTTAATTACATCAAAGAAAGTGCTTAAACTTCTAGTGATCTAGTCTCATGTTGAATTTAGATTTCCTTCATGCAGTGCTAATCTGCAGTTATCCTACAATGATTATCTTCATATTCTTCTTCTTCCCTACACGCCTCCCCTTTTGGGAGGGTTATTGATCTGATATCATACTTCAACTGCTTCCTTTGTTCAACTGCTTTGTTGATATGATCGTATCAACTTCTTGCAGTTGACTTACCTCTTCCCATGTCTGTGGAGTCTGGATGAGTTGTAATACACCTAATGATTGAAATGATAGAATGATGTGCTGTACAAGTTGACACAGTTGTAAACAATGTTTTAGTTCTAAATCCTGAAAGTTGGCTTCATACAGATGGATCAGGATTACTTACCATTAGAATGTTGGCATTTTTGATAATCAGGATAATCTTATCTGCTTTTAAAACTATTCTTTGTGTATGCACGAAAGTCTCCTTAAGAACTTGAGCCCCCAGGTATGACATATATAGTATGGGCAATAATGCAGTTTTCAATATGGTTAAAAGCAAACCATCCTAAGATTTTACTAAGTTTTTCTTTCCCTCTCTTGATTGATTGAGTGGATGGAATTTTAAGTGTTTTTTTTGTTTGGTGGAGGGTTGAATTTTGTGCACATAAGAATTGACCATGAATTTTGTTCAATTGTTTAAAATTTTGATAGCCTCCCACGTTTACCATTGTTAAGTTTATGATGTAGAGAAATGACATGAAAATTGACTCTGCAAAAGAAAAGAAAACAAAGCATATTACATACTATATAGATAATTTTGGTTCACTTGGGGCATGAAGTGAGATAATGACAATGCTCATTAACAATTGAAATGTATTTAGGATGGTACGTGTATGGTCTATCATTGATTATCATTTTGGGAGTCACTATTCTATTTCTTCTGATTTAATATTTGAGAAGATAAACAATTATTGTGTGTTCCATTTTCACTGTTCTTGAAAAAATTAATAAAAAATACACTGTTGATTGCCTAAGTGCACTTTCAATCTCTAAGTGAAAATAACTTTTCTAACTTGCATTTATTAATAAACAAAAAAGTAGATCATATGTTGGGCTATCAAAGTATTATAAATATCATAATATTAGTATTAACTAATTGTTAATTAAATTAAGTTCTTGACAGTTGGAAATATCATCTTAATGGCATAGTTTTTCTATACAAATACAAATTATAGATTGTTGTTGACCTTTCAAATTATCAGTGATCTTTTACATTAGCAAGCATCAACCATGTGGAAAATCTGTAAATTATGTAATCAATCTGCCATGAATTGCTATCAGTGGGAAAGCATTGACTTTCTATTTTTGTTTACTTTTCTCCTTTTATCCTTTTTCTTTTTCCTCTATACATCCACTTGGCCAATTGGAGTTGACTTCTAATTGGGGTTACACAAATGATTTGATTTAGGTATTTGTTTTTGGTACTGAAAACTCATTTCATATTTTATCTTATAAGTAATTATGTGACAAAAAATAGGAAAAAAAAAATGCATTTCCATTGAATTAGAGGTGAACTTCTCCGAAATGTTGTATTGTTACTTTATGTAATGCTGAATTCAGGAAATAATATGGTGGTTAGAGTTTTTAAAAATAAATTTATTTATTATGTCATGTAAAGAGTGCGAATTATGTTTTTTTTTTCCGTTCAATTTCAATTTAAATTTTTATATGAGTACTTAAATTGCTGGTATCATATTCAACCCCTTAGGAGCCAATATGACTCAATTTATTAGTCCAAAGTTGGGAAAAAATTACTTGACAATCATTACTAAAATAGATATTTTAAATCGACAATAAGGTAGTTATACCTAGTAGTAGTGATGCCATATTTTTAGTAGTTAATCTATGTTTATTTGTTAATAATAATGTATTTTATTTTTTATATTAAAAATTTAGTTTTTTAGTTTGATTCAATTTTAAATTCAATAACCAAAAATCGAATTGAATCAATGGAATTTTGTAAAATCAAATTGAAATTGAAATTTTGTTTCATTTGATTTGGTATTTCAATTAAAATTAAATAATGAAGATTGAGTGTTAAATTTAGATCCTTTAATTTGGGTCAAGTGGTAGAAAACATGTTAATTGATGATTTTGAATACTTTTTTCTTGATTTGACTGATTTGGCTAAAAGAAACAATGAAAGGAATTAAATTGGATAACAATAAATGAAAATTAACCAATTTTGACAAAAAGTAAAAGTAATGGACTAAAATGTGTAATATACCAAATTTGATTTCGTTTTTACTCTTAGGTTGGATCAGGTCAAGGGATGAAGATCCAAGTCTAGTCTTGATTTTGTATACATTTTCATGATTTGATCAATTTTGATGTAATTGAACAACAAATTGTATCAATTTGGTTCCATTAAAAGAAAATTTACCAATTTTGATAAAAGATTAAAAGTAAGTGACTAAACTAGGAATTTATCCATATTGAAAATGGGTAATAATTCAATATATATATATATATATATATATAGAGAGAGAGAGAGAGAGACACACACACACACAACCTCCATAATGAAAGAAGATGCAACATGACTTTTCCTGCTAAAAAACTTTTGCAGTCAATCAACAGCTATCGATCGGTTCGTCCCATGCTAGAGATTCAATTTTAGAACCCACGTTATTACAATAGAATTGAATTCAACTTTTCCTCATGTCAAATTCCTTCCAGCCATTAATAGCTTGATTAGTGAAGTAGACACAGTTAACTATAGCCCATTTGGTGGGCATTTACTAAGATGCAACAATTAGTCCCAAGAAACAATGTTCTATCTCCTAGGCTTTCCATATTTACCCATGTAATATCATCGAAAATGTCTTTTTTAGTTCTTGAAATTAGGAACACCATCAAGATTTCTCCGTTTGATTCAATCAAATACTCTACGAAATGCCTGGATGAAACAGAGGGAACAACCCTGTTTTTACTAAATTCTGTAATCTTGAATTGGGAATCAACTTCTTCTATAATTGCAAAGGCACCTTCCAAGCTTACTGCATAAAAAGAATCCATTGTTTGACACGTGTTGATTTTCACAAAAATCTTTCTTGATGAGAATGTTCTTGGTTTAAATGATAAGGTGAAATTCCTTGATGTTGATCTTATTACTAGAAACAAGAAGTTAAGTGATATGATGAGTGATTATGATTCTATGAAAGTTAGAATGAGTGATTTAAGTGTTAGTTTGCAAAAACTTACATGTGGTAGGGACAATTTGAACAAATTACTTGGTATGCAAAGATTTACTCATGATAAGAGAGGTCTTGGTTTTGATGATACCTATAATGATGCCTCACACACACATAAGAGCATATCACACTCACATGAAAATATGTCACATGTACATAAGAGAGTATATCATGCATATTATTCACATGTCTCAACTTCTTCAAAAATATGTTGTACTTATTGTGGTAAGAATAGTCAGAAGGTAACTAGATACTATGTGAAGAAAAAGATTGAAAATGGTGCTAAAAGCACATGGGTAGTTAAAAAAACTAACCTCAATGGACCTAAGAAAATTTGTATACTTAGGAAATAGAAATGAAAATATGTATGATATTTACTTTGATGATTTGGTTGAACAAGATGTTAAATGTCTTGCTTTGAAAGATGATGATGCATATCTTTGGCATCGTAGATATGACATGTTAGTATGTATACTTTGCATAACCTATCAAAGTATGAATATGCTAGAGGATTACCTGTCATTCATTTTGAGAAAGATCGTATTTGTGATGCATGTCAATATGGTAAACAACTTAAGAGTTCCTTAAAAAAAAAAAAGGTTTATACTTCAAAACCTCTTGAACTTGTACATATGGATTTATTTGGTCCTATGAGAACTATAAGCCTTGGTGGCAAATTATATGCTTAGTGATAGTTGATGACTTCTCGAGATTTTCTTGGGTATTATTCTTGTTGAGCAAAAATGAAGCTTTTGGAGCTTTTGTCAAGCTTTTTAAACAAGTACAAAACACCATAGGATGCAAACTTATCTCTATTAGAAGTGACAATAGTAGCTTTATTAAATTATGTGATGAGAATGTGATCTCTCACAACTTTTCATTTGCAAAAACTCCTCAACAAAATGGTGTTGTTGAGAGAAAAAATCGCACTTTACAGGAAATGACTCATTCCATGTTATGCGAAACAATTTGCCAAAGTATTTTTGGGCTGAAGCTGTAAATACTTCTTGCTATATTGTGAATAGAGTGATTCTTAGACCTTTTGTGAAGAAAACCCCCTATGAACTCATGTTTGACAAAACTCCTATTCTTACTTCAAGGTTTTTGGTTGTAAATGTTTTATTTTAAATGTCAAAGACAATCTTGGTAAGTTTGATAAGAAATCTGACGAAGGTATATTTCTTGGCTATTCTTCAATAAGAAAAGCTTATCGTGTGTATAATAAGAGAACTATAATTATTGAATAAGTCATTCGTGTTGTTTTTGATGAATCTAACATTTATTTTCCAAGAGATAAGAATGAATGTGATATTCAAGAACTACCTATGGAGTCAATGAATAAAGATGTTCAATCAAATGAAAATTCTTCAACATCTAAAGATGAGAATGAAGAAGTCTTTGACAATCAAATCATTGTTAATCCAAAGTTTGATCTTCTAAAAGAATGGAAATTTGTCTATAACCACCCAAATGATCAAATCATTGGTGATCCAAATGAAGAGGTAAGAACAAGAAGACATTTTATAAACCTTGTTGATAATGCTGCATTTTTGTCTCATATAGAACCTAGGAACATTGATGAAGCTTTTAGTGATGCTTTTTGGATTATTGCCATGCAAGATGAATTAAATCAATTTGAAAGGAGCAAAGTTTAAGAACTTGTACCTAGACCTTCTAATCACACAATTATTGGTACAAAATGGGTTTTTAGAAACAAACTTGATGAACATGGTATTGTGACTAGAAATAAGGTCAGACTTGTTGCTCAAGGATATAATCAGGATGAGGGCATTGGCTATGATAGACTTTTGCTCTAGTTGCTAGATTAGAGTCCATTAGAATGCTATTTGCATTTGCTTCATTTAAAGGCTTTAAATTATTTCAAATGGATATTAAAAGTGTCTGTTTAAATGGTTTCATCCAAGAGAAAATGTATGTTAAACAACCTCCTGATTTTATTCATGAATCTTATGCTAATCATGTATACAAGTTTTCTAAAGCTTTATATGGTCTAAAGCAATCACCAAGAGCATGATATGAAAGATTTAACAATTTTTTCATTGAAAAAGGTTTTTCTAGAGGAATAGTAGATATTACTACACTTTTTATTAAAAACAAAACACATGATATTTTGATTGTTCAAATATATGTTGATGATATCATATTTGGAGCTACTAATGAAAATATGTGCAAAGATTTCTCTAAGACTATGCAGGATGAATTTGAAATGAGAATGATGGGTGAGTTAACATTCTTCCTTGGGTTACAAATTAAGCAAGCAAAAGAAGATTCATTCATTAACCAAACCAAGTACACAAAAGAATTACTGAAAATTTTTGGAATGACTGATTCAAAGGAGATTGATACTCCTATAACCACGTCTATTAAACTGGACAAAGATGAAAATTGTAAGATGGTTGATCAAACTACATACAGATGTATGATTGGTAGTCTTTTATATTTAACTGCTAGTAGACCTGATATTATATTCTCTGTTTGTCAATGACCTAGATTTCAACCATCTCTTAGAGAATCTCATTTAATTGCTGTCAAACGTATTCTTAGATACTTGAAAAAGACTATAGATTTTGGTTTTATGATATCTTAAATCTGTGTCATTTGAGTTAGTAGCATATATTGATGTAGTTTATATGGGCCGTCGAGTAGAACGTAAGAATACTAGTGGTCATTGTCAATTTCTTGGTTATTCCTTAGTTTCATGGTATAGTAAGAAACAAGCTTGTGTATTGCTTTCTACCACTGAAGCTGAATACATTTTCAGCTGATAGTTGTTCTGCACAAGTTTTATGGATGAAAACTATTTTGAAAGATTATGGCTTGAATTTTGACTGTATCACTATCAATTATGATAATACTAGTGCTATTAATCTGACAAAGAATCCTATACAACATGCAAAAACTAAGCATATAGATATTAAACATAATTTCTTACGTGACTATATTTTAAAAAATGATATTTTACTTGATTTTGTTCCTACCGATGATCAATTAGCTGATATATTCACAAAGCCATTGGCAGAGAAAAAATTTTGTTTACTAAGACAACTTTTGGGTATTGGAACATTCAATTTCTAACATGTGTGTTATTGTATAGCATGACAAAACCAAATCTCATGTATATGTTCGGATGATACCCAGTGCAGATGCCGTCGACTGCATATGAGATAATAATCGTCCACAGAACATGCAGTGGACTTGCAGATGATCATAACAGGATCACCGGTAGACCGCAGATTACAAGTCATTGACCGCAAAGTAGAAAAAGGACTTGCGGACAACCCATATCAAACTTCCAATCGACTGCAGATTCAAATCATCGACCACAAAGGTTCCAGATAAACAAAATTAAATATGCGGACGATGCAGTGGACGACAATCCGATCGACCGCACCTGTAGGACCTTTATTAAAATACATCTTTCGGACGCAACTTTTCATTTTTCAATCATCTCCACCTTTTCATTTATCAACCGCATCTCTTTAAATTCCTATAATCCACTACAAATCCACTAGAAATGCACTTTATTTCATCTTCAATTCACTTATTCATCTTACATATCCTTGATTTCTGAATTACAAAGCCTTAGAAATGGCAAAAACCAACACTCCTAAGGGCAAAACACAAATGGCTCAAGAAGTTCCAAAGAAGAAAAGAACCATGTCAGCCTCTACTCAACTCTTCAGAAGTAAGAATTATGAGGCCCATTACAACGATTATCTTAAAAATCGTCAGGTAATTTATGGGAGTACCATTGGTAGATTTGAGTTTCCCTTTGATAAAATTCTCAACTATGTGGCTTGGCAAGAATGAGATAGTATAATAGATCATAAAGAGTCTTGATACATTGATCTTGTATATCAATTTTATGTCAATCTTGAAAAAGTGATAGAAAAAGAAGGTGAGATGACAATAAGAATTACTTATGTTTCAAGAGTAAATGGGATAGATATGCATTTTACTTTTATTGGCTTAGATGAAATATTAGAGATTCCTTTTGATGGGATTGAGTACTTCAATACTCACCAAAGGATCAGACATAAGAATTTCTCTACTGGGGATTTGAGAAGGTTTTCACACAAGGCAAACCATTTGTGAACTTAGTAAACAGAGAAGCCAATGTGTTCAGCTTTGAGCATCGTATTCTTTATCATATGTGCACTAACATTTTCATCCCAACTGAATGCCATAAAACTACAGTTATATTCATGCATATGTTTCTCATGTATTTGTTGATCAAGAGAATCAGGGTGGATCTCGTATATATCATGGTAGAAGACATGATGGCTACCATTGAGAAGAGTAAAGGTGTTCCCAAGAGCTTACCCTACGGACGCTTGTTAACCAAAGTCTTCCGATTCTTCAATGTTCCATTCCCAGAATTGAAGGACACAAAATATGTGCCCAAGTTCAATTTTACGACTTTTAAAAGAATGCAGGCTTTGTGTCTCAATGGCACATGAGACTTGAAGAAGAATGTCTCTGGAAGAGATCTCTATGGCAACAAAAGAGACAGCGAGATTGATGGAAAAAAAACCACCAATTATCCTTACAAACGATGTTTTTGGTGATGAATTTGTCCCAAAAGAAGCTGAGGGCTCCCAAGGCATTAAACGATCACTTCATCGTGATGAGGAAGAAGATATTCTCCTTGAGGCACTGGATTTAAAGAAGGCTAAAGGTAAAGACAAATTTGGGGAAGAAGATGAATCTACTCCACATCTTGCCATCTGGAGTTCCTTGGAATAACTTTCATCTCAGATTGGTTCGATGTTAAGCACCTTTGACAATCACTTCAAGACACTTTACTCCAAAATTGATGATTTGGCATCACAGGTGAAGTACCATGGCATCCAAATTATCAACATCAAATATCATCTTGAAGTGCTTCACGGTATTCTTGTTGATCTATCTACACTGCCGCCACCTTCTAGTGACATGCCCCCACCTGTTGAGTTGCATGTTGGACCATCCTCTTCCATGGCCAAAGTTTATGTGCGAAGACCTAGGATATAGTTTCTGTCTATTTTGTACATTTCATATGTCTAGCTATTTTGTTTTTGAACTCTAGTGTATCATTTGATATTTTGTTCTTCTCTGCATTTTTTTCCCATGATGACTCTTTGGTAGTTGATTGACTTTATTGTTTAATTGACTTAGTTTTATCCTTTTTATCCATTCCTTTTGAATGATGACAAAGGGGGAGAAAAACTACTGTTGATTACAATATATAAGTGCTATGAAACTAACCATGTGTTTCAGGAAAATTGAGATGAACTTAAAAGATCGAGTTCATCAAAACCAAGATAAAGAAGAAACAACTTTAAAAGGTTAAGTATGACTATTCTTGGTTTAAAATTTTATTTTTGATTGATTGAAGGTGAATGAGAATTGTGTGTTGATGGCCGGATTGGCCTTATGTGATAGATTTTATATCTTTTGATTGATAAACTTGTTTTTGTGAAAATGGTTTTATAAGAGTTACAAAGGAAACTTTGTCAAAAGTTTTACAAAACTGATGCATATTAATAGGGGGAACTTTAAAAATGTTTTTTATAGTCTATCTATATGTTTTTATATCTGGAAGGAAGGATGATACGGAGGTTGGTGGAAAAATAGGCTCTTTTGAGCCTATGTAAGCTGGGAAGTGATATCATATACTTACAATAAATCTTTTCATTTTGAGATCCAATATTTGTTTTAAAAAAATGCTTCATTCAATATATTTCTTGATATCATCAAACTAAATGGTTATATGCTATATGTGATATCTTACAAATACCTAGAATATTGTAAGGGGGAGCTTTTTAAAAGTTTCATTAAATATTATATAAACTCTTCCTTACTTTAAATCCTAGCACTTAATTGTTATATAAAATCTAATTCTTACTCTATATAGAATATCTTGAAATCATTTTGAAACCTTTTCATAACATTTAAAGGGCATTAGCAGCAGTAGTAGTGCAATTGGATTTGCAGGTAAGAACCACTAACTCAACATTGATCTGGGTTTGCAGAATGTCAATATTGGGAAGAAAACTGTAAGGTCACCATGTGAATTGTTGGTACTGGAACCAAGAAGGGAATGCATATAACTCTCACAACTCCGACATCCCTTCCAACTCCAACAGTGTAAAGGTGGTGGTGTTGACAAATTAGTTTAAAAGGAAGAAGGAAAAACAAAAGAAAAGAAGATTAGTGTTTGAAGAGTGTGAATATTATGTTCAATTTCGAGTTTGAAAGCCTTAAAATTTTTAATGCTTTAATTTTGATTAGTGACAAACATTGATGAGAACTAATTGTTTAAATGTACAAGTGATAATACTTTAGGATTCAATTGTCTAATCCATGTAAGCTTGAAATTTTAAGTGTTCAAGGAAGATCACAAGTTATCAAGTGTTATTTTTTTTAAACAAAAAAAAAAATAGAAAAGAGATCCCTTCAATTTCATAAACACAAAACAAAAATAAAGCACAAAGAAAGAAGGGGGACATGGATTTGATCTCCAATATGCTGAAAACACAAGAATACATAAAAAAACTAAAGTCTTCTAACAGAAGGCTATCCAAGTCTATCTAAGTATATCAAGACTCTAATCCTCAGATGCACCTCTTAAGGTGCGAAAATGTGTAATTCTGGCGTCTCTATCCCTTAAAAGCCAAGTCATCAACAACCTGGTTTCCCTTACAAAAAATGTGGGAAACAGTGTCTCTGTAGAAGTAAATTTGCTGTCAAATATTCCGGAGAAGCATCTGAATGTGCCACGGCCATAATCTCTCTTTGTAAGTTGTCCCTCTTTATCCTCTCAAGAAACATATATGTTGTTCCGTTCTGTTAAAAAATTCAAACGCAAGGTTGGTTATGCTGTGACAAGCTTAGAGATGCTACAAGCTGTAGGCATGTTATGTGACGAACAATTCCTGTTACTCAATCCTTTCCATCTGGTAATGCTTGTGGTGAAAGATCTTTTACCGAAACTGTTAAAAAAGGCAAACCCAGACCACCAATATACATTGGGGACGAGGAAGATGATGATATGAAACTCCTAAAACCGGTTGATTTCCCAACAATGGAGATTGATGAATTTGACTGGGCTGCCTCGCCCTCTTTCTCCTTGCCTTGGGATGAATACCAATAGTTGTGGTAACCATGGAGACAGGCTGTTATTCTTAAATTGTTGGGCAATAGTATATCTCTAAAAGTGCTTGAACAAAGAGTTATAGATATGTGGAAGTTGGAGTTTGATTGTCAATTGATCGATCTTGAGAAAGGTTATTTTGTAGCAAGTTTTTACTCCAAAGAATATTACATTCATGCCCTTGAGGGTGGGCCGTGGATTGTGATGGAACACTACTTAACTATGTCCAAATAGAAGCCTAACTTCTGCCCATCGGAAGGTACTATCTCATCTACTTTGATTTGGATTAGGTTCCCTGATCTTCTCTTAGAATGTTTTTCTGAAAAAGTGATTTGGGGAATACTATTGTACTCAATCGAGTCCAAAGAACAACTTCACTTACTTCTCGGCTACAAATTTTGAATCCTGTTCATTGTAGCTCGGCCATAATAGCGAGCAGTAGACTAGGATTCTCGATTATGACAGTTGAGTTACTATGAATAGGATTCGGCTTGACCTGAGAGAGCGAGCCACGTGACCAAGATTCTCGGCTATGACAGCCGAGCAAGAAGCCAACCTGCTTGACCCAGGAGAGCGAGCTACGTGACCATCCATTCGGCCTAGATGAGTGAGTTTTCTAGCCAATGGCTCGGCCCAGAGGTTCGAGATTCTTTCCCAAGGCTCACCCTAGACTTTCAAGTTTAGGGAAGAATGCTCTGCTCAGATTGTCGAGTTCATGCAAAACATTCTCGGCCTAGATTTCCAAGGAGATATCATGACAAAATTTAAAATGCACTAGTATTAAACGATTTATTAAGTTTTTGAAGCAAACAATAGTAGCTTATCGGCATATTTGGTTCCTAGTCATCATTTTCGTCATCTATTGATCGAACAAATGCACATAATGTGTTATTTTTTTGAAAGATTGTGTGTGTTTTTAGATGGAGAGAGAGAGATTTTAGAGAGAAACAATATAGTTGAGAGGGAGGAAATGATGTTTGTTTGAAATTTGTCTAGTTTTATAGAAATAACATATATATAAGATTAAATATGACTTTTTAACTTTTTAGTTGTACTACATTTATCAAGGAGGATGTTGCATTTATGAATACCCTTAAATTAAAGGAGAGTCTAAGTTGGTCTTTTCTCCAATAAAAATGAAAGTTAACCCGTTAACTCTTGCGTCTCTTTTCCGAAGTTTATGGGCAAAAAATCCGTGTTATTTCTTTTGTGAGATATGTGAATAAAGTTTACTATGAATCCTTCACCGGCACATCTACAATATTAAGTCAGAGAAGATATGTTCCTTAGATTCCCCAACTTTTATAGGTTGATTCTCAGTTTTTGGTCCCTTAAAAATCAGGGAAGGAGAATTAGTTCTTTGTTAGTTACACCCTCTTATCGAAAACATTTTGCACCTTCAAGAATACCTCTATCCTTATATATTTGTAAACATATTTACATTCTGCCACAAAATTAGAATGGCAAATATATATTTCCTTAAAGTTGGTGAAATATTGCAACCAAAATAACACTTCCTTAGATTATCACATCAAGCATTATTCATCCTGAAATGAATCTATAACAACTTGGCTATAGTATACATTCCACTACCTCTTAATTCCAGTCTTGACGTTTTCCAAACTCAAGTGAGAATCTGTTATCACATCACAATATAAAGATTAGAAAAAATTCACTTTTGTTGGGATGCTTTGGCTTTACTCTTCTCCAAGAAGAAGAACCCAAACAAGGAGACCACAGAGAAGGCAGAGAAGCAAGCAGAGGCGATATCCAACGAGATGTGGCGGCCGGAAATCGCCTGTATTTCGAATAAGTTTGTGGTCTTTTGGGAATCTGTGGATTGGCCATAGGCAACTTCATGATCAGCTGAGTTGTGGGCATAAGCTCTAACAAAATATGTGCCAGTGGGAATATCCCTTTCTACCGTCCATGTGAAATTGTTGTTTGAGGGACTATATGGCTTGGTTACAATCTTGAATTGGCAAGTCTTGTCTTTCTCTAAGTCGTCCACTGTTTTTCTCCATGCTCTGTCCACTTGGCTTATTGGTGCATAGCAAAGCTTCACGTTGATTGTCTTGTAGGTTGAGTCTGTTCCTGCTGGAGATGTGTTGTTGAATGACCATGTAACAGTGACATTGTCCTCTCCAGCTCTCAGAACTGCAATATTTTCAGAAAAAAATTTCAAATGATACACAATTGTGTCCTTTGATGTTCTTGAGGAAGAAAAAGGGATTTCAAAATAGATCACAAATTATCATCCTTCTACAAAGAAACTGTAAATTTTCTAATTTAACTATTAACATGTATGTATAATAACCATTGATTGGGTGAAAATAGGTTTCCTCATCTAAAAAAGGTTTTTTCATTGAAAAACTTAAGATTAAATTAAACTATTTAATAGAAAATACAAAAATAATAAAGGCCATAAAGCTATGTTCTCGAGTGTCGTACCTTGTCCCTGGGAAGGAGAAGTATTGACAGTAAGAGTTCTTTGAAGAGAAGAGAAGGTTACACCATGGGAAGAGGCTGCAAAGCAGGAAAGAAGAAGGAAAACTAGTAGAGAACCACAAACTGTCATTTCTGACTTGTGAGGTGCCTTTTTGGAAGTTCCAAATAGAGAGAGAAAATAATGGACGGCACTTGTGAAAAGAATGCTGTGTTTGAATTGATGGGAGATTATAGATTGAAGATGGACCAAGACTTGTGCTTAAGATTGGTTTATATAGAAGAGGCAATACATGAGGGGCATCAAACGTACGAGACTAGTGGACTTTTTTAACTTTAATCAAGACAAGTCAAAGGTATCCAAAGGGCAGCTTTTGAAAACCACCAATGATGCACGTACATTTGCACACATATATTAATTAATATTGAATAAAATCTATGACTTGTTTTTTCTACAATACTTTTTTTTTTCTACTTCTCACAATTTAGAAATTTATTTTTCACAAATATGCATGCACATCTTGTTATTAAAATAATTTTTTTATGCTGAACTCGTAATGAGGATGAGTGTAATAACTCATAAACTATACACAAAAGATGTGAACTAAACTAAACAAACTTCATGTGTACGAATGATAACGAGAAAGTCTTAATAAAGAGATTTGAACTCGTGATTTTTAGATTTTCGCACTCATTTGCTTCATCAACTAGACCACCCTTAGAGGGGCGGTAAATCAATAAATAATCTACATATTAGAAATAACATTCATTACATATTTTCTTATTGTATTCTTATTTCATTAAGTCATTATTTATCATTTTCTATGTGAACTCTTAGAAAATAGAATAGCTAATATTGAGAAAATTTTAAAATATTATCTTAGTCTTTATATCTCTTTAAAACTAAATGGACTTCCAAATATTTTAAAGTAAAAAGAACCTTATATATTAAAATGGAGGTAAAAATTTCTTATTCTCTCTAATTCCTATACCATATATTCTCCATTACATCAATTTGAAATATTTCTATGTGAACCATAAATTTATTACAATCACGATGATTAAAAGTAATGAATTTAGGGTATTTATATAATGTATGTGTATTTATGATAAAATTATGTATTATATATAATTCGATACATGTAGAGCTTCCTTAAAAAAAAAAATTAAAAATGGATGTAGAGATAAGACTGCCCATTAGGGGTGGCAAAATGGGCGGGCCGGCCCAACCCGAATGGGCCAAGTGATGTAGTCGGGTTGGGTCGAAACAATACGGACCTGAAATATTGAGGCTCAATCCAACCTCTACATGGGCCACGGGCCAACGAGCCAAAATAGCCCGAAAATTTATAAATTATTTTTTAAAAATTATGATCTTATATTGGCTGAAAAAACAAACCTACTAAACCATTTCCAAACAAACAACACATTTAAAACAAACGAACCAATACCATCTTCAAGCAATGAAAAAAAACATTTAAACCATCCCTAAGAGAATGTTCATTCATTTCCTGTTTACTCCAAAAAATTCTAATACAAACCATCCTCAAGCAAAAAAAAAAAAACATTTAGTCCATAAACAAAATGTTCATAACTCCTGTACCACTTTTACACAAAAAACTTAGACATACAAACCATATCAAATCCACAATTACATCATTAATTAAAAATAACATTAGAATCTCATTTAGACACCCGTATCTCCTCCACATCTTGTAGTTGTGCATCTATAATTTATTAAAAAAAAAAGAAAGAGTTAGTAACTAAAATGAAACATTGAAACTGAAGAAATGCAAATAACAAATTGCATGTAAAAAAAAGAATATTATTAGTGTATAATTACTGGAAATTCCAACTTCTTTGAAACCATACAACCAATTACGTGTACAAATGAGGGCTTGCACATTTTCTGGGAGCAAACAACTTCTATACTTGTTTAAGATTCGACCACCAATACTAAACGAAGATTCTGAAGCCACTGTTGTGATTGGAATCTCAAAATGTCACAAGCCATTATTGCAAGTTGAGGAAAACGATGCTTATTTAACTTCCAATACTCGAGTACATCTAAGTCACTACCAACAGTGCATCCTTCCTCCAAGTATATTTCAAGTTGGGACTTCCCATCATTTGAAGACATTTGCCTCATTTCTTGATGATATTCCTAAAACTATACCAAAGGAAAATATAATTGCATTAGAAAAACATATTACAAGCTTCAATAGAAAATAAAAATAATACAATGAAGGATAGTTATCTTACATCTTCAATCTCATTCACTTGGTTGTACTTGTGCTCGAGAATGAGATTGATTATCTCTTGATGTTCCATTGTGTTCATATTCATTAAATATCCTATGCAAAACATCTTTAACTCTATTCACTTTTTCTTGATAAGTATGTGGATAAAACCTCTTATAGACAAAGGTTAAAAATCTCCATTTTTATGTGGGTCAACAACAGATCCTAGTGCAAGAATTACACTATAATCACTCCAATACTTATCAAATTTTTCCTTCATACTTGATGCCATGGCTTTGATCACCTCATCTTCACTTATCAAATTCTCATTCAATTTCATCTCAATATTTGCAACTTGCATGAAGTATAAATTTGTTGTGGGATAAGATGATCAAGATATCAAGTTAGTAATGCTATAAAAAGGAGCTAAGAAAGCACACATCTTCTCCGCTCTTTCCCACTCTTCAATGCTTGGACAATATTTATAATTTCTATCATGAAAAGTGAAACTCATGAATGCACGACGATATTTCAAAGCACTTTTAAGCATTATATACGAAGCATTCCATCTAGTAGACACATCCAACTTCAAGAAACCTCCACTAACATCATTCAATTGTACTTCCTCAATACATCTTTGAAATTCTCTCATCTTTCCATTAGAACCCTTCACATACTTAATACTTTCTCTAATTTTTGTCAAAGCATCACTTGTCACCTTTATACCTTCTTGAACTATAATATTCAAGATATGAGCACAACATTTGACATGAAAAAATTCACCTTTACATAACAAAGCATTTTACAAATTAAGCCTCTCTTTTAAAATGTTTTGCATGCTATTATTGTTGGAGGCATTATCTAAGGTGACGGAAAATATTTTTGAGTCTATCCCCCAATCCCTAAGAGATTCATAAATTTTTCCCTACAATTCTAACCCGGTATGTGGACCATCTAAAGTGCAAAAAGATAGCAACTTACTATTTAACCTCCATTCTTCATCAACATAATGAGTAGTGACAGTCATATAACCTTGTGTAGAATTGTCAAGAGTCCATACATCAGAAGTTAAACAAATTCTTCCAGAAATAGTAGCTATTGCTTTCTTTAGTTTTGCTTTTTCACTTAAATAAACATTCCAACAATCAACTTTGCAAGTGTTTCTAGTAGTGGGTTTAAAATCAGGTTGCAAGTATCTATCCACCTTATGCACCCCCTCATATTCCGCATAATTAAATGGAAGATCATGTTGAATGACAGCTTTAGCCAACAAATCTCTATAAATTTTAGGATCAAATTTTCTAAACTTTGCCAATGTAGTTTGTCTATCTAGCAAGGCCCCCACATCATGAAATCTAGAGATTGCATCACATTTATCTACATGTCTCCTCAAATGGGTGGTTCCTGAAGCACTTTTACAAGTATAATTTTTCCCGCAACCATTACATTTGCATGTTTCTTTTCCATTTACCATACCAATCTTAGTAAAACATTCCCACACATCGGATGTTTTAGACCTATATTTCTTAGAACTTGAACTTCCACTAAGATCTTTGCCATCATCATTATCCTTCCTCTTAGTGTTAGTAGTAGATATATCAGCTCTAGAATCATTAGAGCCATTACCTCCATTACTTTTGGACAATTCTATTATATCATCCACATTCACACCATTTGATACAAAATCCATATTGCAGTCTAATAATAATTACTTGAAAATAAAGAGCAATTCTAAATCAAAATTTTTAAAAAAAATCAGTACAACAAAGCTAAATTGATAGTTTAAAAAATTCAGTGTAACCAAAATTCAAGACTGTAATAGTGTTAAATAATACATGCATTTAGAATTCTTAAGACAATAAAATCACGAAATAATTTCTCAATTTCACTTCTGCTTGAATGAAAAGGCGATACTTGACCTTTCAAATATTAGCTCAAAGCACACTCAATACATGGTATTAACAAATCAAAATCCAAGGGTATCTTTATTTTCCACAAATTCTAAAAATATCAAATTTCTATTTGTATAGAAAATTTAAACAAATCAGATTCTATTTTCACATAAAATTGTAACAGATAAGATCATACAGAAGCACAAAAGAACAAATTAACTCTACCATTTAACAATACTAGTTTGATTATCTTGGTCTTCTTGGACACTATTATGTACTTACCTCTCTTGTAACTCCTAGTTCTGTAATCAAACATTTTATTTTATGCAGTCTCAAAACTTTAATTTTCTTGTCAATTTTGCCCTTTGCTTGGGAGATCCGAGAGTAATTATTTGATGTCAGTTCTTCCTAGTCAAATATCCGAAATGATTTCTGTCTACATGTTGAGAAGATAAAGGTTGGACCAGATCCAAGTTAATATCTAAATCAGGATTTAATTTGCAGGGAAAGGGTTGCATAAACACTAACTTTTCCAGTAGTTCAGGAAATTATAAACAAAAAGGCCTCAAAACTATAAAAAATTGCTTGAATTAAATAGCAAAAATAATAATAATAATAATTGCCCTGCAATTTGGAAAATTCACCTTTACATACAAGCTGCAATTAGCTAGAAAATTAAACCTCAAAAAGCCTCAAAACTATAAACATTTGCCTGAATTATATAGAAAAAAAAAAAAGACAACGTCTGCCTTGCAGGCTTGCAGCAGTCTTGGCAAGACTATCTTGCAGATGCAGCTGGTAACTCGTAGCTGTAGCTCATTACTTATCAGAGCAGAGAAGCACGGCAATGGCGAGGGTGCAGAAGCAGCGATGGAGAGCGCAGACGCAGTGATGGGCTAATTGCGAGGACGCGCGAGGGAGTGGGCGATGGAGCGTCGGCTTGTCGCAGCATGGGCGTGGGTTATGACCTGCTCCTGCTGTGGCTGATGCGTGACTCGTGAGGGACTGTGACTGTGAGAGGCTGAGGAGGGTATTGCAGAGCAGCAGACAGTGAATGAGAGAGTGGGTGAGAGAGTGGGAGTGACGACTCACGAGTAAGTGAGAAGATGTTCACAGATTCAGGTTTTTTTTAGGAAACGGGTCGACTCGTCAGCTCGTGGGCTAAATTAGTCCGAATTCATTTGGCCTGCGGGTCAACGAGCCGGGCCAAATAGGCCTGATTTTTTTCGGGCAAAAAAAATGAAATCCGAGCCCAATTTATATTGCGGGCCGGGCTTATTTTAACACCCCTGCTGGCCATCCACCTTGGTTAGAGAGAGTGGAAATCGTGGACGTATTTGTGTAAATAGATATAATACAAGTAATTTCTCATATCCAAGCTGAGGCAGGAGTTCATTTTGGCCATGGTACTTGAAAATATCTTAGTGCATAGGTTGTCTAAAATAACCGTTATAACTATTTACATGAAATTGTTATACTAATTTATTCTACTAATAGTTTAAAATATTTTTTAAAATTTGTATTAATATTTGTACATTTATTTAAAATAATTTATTAATTAAGAATAATATTTACCTATTCTAAGTAAAAAAATTAAAATAAAGATTTTATTTTATTTTAGAGAATTTAAAATTAAATATTATTTTTATGTAAAACAATTCGAAAAGATTAATACAACTATAGATATATTTAATACTCTTTATGTTTAGAATTGATTGTCTGATATTTTGGAAAAAATTCAATGTTCAATATTCATTTTTTAAAAATAAATAAATTTTCAATGTTTTGATTAATTTATAAAATTAATACTCTGCTAATATATAGACCTACTACATACCATATTAAAATAATGATAATATTGTAATTTATGCGTGTTAAAAACATGTTAATTTTATTTTAAGAATCCGTTGGATTGATAATGAATCTGACATGATAAAGTATTCTTTTTGCTGAATTTTAAATTTTCATATTTGGTTCAATTTTAAAATATTTACGAAAGTAAAAATATTTCTTAAATTAACGAAAGTAGTGCAACTTTCCTGAATTCTTATTCCCCAACTCAGAGCTCTTATTCCGATTACTTGGAAATCTAATCATAAAGCGTCTTATTTTTAATAATTATTTTTTATTAATATTTTCTTATTATTATTGTTTATTCTCTTCAATATCTATTATTTTAAAATGTTTTAAAAAAAAACACACAGAGTCTCTCTCTCATTCTCTTTCTTCTTCTTCCTCTTTTTCTTCTTATTATTATTATAGGCAAAATGTTGAAGTTGTGAGAAAATTAATTTAGACAAATTTCTATTTTGTTGTTATTTATTTGAACTATTTGAGAATTTATATATATTTTTAATATTCATAATATTGAAGAATTAAGAACTATTTAAATTCATTTGTCTCACCATTATGGATTTTAATCACTTGAGGATATTTCAGATTTGTTTAACATTCATAATATTTAAGAATTAAGAAATGTGATTTCTTTTTTAATTTTATATAATATATTTCTATAAAAAATTAATTTGTAAACATAATTATTTTATTTTATATACATTTAAGCAAGCTATAACATAATTATTACAAATATAATAATAAGAAGAATATTTAGATATTTTAGTAATGAATTGAATACATTACTTAATTCATTCACTTAAAACAAATATATGAATAAAAATCTTGACAATAAGAATTGAATTTTAGCAATTTCCATGACAACTTTCATAATCTTTCCAAATGTAGAATAAGAAATTTGTGTGGATTATTTTCTCCAAAATCATATTCCTTAATAACTTTAATTTCGTGTTAACTTTACTTTTAATTTAAAGTTTAAAAGTTAAAATTTAATTTTGGACGAAGGAAGTTGTTGAAAGTAGAGATATTCTAACTTTTTCAAATAGAGGAAAGTCTATATTTGTAGTTGTTAGACTCTCAAGCTGTTTTAGTTCTCAAAGTATTTAAAGTTTAAATGCCTTAGATTTAGTAGTCTTGGCAATTCCTATATGGTTTTATATTTTTGCAATCGTCATATATTTATGTGAATTTGGAGGTTATTTTTCTCTTCTTTTTTTCTTCTGCCAAATATTGCACTAATACACAAATTAAAGGACCGCTATAGTTTATAAGACCTCTTACTCAGTATATTTTTCCTTTTTTTTTAAAAAAAAAAAACCAAACTAGCTTTTCTATTTTTTCTTAATTAAAGCTATAGTTATATTTTTTCTTAATATCCTTATAATAACTAGAATTGAATTTCCACAGAATCTTCAAATGTTTAGGGAGATTTTAAGAATAGTTTTCTATGCGATGTCATTATAAATTTTAATTAGAATTTTTTGATTCTTGGTTTATTTGATTCATATTCTAGGATATATAAAATGTTTTTTTTATTTATTTTTTAATAGAATCTCTAAACCATTCATTTTAAAGTAAAGCAAAGTCAACATTTTGTCTCCAAATGCACACGAAAGACCAAAATCTACAAGCAGAAGAAGACGCATGAGAAAACGCTGCTCGGATAACTTCGTTGAATTTGTGGTGTTCTATCTAGCTTATGGGCTACAAGTTGGCCAGATCTTTTATTATCTCTCACGCTGAAAAGTCTAATTTCATAGTTGACCAACATTTTGCTTTTTTTACAGCTAAGTTTTACTCAATATGCAAAGTTATTCTTACAAATACACTTTATCATTTCGAAATTGAATATTTACATTTAATTTAATATAAAAGTAAAACATAGTATTTTAAAATGAAGTTACTTTATTATGTTATTATTAATTGGGTTAGTTATGTAAACTATTAATTAGTATGATATAAGTCCCTTCAATTAATGAGGTTGGTAGTGAAAATTTAAATAAAAAATATAGTTATTTTAGAAAAATAATCCATTTTGATCGGTTTAAAGATTTTGACTAGGTTACATAATTCTTAATAAGTATAAATCCTTTTTCAAGATATTTCTCATGCAACATACAATAGTGAAATAATGTAAATAGGCCAATTTAGATGTTATGTTACCTTTTTGGCCAACACTACTTCTGCGGTTCTGCCTTCAGAGTTTTGAGGTGTTTTCATATAGATCTCCTAGTCCATGGACTTTGTTTCAACCGACGCCCAACAAACTTGCAAGATTCACACTTACCTTTTTTATTTTTTTAGTGAATAAGGTCCTTACATTTATTTTCGATGTTAAAATCATTACATTTTTTATATTTGATGAACAATACCATGATTCCCCGTTTTCCGACCAATTCAATGGTAAGTTAATGCCAAACTTGCCACAATATCATATCAATATATAAAGAAGTCCACGTATTCACCTTGGTCGGAAAACGGTAAAAAATGTCTTGTTAATTTAATATAAAAAATGTAGGGGCTTTAATAGTGAAAAACAATTTTAAGGCTCAAAAAAAAAAAGTCAAAAAAATAGGGACTAAACTCGTCAATCTTCATTTCGCTATTGGGAGGGGTGTAACTTTCACCTATATAGCTATTAATTTGTCAAAACATTTACACCATCTTTTTAGAGTCATAGGCCTATCCGACTAATGCAACCTAGAGTTGGTGTAATCGACTTTGAGTAAAGTCGAGCTAGAGCTCAAATATATTATAATGGCTCGAGCTCGATTAAGTTTGAACATAAAACTCAAGCTCGACTCGTTAAACTTTTAATAGACTATGAAAAATCTAAGAGGAGGGTTGAATTAGATTTTATCCTATTTTTGCAATCTAATTCGATTATACACTTTTATAACAACAAAAATCAAACACTTGGGGTACGGTTTGTGTGTGTAATAATGTGATCCTATCTTGAGTTCTGAAAAACCTAAGAGGGGGGGGGTGAATTAGGATTTTATCCGATTCTTCAACCTAATTCAATAAAACACCTTTTTGACAACAAATATCAAACACTTGGTGTGCTAGTTGTGTGAGAAATAATGTGTTCAAATAAAATGCAGAAATTAAAGCAATGAACACAATGATTTATGATGGTTCGGTTATCCAACAAAACCTAATCCACTACCTTGAGTTACCTACTCAAGGATTTATCAAATCCCTTCACTAATCAAATAAATGAGATACAAAAGAAGCTCACCCAATTCACCTTAGGGTTTTACAAATAACCTCTCAAACCAATCAAGGCTCACTCAACCCTTGAGTTTTACAACACAACCTTGATTATACAATAATCCCACCACTCTCCTTAGTGAACCCTAACAAAACAATTCAATTCAAGGTTCACTCAAAGGTTTTACAAACAAACCTTGAATACAAAACACCTATACAAGGCTCACCCTAACACTTAGGGTTTTATGCTACTTGCAACCTTGATGCAATTACAATCAATAATAAAAGATAGAGAGTTTGATAGATATCACCTTAATGTGAAGATATATCAATTTGAAGCACAATCACCTCTTTGAGTAATGGCTTGTCAAGATTGCTCAAAATTCACCACAGGTTGGCAGATGAACAAATTTAACAGCACATGCATCCACAAGATAAACTAACTTATGGACGATACCTGGACCACTTTAGGTCGACTGAAACATGTTCATTTGTGTATCAACAATACTCTAACACACAAATGATGATTTCAATCAACCATATAAGTTATGGTATCAATCCAACAAAAGTTTATGAACCATTTAAGTTTTGAAATCACGATGCATGGTTTTCGAAATACCAAAACATATTTTAACATATTAAAAACATTTTGAAATAATGTTTTAAGTTCATAGAGCAACCTTTAGAAACCATTACTCAATTAGAGGTAGAACTAGAGATATCAAAATATATAACTCAAGTTCTCTACTCAAGGATTTCACAAAACTTTTCACTAATCAAATATAAGATATTATAAAAGAGGCTTACCCAATTTACCTTAGAGTTTTTCACAAAACCTCTCACCCAAACAAGGTTCACTCAACTCCTAGAGTTTTACAATACAACCTTGATTCTACTACAATCTCTAATACAATAATTAATGAAATACACACAAACGAGATCATCACAATTATCTTCAATTCAAGGTTCACTCTAACTCCTAGAGTTTTAAGCTAAATGTAACATTGATTAAGTTTACAAAAAATAATAAAGATGGTTTGATGTAGCTATCACCTTAATTGGGAGGATATATCAAAATACAGTTCAATGATCTCTTTGAGTTATTGCTTCACAAGATTTCTCAAGAACACCTTTAAATATATGAAACTCTTCTTGAATGATTTCCACAATGTAGATGTTTAGAAAGGGTTTGATAATGTTTCTAAGATGTTTTATAATGAATTTGTATCAAATGTTTGCTCAGAAAATCGTTAGATTAAGTTTTTCAAACATATGGATATTTATATGTACGTTACAACTGGTCATAAAAATGACTATTAAAATCCCGCTTATGAGTCATCAGGTCAACCGCACTAAAGGCTGGTTGTTGCACACTATCATCTGCAAGTATGCCAGAGTGTACTAGACAATCTACGGACGATGAACTGAATGCTTGATTCACCGTGTGGTCGACCACACAACACACTAATAATGCAATCTAAGATTCTAATCAACTCTAAAAACTTGTGGAATCGATTTCATAAAACTTTTAAGCATATGCATGTATTTTAAAAAATATTTCAAATACCCTAGTCATATTTTAACTTGTGAAACTCATTTTGAAAAACATTTTAAATTCATTTATCAACCCATAAAATTATTACTCATAGAGATAATTAGAGATATCTAAATGATATCAACATCTAAAACTATACTATCTAGTTCCTATTTATACCTCTAGTTTGTAGTCGGATCTTAGGATGGGCATGTCGCTTACTATCTCCGGGAGCTTGGATCACATTGTTGCATTCTGTCCTATTTTCCATGCATCTTCACCTCTTTCAAGTCATACAGCCTCCCAAGACTGTTTTGAAGAGACTGGAGAGTTACTTTGCCAGATTCTTATAGGATGCCCAGGATCAAACCAACAGACTTCATTGGCACCAGTGGAAGTTTATATGTTTTTCGCACGAGGAGAGTGGTCTTGGATTTAGGAGATTACAAGATGTTATCAATGTTTTCTCCCTAAAGTTTTGGTGACGATTCTATTCCCATGATTCCTTGTGGGCCAAGTTTATGCTGGGTAAATATTATGTCGGGATGCACCTGCCACTCGCTACAGGTACTTACACTGCTTCTTGAGATTGACACATGTTACTCTGGGTTGGACCAAGCGCTGAGAGTCATATTATATCGATTTTGGGTCAGGGACATATTTTCTTTTGGTATGACTGTTAGATAAGAGACGCTACTTTTGTCCAGTAATTGCCTGAGTCCTCTCACACTTCAGGTCGAATCAGTGATTTCTTTGATGGATCAGATTGGGATTTCGATCTTCTGTGCCGGGCAGTTTCTTCTTCTATGGTAGAGCGGAATATCAGTCTATCTTTATCAGTTGATACCCCGAACAGGATGTTGTGGAGAGATACGTCGAATGGTAAGTTCACTACCAAGCTGGCGAGACAGATTGTTAAGGAGTCTTTAATTGTTCGGACTCTCTATCGTTTATTCTAGGGATCATCCATCCTCACCACTATATCATTATTTTGTCGAAAACTATCGCATGATTTGATCCCTGTCGAGACAGTTATCAAGGATCGAATTTGGGTCCATATGGCATCAAGGTGCCACTGTTGCCACTCAAAGGAGACACTCCAACAGATGTTTGTCAACAGTCCGGTTGCCGCTTAGGTATGGGCTCACTTCTCTTCTATTTTGCTGGTACCTGTTTGTCAGCAGGACGAGATATACCACAGCCTCTTTCGCTGGATTGCATTGGCCGACATGTTTCCAGGGGACACATCCGCATTATCGTCCCTTTGCTAATTTTTTTGTTCATCTGGAACATTGCTATGGAGCTTCAATGGATCATCTGATGAGTTTATAGATATATTTCTTTTCTCCAAATGAGTCGTATGTTCTGACACACGCACTAGTATGGAGATACGAACTTTGTTCCATTTTTTGGAGTCACTATATCTACCACTCCTCACCCACTGCCTATCATTGGATCCCACAAGGTGAATGCCGACAGATGTGTCAAGGAAGAGAGGGCTAGTGGTGGTGGGATTATCAGAGACAGTGACGGGCGGTGCATTCACGCCTTTTGTTCTTTTTACGGTACTTGCACCATTCTCGAGGCTGAGTTGCGAGCTATTTTTATGTTTTTCTTTTGACTTGGGATTTAGGACTGATTGCATAATGGATAGAGGAAAATTTTGTATTGGCTGTTCATTGCATCACACGAGAAGGATGGCCGTGGCACATTCTCTTTTTTTAATTGGAAAACAGGTATATTCAACTAATGCCAACCAAAAGTACAATGGAAGTTACAGGAGCAATGACTCATTATTAGCAGCATAAAGGATATCTAAGGATTGAGCTAAGATATCACGTGCTAATTTTCCTATCCAAAAGAAATCATTTACAAAGAGTTGGGGGTTAAAAACTCCCTATTCCTAAAGCTCCATAAGACATGGATAGCCTAGAGGAAAATTAGTCCCAATGGTGACAAAGAAAGAGACAAGCAGCCTAGTTGCTGAGATTGAAGGATATCCAATCAGTGGTTGACTTGGAAAAAGTAATGCCCACACAGTTCTAACAAGATGACAGTCATGGGTTGTATGAAGGGAGTCTTTTGAATGCTTTCCACATCTCCAACAAAATTGGTGAATCAATAGCGCCACGATTCCACAACAATTGAGAAGTTTTCAGTCGCCTACGTGCACACAACCGTAAAGTAATAGAGGCTCTATTGGGTCCAGAAATTTTCATAAAGATTTCCAATTAAATGATTCATTGGTAGTCTTTACTTGGCCCAAATGAGTATATGCTGATTGCACAAAGAACATCCCAGTTGTGGAGGTAGCCCAAGTAGCTATATCTTCTATTTGTGTATTCACAATATATGCCTCTTTCAATTGTTGCAGGACATCAGCCTTGAGGAAAGGTTAGAGAAGCTTAAATTTCTATCAATTTTGGTCCCAAAATTCAATCACCGGTTTATTTTGTGATCAAGTTAGGAGGGATTGGTGTACTAACGTGATCACACTACAACATAATTGATTATTAGTGGCATATCAAATTGTGTCACAAAATGATAATTTTCTGTCACGTATGCTTTTCTATGACGTTTTTTGTGTTGTCACGCTATTCGTCACCTTTTCCCCGTCGCTAAAGATATATGGTGACGATCATTTAATTTCGCCACAAAATAAAACATTTTACGTGACGATATCTAAGATCGTCAGCTTATGGTTTATCATTTGTGACGTTTTTTTGTCGTCAATGAATGGTTATAAATATGTCACAAAAGAGAATGATTCGTCACGAAATATGAGATAAATGATCAAATACTGGTGACGAAAAATTAATTTGTCACATTAATAAGTGACATATTGTTCGTCACCTTTCGTCTGAAAATAACGTCACTACATATACAAGTCGTCACGTAACATGAGGTAGATATTAAACTATTTATGACGAAACGAAATTCGTCAAACGCATACGTGACATTTATTTACGTCCCTAAAATTGAATGATCGCCAACAAATATTTATAAATACATAATAAATGGTGACATCAATAAAATCATCACTTAAATATGTGACGTTTAAAGCGTCATGTAATATCGTTTGACGTTAGACAATTGATGACGAAGATGTAATAAAACGTGACAAATAAATTATGTACTTATTGTCACCGAAAATATATTATTATATTAATTTGTGACGTCAAAGTTGAAATTGTCATAAGAATAAGTGACGTAATTAGTGTTACTAAAAATTCATTTTATTTTGATAATTGATGACGTAAATAAAATTGTCAAACCAATAATAAAATATATTATATAATAAACCAAATAAAATAAACAGAAAGTAAAGAATACCCATTAAACTAAGTATAAACTATAACACTAATATTTAATCAAAGTATTATGAGTCACATTCAAAACTCAACATCTCAAATATGAAAAACAAACGTTAAATATTATAATATCTTGTCTAAATGAGCATAAAAAAAAAATTAAAGGGGAAAATCCTAATAACTAGTGAAACCTATTTCTACCATCAACCTGACTCTTCTTCTCCTTCTGTTGGTGCTTCTTCTGATGATAATGATTCTGGAGAGCTTGGCTCACTTGAATCTGCAATAAATATTTAAGCACTATTAGTAACATCAATTATTAAATCATGTGGTATATAGACATATAACAATAATCTTTTTCTTCTTATTTTTTTTAAATCATAGACTTTATTAAACCAAAAGTTAAAGAAAAGCACATATGAAATTAGAAACAATACGGAAAAGCTTCATAGATATATCTTTTATTGTTTTTTTTTAATCTACAACAACTTATTAAGGTTGATAGAGGCCTAGAGTAGCACAATCAAGGCTCACAAACCACATGGTTATATAAATTGCATATTGCAAAGTCAAAAAATAATTGAAATATAGCCGTAAAAAAATGAGCATATCTCTTTTAGGAAGACGAGAACTGAATTGTATGCTCCTTATAATTAATACTGACAAGAAAAGAGCTTGTCCAAATACAAAGCTGAGGTTTTCATCATAACAACCCATAATGGCTCTTAGTTGTCAAATCTGGACCAAGATAAGCTCAATTCCAATGACATTAGATCAATCTACCATAAACCAAACATTTTAATAAACTTTAATGGAAACAAGGTTTAATTAAATCAAACTATCTCAAACCAGTGACATTACACCAATCTACCATAAACGAAGCATTTTAATCAACTTTAATGAAAACAAGGTTTAACTAAATCAAACTGTCTCAATCCAGTGACATTGCACCAATCTACCATAAACCAAACAATTAATCAACTCCAACATAAGCAAGGTTTAAATAAATCAAATGATCTCAGGTATGCCATTTATAGCTTTGCTTTTCAGAGCATATGGAAGAAGCTAAGTCATTTGACAGTTAGGGATATACAAGAATCTCATGAATTCTATCACAAAGCAGCTTATTATAATAGTATGCAATATTGAGGCATATGAGCTTTTAGCTTGAGGAACATACCATGTTCTGAAAATTGTGGCATGGGCACTTGCATTCCAAAACCAACCATAGCTTTAGTCATAACTTCCATGTGTGCACAAACTTTATCAAAATTTGACTTGCATTGCTTAAGCTTCCGCTTGGTCTTACTAAGTTTTTCTGATAATTTAGAAATTGTTTCTTTGGCTACTTTTGCAGTCCGATTGTCAGGCTTAGGTCCATATCCAAGCCCTTTGATATAGCCCGAACTGGTTCCCAACACTTCATCCACTATAGAGTCAATTGTCCTAGGCTCTTTTCCTTCTCCAATGGAATCTTCTAACAATTGCTGCATTTTCTCCTACAAGTTAAGAAAAAGAAAAAAAAAACAGAAGATTAGGTTAATGTTACATTAAGAAAAATGGTTATTAATCATACTATTGAATACACAATTAGATAAAGTTACATAAGCTGCTTGAGCTTCAGGTTTTGCCCATCCTTTAGCATCCGAATAATGAGTCCTCTTGAAAAATTCCATCCTATTAGGCTCTTCATCATTGTTGCGCTACATATATAAGTGTCATTTAAAAAAGCATTTAATATAAAAGAAAATAAAATATTGATGTATACAGTTTAGAAATTATATGAATGTTAATGAGCATTACCATAGCATATCGACTAGCAACAAATGCCTTAGACCCCTGGTTATGACTAAACTTGACTTGTTGTCGACATATTTTATTTTTTTCACACCTTGCCTTCAATTAAAAAATAAATAACATTAGTACATGAATAATGTAGACTAGCCTTAAATCAATTAACTTGTAAATAATTAGAAAGTGTACCTTGTACTGAGGATCATTAAACATATCATACAAAGCTTCCCAATTCTCTTTAGACAAGTTAAACCTAGGTGGCAGCTTTTGTCGTGCCTCTTGATCACTTGAAAATGTCTTATAGTACAAATGGAGCTTGTGACGTTGATTTCTAGACATCTTCGATAAAATTGACATAACAGAGGTTTGTACGTATTCATCATCCAAGTCAATCTCAAACTTAGTCTAGAAGAAGAAAAAAATCATCTTAAATAAATAAATGTAAGATGAATTATTAAAAATTTGTATTAAATACTTTAATGTTACCTTAAGCCTCTCCATGGCATGATTCTTATCATCATTGGTCATACCTCTCCACTTTGTTGGAATTGAGATGAATTGTCGAGAAATTACCCCAATTTCAGAAGATAATTTTGCTGATTGAACCTCTGAAATTGGCCTACCTTTACCTTTTGGAATGCTTATTGACATCTTATTGTTCCCTTTGATCATTTTCTCCAATCTCAAGCCCCTAGTTGGGCCCCTTACTTTTTTAGGAGGGATAGCTTCTGTTTTTCAATAAAAGTAATCAATATAACTTAATAAGAAAATGGAATTAATTACCAGAAATTGTTTCAGCAGTTAACAAAAAATTACTATATTAACAAAAATTCCCAACTTTATCTTAATAGTCACTAACAAAAAAATTGTCACATTATTATATATAAATGTCAAAGCTTTAGAGAGAATATGAATTTTTAATGTGTTTTCTTAGGTTTGTTCAAAGATCAAAGACAACCTACTAAATGTATGTTGTATGCTTCCTAAAGTCAAAAGGCCTTCTTGTTAACTATGTTTTGTCATAGTATACTAAGCAGGAAATAGGAAATGATTATCATCACACAATATATAATTCTCATATATCATATATTAAATGAGTTTAATTATTGACTTGCATTCATAAAATACTTTTTAATATCTAAGATAAGAATGTCATTCCAAACCATGAGAATAATCAAATAGTAATCTAGAATCAGATTTGATTATCAAGTGCTAAAAAAATCTTATAGGAGATTGGTAATTTTATTTAGGAGACATAATTGTTTTAGGCATTTAATTTTCATGTTCTAATACAAAGCTGATCATGTAAACTGCTCATAAAAGAACTTTAACTCAGATTTGTCAGTAAATAACCAATTTCCTTCACATGATTCAGAGCAAAGGAACTTTAAATCAGATTTGTCAGTAAATAACCAATTTCCTTCACATGATTCAGAGCAAAGGTGAAATAATATACAGTGATTTCTTTTAGGCTATTATGGTACCTGCCTGATAAAGAGATCACTGGAAAAATGCCTAATCTCATTTGAAACCTATAAATTTCTAAATGGCATTGATGGCATATGTACAAAAGACTGATTTCACATGTCTTTCCTCAGAATGTGATAAATTAATCTTACCAGTTAATGGCACTATTAATTTTTTCTGTAACTTACTTTCAATACCAAACTATTACAATTAAGTTAATAATTCACTTCCACAAAATTCCATAGAAAAGCATCATCAATAGTATCCAATAAAAACATAAAAAAAAGGAAGACATTAGATCAAAATAAAAAAAGAAAGAACATACCATCTAAATTGTCATTAGTCGGAATAATAGCTTCTTCTGACAGATTTTGATCCGACATTATAGAGGGTTGTTGAGATTGGTTTGTCAAATTTTGGTTAGTTGGAATACTTTGTTCAGCTGGTAGATTTTGCTGAGAGACCATTGAGAGTTGCCGAGATTGGTCATTTGTTTGTTGAGTTGGCATTGAGGGTTGCAGAGGCTGGTCATTTGTCAACGAAGTTTGCTGTTTCATCCTTTTTCTACTACGCAATCCAGGTGCCATCTTGGAATTCAAATCAAATATAATTAAATGTCTATCCAAAATTGTAGGTAAATGAAACTATTTGGGCTGAAGCTGGCATTTATAGAACAAATACACAGTATTTACTGACAAAAGATATGTCTGAAAAAATGACTTTGATCATATGTAGTGTAAATGTGTTTCAAGATTTATACTAAATTTAATAAATTAGATTGGTTGCCTAGACTTTCCCACTCCTGTCAAATTGCCACAGTTGAATTCACACTGTAATACTTCCTTGTTTGCTTGTTTGTATATGAGCTGCAGTTTATTGGAAATTGTAAAATTCCCACAAATAATGTGTTCTATGCTTCATACAAAACAAATTAGGTAGCCATCTATTCCAAATTCCCTATCTTCTCTATTAGAAGCAAGCACAAAACTTTCCCCCCTCAATACATGAACCACCAAGCATAGAAAATGTCACATTTTCTTCCCTAAAAGTCCAACACTTTCAAATAAGAGGGATAGGGTCTGAAATTCACTTGCTGAACGTTGTGAAAAAGCAACAAGAGGGATACCTACATCAATATGCATTTTACATAAAACAATTAATATCAAACTGGAAGATAAATGACTAGTTATTTCTGCTTGCACAACTAAAGTACAAGGCAAAATAAAGCATGTGTGCCTTACTTCAACTGCACAAGTAATAAATAAAGAAAATCTGAAAGTTTCAATATAACATGAAACATCCCCTCCATGAATCAGAAGGATCCCCTCAGAGTCTAAACATTCTTCATGTTTGTAAAGTATCAAAATAAGCATTAAATTGAGAGCAACTCAAATAGATGTCCTAAATTCGATGTAAGTAATATTAAAAATTTTAATAAAAGAATACTCTAAAATAACAATTTGAAACAAAAAATTTATGTAATATCATCATTGAAGTTAGGAAAGAAACAACATAATAAGAAATTCTTTATATGCAAGCACATACAAAATTACCCTTATTGTAGTGCACTGTTGGAATCTAAAGCAACTGGCTTTCCTCCAAACACTGAAACAAAAAAACAACCCGTAGAGAAAAAGAAAAAGATGAAAGAAGCCAAGAGAAAACTGCTGTTGATGAGTAAAAAAAGAGTCCACGCCTCTACCAAATTCTCTGGTGGGAAAAAAGCCCGCTAAATAAATGAAAAGTTTTTACCGCTAAAAAAAATGAAAAATTTTCATTCTCCTAATTCAGATTTTTGACATGCTAATAAACACCTAAAAAAATCCTAATAAATAATAAATTTTTACATGTATGTCCTTATAAAATAAAATCAGAGTAAGCACATAAATAAAGCTATATATTAAAATGAACTAAAAACGAAAATAACTAAAATAAACAAATTGTTGTATTAGCTAAAAAAACGATGCATATCCTAATTTCAGTTCATTTTATTTATTTTTTGGAAATAGATTTTATAATTATTTGAATATTAACAATAAAAACAAAAAAAATAAAAGATCAACAAATTTAAGAAATTAAAATCAACAATCTTGAAGGAATTTTAGATATTGAAACTCACCAAAAATTTTCCATATATTTTGCTCATGGTAATTGATGAAACCACTATGCAATTTTACATTCACTTCCACAGCTTGATGAAGATAAGCCCATAAGTTGCAAAGATATCCATAGCTTGAGAAAGGGAAAGCCATAAGCTGCAAGATTTGGAAGAGTAAGGTACAGAGAAAAATCGCAAGGAAGCAAAAGAAGAAACCCAACTATCTCTCAAAGAAAAAGAAGACAGAAATATGTATACTGAACATAGGGTTCAGTGGTATTAGTTTAGTCTTAGAAATATGGACCGTCTCTGCTTTGGTTTGGTTTCTCTGCTTTTATTTATTTCTTTCTTTTTCTTTTCCCCCTATTTCCGCCTATTTTTGGCTACTAACTCAGCTATCACATTTCTTTACTAATAACCTATTGCTATTACATAACTATTACTATTATTAGATAATTTAATTAACAATCTCGTATATGAAATTGTAATTTTGAAATATTGAAACTAATCATATTTAACTATAGAAGTTGTTAATTTACTATATCCTATTATATTAATCGATTAATTATTTTTATCTTATTTATATAAATGCAATCTATAAAGTAAATAATGTTATCTTATTCAATTAACAATCTCGTACATGCAATGTAATTGTAATTTTGAAATATTATAACCAATCATATTTAACTATATATAGAAGTTGTTAATTTACTATATCCTATTATATTAATCGATTAATTATTTTTATCTTATTTATATAAATGCAATCTATAAAGTAAATAATGTTATCTTATTTAATTAACAATCTCGTACATGCAATGTAAAAATTTATTTTGAAATATTATAACCAATCATATTTAACTATAGAAGTTGTTAATTTACTATATCATATTATATTAATCGATTAATTATTTTTATCTTATTTATATAAATGCAATCTATAAAGTAAATAATGTTATCTTATTTAATTAACAATCTCGTACATGCAATGTAATTGTAATTTTGAAATATTATAACCAATCATATTTAACTATAGAAGTTGTTAATTTACTATATCCTATTATATTAATCGATTAATTATTTTTATCTTATTTATATAAATGCAATCTATAAAGTAAATAATGTTATCTTATTTAATTAACAATCTCGTACATGCAATGTAATTGTAATTTTGAAATATTATAACTAATCATATTTAACTATAGAAGTTGTTAATTTAATATATCCTATTATATTAATTCGATTAATATTATAACTAATTCATAATGAGTTTCTGACTTAGTTGTACTAAATACTCCATGTCTTTCGCATTAAGTGTTGTTGTAGGAGTTTAGTTTTATTTCATATTAAGTGTCTTTCTATCATAATTTATTATTATATTCTAATTTTATCCCTATTTAAGTGGAGAGAGAATGAGGGTGATAATTAATATAGAGAATAAGTGTATGTGAGATTAATTTTGTATTAATTTCAATATCCTTAATAAGTGTGAAAATGTCTAAAAGGACACTTAATAATGAAACATAGAGAATAAATTACTAAACTATATTTTAAATTATATTTTCCATTTTGTTTTTTATTTTACATTAATACATTGCATATATATTTTTTGCTATAAGTTATTAATTTATGGAGGTTTTGTTGTAAATTGTTAAACTTACTTTTATACAAACAAAAAACATGAATTTCACGAACTCACTTATAAAGGGATTGAAGGAGTAAGGTATACTAATACATGAATTTCGTGGATTGATAAATACCGTCTCATTATTTAAGGTTCTATTTCCAATTTTGTCCTAAATTGTATTACCATATTTGATTGAGTTTAAAAATTGTTTGAGATTTTGACATAGAAGTTAATTCATTATCCTTATTATAACTAATTTTGCTTAATATTGAGTCTATTTATTAGTGAAATATAAAATTCTTATATTAAGAATGTCTTTAACAAAATATTCATAATACTAAGGCAAGAAACGAATAATCAAAATTTATTTTTGATTATTGACTTATATCATAGACATAATTAAAAACATATTATTACTATCTATATGTATTTTATGAGTATTGATTTCAAAACACTTTAAAAAAGAATTGCTTTTAAAAAAGTATTTCATAAGTGTCATTTTTTATTTCTTTAAAACAAAATACCCCCTTCCTTCTCCATAAGAGATACAGCTGCATAAACTCATACCCATCACTCGAAGTCCACTAACAAAGCTTGGAATTTTCTGAAAGCATTTTCTCCAACTGTCGCTCGCCACAATATCACAAATAGCTAGCCGCATATTTCTCCACGGAAGAGAAACATTTCCAATTCATAGCAATTTCTGGAAATTTCGAAGCCACACATCTGAAATCCCAAGACACACAAGGTAACTAACTCTGAAATTCGTTTTCTTTTTCCGTGAAAGATTGGTATACTTTTTGTTCCAAATGCGATTTCAATGTTGTTTTATTTGTTTGATTTTGTCTTTTTTTTTTGTTTTGAATGTACATGATTTGGGTTAGGTGTTTCTTTGTTTGATTGTTGATATTTGCCTTGAATTGAAAGGATCAATTTTGCAGTAGCTGTGTTTTTTAATGGGATTTGTCTGGTTTTTTTTAACCTCCAAATATGCTAAATAATAATGGATCATAGTTTTCTGATTTAAGAGATAATAAGTGGCTCAACAAAGGACTTCTTATAAGTTGACACTAAACTATGAATTTCCTGAATCCTTAGGGAAAGAAGTAGGCGGGAGGAGGGGGACAGTGGAGTGGGGTAGGGTCATTATAAGAACAATTGGCCATTCATTACCATTAAGAATTCCTCCTAATTTTTGTCTTTCAGACCAAACACATGAACCAGAAGAACAGAGCATTCTGATTCTAGAATATTTATTTTCTTTTGTATAAGATCAATTTTTCTTCTGCATATAACCTCAAGAAATTGTGCAAGTGCAATGTCTTTCACTGAAGAAAAAAAAACCAACCTTAGCTTATAAAATAAATTTTATCATAAAAAACCAAAGTAATGTGGGTAATTCTCCAAGTGACCAAAACAGACTACTACAAAAAAAGGAAAATAACTTGCTTTAATACCTCATAGTAATTTCTTTGAGTCACAAAAGACAAGTATAATTCTCTGCACTAAAATTTCTTAGATAATTAGAATATAAATTCTTTCTAAGACAAAAGTACTAAAAGTCGAAAAAGAAAGCTATTTTGCTTATGACAAATGTTCTTGATTCCCAAGTCTTTGCTCTTGATACCAATTCTGAATATTTCCTTGGAATTTCATCTTTTCAGAAACAAAACTAATATGGACAAAAGTTGGATGATGGAGAACAAATATTCTCAAAAGTATGTTTCAGGAGTATTTTTGTTTATGAAATTTGTACGGGATAATATGGGCTCACAATCTAAAGTTCGATGTCCTTGTGAGAATTGTCTGAATGTAATTTTTAGATGTCTAGATGAAGTTGAAGATCATTTGTTGCTAAATGGAATGTCGCATAGCTACACCAAATGGATTTATCATGGTGAAAATTTTGATTCTGAAGTACCAAACGTTGAGAAGGAAGGTGATGGTTATACTAGTCATTGTCTTAAGAATAATGATGGGCTAATGGACGATGGGATGCATGATATCTTGGAAGACGTATTTCCTAGAATGGATGAAGATGCGATAGGGAATGATGCTGGATTTAGTTCCAATCCGAGTGAGGAAGAATTTAAAAATTATAGCAAATTATTGAATCATGCACAATGTAGATTACTACCAAATTATACAAATATGTCTTTATTATCTTTTATTGTGGAATTGCTACATGTTAAGGTGTACACACAAATGAGCAACAAGTCAATGAATATGATATTGGCATTGTTGAGAGTGGCGTTTCCAACTAGTACAATTCCTTCATCTTATTATGAGTCTACAAGAATTCTGAGAGGCTTGGGGCTTAATTATGTACCGATTCATGCTTGTAAATTTGATTGTGCTTTGTTTTGGGGTGAGTATGAGGATAGACAAAGTTGTCCTGTGTGTGGCATGTCAAGGTGGAAATTCAATGATAAGAAAAATTCCTTGGAAAGTCCTGCGTTATTTTCCTTTAAAACAGAGACTACAAAGAATGTTTATGTCTAAGAAGATAGCTGAGGATATGCGATGGCATAAAGAAAAACGAGTTGACGATGATACATTAAGGCATCCAGCTGATGGAGATGCATGGAAAACATTTGATAAGGAGCACGATTGGTTTTCTCAAGACCCACGTAATGTTCGACTAGGATTAGCAACTGATGGCTTCAACCCTTTTGAGCTCATGAGCTCTACGTATAGCATGTGGCCTATTGTGGTTATGCCGTATAATCTTCCTCCTTGGAAATGTATGAAAGAGCCATTTCTTATGATGTCATTGCTTATTCCTGGAAAGAACTCTCCTGGAAAAGATATTGACATTTATTTGAGACCATTAATAAATGAGTTAAAAGAACTGTGGGAAGTAGGTGTTCACACTTATGATTCGTATAAGAAGGAATATTTCCAGTTGCAAGGAATATAATAGGTGGACTATAAATGACTTTCCAGCCTATGGGGATTTATCTGGTTGGAGTACAAAAGGATATTTGGCATGTCCGGTTTGTAATAATGACACTCCCTACCTGAGGTTGAGAAATAAGATTTGTTATATGCATCATCGTCGCTTTTTGCCTGAAAACCATGTTTGGCGGAGAAGTAAATTGTTTGATGGTAAAGTAGAAAGTAGACCAAAGCCTAGGGAGCTATCTATGACAGAATTGTTACAACAATTGGAAGCTGTCAAAGACATAAATTTTGGAAAGCATCCAAACAACAAAAAGAGAAAAAGAACCCCTGAAGAGTTGAATTGGACTAAAAGGAGCATCTTGTTTGAGTTGCCATATTGGATAACAAATAAGCTAAGACATAATCTAGATGTCATGCATATTGAGAAAAATATTTGTGAAAATGTTCTTGGTACAGTGTTGAACATAGAAGGCAAGACAAAGGATAACATAACTGCAAGGTTAGATTTAGAAGATTTGAATATCAAGAAAGAATTGCATTTGAAAAAGCAATCAGATGGTTCTTATTTGATGCCTCATGCAAGTTACACCTTGTCAAAAGATGAGAAGATGAAATTTTGTGAGTATTTAAGATCGGTGAAGTTTCCTGATGGATATGCTTCAAACATTTCACGATGTGCAAATTCCAATGATGGTAAGCTTTCAGGATTGAAGAGTCATGACTATCATATTATTTTACAGAGACTTCTCCCGATTGTTATTCGAAATTTTGTACCTAAAGATGTCTTCCAAGCATTGGATGAGTTAGGCCATTTCTTTAGAGTTTTGTGTTGCAAGACATTAAAAAGGAAGGATGTAGAGAATTTAGAAGCCGACATTATTCTAATTCTATGCAAACTTGAGAAGATTTTCCCTCCTGCTTTTTTTGTTATGATGTTGCATTTGGCCTTGCACTTGCCACGTGAAGTCCTTCTTGGAGGGCCTGTACATTATCGATGGATGTATCCAATTGAAAGGTGAAGTTTCTAATATTAATTTATTTTTATATTTTCAAATAACACTTTTTTAAAGAGTGTACTAACATTGTAATTGTGTAATGACAGGTTCTTAGGTAAGTTGAAAGCCTATGTGCGAAATAAAGCTCATCCAGAAGGTTGTATTGCAGAATCATATATTTATACTGAATGCTTAACATTTTGTTCTATGTACCTTTCTGGGATTGAAACTAGATTTAATCGAGAAGATAGAAACTATGATGGAGGGAATGACATGAAAGATCTCAAGTTATCTATTTTTTCAACAACTGTTCGTCCTTTTGGTGCATCAAAATATGAGATCTTATCAGAAGAAGAGTTTAAAATGATTCTATGGTATATTCTGACTAATTGTGAAGAAGTTGAACCATACATGCAGTATGTATTTTTTTATTATTATTTATGTTTTTCAATTTATATAGAATATTATTAATTTCACATTTCATTGTAGGAAGCATAAGATAGAGCTTGAGTTACAAGGAGCATTTTCCATTGAATAAAGACACAAAGAACAATTTCCCATGTGGTTCAAAAGCCATGTAAGTAATTTTACGCTTGCTATCGACAAATGTAAAAATAGAAAAATACTTTACCTGACATTTGCATTGTTTTCCTAACCTTTAAATTGTAGATTACCGGAGTACGAAATCAAGGTTTGCATGAAGTGTCAGATGAGTTGTTTGCATTAGCTTGTGGTCCGGATACACGTGTTAGAAAGTACACGGGTTGTATTGTTAATGGGGTTAGATTCCACACTAAGGAACATAAATTTCATTTGAGAAGTCAAAATAGTGGTGTAGTTGTTGAAGGGAACCATGAAGAGGATGAAATTGACTTTTATGGTGTTCTAAGTGATATTATTCAGTTGGATTATATTAAAGATTGTAAGGTTGTAATTTTCCGGTGTCAATGGTATGACTTGGGTGGTAAGAGAAGAATTCATAAAGATGGTCATTTAACTAGCATCAATATTAATAGATTTTGGTATGAGAATGATCCTTTTATTTTAGCATTTCAAGCAAGGCAAGTTTTCTACTTGGATGACATCAAGTTAGGGAGAGACTGGAAAGTGGTACAAATGTTTCATCATAGGCATTTGTATGATGTTCCAGAGATGCAACATAATCAAAATTTTGAAGTATTTGATGTGCATGTTAATATAGATCAAGATAGTGAAGTTTTTGGTGGTGATAGGACTGTCCAAGTTGAACAGAATGAAGAAGAATCTTTAATGAGGGATGATATTGCTGCACAAGTGATTGATTATGAAACTGTTGAAAGAAAGAAAACACCAAGTGAGGATGCTTGTACGGAAGACATCAACGAAGAAATAATAATTGAAGAGGAACTTGCAAGTGATTGGGATGATGATAGTGATTTAGATCCTATTTTATAATATTCACTTATCCAATCTCTTAACTTGTGCTGCTAATGTGTCCACTCAAGAGAGCCCTTGGAGGTGAGTATGTAATGCTTTGGCTATATCCAATGCCATTACCAATCTTGCTGGTTTGTCTATCATGCTATATCTATTCTATCACTTAGGACAATAATATCTTCTTATATGTTTAGTATCAGGTTAACTGTAATCAGTTCCATATCAAATGATTAGTTGGTTTTAACTTTGAATTACAGCTTTTGTGTTTGCCAAGCTCTAGAAAACTGGAGCCACTGATTACAAAAAAGAAGTCAAGCTCTATGTTGATGTAAGGAAAAACTGGGGTGGGAGATATTGATGGGAGCTAAAACTGAACTTCAATTTTACTTTTGGTTCTTTATTTGGGGAAAGCCCAAGAATTTACCTCATTAGAGCTTCAGCGCACCTAATGTTTGCTCAATTTACAGAAGTGCTTAAGATTCTACTCTTTTGATAATTGGTCCAAGTATTTTCACTCAAGTGTTGGTGATACTTACATGTTCAGTACTTCTTGCTTGCTGCAGTTTATGAAGGAGAAGGGGCATATATTTGTCTCTGTACATTTAGCTGATGAAGTGAAGAACCCTCTCGATATAATGGATGAGATTCTCAGACAGAGCTTAACCTTGATACAGGACAGGCCAACTGCTTCTGTTAATACATTGAGTGGGCTTCCTGTGGTTGACAGATGGAGAAGCTGGGAAAAGTTTAAAAATCTCAGTGTCATGCTGGAGGAAACCAAAAGGAATAAGTTGTTAGTTACAGTTGAATATACTGGTGAGGGAATTGTTCATGAAGCACAAGGTTGAATTTTCACACCTTTTGTGCAGGCTAACAGTTCTACATCTAGAAAATATGGCGGGACAGGAATAGGTCTGAGCATTAGCAAACGTTTGGTGGATCTTATGGGTGGAGAAATTGGTTTTGTAAGTGAACCTGGAACTGGCAGCACATTTTCCTTTACTGCAGCCTTCACGAAAGCAGAAAGCAACTCCAGTATTACAGAGTCGGAGCAGTATCATCTAGCTGTTTCAGAATTTCGGGGATTAAAACCACTTGTGGTTGATGAGAAAAGCATCCGCGCTGTGGTCACTAGATACCAACTCAAGAGATTGGGGATATTGGTGGATATAGCTTCTACAGTGGATGCTGCTTGTTCATATCTTTCCACTTATGTCAGCTCAAGGTGAGTTTTCTCTACAAATGGTAGATTACATGATTTGAGAATTAAACTAAGTAGGTTTATATTCAAAGCATTAATATGTGCTGTAGGATCTAGAAAGATGTAAAGTGTAACCAGCAGCTACATTTTAAGCAGTCAAGAAATAACTTTTCTGAATGTAAAGACACTATGATCTGAGAAATCCTGTGTAGATAATTCATTAGATAAGCTTTTTTCCTTCTTAGTAACACAAATTATTTGAAATATCTTCTTTTATATCACTTGTGGAGCCAACATGAAATCTTGAGGACATTCAAATTTCTTATCTGGGTCATAAATAAAAATTTGCAGCATCGTCATATTTCTTTCATAGAATTGATTTGCTTTCTTCAATGTAGCATAAACTGAAATCCCTATTTTCCAAACATTGTAGATCAGAACTTTGGCTAAGACTTTTTGTGGTTTAAGTACATGGTATATCCAAAAGGGCCACAAAAATAGAACTGCACTCTTTTTCCATGTTCTGATTAGGATAGTACTCCTGTTTTTTGTCATGTGGATGATGATATGCTAACAGTGTTGGACATTTTTATGCTTTTGTTTTGCAGTGGCTCTGGACAATTAGCTATGGTTCTTATCGACAAAGACAGTTGGGATAATGAGATTTATGGTACATTGCATAAGCTTCTGAAAGAACTCAGATCAAATAACTCCACAAGTGTTCTGGAAAAGTCTCCAAAGATATTTTTGCTAGCAAGTGCTAAAACTTCTAGTGGTTGTATTGGGCTTAAATCAACTGGTTTAGTTGATAATGTGCTAACTAAGCCCCTTAGATTAAGTACATTGATTTCGTGCCTTCAAGAAGCCATTGGATTTGGAAGACCCAGGCAGGTAAATAGGGGCAAACCATTAACAATTGGAAATCTACTGAGGGGCAAAAGAATCTTGGTAGTTGATGATAATCCTGTAAACAGGAAAGTTGCAGAACTTGCTCTAAGAAAGTATGAAGCAATTGTGACCTGTGAGGCTAGTGGTGAGGCTGCTTTGCAGCGACTTAAGCCACCCCATGACTCTGATGCTTGTTTCATGGATCTCCAAATGCCTGAAATGGATGGGTAATTATCTTGCCTCTCTAAATTTTGATTTTTTGCCTAGCAGTTCACTGGAGTAAGTCCTTGGCTGATATATAATTATAATATCGAGTCTTTTGCCTTTCAGTTATGCCCTATCTCTACAATTTCATTACCTTTCATTTGACATAGATGCAGATTTTAATTCTGTCTTCATTGTGTAGGTTTGAAGCTACCGAGAAAATTCGCGAGCTGGAGGAGGAATACAACAAAATAGAGAGTAAAATGTCCACCAATGTGCCTGATTGGCACACACCAATATTAGCCATGACAGCAGACGTAATTCAAACTACAAATGAAAAGTGCAAGAAGTTTGGAAGAAATAATAATGGAAGAGGAACTTGCAAGTGATTGGGATGATGATAGTGATTTAGATCCTATTTTATAATATTTACTTATCCAATCTCTTAACTTGTGCTGCTAATGTGTCCACTCAAGAGAGCCCTTGGAGGTGAGTATGTAATGCTTTGGCTATATCCAATGCCATTACCAATCTTGCTGGTTTGTCCATCTTGCTATATCTATTCTATCACTTAGGACAATAATATCTTCTTATATGTTTAGTATCAGGTTAACTTTAATCTGTTCCATATCAAATGATTAGTTGGTTTTAACTTTGAATTACAGCTTCTGTGTTTGCCAAGCTCTAGAAACTGGAGCCACTGATTACAAAAAAGAAGTCAAGCTCTATGTTAATGTAAGGAAAAACTAGGGTGGGGGGTATTGATAGGGGCTAAAACTGAACTTCAATTTTACTTTTGGTTCTTCATTTGGGGAAAGCCCAAGAATTTACCTCATTAGAGCTTCAGTGCACCTAATGTTTGCTCAGTTTACAAAGTGCTTAAGATTCTACTCTTCTGATAATTGGTCCAAGTATTTTCACTCAAGTGTTGGTGATACTTACATGTTCAGTACTTCTCGCTTGCTGCAGTTTATGAAGGAGAAGGGGCATATATTTGTCTCTGTACATTTAGCTGATGAAGTGAAGAACCCTCTCGATATAATGGATGAGATTCTCAGACAGAGCGTAACCTTGATACAGGACAGGCCAACTGCTTCTGTTAATACATTGAGTGGGCTTCCTGTGGTTGACAGATGGAGAAGCTGGGAAAAGTTTAAAAATCTCAGTGCCATGCTGGAGGAAACCAACAGGAATAAGTTGTTAGTTACAGTTGAAGATACTGGTGAGGGAATTGTTCATGAAGCACAAGGCTGAATTTTCACACCTTTTGTGCAGGCTGACAGTTCTACATCTAGAAAATATGGCGGGACAGGAATAGGTCCGAGCATTAGCAAACGTTTGGTGGATCTTATGGGTGGAGAAATTGGTTTTGTAAGTGAACCTGGAACTGGCAGCACATTTTCCTTTACTGCAGCCTTCACGAAAGCAGAAAGCAACTCCAGTATTATAGAGTCGGAGCAGTATCATCTAGCTGTTTCAGAATTTCGGGGATTAAAAGCACTTGTGGTTGATGATAAAAGCATCCGCACTGCGGTCACTAGATACCAACTCAAGAGATTGGGGATATTGGTGGATATAGCTTCTACAGTGGATGCTGCTTGTTCATATCTTTCCACTTATGTCAGCTCAAGGTGAGTTTTCTCTGCAAATGGTAGATTACATGATTTGAGAATTAAACTAAGTAGGTTTATATTCAAAGCATTAATATGTGCTGTAGGATCTAGAAAGATGTAAAGTGTAACCAGTAGCTACATTTTAAGCAGTCAAGAAATAACTTATCTGAATGTAAAGACACTATGATCTGAGAAATCCTGTGTAGATAATTCATTAGATAAGCTTTTTTCCTTCTTAGTAACACAAATTATTTGAAATATCTTCTTTTATATCACTTGTGGAGCCAACATGAAATCTTGAGGACATTCAAATTTCTTATCTGGGTCATAAATAAAAATTTGCAGCATCATCATATTTCTTTCATAGAATTGATTTGCTTTCTTCAATGTAGCATAAACTAAAATCCCTATTTTCCAAACATTGTAGACCAGAACTTTGGCTAAGACTTTTTGTGGTTTAAGTACATGGTATATCCAAAAGGGCCACAAAAATAGAACTGCACTCCTTTTCCAAGTTCTGATTAGGATAGTACTCCTGTTTTTTGTCATGTGGATGATGATGTGCTGACAGTGTTGGACATTTTTTTGCTTTTGTTTTGCAGTGGCTCTGGACAATTAGCTATGGTTCTTATCGACAAAGACAGTTGGGATAATGAGATTTATGGTACATTGCATAAGCTTCTGAAAGAACTCAGATCAAATAACTCCACAAGTGTTCTGGAAAAGTCTCCAAAGATATTTTTGCTAGCAAGTGCTAAAAGTTCTAGTGATTGTATTGGGCTTAAATCAACTGGTTTAGTTGATAATGTGCTAACTAAGCCCCTTAGATTAAGTACATTGATTTCGTGCCTTCAAGAAGCCATTGGATTTGGAAGACCCAGGCAGGTAAATAGGGGCAAACCATTAACAATTGGAAATCTACTGAGTGGCAAAAGAATCTTGGTAGTTGATGATAATCCTGTAAACAGGAAAGTTGCAGAACTTGCTCTAAGAAAGTATGGAGCAATTGTGACCTGTGAGGCTAGTGGTGAGGCTGCTTTGCAGCGACTTAAGCCACCCCATGACTCTGATGCTTGTTTCATGGATCTCCAAATGCCTGAAATGGATGGGTGATTATCTTGCCTCTCTAATTTTTGATTTTTTGCCTAGCAGTTCACTGAGTAAGTCCTTGGCTGATATATAATTATAATATCGAGTCTTTTGCCTTTCAGTTATGCCCTATGTCTACAATTTCATTGCCTTTCATTTGACATAGATGCAGATTTTAATTCTGTCTTCACTGTGCAGGTTTGAAGCTACCGAGAAAATTCGCGAGCTAGAGGAGGAATACAACAAAATAGAGAGTAAAATGTCCACCAATGTGCCTGATTGGCACACACCAATATTAGCCATGACAGCAGATGTAATTCAAGCTACAAATGAAAAGTGCAAGAAGTTTGGGATGGATGGTTATGTATCTAAGCCATTTGATGACGAGCAGCTTTATTCAGCAGTAGCACCATTCTTTGAGTCTGGTTAATTTGATTTGGCATGGCTTTGTGGCAGTTGCCTATGACTTGTGATCTGAAAATATTGTTTCTGAGTGCCTTTTGGATTGAGAATGGATGCAGACTAACTTCTTCCATTGATGCTTCACTTGTTGGGTCGACAGAATCAATATCTTATTGCTTTGGACCTGCTATATGAGGTAAAGTTTTTCATTGTTATTGTTTTTAGTATGTGCAATTGCTTTAGAGCATAGAAGCTAAAGTTTTGCCAAATCATTGAGTTTGAATGAGATGTCTTTGTTTAAAATTCATATTTCTTTTTTCATCTGTTTTCTTATAAACTATGCATCTGTACCATCTGGATTCTTTGACTATCTCAAAGATAGAAGTTGGGTTGCCTGTGTCTTTCACTCATTGTCTCTTTCCATTAAATATTTGGCAGTATTTGAATTGTCTTTTTACAACTATTATATATATGTGTGTGTGTGTGTGTAGACTGCTCTAACTTTTGAAGATTAACTGCCTTCACGATGCATAATCCCTGTGCCTCTGTTAAATTGAAGTTACAAACAGATTTGTACCATTAATGATCAGGTTGTTTTGGCTGGAACGTTCTCTAATTGGGTGCTTGTTAAATACACATGGGGTACTGTGGAAGGGCAATGAATTGCTTTCAGAAACTCTTGCTGCCTATCTACTGACCAAATGTGCCAATTTATATGAAATGCCACATATGGGGAAGAGTTAAATACTTCCTGAAATCTGATGAACTTTTCATTCCATTCATCTTCCTTGAAGTCTGAGGGGAAGACCATGATTTCGCAACATTTTAGCAAATTCTTGTGAGCAGAATAATCCGATCATCAATTTTTTTTTTTCGTGAATTTTGGTGGGAGATATTATTGCTTGTAAATAGACCCTGAGATCAGTTTGGTATTTTCTGGAGGTTAACTCTGCAAAATGTAGATTTCATAACCTAAACTGGATTGAGCATGTATACTGGATGGACCGCGCATCTCTCTTACACGGACTGACAGAATTTTTTTTTATGATGAAGCTAGGTTTGAGATTTTGGGAGAGGTTTATTTTACTTTTCCACTTGTAATTTTTTGTAAAAAGAGATAGATATGTGCTTTGATTTGAGATTGCTTTAGTTGGGTAGTGATTTGTAACATTAGTGAAAGCTATTGTATACAGATACTGTAACATATATTTTGGTGAGAAAAATAGGTTCTTGCATGCAATGCTCCATTGTATAATTACCATTTTCAAGCAACTAAAATAAGATTTAACAAATAAAATAATTTATTTACTTATATATAATATTTTTTGTAAAATTTAACAATACAATACCCAAACACCTAAGAGTTGACTCACATAGTTTATTTTATATAAAAGGTAGTGACTTTAAAAAAGAGAGAACCAATGAATTTTGAAGCAAAATTACAATTTTTGTTTGCATATGTTGTTCTTTAATTTAAACTAGTATATAGAATTATTTAAATATAATAATATTTATTAATAGTATTTAAATTATACACTAAAATAATTTAATAAGTTTTTAATGTAAATATATGTACACATTTAATATAATTATATAAACTTAATCTTAATATTGACAATTTTATATTATCACCAATATTTACATTTCGGTGGCATATAAGTATATCTATAGCTTTAAAATATGCATGACAAGACTAACTTTGTCACAAATAATGAACAATAATGAGACAAAATTAAATCGTCACACAAATTCTAATGTGGTCCCTTTAGTAACGAATTTCGGTGTCATGAATTAGTTAAACACTAGTGACAATATATGAAATTGTCAGGTAATGACATGTTTATGAGGAACATCACAAAAATCTTTTTTTATAACGTTATTATATGTCACAATATGAATAATTTGATATATGATGAAATTTAAATTATTACATATAATGAATAATAATATTAGTGATGATATATATGTCGTCAGAAAAACCTTTTGTATTGATGACAATCATAAATCGTCAAGAAAAATTCAAAATCGTCACTCAAAGGATTTCCCACCATATCTTATAGGTGGGATGGTTTGGCGCCAATCATTTTGTGACAATATTACATGACATTGTCAATTATCGTCACACAAAATATTGACTTCATGAAAATGTGTGACGAATAAAGAATTTCGTCACATTAGGTGCACTTAGCGTGACGATCTCAAAATATGTCATGTAGGAAAACGTCACTAATTATCAAATCTGTTGTAGTGTCATGAAGTGGCATTCTGCCCAACCAACAATCTAACCAAAACTTAATGCTTTTTTCATTCCCCAGTTGCCAACAAATCCCATCACGTACTTATTCAAAAGCATTTCGAATGCCTTTCCAACTTGGAGACTGGATTGATCTACGAGAATAGCCCAACAATTCTTTTCTGCCATCATATTTAATAGAGAAAATCCAACCCTAAATTGACGTTAGTTCTTTTAACAAGCGCCATCCCAATTTGGCAAGAATAGCTTGGTTAACAATCATCAGGGAATGCAGTCCCAAACCCCCTTTGTACTTGGGTTTGCATATAATAGACTATCCCACAAAATGAATAGTAAGGCGTCTTGCCTCATCACCCCATAGAAAATTCCATTGGATTCTCGTCTAACTCCTTAATGACACCTAATAGAACCTTGCTAGTTTGTATTAAGTGTATGGTAAAGTTGATTATGACAAATTGAAAGTAGTACCAATTTAGCAACCCTGAGAAAGGCCTTTTGTTTTCCAACCACTGAGCTTTTTCCTTATTTTTGCTGAGCAAGGTTAATAAAGTTTATTTGTTACTTTACCGTGGATCAAAGGAACTCCTAAATATGATCCTAGATTCGAGTCTTCGTTACCCAAATTTTGAGCTAATCAAATTTGCTAGGTTACACGTAGTATTCAGAGAAAACCAATTCCTGAACTCCTCCTATTGAACTTCTAACCCAATTCCAAACAAAATTTGATCAACAAAGAAATAGATGTGTTAACCTCGATATCCCCTCTTGCTGCTTTCACTAGGTTTTCATTTTTTGCCTGAACAGCTCGAGTAATTTGATGGCCAAGATTCTGCATGCATAGGACAAAAATATATAGTGAGAGTGGGTCACCTTGTCATAGTCCATGTTGAGGGATAAAAGGATCAAAGGCTTCACCATTCCATAGCAAGGTGATAGAGAGAACAGAGATGTAGAACATAATAAGTTCAATGAAATATCCTTTCAACCCTATTGTTCTAACACAGTCTTCAAAAACTTCTAGTCCACTCTATCATAGGCCTTTTCCAGGTCTACTTTGACGAGCATGGCCCTTTTTTTCCAGTTTTATATTTCAAAGAATGAATTATCTATTGTGCACAAATTATATTGTCAGATATAAGTCTTCCCAGGATAAAACTTGATTGATAAGGACTTACTAATTGCGACATTAATGGTTTGAGTCTGTTTGCCATGATCTTAGTGATGATCTTCACTAGGACATTATTCAAGGAAATCGGTCTAAATTGAGCCATTTATTTTGGTTGATTTTCCTTAGAAATGAGGCAAATAAGTGTGTTATGAATTCTTGAGAAATTTCCCACCAAGAAAGCATTCAAGACAAACTGAGTAACTAAGGGGCCAACAATACTTCAATACTTTTGAAACAACGAAGCTGTTAACCCATCAAGTCCTAAGCTTTATGTGGACTCATCTGAAAGACGGCCTGTTGAACCTCGAAAGGCGAGATAGCTCGGTTCATCCAACTCCTATCCGAATGACTAAGAATTGGAAATTCCCAAGATGTAGTAGTACAAGGGCTACACGATTCAGTTAAGTAAAGGTTTACATAGAAATCATTAGCCATTTTCTTCAATTCTTCAGAATCATCACACCACGATCCATTAGAATCCTTAAGTTGAGTAACGATATTCTTCTTTCTTCTAATAATAGTAGATGTGTGAAAGAATTTTGTGTTTCGCTCCCCATTCATGAGCCAATTAATGTGAGATTTCTCTCTCCAAAAACTTTCCTCTTGTCGCAAAATAACTTGAAATTCATCAAGAACTTTCCTCTTGTCGCAAAATAGCTTGAAATTCAGCAAGAAGACCATTTTCTTTCTTCACAAGAAATTCAGATTTGTTATGTTCCAAAGCCCGTTGAATCCCACCAAGTCTTGTTAAGCGCCTTTTTTTCCTTATTCCAAAAGTCTCCTTATTCCACTGAGATGCACAATGTATAAAATACTAATAAGCATCCATAAAGTGATCACCAGAGAATTTCCAAGACTTAGTAACTACATATTCAAATGTGGGGTGATGGAACCAAACCACCAAAATTCGAAAGTGTTTTTTGGTGAGAAATGAATTATAACACAAGTAGATATAAGTATGGGATGATGATCATGATATGTTTTGGGGAGATGTTGCACATTTGTCTCCAGAAAGCTGTGAAGTCAATGCCGATTACACCACGCTTGATCTAGTCTCTCTCGAATTCACTTTTGTCCCTATTGATTGTTGCACCAAGATCCATGAAGTGATCACCAGAGAATTTCCAAGGCTCAGTAACTACATATTCAAATGTGGGGTGATGGAGCCAAGCCTCCAAAATTCGAAAGTGTTTTTTGGTGGGAAATGAACTCATAACACATGTAGATATAAGTATGGGATGATGATCAGAATATGTTTTGGGGAGATGCTGCACATTTGTCTTCAGAAAGCTGTGAAGCCAATGTCAATTACACCACCCTCGATCTAGCCTCTCTTGAATTCGCTTTTGTCCTTATTGATTGTTGCACCAAGTGAATTTAGGCCCACAGTAGCCCAAGTCAATTAGCCCACAGTCATTAATAAGATCACCTAACTGTCTTGCTCGAGACCAACTAACACACTTGTCACTCTTTTTCTCACCAAGTTTAACCTAATTCTAGTCACCTGTCAATAGCCAAGGACTATGAATAAACTCCCTAATATTCCTAATATAATTCCATAGCTCTGACCTTCTATACACATGTGGCGCAGCATAGACAGTGGAGAGAATACAATAAGCTATAGAATTTGTCTTAATCAAAAGGTTAATAATTTGTGCATTTACAGTAAGAAGAACCACATCAATGAGGTCCCTATTCCAGAATACTCATATACTACCAGTGTATCCATCATTCTCGGAGGCTACCAAGTCGGTAAAAGGGGCTTGGTCAATAATGATCCGACCGCTCGAACTCTCAACTCGCGTTTCCAGTACGATCAAAATTGAGGGCTTAACTTTTCGGACCAAATCTAATAAGCGAAGTAAGAAATTTGAGTTTCATGCTCCCCTACAATTCCACACAAGTGCTTTTATTGTCATAAGAAAAAAACTTACATGTTTGGAGGATGATCCTCCACATGTTCTATTAATGCATCAGCATCCATCATTGAAGTAGAAGTAACCTGCAGCATGTTCGAATTTACTCGTATGTCTTCAACGCCACATCCAGGAGGTTGCTCACTAGCATTGAGAAAGGGTTCAAGCGGGTTAGTGGTTAATAAATGACCTTGGTTAGGCGGATGGTCTTTGAAATTCGCAGTAGTGTCTAGACCCATCATAGTAGATGACTCTATCAAGTCAACATTTGGATTTAGGTGCCTGCAAGGTGTAGTATTAGCTCGGACATAGGCTCCATGAAGTGGTTCTGTGATTGAGGCCTTGAATTGGAGTCGATTAGAGATATCACGTTAAGGCTGGAATAAGGGTATAGTAAACTATGGGCTCACCATCATAGCCTTTCTCTTCTTTTTTTGACCCATAGCAATAGTAGGTTGAATACCTTCTTCGAGCTTACTTATGCTACCCAAATTTTTCTTGTTATTAAAGTCAATTTTCTTTTGGACTTTGGGTTGGACCTTAATGGGCTCAGGGACAGATTGGATTGTTGCCATAAGAGTGTTAATATCCAATGTCCATTGAGCATCAATTGGGTCCTCTACCAATCCATCAAGAACTGTGAATCGCGATGTAGAAGCACTCGAACCAAACCAAAAAACATTAGAGCGGGAATGCTGGTTTTGATTTTGGTTTTTCCCTCCAATCCCAATCACTTTCTTTGTTGATTCAATCATATATTCCGGATTAACTGAATCTTGTCCAGAGAATTTAGTAGATCTTATTTTCTTCTCCACTTTCCCATTAGTCTTGGTAGACTTGAAGTCTTGCCTCTGTTGTCGGCGCCTAGCTGGTGACATCATCCAAGGGCCAAAAGGGCTATCTGGGTGGCTTTCACAATCTAGAAATGTTTAGCTGCTTCAACTGATTGAACTTTATTGTTAATTATGGATAAAGGGCAATCCTCATTACGGTGACCATATTGACCACAAACGAAACATATTTGATGTAAACCTTCATAAATCACTATTTGGACTCGATCCAGACATAAAATTCATGGGGTTAATGGTTTGCCCAAATCGATTTTGATACACACCCTTGCAAAACGAGCACGGTTTATAACTGAAGTAGTGTGGTCAACTTTAATTGCCTTCCCAATAGTATTCCCCAAACCCATCAGCACTTTTTCAGAAAAACATTCTAAGGGAAGATCAGAGAACCTAATCCAAATCAAAGTAGATAAGATAGTACCTTCCGTTAGGCTTCTATTTGGACACATTTAAGTAGTGTTCCATCACAATCCACGATCCACTCTCAAGAGCATGAATGTAATATTCTTTGGAGTAAAAACGTGCTACAAAATAACCTTTCTCAAGATCAATCAATTGACAACCAAACTCCAACTTCCACATATCTATAACTCTCTGTTCAAGCACTTTTAGAGGTATTCTATTGCCCAACAATTTAAGAATAACAGCCCATCTCACGGGTACCACAGCTATTGGTATTCATCCCAAGGCAAGGAGAAAGAGGGCAAGGTAGCCAGATCAGATTCATCAATCTCCATTGTTGGGAAATCAATCAACTCTAGGAGTTTCATATCATCATCTTTCCCGTCCCCAATGTATATTGGTGATCTGAGTTTGCCTTTTTTAACAGTTTCAGTAAAAGATCTTTCACCACAAGCATTACTAGATGGAAAAGATTGAGTAACATGAATTGTTTCGTCACATAACGTGCCTACAGCTTGCAGCATCTCTAAGCTTGTCACAACATCACCAACCTTGCGTTTGAATTTTTTAATAGAACGGAGCAACATATATGTTTCTTGAGAGGATACAGCGGGACAACTTATAGAGAGAGATTATAGCTATGACACATTGATATACTCATAAATTAATTGATTTTTATATTATTTAATGATTATATTTTGTTTAAAAATTGGTTAATTATGTTATTTAATGGATATATTTCACATTTCCCTTCTATTTTTTTGTTTGTAAGTTTTTCAGTATATTTTAATTCATTATGGAGATAAAAAAAAAGAAGAAATATTGAAGAAGTTTTTTTAAAAGAATATCCATGTTATCCGATGACGTGGCGCAATAAGAAGATGACACGTGGCGCAATGAGAAAATGACAAGTAGCACTTCTAGAAGCAGCAATGTGGACCAATGAGGATGCGACACGTGGCGAAGTTTGGGGAAATTAGACCACCAACTAAATTTTAAAAACTGCTAGAACTAAAATTGATGTAAATGAAGGTACTTTATTCATGGACTTTGATAGTGAAATTATTTCATTTAATATATTTGATGCTGAAAAACCTAAGAGGGGTGAATTAAGTTTTAACCTATTTTTCTGAACTTAATTCAAATAGTACTTTCTAAGACAACAAAAAACAAACACTTGGTACTCAAACAGTGTGTGAAATAATGTGTTCAAGAAATAGACAAAGAACACAATGATTTATAGTGGTTCAGTTTATCCAACAAAACCTAATCCACTACCTTGAGCTATATACTCAAGGATTTTACAAAACCTTTCACTAATTTAGTACAAGAGATTACAATAGAGGCTCACCCAATTCCCTTAGGGTTTTTTACAACACAAACCTCTTACCCAATCAAGATTCACCCAACTCTATGAGTTTTACAATACAACCTAGATTACACACCTATCTCTAATACAACAATTAATGAAATAGATACACTTAATACAATCACAATTTTCTATGATTTAAGGCTCACTCTAACCCTTAGAGTTTTAAGCTCAATACAACCTTGAACAAAACATACAAGATAGGAAAAGAAAGAGTTTGATATAGATATCACCTTAATATGAAGATATATCAATTTAAAGCATAAATACCTCTTTGAGTAACATTTTTCTCTAAATTGCTCAAGAACACCAATGATTTAGTATCAACCCAACTTTTATGAATTTCAGAATGTGATTGTTATATATGGATTTCAAAATGATCTCAAGATGTTTTATGAAGAGTAAGAATAAGATTTTTGCTCAAAAAGTCGTGGTAGTAAGTTTTTTAAACAATTGGGTATTTATATGTATGCACCAACGGTAATAAAAATGACTGTTAGAATCTCATTCAGGAAAAGTGCGGTCGACTGCATATCAGACGGGTCACCCGCACCATTATCCGCAAGTTTTCCAGAGAGCTCTGGACATACTGCGGACGATGATTTGAGTAGTCCGGTCGACCGCACCATCATCCACAAGTGTTCCAGAGAGCTCTGGACATTCTGCGGACGATGAGCTGAGAGGTCTGATCGACCACACTGCAGATAGGTCGACCGCACATGCATTCAAACTATGCAAAACAAGATTCTAATCAACTCAAAGAGTTTGTGGAATACATTTCATAGAATTTAAAGTATGTGCATGTATTTTGAAAATCATTTCAAATACCGAACTCATGTTTTATCTATATGAAGTGCATTTTAAAAAACATTTCACTTTTATTGAGCAACCTATAGAAATTATTACTTATAGAGGTAGACCTAGAGACACTTAATAGATATAAAAAGAAATAACACTATACCTCTAGATCCTATCTAATCCAGAAACTGCTTATCTTCAACGCTTGACAACATACGATCTTTCCTGAAGACTTGAAACTTCGATCTTGCATGGATTAGATATATGAATCCTAAAAGACCAACACTTATACAATTAAGCCATTAGTCCTTATCAATGTTTGTCATTAATCAAAATTAAGACATTAAAAGCTTTAGGGCTTTCAGATGCTATGAAGTATCCTTTTAATGATTGTTCTACAGTTTCGTTTATTGATATAATTGATCCATTTGTTAATGATATATTTGATTTGAGTTATACTGAAATGTTGCAATCAATTATGAACTTAAGTATTGATGAAAATATTATTGATACTTTATCTGTTGAATGTGATTATGAACTTAAAAAAGATGTAAAAGAATTATCTATATGTTCTGAAGTTGATTCAAAAATTGCATTACCTATTTCTCATGATAAAATGATGCCATATGTTATTTGTCCTCTATCTCTTGAGCTTAAACCTTTACCGACTAATCTTAAATATGCATATTTAGGTGAAAGTGAAGCATTACCTGTTATTATTGCTAATAATCTTTCATCTTCTCAAGAAAAGAGACTAGTTTCTGTGCTCAGAGATAATAAAACTGTTATTGGTTGGACATTAGCTGATATTAAAGGAATTAGTCCATCTACATGCATGCATAAGATACTGTTAGAAGATTGTTCTAAACCAACAAGGGAATCACAAAGAAGATTGAATCCTCCTATGATGGAAATGGTTAAATCTGAAATATTAAAATTACTTGATGCTGGTGTCATTTATCCTATCATAGATTCACATTGGCTAAGTCATGTACATGTTGTACCAAAGAAATCTGGAATAACTATTGTTGAAAATCAAGAAGGTGAAAAAATTCCTACTAGAGTGCAAAATAGTTGGAGAGTTTGTATAGACTATAGAAAATTAAATGCATCAACTAGAAAAAATCATTTTCCCCTTCCATTCAAGGATCAAATGTTGGAATGACTAGCTGGTCGTTCTCATTATTATTTTCTTGATAGTTATTCTAGCTATTTTCAAATTGCAATAGCCCCCGAAGACCAAGAAAAGACAACATTTACATGTCCATTTGGAACATATGCATATAGAAGAATGTCTTTTGGTCTTTGTAATGCACTTGGAACTTTTCAACGATGTATGATGTCCATTTTCTCTGATTTTATTACAAATATTATTGAAATTTTCATGGATGATTTTACTGTCTATGGAAACTCATTTGATTCGTGTTTGGAAAATTTGGAACTTGTACTTAAAAGATGTGTTGATTTTAATCTTGTTATTAATTATAAAAAATGTCATTTTATGGTAGAATAAGGAATTGTTTTAGGGCATGTTGTTTCTGCAAAATGACTTGCTGTTGATAAGGCTAAAGTAGATGTGATAAATATATTTCTTATTCTTCTACGATAAGAGAGGTAAGATCATTTTTAGGTCATGCTGGATTTTATAGATGGTTTATTAAAGACTTCTCAAAAATTGTTCAACCTTTATGTAAGTTGTTACAAAAAGATCATCCATTTAATTTTGATGAAGGTTATAAACAAGCTTTTAATTTATTAAAAGATAAGTTAATTTCTTCACCTATTATACAACCTCCTAATTGGAATTATCCATTTGAAATTATGTGTGATGCAAGTGATAAAACAGTTGGAGTTGTTCTAGGCAAAAAAATAGATAAAGTTCCTCATGGGATATATTATGCCTCTAAAATACTTGATGATGCTCGGTGTAATTATACCGCAACTGAAAAAGAACTTTATTCTGTTATTTTTGCTTTAAAAATTTAGATCTTATTTATTGGGAAACTAAAGTAATTGTTTATTCTTATCATGCAGCCCTTAAATACTTGTTAAAGAAGAAAGAATCAAAACCAAGACTTCTTAGATAGATTCTTTTACTCCAAGAATTTGATATTGAAATTCGAGAAAAAAGGAGCAGAGAATATGGTGGCTGATCATTTAAGTCGATTGACTTATAATGGTGAAGTATCTCTTATTTCTGATTTATTTCCAGATTAGCACTTTTACGCATTACATGGAAATTCACCTTGGTACCCTGATATTGTTAACTTTATTGTTACCAACGTTTTTCCTAAAAATTTGTCTAAAGCTCAAAAGGATAAAATTATAAATGATTCAAAACATTATCTTTGGAATGATCCATATCCTTATAAAATATGTGCAGACAATATAATTCGTAGATGTGTACCAAATAATGAAATTCAATCTATTTTGAATTTTTGTCATTCATTTGAATGTGGGGGTCATTTTGGTTACAAAAAACTGCTCGTAAAATTCTTGAAAGTGAATTTTTTAGCCTACTTTATATAAAGATGCATATTTCTTTGTTAAAGCATGTAATGAATGTCAAAGAGTTGGTAATATTTCCAAAAGAGATGAAATGCCTTTAAAGAGTATTTTAATTTGTGAAATTTTTATGTATGGGGCATTGATTTTATGGGTCCTTTTACTTCTTCTTTTGGAATATTTATATTTTACTTGCAGTGGATTATGTATCTAAATAGATTGAAGCCAAAGCCACTAGAACAAATGATTCTAAGGCACTTGTATCTTTTGTTAAAGATAACATATTTAATAGATTTGGAATTCCTAAAGCTATTATTAGTGATAGGGGTACACATTTTTGTAACAAAGTAGTAGCAACACTTTTTAAGAAATATCATGTATCTCATAGGAAAGACTGGAGTCTCTTTTGGGAGATGCACTTTGGGCTTATAGAACTGCATTTAAAACTCCTATTGGTATGTCATCATTTAGGTTAATTTATAGTAAATCTTTCCATTTACCTGTGGAACTAGAGCATAAAGCATTTTGGGCTATTAAACAATGTTATCTTGATCTTGAAAATGCACAATCTTATCGAAAATTACAAATTCAAGAGTTAGAAGAGATTAGAAATTATGCCTATTATAATGCTTGCATATTAAAAGAAAAGATGAAAATTTTCCATGATAAATTTCTTTCAAGAAAAAGTTTTAACATTGGTGATAAAGTTTACTTTATAATTCTCGTTTGAGACTTTTTCCAGGGAAATTAAACTCAAGGTGGATTGGTCCATTTGAAGTTATTAATGTCTTCAATCACGGTGCAATCGAGATAAAAAGTCTTCAAACAGGTAAAGTTTTTAAAGTGAATGGACATTTTCTCAAACCATTTCAAGAAGGATTTGGCGGGAAAATTATTGAGACCGTTGATTTTGAAAATCCGCCACCAGAGAATAATTGAGATATGTGTTCATCGAGTCTGAGACATTAAACAAGGGCACTGTGTGGGAGGCAACCCATTGCTTTTTTATTGCTTTCTTTTCGACTTTTACAATTGATTGATTGCTTTTCAACTTTCATTTAAAATAAAATTGCGAAGATTACGGAGTACTCATTTTATGATTGCATTATTGGGGATTAAATAGTGAATAAATTGAGCTTTAAAAGGCTTTGTTTATCACTGAAGAAAATCACCAAGTTTTCTGCTATTTCAATCTCCGAGAGCATTTCAAGTTTGCCAGGTAATTTTTCTTTTTATATTTTGTTTTCTTCTCCTTCATCTCTTCTTCTTTTTAAACATGGAAGAATCACTACTTAAGTTGAGAAAATATTATCCTTCACTTCCTAAAATGAATTGATAAAAATTTATTATACAAGATTGGAGCGATTAGGGTTTCTAATGTCTAATGGCATACCTGAAGACATTAGGCGGTTAATTGAGGCTAAAGTCCGATTAAGTGGAGAACATTTTTCTGCTATTACCAAACATTTGCCTGGGATAGGTAGAAGTAGTTTTGCAAAAAGAGAAGAGGTAAGAGAATGGAAGTGTGCTAGATGGAATTGTGATACTAGTTGTTGATCACTTAGGTATGTGTCAAAAAACAGAGAAGATAAAATTTCTTTTATAAAGGATGGTTTGAGTAAAAAGTCATTGGATGATATTACTTTGACTCTTGAGACGCATCCTAGTGGGAACGTACAAATTGCACTTCTCAGTTTATGGCTTCAATTCAGAGAGGAAAGACAGCGATATAGTTTTGGGAATCTGACGTTAAAAGACCCTGTTTGCCAATTTATAAGAAAATTGGATGGAAATGACGAAGCCTGTCGTACGGCTTTCAAATTTAAATCTAACAATTCCTATGTAGATAGGGAAAGTAGGGATCGAATCCACAGAGATTTGTCAACTCTTAAATTAAAATCGTTAATCGGAAAGGTTGGGGGGTTTTTTGGTATTTTGAGAATAAGGAAATGACAACAATTAAAATAAATATTTTGAGGTTTTGGATTTTGTAACACAGAATTAAAACAAAATTTGGAATACAAATGATATAAAAAGTGTTAGCAATGAACTAGTATCAAGTTATATTTTTCATGGGATTAATCATAGATATATACATTATTAAGTAGTTGGTTTTAGAATCCCGATCAGCTCAGACAGATTCCTATCCTTACAAAATAGATTAATCCCGATCAGCTCAGACAAATTAATCACTAATTTAATTAAACACCACTACCAATCAGCGTGTATAAGATGCTCAATCAAATTGCATTAAACAAATAAGGCATCACCAACATTAAATTGTATAACAATCAGCTTAATTATATACAATTTAAATTATATAATTCCGCTACTAATTTAATTAATCCAAGAGCTGCAACTCAATTAAACTAGTAGATGCTACTTGAATTATTAATACAAGATTAATAATCCTAGCTATATAATCATATTCATTAACTAGATTGTCAATCCAATTAATTCACACAATTATATTGGTTTAAAACAGGAATTATATAATACTTAATTAAATATATAAGTATATTAAATAAATACACACACATATATATATATATAGAAAGAAATATTGGATTTATATTAACTAAAGAAATTAGGCGGTTCAACCGGCCATTTAAATAAATTAAACTAAAAGTATGGAGGCTCGGCCTTCAAAAAAAAAAAGAATTAAAGACATAAAAATATATTAAACTAGTTAGGAGGCTCGGCCTTCCATAATACATAAAATAAAAGACATAAAAGTAAATTAAACTAATAGGTGGCTCGGCCATCCATTTGCGATATTTAAGTGCATAAAGCAAAATAAATAAAGACTAGGCGGGTAAACCGACCATAAGTCCAGTTAAATAAATCCAAATAGAAATTAAGTACAAAGAAAATTATCTCATAATCCCATTATTAATAACTTAACACATATCCTTGCTAACAAAGAAAACTACTCACAATACATATTTAATAAATATAAGATGAAATTTATAAACATTAGAAATAAAATTTGAAAGATAAACTCCCCGGAAATATTGAAATTATCCGGACAGAATTTCTTTACTAAATATTACAAAAAGCTTTGAAATATTATTCTAAAAAATCTGGAAAATATACTAATATGAAGACAATAATAAAAGAAATAAATTGCAAAAGAAATGGAGAAGATTGGAGCTAAATTGGTGTATAAATCATAAAAATAAGCTCTCTATTTATAGCCACAAAAATCAGGGGCAAAATGGTCATTTTGCACCCCCAAAGTCTTAAATGTAGTTGGTGGCCTAATTCCCAACTTCGCCACATGTCGCGTCCTCATTGGTCCAAGTTGCGGCTTCTAAAAGCGCCACTTGTCGGCTTCTAGAAGCGTCACTTGTCATCTTCTCATTGCGCCACGTCATCGGATGACATAGATTTTTTTTTTTTTTTTATTTTTTATCTTCTCCAACATTTCTTCATCTTCTTCTTTTTATCTCCATAATAAACTAAAATACACTGAAAAACTTACAAACAAAGAAATAGAAGGGAACGTGAAATATATCCATTAAATAACATAATTAACCGATTTTCAAACAAAATATAGTCATTAAATAACATAAAAATCAGTTAATTTATGAGTACATCAAATTCCCCCACACTATCTCTTTGCTTGCCCTCAAACAAAATATAAACACACAATATACAAGTATAAATAACTTAAACAAGATTAATAAGGTAACAAAGTGTTATATAAATTTCAATACAACTTTCACAATTAACCCCTTTTTATTTGAAAAGCAATTGTGTTCGTGTGCTTGAATATCATTACAAGTTTAACATTAATATTCAAAGTTAACAAAATGTGACTGTGAAAAACATAAAACCCTGAATAAATTTTTTTTGTTTAAAACATGCTATCAGTATAATGAAAGGATAATAACAAAGTCACTATGTAAATAAAAATACATTCTTAGTTTCTCAACACAGCTTATAAGCTTGTAAACTCACATATTCTCCACTAATCATGAAGATTTTGGCCGATCTGGGTCAAATAGGACTTTTAGGCTTGTAATGTTAAGCTCGGGATTTAGTTACAATCGAAAGATAGGGATATACAAAATATTTCAAGAGTTTAATGAAAATGAATTACCACCTCTTGAAGAAAACCTTAGCCATGATATCTCTTTATTTTTCACACTTTTCTATTTTCTTTTTCTTTTTCTTTTTCTTTTTCTTTTATTTTTTCTTTCCTTTTCTTCTTTTTTTTTTTTTTTGAGATCATATCTATGATCTTTTTTTTTCGGTTTTTTTGGCAATATCTCGTAATCCTTTATCAGCAATGTTCATAACTTTTCTATACAGATTAACACATGGTAATACATTCTCAATAAAATATTTGGATAGAAAAGTAATAAACGAGGCTAATTATCAAAGAAATTAAATGGTAATGAAACCATTCATATATGTTGGCTCAAAGTAGGATCGAGGATATATATAAGTATGGTCCGTTTAGAAAGGCTCAAACTATCAAAGAAGGCCTTATGTCATCCCCAAATCAACCAAGATCTTATTTAAATTTCGTCTCAAACATGTGAAAGAACAAGTTCTAGTGTGTAGAGAGTGACCTTAAATGTACTAAACACATAGTAAACTTACATTATCATCAAGTCAAAATACTAATGTTTTTAACTCTGGGTTTCATAACATAAAACATTTAGCCACATTAGTTAAATAAGAATATTTTTGTCAAATTGCTAAGATATTCAATTGATTTATTTGAAGAAAAAAAAATTACAGAAAGGGGTGCAATTATAAAAGGATTGAAAAATTTAATACAAAATTACATAATATCTTAAAAAGTTATAATACATGCATGATTTATTCAACAAAACAACAAATTATTAAAAACAATGTTTTTAAAGGTGTGGATCAAGAATCAAATGAGTTTAATCACTTGACTCTTTACTCAATTCACTTTCTTGGTTAAACATGAATTTACATAATAAACCTATTAGCTTGTTTAATGTTAATAATTTCTTTGACTTTTTATTAGCATTTCTAGAGAACATAAATTTCTATCTCCGATTTCAACAACTACTTTGGAGGAATTAATGCATAAATTACAAAACTTTGTTCCTACTGTGGATCCAGATGTACCTCTGATCAATTGGCCAACTTCTAGTAACAAACGCAAAAGAGATTCTGATATTGATTTGAATTTGAAATTGTAAGTATTTCTTTTTCGGTAATTATCAATTTTCCTTCATTAATACGTTATTATGTCCTTCCTATGCTTTTAAATTGTTGGGATTTGAAAATGAGTAAACGATGGTAGAATAAGGAGCAATGTGTCTCCTAAAACACAACATTATATTTTCTATTTTGTGAATCATATTATTTTCTTTTTGGTAATTTTGTTTTTGTGTGTTTTTACATTGAGGAAAATATATTTTTCCAGTGTGGGGGATGAATCATTGTTCTTAATATTTTGTAAATATATTATTTTAATATTATGTAATTTTGTATTAAAATTTTTCAAATCTTTTACGATTATACCTTTTCTGTTTAATTTTTTTTGAAATTCACAAGAATATTTTTTCAATTTGACTAAAATGTTCTTAGATGACTTTGTGTGCCTAAATCTTTTTATTATGAAACCCGAATCTTAAAAATATTAGTATTTTAACTAATCAATCTGTGTGATTTTAATGCATTTACTAATCAATCTAAATACTCTAGAACTTGTCTTTCCACATTCTTTAGACGAATATAATGATTTTGGTTGATTTGGGGATGATATAAGGTCTTCTTTGTGCGATTGAGTCTTTCTAAATTTACCAATACTCAAAATATATCTGTTGGTCCTATCTTGAGCCTAATGTACAAATGTAGGGATGTCAATGGGGCGAAGCGAGGCCGGAGTCCCTTACCTCCGACCCCGACCCCGCTTTAGAACACCAGTCCCCGCCCCCAATTCAGCTTCGTTTTGACCCAGTTTTGACCCCCGTTTGACCTCCTGTTTGACCCATATTTGAGTCCACTTCAATTTTTAAATTTTTTTTAAAAAAAAACTATTTCATCATACCACTAAAATCTAAAATATTCCATCATAGTAAACTACAAATATTAAGGCACAAGCTCATTTAAACATGTTTGTCTCATACTAAAATTTTTTAAAAAATAAAGCTTCCAAGCTAAAAACTTCAAATACAAAATAATGAAATATTTCATATATCGAATACAATCACTAATATAAATATAAATCATTATCCTTAAAAACTATAAATTATAAGCAATCTTCCAAAATTCAGCTTTCACTCTTCAATTCAGCACATGCCCTTCCATGCAATGAGGTTCTTATAGTTAGATATATAGTTATTATATAATTTATGGTCACATATTTTTTTATATTCATATATAGTTAATAATGTAACTCATAATTAGTTAGGTATATAGTTAATATTATAAACTTATTTAAATAAATATAATTAATAATATAATTTATAGTTACATAGTTTTTTTTAATCATCACATATATATATATATATATATATAACTATTTTAAGTATATCGTTAATATTATAAACTTATTTAAATTAATATAGTTAACTATATAATTTATAGTTATATAGTTTTTTTTTAATCTTCACATATAATTCATGGTTAATAATATGATTCATAATTACTTAGTCAATAATATAAACTCATTTTAATCTACATAGTTAATAATATAAACTCATTTACTCAATACAGTTAATAATATAATTCATAGTTAGTTAAGTATATATTTAATAATATAAACTCATTTAAATCAATATAGTTAATAATCATAGTTACATAGTTCTTTTAATGTTCATATATAGTTACATAAATAATAATATAACTATTTTAATTTACATTCTTAATAATATGATTCATAATTACTTAGTCAATAATATAAACTCATTTTAATCTACATAGTTAATAATATAAACTCATTGAATCAATACATTTAATAATATAATTCATAGTTAGTTAAGTATATATTTAATAATATAAACTCATTTAAATCAATATAGTTAATAATCATAGTTTCATAGTTCTTTTAATGTTCATATATAGTTACATAAATAAAATAATATAACTATTTTAATTTACATTCTTAATAATATGATTCATAATTACTTAGTCAATAATATAAACTCATTTTAATCTACATAGTTAATAATATAAACTCATTGAATCAATACATTTAATAATATAATTCATAGTTAGTTAAGTATATATTTAATAATATAAACTCATTTAAATCAATATAGTTAATAATCATAGTTTCATAGTTCTTTTAATGTTCATATATAGTTACATAAATAAAATAATATAACTATTTTAATTTACATTCTTAATAATATGATTCATAATTACTTATTCAATAATATAAACTCATTTTAATCTACATAGTTAATAATATAAACTCATTGAATCAATACAGTTAATAATATAATTCATAGTTAGTTAAGTATATATTTAATAATATAAACTCATTTAAATCAATATAGTTAATAATCATATTTACATAGTTTTTTTAATGTTCATATATAGTTACATAAATAATAATATAACTATTTTAATTTACATTTTAATAATATGATTCATAATTAATTAGTGAATAATATAAACTCATTTGAATCCACATAGTTAATAATATAAACTTATAGTTAGTTAGGTATAATAATGTAAACTCCTTTAATAATATAACTCAATTTATTTTAAATTTTTTTAAAGTAACCAAATGGATAAAATTGTTTTATTTTAAAAAAAATACTAGGAATAAAATAGTATTTTTATTAGAGATGCTGAAGCCGAAGTCGGGGATTCGCCTTCATGAATCCCCGCGGGGATTCAGTGGGGACAAATCAATCCCCGCCCCCGCCCCCGCCTCCGCCCCCACTGAAGTCGGGGAATCCTGAATCCCAACGAGGCGGGGCGAATCGAATCCCCAATAATCCCCGCTTCATTGACATCCCTATACAAATGGTGTATTACCATTTATTTTTCCTTGTTATTAGTCTCATTTATTACTTTTCTACCTAAATAAATACATGAAAATGTATTTATATGATTTATGTTGTCATGAGAAGTTGTAAAAGGATTATGAGATATTGTGTAAAAAAAAAAGGTTTGTAGATATTCTTGCAAAAAACAATTTGTGAAAAAAAGAAAAAAAAAGAAAAGGAAAAAAAATGATGAAAGAATTCATGGCTATTACATTTTCAAGAAGATGATTTGTTTTGAAAGTTTTATTCTTATATCAAACTCTTGATAAATTTTGTATATATCTTTATCTTTCATTTGTAGCAAATTTCCAAGCCTTACATTACAAGGTATAAAGTCTTATTTGACTCAAATTGATCAAATTCTAATCAATAAGTAGAAAGAATGTGGATTTTCAAGCCTATTGATGTATTAAGAAATTAGAGTGTATTTTGATTATACATAGATTTTTATTATTATCTTTTCATAATACTAATGTCATTTTCATAAAAAAAAAAAATTATTACGGGTTTCATGTTTTTAAAGTCACATTTTGTTAAATTTGAACATATATGTTAAGTTGTTAATAATATTCTAACACAAGTGCACATTGTTTTGTAAAATAGGAAAATGTTTATTGTAAAAGTAATTTGAAATAATTTTAATACTTTATTATTATATTTTCATATTATGAAGTTATTTTTATTTTTATTTTTTGTGTTTTTGTTTGAGGGCAAACAAAGGTTTAATGTGAGGGAATTTGATAAAACAAAATAATAGATGCATTTTTATGTAATTTTATTATGTTATTTGTGTTTAATTTCATTTAAGTTATGTTATTTTATGATTATTTTACATTTCCTACTAATATTTTTTGTTTGTAGTGTTTTTAGATATTTATTGTGTTTTTGTAGAAAAAAAAATTGCTACAGTGGATGACACATGACAGTGCCCCGTGCACAATGGGAGCCATGTTAGCCGTTACGTCAGCACAAAGAGCGAATCAAAGAACCACATGTAGAATTTGGCTTTCATAGATGCGAGAAACAAATGTCGAGGATGCGTGCCACACATAGCGTATGGCGATGTGGTTGAATCTGGACGCATTTCGCCTTTGGCAATGGCGTGCCAGCATGTGCAAAACGGATGGTGATCCGTGTGTTAAACGTCGGACCAATCAGATGACAACACGTGGCATGGGCGGCTGCTGAAGAAAGGGCGCGACCAATCAAATGGTGACATGTGTCTGCTGATGCAACTTTCTCCACTTCACGTGTTTTGCCCGAACTTTTCACAAAGTCCACTTTGTCCTCCACTACTTTTATTTATGTCATATTTTATTTATTTTTATTCCAAATTTGCCCCTGTAAATTTTTATAAATTGGGCACGAAATTTACTATGTTTGTATAACCTTCTAAAACCAAAACCTCTGCCAAATTTTTTTACAAATATTTTGTAATAGATCTTAAGTACTTTTATAGTTTATTTTGGAAGGTTTTTAGATGAGATTTCAAGAATATCGAAGGAAAGTTATCCTTCTTCTTCTTGATTTCAATTCTTAAAATTCTTCATTTTAGTCATGTATTGTGAGTAGTTTATTTACCGTTAGCAAAGACATGTATTAAAGTTATTAATTAATGGGATTTTGAGATAATTACAGTTGCATAGAACATTGGAGTTTATTTTGGACCATGACTAAATTAATTTAAATAATGATCATTTTACCGCTTTAACTTCTAACTTTTAACTACTAACTTTCTAATTTCTAACTTCTAAATTTTAACTTTTACTTTTCTTTTATTTAATTTTGTATTTACTTTTTATTATTTATTTTCTGTATTTATATTCTGTCATTTATTTTATTATACTATAGGTGAGTAAATTCGCCAAATTTACTTTTCGTACTTTAAATTCTATAAATGTAGAGAGTAATATCTTCATCTTTTATTCTTTTGTACTTTTTATTGTGGGAGTTAAAATCTCCATATTTTTACTTTTTATGGCCGGTAAAACCGCCAAATTTATGTTTTCTTTAATATTTGTAGTTTTGTAAATATATAATTGTGTAAGCATTTTCTTTTATTTTGCAGGTTTAATTGTCCAAATTTGTTTAATTATTTTAGTCATGTTATTTAATAATTTGAGTATTTATATAATTCTAGTTGTTATTATAATAATCATGTTTAATTAATTAGAAATTCTTTTTAATTGCATGATTAATCAGCTAGGATTATTAATCTTTGATTGGTAATCATAGTAACATATGTTAGTTTAATTATCTTGCGGCTCTTAGCTTAATTAATTTAACAGGGAATTATATGATTTGAATTATGTTTAATTGAAGCTCATTATTATATATAATTTAATGTTGGTGATGTCTTATAAACTTAATGTAATTTAATTAAACTATTCTACTCACGCTGGTTGGTAGTGATATTTAATTGAATTAAAGATTAATCTATCTAAACTGATCGGGATTAATCTAATTAGTAAGGCTATGAATCTGTCTGAGTTGATTGAGATTCTAAAATTAACTACTCAATAAGTTATATATCAATGATTTATTCCATTAAATAATAATTTGATACAAGTTCCTTGCTCGTCTTTTATTAATTTCTTTTCATTAAAAATCCTTTGTATAATTAATTATTTTAAAATAATAATAATAATAAAAATAAATTTATTTCTTTTAAGTTTTTTTAATTTAGTTTTGTCTTTATATAATTTTAAAACTCTCCCAAAATTTAATATTTGATTAATAAATTGAATTTAAAAATTTTTTACAAATCTATGTGGATATGATATTTATTTGTCCTATCTATATATAGGAGTATGAAAGATTAAATTTGATAGTCACGCGACAGACTCGTGATCTATGTCATTGGCTTCCAATTTTCGCTTCATAGTAATAGAGATGCTCCTATGATCAGGCATCAGCATTAACATGTCTGGCTCTAGATTATATATTCATTTTTTATTCTTGCCATACCCCATTTCCTCTACAGATAGCATTTAACCTGGAAGGGTAGTCTATACGCTTTGATGAGTTTTCATATTTTATTTTTTCTTCCCCTATCACAACATATCGTAGCATGAATATTATTCACCTTTTTTCTTGTGGCACGACCACTTTCCCACACTAAATCCTACAATTCTTGCATGCTTTTGGTACGCACTAATTAGACTGTCAATGCTGTCAAATAGCATACCTTGTTTGGGACCTTCTTCAATATTGTAAATAGTTAGAATGATGAACATATTCACCTTCCTGTTGGGGAATTGTTTCACTAGCAATGCCAGCTCCCTCAGATGAATCTCCCAGCAAACTATCTCCTTCCTCCATTCCAAAAATCTGTTCCAATATTTCTTGATTGGCACTTTGATTTTCCATTATAGAATTTGCTTCATTTTTTTTTCTCCTTCAATTTGCTAGAATTGTTTTTTCTTCTTAACTTGAGAAAACAAGTATTCCCAACTCTCACAATTCAATATTATTTTTTAAAACTTGTGTAATTAATTCCGTATTTGGGAAGTCGGACATGCTTAATTGTGCATTGGTGAGTGAATTGTTTTTGGGAAATGTTTATAGGGGGAAAACTATTTTGGAGGGAAAAAGTAAGATGTTTTAGAGCCAAGGTTAATAAAGTAATTAAACTCCCTAATTAATATTTCTATCCATTTAGCAGCTCCCTTACAAAAAACATGATATGAAGATAGAGGATAATATCAAAGAGAATCAATAAAATATCCTTAAAAAAAGTAGTAAAACTACTTATATTTAGTGATAACACAAAAGTCATCCAATGAAAAATTAAAGGAAAAAAAAAAAACAAAAGAATCACAGACAGAAAATATAAGCATAATGTATTACTTTAGTTATCATCACGACATACAATTAAAAAAAGTTACATTATGAAATCTCAAGAGCAGAGCACTCCCATATGAATCATTTTTGCTGGGATGCTTTAGCCTTTCTCTTCTCCATAAAGAAGAAACCAAACAAAGATACAACAGAGAAAACAGAAAAGCAGATAGAAGCAATGTCAAGCGACGCATGTCGACCGCTGATTGCCTCAATTTGGAACAAGTTTGTTTTTCTCTCAGAATCTGTGAATTGGCCAAAGGCAACTTCTTCCCCAGCAGAGTTGTAAGCATAGGCTCTAACAAAGTATGTAGCACTGGGAGTATCCTTCTCTATTGTCCAATTGAAACTGTTGTTTGAAGGGCTATATGGTTTGGTAACAATATTGAACTGGCAAGTCTTGTCCTTCGGTAAATCATCAACAGTTTTTCTCCATGCTCTATCAACTTGGCTAATTGGTGCATAACAGAGTTTAACCTTGATTGTCTTATAGGATGAATCGGTCCCTGGACTAAATGTGTTGTTGTATGACCATGTGACTGTAATTTTGTCTTCTCCACTTTTCAGAACTGCAGTTTGAGGTAAATTCAAGTTTTCAGACATGTCAAGAGGATCAAAAAATAATTGTAGAAAATGTTCAAGAAAATTTTTCAAGGCTAAAATATAGTCCAAAAAGAAACAAACATATATATTCTATTGTAAGATCGTGCATCCCTAAAAACTAAAACTTATAGATCGTATTCATCACGTATGATAGTAACTTTTATTGGATCCTCAAATTTTATTCTCTTCATCGTATCCATCATGAGATCTCTCACATCCCCTGCGGACATGTGATACTTATAAATTTCAAATCTCGATAAAGGATGCCCAATAAATGAAAATCTTGGCCATGCAAACAAGTACAGATAATCTATCAATATTATGTGCATATTTATTCAACTATCAAGTACAAGCATTTAAGAAAAGCTAAGAATTTCAGATTTATTATCTTACCATTTGAAACAACTATAAAAAAATTTATAATTTCAAGGCATTTCATATTCCTTTGTATTGTTGGTTCAATCATTATACAAAAATCATTTCCAAGGTATATATACTAGTAAAAGAGATATATATACGTGTTACCAACTTAGTATATCTATGAAACAAGAAAACCTGACAAGATCAAGAAATCATTTAGAGATGAAGATATAATTCAATTCAATCATATGATCAAAAACATTTTGTCCCGTTTATTGATAGAAGAAGATGGTATTACGTACCTCTCCCTGATGGATATGAGGCGGTGACCACAAGAGTCTTACGGAGGGAAGAGAAGTTCACACCATAACAAGAAGCTATCAAGATTGAAAGCAAAAGAGAAGATACAAGAAATGCCCGAGCTGCCATGGATGATTTCTCTTCTGGGAACTCCAAATATGCAGCTAATATATGATTTAGAAAATGATGAGATCTTAAAGCTAGCTAGCTTTGAAGGTAGACAAGGGGGTTATTGGACTTTCTTTATATAGAGGTGTAAATGAACATTTAATAGCATGAGCAGAATTAGTCAAACACCACAACCAAACTTGTTTGTTTTTTTACTTCGATGTATAGAAGTTGATGATAATAAAAACAACTATACAGCCCCCTCAAGACTTTGTGAATTTTTTATGGTTTCTAAGGTGGAAAAAATGGCTCTAAGGCACGTTCAAAGGATAGAGATGAGTAAGATGAAAATAAATAAACATTGTATTACTTGTTTAGGAAGGATGTGTTTGGGGTTTTGTTAATTGACTTACTCATGTTATGGACTTGGAAAATGGTATGGATATTCTTTTTTTCTTCTTTTTTCTTTTTTGAGGGAATGGTAAGGATATTCTTGGTACAATATTTTTCTGGAGCTTCATTTTTTTATTATTATTTTCTAAATTCCATTCTTGGTATGGTTTTGTCCCTTAATGCATTGGAAAGAGCAAGTGAACAAGAAAATCCAGCAATTTGGTAAACAAGTTTACTTTGAGACAACTGAAAAGGTTTGTGCAAAGAAAACGTTGTGAAGTTCTCACATTATAAATGCTACCATAGACGAAGGGGCCTTTGAGGTTAACAACGGGCGCATGGCCTTTTCCCATAATAGAAAGAAAAAGTCCTTAACGGAAAAAAAAAATTGCATTTCTAAAAGCATGCAAAATAAGTATGTAATTAAGTTATCACTCTCTCCCATTGGTATCTTTACTCGTATAGACATCATAAAGCAATGGAATGTATACAAAAAGAAGATATAAGTGGTTTAAATCATAAACTAATTAAATTAAGAATTTTTAATTTTATTTTAGGATATTTTTATTAAACTCTTATAGAGCTGATTAGCAGCATGGACAAAGCTTTTAGTCTATCATTTTTACACCAAGGGCAGCCAATGCAGCTGCCCCTTATTCTATGCATCGTATTATTTAACCTCTCACATGTATGGTTTGATTTCATTCCGTCATTTGTATTTTCTATTATTAGTTGATAATATCTCTCTTTTTCCTAAAAATTTTTTCAACTTTTTTGTTTTTTCAAACAGCAATTGAAAGACAAAAGAGTCCCAGGAACACAGAAATGTGTCGAAAACGACAGAGGAAATCAAAATGTACCAAACGATCACAATGATGTGGTCAGATCACAACTCCAAGTATATATTCGGGAGGTCTATTCATCATGGCGTGCTCTTCTTTTTTCTTTTTTTTTCTTTTTGATGAATATCATGGAGTGCTTATCACAACCAGAGGACTTTTATATGGCACATGACATATCACGATAGGCTTAAAAAACACACATAAAGTCGTTCTGATATATATATATATAGAGAGAGAGAGAGAGGTTAAAATAGTTTCTTGACTTTTAATTATTTTAAGACCATGCCATGAATGGAGATAGGTAGAGAGAAAGTCAACTCGAACATGGGAGCTACCTGCTCCGTACTTCAATCTGAAACTCTGCGTACATAAATCTTCTATTCACCTTCGAAATTTTTTATTTTAATTAGTCAATACTTTTGTTTATAAATTTATTCATTTGTCTTTTCTTTGATCTTTATGGTTCGTCATCCATCGTTTTAGCTTAGGTAGATCGATTTTGATTTTTCATCAGATCATAATAAATTTTTTTTTATTACTCATGAGTACCATGGCATAGGATCCAATGGGAGGGCTTCTTTGAAGATTGATAAATGAACCTAATACTCCATCTCTCTCAAAATACAAAATAGTTTAGTCATTTCACACATATTAAGAAATTATTATAATTTCCTCAAATAACTTCATTTATTATATTATATTTTTTCTTAGAAATTTGAAAATTAAACTATTTATTTTCTTATTCTTCATTTAAGAATATGGATAATATTAGAAAAATATATATAAAACAGCTCTCAAAATATCATAGTATCTTATATTTTGAGACAAATAATTTACTCAAAATATTTTATATTTTTGGACTGAGTGAGTTATAAAAAAACTTGAGAAAATTGAAGGATTTTGAAAATTCATTTCTTAAAAAACTTGACTTCTTCTGTACCGGTCACTAATTTTTTGGTAACCAAGAAATTTACAAATGGATTTGCGCCGATTATTAAAAATTTAATTAAGAATAAAACTATCGACAAAATACCAATGAAAATTTTAAACTTATTTAAAAATAAAAATTATGACCGTTCAAAAAGAAAATATATTGATGAAATACTAACGGAAGTTTTTGAAAATATTTTTAAAATATATTTTTTTAGGCAAGTTGTTATTCTATTGATAGTTTAGTTGGTATTTGTTTCATTTGGGAAAGGAACCTCACCTAAAGATTAAAATGACATATTCGAGTTCAACTAATTAATATTCTTAGCATTTTTTTTTGTACTTTATAAAAATGTTACACATGACGATTGAATTTGTACATATAATTTTATTTTACATATATGAGAGATTGAAGGTACAAAGTACAGAGCAGATTTGCACTCCAATCGAAAACAAAAGGCACTCAGTAGAGAAACAAAAAGCAAATCATCAATATGGTCATGATATTAATGATTATGGATATGCAGATCAACATAATAGTTTATATAAATAATTAAGTCTATTAGATGAAGTCGATCACTTGATCTGTTTAATAATCTAATGTTAGGTCTCAATTTTAAGTTTAAAATCATTTTTGATTTTATCACCTCTTGAAGCCACTCATCTCTTTTCCAATTAAGCATCCTTAAATTAACTAATTACTTGATTTTTTTAAACAAGTAAATATAGCATCTAACCAAAATATATATAAATAAAATTGAAAAAATATGTTACTTCATTTAATTTGATAGTTAAATATTAAAGCATATCAACAAACTAATAAATCAAAAAATACAAATAGTTTCATGGTTATTAATTAGCATAACATGAGTTATAAAAAATAACAAAATTAACAACATATATATATATATATATATGCTTGTTTAAGTAATTTTTGTTAATATATTTTACTAAGTTATTATCAATAATCTTTCATACTTTTTTATAATATAAATTTCATTATTGAAGAGAAAAAAATATTCCTTTTATAAAAATATAAAATCAATATGAAAAAAATTATATTATAGATGTTGAAAAACTAATACTCTCTTCGTCCATTTTTATAAGATGTTTGAAGCAATTTCACACAGACTAAGAAATTATTTTACTTCTCATTATACCCTTATTTATTTTAGTGTTTCTTGAAAAAATGAGTATTTATTCTCTCTTTGTCTCTTTCAATAAACTAAGAGTGAATTTGGAAATATCATACACAATAACCCTTAAAAGTAACAAAATATCTTATAATTAAAAACAAGAGAGTTTGCTTAAGGTATCTTATAAAAAATTATCTAATAAAAAGGGCCGTAGGGAGTATAACTTAACAAAACTATTTTATTATATGTCATTTTTTCATCTTTTCTTGTGACTATTTTTTAGATATTTCTGCATTATTATTTGTAGGGGTTGTTATATGCACAAAAGAATAGTGAAGAGAAAAAGAGGTAAAAATATCAAATTTGGAGGATACACCTACTACACTATTATTTTATATACTGTAGAACATGAAAGATAAAAAAAATAGCTAACATAACTAATATTTTTAAAATTTATTAAATAACATAAAACATTTCCACCTATTTTTACATATTAAAAGAATCTTTATGTTGAAAAAATTACAAATTCAAAAATACTTTAGCCACAATCATTTAATGAAAATGAAAAAACAAAAAAAAAAAATCTTTCTTCTTACAAAATTTGACTGTCAGTCTGCCATGTGAGTATCCGAACAACATTCAAGAGGGTGATATTCTTTCACTAACTCAAGTAACATGACTCAACTTTATGAGGAAATTAAGGAGTAATATTTTATGACCGTCAGAAGCAGAAATTGTCGCTATATATCCTCGTTATATCATCCTTCTTGCTTGTTTGCTTAGAAAATAATCTCGGAAAATTTCTGACCTTAAGCCAACTATATTAGTGCTCTCATACTTTGCTTGCATTCTTTACATAATAATGTGGCATATATATAAGATCTAGAATATGTATCCTTATATATAACCCCAAAAAGGAACAATCAGTGGTAGCCTTGTCATTTACCGACTATTCAACTGGCATTTCACTTGGTAGAATCTTTATGAGAATCTGTGGAATGCTGATGCTCTCTTTCTTAAACGGCACATGAATATAATGAATACCAAATAAATCAAGAAATGACAATAAGTGAAGACAAGACACTTTGGCTTTGGCCGATTCAGGGTTATAAGGACTTAGATCGATAATACAAGAGAATAAAACAATGGCTCAATCGGCAAATGGGCTATTTAATTGAAGGGTTTCCATAAGAATTGGATTGCAACATTAATTTGAAGTTTATATTAGCAAAATCATGGTAATGGAACGTCAATTACCACATATAGTAGCTGTGCCATACCCCGCTCAAGGCCATGTGAAGCCACTCTTGAGCTTATGTTACAAAATTGCTCTTCATGGAATCAAAGTTACTTTTGTCAATACAGAGACCATCCATGCCAAAATCACTGCAGCATTGTCTGATCATGAGAAGGGAGGATTAGAACAAAGTGGGATTACACTGGTTTCAATTGCAGATGGTTTAGATCACGAAAAGGAGCCATTTGATAGCGTCACGTTTACACAAACCATTCGGAAAGTCATGCCTGTACAATTGAGGAATCTAATTGAAAGGATAAATCAATCGGACATGGCTTGAACCTATCACTTGTGTTATAGCCGATGCAACACTTGGATGGATACTGGAGGTTGCTGAAAGTGTTGGAGTAGAACAGGCTGCCTTTGTTCCATTTGGACCAGCTTGTTTAGCTTTGTTCTCTTGCATTCCCAAGCTCATTGAAGCAGGAATAATGGACAGCAATACAGGTGGGAAGTGTTGTTCCTTCTTAAATCATCTTCTAATCATCTTTATTTACACGTCTATGTTACAAATGAGACTTTTTTAACCCCCTAATGCTTTATTACCTATTGAAATCTTCCATATCCAGAACCACGAAACCACTTGGGCTCGACTAATCCAAAGTTCAGCTAACTAAGTATTCACAAAGTCTAATTCTTATTTGAGAGCTGTGGCTACCAAACTTGTTATAAAGTGTAATATCTGAAACTATAAAACACTAGGGATGAAATATCACATTCTTTTATGTTTCGGTATTCTAAGGATTTATGAGTTTTCTTATCAGTTTTTATTTCATTCCACAATAGGTACTATTCCAGAAAACGAGCAAATCCGTGTTTCAAAAGATATTCCTCCTTGGAGCAATAGAGATTTAATGTGGACTATTCCAGGAGATGAGAAAACACAGAAGGTTTTCTTGGAATGTTGTCTAACAGCTAAAGAAACAGTTGCGAATAATGATTGGATACTATGTAACACATTTTATGAGCTAGACTCATCTGCATGTGACTTGGTCCCTGGAATCATGCCTATTGGACCTCTACAAAACATGAGCAGCAATGTGAATAATTTTGCCTCGTCAGGAAGCTTTTGGCTGGAGGATACCTCTTGCCTAAGTTGGCTAGATAGCCAATTGCCTGCCTCAGTAATTTATGTTGCTTTTGGTAGCACTGGGGTTTTCAACCAGGATCAATTCAATGAACTTGCATTAGGTCTTGAATTATCAGGACAACCATTTTTATGGGTTGTTCGAACAGATATTGCTGATGGATCACCAGTTGCCTACCCTGAAGGCTTTCTCGAGAGGGTGGCGAATCGTAGGAAAGATTGTAGAATGGGCACCACAAAAAATGGTTTTAGCTCACCCTTCTATAGCTTGTTTCTTGAGCCATTGTGGATGGAACTCAACGATGGAAGGTCTTAGTGTTGGTGTTCCGTTTGTTTGCTGGCCCTATTTTGCAGATCAATTTCATAACCAGAAGTATATTTGCTGATATTTGGAAGGTTGGCTTAAAAGTGAACCCTGATGAAACTGGTATGAGATCAAGGCATGAAATTAAGATCAAAATAAAGGAGTTACTTTCTGATAGTACCAAGAAAATGAATGCCTTAAAGTTCAAGAATTTGGCCAAAGAAAGTGTCAGCAAAAAGGGATCTTCTCATAAGAACTTTCAAAAGTTTTTCAATCATCTCAAGTGTTTGTAATCTTTCTTTTTATCAAATTTGTCTCTCTGATGTCTATTCCAGTCAAAACTTGTAGGGTTAAATTCTGTCTCATTTGTCTGAGACTATGTTTTCATAAAATTGAGAAATATTATCATCGTTTAAAATTAAATGTCAATATTTTTATTTTTAAATTTCCAAATATATTTTTCTCATTTAAAGTTTTACTCACCATATAAAAGACTGCTCAACAAATTCTCATCGAAAGACTTTATTTTATTGCATAATGAAACATAATGTATATTATAATTCTTAAATATCATTTAATTATATATAGATAATGATATTTGAGTACTATCAATTTAAGTTCTTCAATGATTTAAACGTCATGTGGTGATTATTTTTTTAAAGTTCATTATGCTTTTAATTTGGCCTCAAGATTCATTATTCAAACTCAAATGCATATTGTTAATGGCTATCAAATATGCTACGGTGGTGTAAAAATGAATTATAACTCTAATTTAATGTCAGTTTAACTAGATTGATCAATTAGTTATGAGGACCAATTAACTGATTAATATCGTTCATGAGATACTAATTCCCGTGTTATCAAGAGCAACCTAATCCTCTCTTGATGACTTATCTATCTTCATGAGTATCGTGTTACATTAGGGGGAAAAAAATAGAAGAAAACCGGTATCCTACAAGATATAATAATGACCTCAAGTCAAAAGACTAATTACACCACTATTACTTGAGTCCATAGATTTACACATAGGAAAAATTCCAAAACAGAATGCTCGTATAGGTCAGTCAATTTGATGAATTTACTTTCTAATCATATTCACTTAAGTAGGCATACACCCATTAAACTTGGATGGACTAGTTTCCATATTGAGAATAATCATTCATAGTTGTTGCTAGCATTTAGGTGTACGTGTCTATAAACCAATTTAGATAGGTTCATAATTGTGACAACCCAAAAGAGGGCTTTGCACAAACACATAATATGCAATATTCATAGCTTCTTCTTTTTTTTTTTACATCCCATGTTCATCCTTCAATATTAACATCTAAGAGAGTCTCATATTTACAACCTAAGTTATATTAATTTAATATTTGAATTCACCTATAAATAGAAGTCGATTTAACACCTTAAGAATCTCAATCTTCATATATTTCAAGGTAAGCAAAGTAGTAGTAGAGAGAAGAAATAGTTTTTTTTTTTCTTTACACTAACTTACCGTTGCAGCTCCTGCCATCCGCTGACAGCATTCACCCACCTTAGGGTTTTGGAGTTATAAATGGATTTGGGGCCATTTTACAATTTTTCAAACGTTTTGTACTCAATTGTGATTTTCTAAAATCTTCAATGTAGTCCTTAAGGTTTTAGAAACCCTAATCCTAATTTAATTTTAAAAAATTACAGATCTGTCCAATGTAACTTTTTAGAAGTTTTAATTGACTCTAAAGTTTTCCAAAATTCCAATTTGACCCCAAAAATTTCTAAAATGTTAAGATTTACTCCAAAACCCAAATTAAACTAATTAAGACTTACAAATTGACCTCAGTATTTTCATAACAACCCTAAAGTTTTCTAAAATTTTAAATTGGACCCTAAATTTTTAGAAATTTCATATTTAGTCCAATTTTGAAAATGGCCTTTTATTTTATTACATATTTACCTAAATATTTCAGAAAAAATTTATGTTTACTTTAATTTCGAAATTTTAAAAAATTATGATATGACCCCTAAACTTTTATAACATTTTTATCTCAAAAGCTTATAAGCCTTCCAAATCACCTCAATTCCTTCAAATTCCTATTTCTACACTTTAATTCAATTATAGAAATTGATTTACAATCTAAGAAACATTATTCATATTGTAGGAAATGAGGAACTAGAAGGCTATACTGCATTCCATGATATTTATGTTTAAATGTTTTTATATGTTTATATCATGTTATGTTATGGCAAAGGGGAAGTCCACAATGGGGAAGGGGATTTCAGTCCAAATCAATAGGGGGCTCCGGCCCAAATGAAAAGGAAAATATTTTTGAAATAAGATTAAATGTATATGTGTAACATCCCATATTTTTCAAAAATACCCAAAATAGAAAATATAATATAATAGTCAAGTCAAAAGAATAATCCAAATTTAAAACAGTCAAAAATCCCAAAATCAAAATCCCAAATTCCAAATAAATTTCAAATTATAAATTTAAAACAAAAATAAACTATTACCAAAATAAAATAGTTATAACCAAGTAAAACTAAACATAACAATAATAATCTTATTTCGGAATCAAGAACATAATTTAAACTAAACCAAGTTCGAAATTTTCTTAAATGATTGGTCATCATCCATCCCCGCATCACAATCCCATCAACCTGTAAACGATTTTAGAAAAACATAATACATGAATTAAGTACAAAGTACTTAGTGGGAGTAAAGTGTGACATTTTACAAAGATATACACATTACAAATAACATATAAATATTAATAGTCAATGTATGTCATCAAGTCAAAGACTCCTTTAATTGGGCTAAAGCCCCTGTTCAATCGGACATAAGTCCTTGTTTTATTGGGTCTAAGCCCCCGTTGTTTGATGACATATGTAATAGACATTTATATGCCCATTTATAAAATCATTGTACACATATCATAATAGAATTTAAAAGTTCACAATTAATCATTGAATAAATAGCACATATAACATGTATTTAAAGATAAATAATAATTAAATAAGGTTAGAACTCACACCTCAAATATAGATATAAACCTATGCTAAGTTGCGTGGAAAAAACTAGCTCCCTAAATCCTTGTTTCCTACATTGGAAGTATTCAATAAATTAGAACCTTAAAAGACAAAATTAAATAATTGGTCTTAAATAAATAAATAATCTAAAAAAAAGAAAGGCTTTTGAAAAGTTAAATAAAATATTTGGCATTTTGAAAAGGTTTGGGAACACTTTTAGAATATGAAAAAGGTAATTTTCGAGTTTGGGGCTAAACTATAATTTTAGAAAAGTTCAGAGGTCAAATTGTAATTTTTGAAAGTTTGGAGACTAAAGACGAAAATTTTGAAAATATGGGTTGAAACAGAATTTAAATAAGTCTTGTGGTATAAAAAGGGAATTCCTAAAAAGAAGTGGGTAAAAATATAATTTTTAAGAAGTTTGAGGTCAAGTTGAAAATTTTAAAAAGATTTGAGGACTAATTTAGAAATCCTAAAACATTTGTGGGTAAATCTGTAAATTCGTATTTGAATTTGGGGAAATTTTAGGATTTGTAAATCCTAAGGATCTATTTGCAAAAATAGATAAAGTTTTAAAAAAAATTACTAAAATACCCCTCAAAACATAACCTTAATTTTTCCCTCTTCTTCTTCTCCCCTCTCTCTCTTGGCTTCTCTCTTCTCCCTCCCCCTTCCCCCTTATTCTCCCCTCTCGGCCTCCTCTCTACCCGTCCCCTCCCCCTTCCTTCTCCCTCCTTCTCTCTTGGCCTTCCCTTCTCTCTTCTTCCTCCCCCCTCCCTCTTATGTCGCCTCCCATACTCTCTTCTCACCCCCCCCCTTCCCCCTCTCGGTTTCTCTCTTCTTTTTTTTTCAAAAAATACTATGGATTGTGGGAGGCTACATGGTGGGAAAAATGGATGTTTTTAGGCTTATTGTCATCGCTACCGGCCAAGCATATGGCGGCACCGGTGGTGGCTGCCATGTCGAAGAAGGTAGAGATATTTACCTATCTTGGAATTCGTGATTAAGGGAGAAAAATGATTAAAAGTCTTAACCCTCATTTATTTATATATGAGAGATAATATATCCTAATGAGCCAGGTTAATTAATTAATTGAGTCCATTAAATTATAATATGGGTATTACAATATGTTTGTATGTGTATTTAATGTTTAGTTTTGACATATAATTATTCTTTCTAAGTACTTTGTACTCACTCTATGTTTTTCTAAAATATTTTTCAGGATAATTCGTAAAGAATAATAGCCAAACATGAAGTTTTACTTTATGATTTCTAGATTTATTTTTTACAATTGAACCATTTAAAGTTTGTTGATTTTGACACAATTGAGGGTTACTATTTCAATTAGGGCTTCTCTATTATTTGGGAGAGTTTGATTGAACAATTATGATTTCAAATCTCCAATTGATTTTATTACTTTTTTTCTCATTTATTTCTATTTAAATTTTAGGACATTACAATAATTGTTGTTCAAGGACTTGATATGTATCTTTTAGCCTTATTATTGCCTTGTATTGGAACCTATAGTTTTATCTACTTTTGTTATCATCAATTTATGATTCTTATAAAACTAAACTATCTAGATAATACTTATTTAAACTTTTTTGAAATCTAGGTTTACACCCGAACCTTTAAAAGTTTATATCTACACTTCCGTCCACTATACTACGGTTAAATTACTAACTTCATTAGTCATGTGACTGATCAATCACACATGACTTTTTCTAAGGGCAGTTTTGCCTTTTAAAAAAGAAATCTAAAGTTCCGAACAAAATCTTTTCCATTTCTTTCTTTCTTTCTTTCTTTTTGTTAGAAGTGGACATAAATGTTAGATCCAGCCCTTTAAAAAGAATGAGTGTAAGTGTTGAACGAAAATAAATTCAAATGAAAAACCCTACATTCTAGAAAAGTTACTATATATGCTAGAGTAGAAATGGACATGAACTAGAGTAATACTAGAGTAATAATTTTATTTGGACATGAACTACTTTAATGATTTATAGAACTTATCAATATACTTTTGTATTTTTATGGATGTAAGTCACTTTGAAAGTAAAATATGGGCCTTGTGCATTTGATATGCTCCCAGAAGTATTGCCGACACTACTTGAAAAGAAGTCATGTAGATGTGGCAATGCTGGAGAAGTTTCCTGGAATTTTAAGAACAATTATATGCTTTTTCTTCTTTTTTTTCTTCTTGAAAACCACATTCTATTAAAAAATTCGAAAGTGAAAATCTCAGAACCCACTAATACTTCGGTTATTTTCCATTTTTGTTGATACTATTTTATTTGCCACAATACAAAAGGACATTTTATTTTGGACTTTTACAAACATAGACAACGTCAACATCATTTTATGCTACACAATTCCTTGGCATGGTTTCATCTGAATTTTGCTTTTTCTTTTTCTTTTTAAACACACAACATCCAGCTGATGTCGCATTTACAAAGCTTGGAATTCGTTTCACATTGCAAGAAAAGCCAATCCAAGCAAATCCAATTGCATATACCAACAAATAAAAAAGACACAATTCTAGGCCGGCCTTGTTTAGCAATGCTGCTGTCCATTTTGATCTTAACAATGTCTAACAAAAATAATATGAATTTCCTCCCTCTTTAGCCAATTACAAGAGTCTAGTACGACCTAGCTTCCTCTTCATCTCCTAACTCTAAACCCCTTCAGTAGTGGAAAAAAATGGAGAGAAGATTCAACAGGAACTTATCGAACGAACATGGATCGATAGCCCTGCAGCAAAAGAAGGCAGTAGAGATTAGAAGAAGTCGGAGCGAAAATGTGCCTGACTTAACAGATTTCATGAATGACATGTTCTTTGGGACGGCTAATGCATATAATAAGGAAGCATATAATTTGACAGGTAGAGAGAATGATATTCTTGTTGGCACTGTCATCGACGATTTTGATTCGAGCAAGAGATCAAGCGTTAGCAACAGATTATTAGATGATTTTGATTCAAGCAGAAGAAGTGTTGGCAGCAGATTATTAGATGATTTTGATTGTAGCAGAAGAAGTGTTAGAAGCAGTAAGTCAACTCAGGAATGGCTTGAGGAAGCTAAAAGACTGGTGGCTCGATCTCCTACTAGGAGTGAATCCCCTGCCAAGGGCTCACCCAGGTTTGCAACAGTGCAGAATTTGTCATCTGCTTTGGACAGGAGAGATCCCCTCTCCAGGTCTGCTAGAAGGTAAATACATATATATATATATATATATTTCTACTTGCCTATAAGATTCAATTACCACTTGTCATGGTAGAAAGTTGTGGGAATGTGATAAATTCATAACCTTCTATATTGTAGAATGATACATCCAATAAAGATTATGCAAATTGTGCCATGACTAGTAATTAGATAAGCAAATTTTAATGATACATTCTGATTTTGTGAAGAGAGTAATTTTGAGTATACTTGTAATCCCTCCTCGGTTCCTAGTTAAAATCTTTTCAATTTTTATTAATTTTGTCATACGGATTACTTTTACTCTTTATATACTCTTAATTTAAATTATTTGACTCATTAAATGTGTAGGGTTTTATAGTTATTCTCTCCGTCTCATTTCAATGTAATTGTGCAAGTTTATTTTTTGAGTTGTCTCGTTTCAATTGTTTAGTTTCTAATTTTAGTATGTAATTTTATAATTATATCCTTGTTATTAATGAATTATTTAGAAGAGTTGTCAACTATTTATTGAAGAATGCATGTTTTTAGGAGGATTAATACATATGACAACTTAAAAAGTTTAGTTGTATAATTATTATTTTCAATACTTGTCTGTATAGGTCAAAAGTGGACAATTGGAATGAAACAAAGAGAATCAACTTTTTTATCTTATTCTTATAAATTTTAGTTTTTTCTTAATTAGTTCTCTGTTCAATCAAAATTTTAGAGACAGAAGGATTGGTTATTAGTTCTTAACGGTGTTGATTTATTTAGTAACTGCCAAACTAGTCCTTAAGATTTAGGCCTTACTGATGTAAAGGATGTGATGATCAATATTGAAACAATCCTACATTTCAACCCAAATTAAGGGTTTGGAATGCATCAAATGATCAATCTTCCAACTATTGAAATACAGATATAGACCGGTGGATGGTTTCAGTGGAGAAATTCTATCAAAATCAGTCAAACATACTCGTAATAACTCAGAAATCAATCAAAGCCCTCCATTAGCCGATACATCAACGGTCCAAAAATGCTTCTCCAACATTCTCAAGCCCCAAAATACCCCTATATCAAATCCTAATCACCCCAACATCCCATCTGACCCTACATCACCGAATTCAGTCAACCATGAAACCGCTACTCCTCTTCCACCCCGCCAATCAACGCCTCGGAAGTCTCGGTTTCAGAAGAGTCAAATTGCAACTCAGACACAGCCGATTCCTGCTCTAACTAACCCGCCAAATTCGAAACGAACTTTTAAAAATGCCGCCAACTTCACCACTTCAGCTACCAATTCACCAACGCGTTTGGACCCTCAAGTGCTTTCCCCGCCGAAACACCTTGTTGAGTCCTCGCATCGGAGGTCGATTTCTTCGGCTACATGCTCCGTACCGGAGTCTCAAGTCCTATCCCCTCCGAAGAACTTGGTGGAGTCTGCACACCGGCGATCAATATCAGCATCTACATGCAGCAATGGCAGGATTTTGCCTAAGAGCAATGGGGATGTGCAGTTCCAGGAGGAAGATAAAACTAATTTGGACCTCAATGAGTATTTAAATGAGCAGAGGAAAAAAAATTTGAAAATCATGAGTGGCGAGATCAAAGCAACGGCCAAGATTGTGCTGTCCGGACCTTCAAACAGTTGAGTTTTATGTCTTTTTGAGATTTTTACATTATGTGCTTTAAGCGTTTGATGTAATGGCATTTCAATGGTTGCATAGAATTCAAATATTTCTTGCACGAAAACAACACACTAGATATTAAGATGTATTTTTGGTGACTAATACCTGCACTATCTGGTGCAGGAGAAGTTAAAAATGGAATTTTGATCTCATCAGTGTGATCTGCTGATTGGGGTATATCTTGACGTAGGTACAAGTTCGATGGTGGCAGCGATAGGCTATGCGTGGTTGTTGATGAATAGGATGAATGCTGAGAAGAACAGAAGCAGTGGAGATGGGAATGGGGAGGTAGTGATGCCTGTGATGAACATGAGAAGAGAGAAAATGTGGAAGCATAGACAGGCTGCTTGGCTTTTCCACCATGTTGGTCTGGATGCCAATGCCTTGCTCTTTTCTGATGAGGTAACATTTGATTTTATTTTTATTTTTTCTCTGTAGAGACTCCTCTCTATGTTAAGTATTTACTTGAAATTTATCAGTCAATGCTGTAAAAAGTTTCAGTACAAAACATTAAAGCGTGATATTCGATGTTTCCTGCAAAAGATTTATTATAAAGCCCTCAAGAAATTTATCTGTCAGACATGGTGAAATGGACTTTATAATCCTTAAAATTGATCCTTATTTTTTTTATAGTCCCTGCTCAGGATAGACATTTTTCACGAGCTGGAATTTAGATATAGAAAGAGAAAGACATAATCCTGATAGGGTAAATCAATAAATGAAGATGAAGATATTTCAAGTATTTTTACTTTGATAGGAGCGTACAGGCCCATATGCTTTTGCATCCAAATATTAGGTTAACCTCAGATTCAACATATTATGCTCTGGTATGTTGTCAGAAGGTCTAAGAAATGTCCATACTAGCACAAATTTGTAGATAGAGGTCTCAAGAAGAGACTCGGTAGATGATTTATAGAGTCATTTTTCATAACATAAGCCCATCAGGCCTTTCTGGAACAGCCTGATGCTGTACTTAACTTGAAGTAACTGGTATCAGTGGTTAACTTTTCCTCTGCAAAAATGTGATCTGCATCTAATGAATTACCAATTGCAAGTTTTTTCTTCTTGTAAATATAATGCTTTGTTGATCTTGAAGTTTAGTGTGTACAGTTCAAGAGAATACCCCTTTAAAAATAAAAAATAAAATGAAAAAAGACAAAAAAACAGACTATTATAGTAATAGAACTCTTAAAAAAGTATCTACTCCATTATGCTATGAAAGTTGTCAGGCACCGAGTGATTAGAAACTGTTATCCTGAGAGCAGAAACTCTAATTAGCATTAACAAATGCTGGAAAACAAAAGGATGAAATGTTAAGCCATTATTGAATTCATGCTACTCTGCTGCACTGTTTGGCTTATGTTGCTCAATTAATTTTCTTGGCATCGGAGTAGCAAAATGTAATAATTCCCATTGTCGTATAGCATATGGCTTAACATTCCATGGGACATGAAATGATTATAAGCATGACTAACATTACTAAGCACTACTGCTCCTCTTCTACTTCAAAATGTGACCGATTTTATTCCAGATGCCCGGCCACTCCAAGGTCGGTTTATCCTACAAGTAAAAGATAACAGTCATATAAATATTTATACCAGGTTGATCTGGAAACACTGGTGATGACAAAGAGGCTAAGCATGCTTGTGGTTGGTGAAGATATCCTCAGAACCAATGGCGAGGTTAATTATCTATGAAATTTGATCTGAAGATTTGCATCTTAGAAACGAGTATCGATTACTGAAAGCAGAATGAATTTATTTTTTCCTAGGTTATGGACTTCATTTTTTTTTTTTTTAAATATTCTAGGTTGGATCTGGATGTACTATTCTTACGGACAACTATTGCGAGGATGCCTATGACCTGCTTCAAACACCTATGCTGAAAAAACTTATGGTAGAAGAAACTAAGTTCTGTACTTTTTTCTTTTTCTTATCCTTGTGTTTACAGGATAACTGTCTGTTCAATCTGATTATGTCAGGTTGCAATCATTCTCCATTTTTTGACTCAGTAAATTGATGAACATCTGCTTTTAGCTTGCAGGTATTCTATTAGACACACAGAACTTGAATGTATACACTAAGTCATCTATGACTCGAGATGCAGAAGCAATTCAACTGCTTCTTGTTGGCTCTTCCCCAAATTACAGAAATACTCTTTTTGAAGAATGTAAGTTTTTCTTTTCTTGATAACTAAGATAAAATCTTCACTGTGTCATAGAGAAAAGTATTGATCCTTCTCTGCTTTCCTTTCAGTGATGCAAGATCACAACAATAATATTTTCACAGAAGTTTTACGGCAATATTATGGGAAGCCTCCTAGAGAAAGTAAGTTAAGTTAATGAGTTGATCTTTCAGTGGTATTGAGAACGGCGAAATTTATTCTGAGTTGTTTTTTCTTCATTTAAATTTTTGAAAACTTGTCTCACAATGCTCTATGGCAGCCCTGCATTTAGCAAGCTTTAATTAATCCTCTAAATATCTGGTATGCAAGATTATTCTGTGGCGATTAAGCCACTGACACAAAGATATATTCTGATTATGGTAATTGAGAGGAATAACTTCATGACCGTTGGTGAGATAGCTGACTAAGGCACAGTTTACTACTGACTGATAACTTGCAAAAGCCATATAGAAATGTATTACTGTAATTTATGTTGCCACTACTATGCTGTAGTCCAGTCCTGTTAATGAAATTGACATCAGAACTCTTTTTTTTTTTACAAGCTTGCTTTGCTTTCAGACATGTATGATAATGTAGATGTCTTATAGATGGAATAATTTTCTTTATTTGGACTTTTAACTTTAATGAACACAGGTAATCAAAGTAAGAGATCACCAGCAGAAAAATCCACTCCAGAAGTGAAGGTCCCAAATGCAGATAAAAGTTCCAATGACTCTAAAAATGGTAGAGCAAACACTGTCTCATCAAAGTCAGGTATTATTCTCTCTTTGGCTTTACTTGGTATTATCTTCTCAAGATTATTACGACAGTTATGGGAACATCAGTTTTTCTTCTTCCACCTTAATCAATTTGATTTAGAAATTTCCAAAATCCAAGTAGCATTTTAGGTTTCCTTTATCTATCATCAACGTCCTGTGATAACTTACCTTAAATATGCTGTATTACCAGTGTAATACAATATGCCATAGTTTTTCCCCTTAAAAACCAATATTTTAGGTTTCAGTATTTTATAAGAGACAAGAATTATAACTGTATAAACATTGAATCAGCCCCTGTAATTTGATTCAGAATTTGCAGTTCAATCTAGAAACTATTAAGCCTTATAATGAAATGTACCTTATCTACTTAGAAAATGTTTGGGAGGGTTATAAGCCTTATAAGCCTTTTCTGCACCTTCTACCCAATTTAGTGTGTGCTTTTCTTAGATATCCAAAAGTTACAGGGTTTCTTACTTTGTGTTTGAATCCTAATGAGTTGTCTGTTTTACCAACCTTTTCATCCAAGCAGGTATGCCTACAAAAACTACTGCAAGAGCTCCTGCAGCAGCAGCAAAAGGAGCTGATTCCTCCCGTGGCAAGAATGGTTTCTTCTTGTCAAAATGGTTTGGATTTGGTTCCAAATAAATACAAGAGCTATGTTTTGTCATTTAAATTAAAATTCATTTAGGTAATAAAGCTGGTGAGGTTAGTGGAAATTTCTGGAGCTCTAAAAATACTAGAAAATATTGAAATAGCTTTCCTCTCCCAACTAAACGCTTTAATATGTTCTGGGATGTGCTTACTGATTCTTCATTTTATTTGGTACCCTTTCTTTATCACACATGATCAGTTTTGGTCCTTAAGTTAGGCACTTCTAATATAGTAACCGATAATAAACAGGCATGTTCTTTATCATATTCTTCTATTTCCATCTATGAAAACTTGTACCTGTGAGTATATGAAAGCATCACCACAACTACTTGTGCCTACTCTAAAGGAAATTCATTTATTTTCCTGTTAAAGAAAATTTAGTGAGAATGAAACTCATGAATGAAAAAGAGATTTTCTTTGCCTGCTCCTCAACTTTTCCCTTTTTTATTTCTATTTTTATCAGTTTCTTTTATCTCCTATAGAGACATAAAGTCACATTGCAGAAGAGTATTTTTCGCCAGGGGGTTTGAAAGTAGAATTTCTTATTGCTTCAGAAAATTATGATTTCTTTAATGTTTTAACGGATTCACTAAATATTCTAGAAGATATTATAAAATATTTGAACTTCTCAGGACGAATGGGATTGTATTGCAATGCTTAAGAATAGTTGTCTCTCTTTTTTCATCTTTCTTTCTAGTTTGATATATTATTCTAAGTTTGAAACCTTTACCATTTTCAAGAATAGTGTATATCCATAACAAAGAAAATTTCAATTTACACATATAGCTAGTTTCCTCTAAGAATGTTTTTCCAATAATTCCTTCGAAAAAAATCATGAAAGATAATTATTCAGATGCACTTTTATTGCATTGGAGACTACATTTCTTGGTTAAGAGTAAAATTGCAATCGAGGTTTAAGGTAGCAATTCAAAGGACCAGTCCTTGCTTTATGTTTTTGGCATATTCTTCCACAAGAGCATCTAAAACCAGCATTATATAAATTTAAAATTAGTAAATTTGGACTTCTCTTGAGGCATTAGTGAGTGCTACTTTCATTCATGAATAATATAGTTGTGCTTACATAAAAATTCTTACAAGGACAAAAGCATAATGTTAGGTGTATTTCTATATTATGAATCACAAAGTTCATTTTTAACTAAGAGGTTAAGTAGCACATATTATGGGTTCAAATCATATAATTGAAAACTTTGAATCTATAAAAATTTGGGGCCTGTTGGTACTCTTCTACCAACTACCAATAATGAACTTCAGCCGTACTTGACTTTAAATTTCAACATAAAGGTATTTATACAAAAATCTATTTTCTTTTAGTACATTTTAGGAATCGAACCTTAATCTTTTGATAAGGGATTGAGCCCCACCTGTAATCGAACCTTAATCTTCCTTCAAAAAAAAAAAAATTAGCAAGTTGAATGGAAAACTAAATACGAAAGGCCCAAACACAAATTCACAAAAATGTATGGAAGACTAAACATGAATTGACTCAAATTCATAAAATCTTCTTTTTGTAGTTTTTTTTTAAAATTCTTTTTCTCTTAGTGTGTGTACACAAGCTGTTCTAGTTTGTCATCTCAGACAACATAAAACTCCAATAAAAATGATAAGTTCAGCCAAAGTGCAAATAAATACTTTCAAGTATGGCAATACTGAACTTTTGCTTCATATTCTATCAAGATATTAAAAAAATATCACAAACATTGCTCAATTATCAAAACCAGATCATGATTCATGACTAAGGACAGAGAATTGTAGGGGAAAATAAAATATACAAATATATATATGGAGATGCTTCTGGATGGGAAATTATTGGGCATGTATACAACCTGTCTTTTCCAATTATGCCACTTGTTCAAAACCAGCTGTTAACTAACTTCCAACCTCCTTTTTGGACCTACTGTCTCACCATGTGCTTGTATTCTTTTCTTTCCTATTCCAATCTTCATCCTCACCACATCCCACTTTGGCCCTTGACTCAAGTCCCATCCCTTTTCCAATCTCTCTTTGCTTGGACAAATGATGTAATTAGTGGACTAACATAGCTTTTTCATGGGAAAATAATTTAATCCAAGGGACCTCCCACTGTATTTTGTACCACATAATGATCGAAATCTGACAGTTGTTAGTAAAAGTAGGTACTTTCGAAAGGATGGGAGAAGTTCACCTTTCTCATTCTACCTTCCAAGCATAGAGAAAAAGGCAAAAATCTGATGAACCAATGTTTGGATTCAACCCTTCTAGTGAACCAGAACTTCCTGTCTGAGAAGACAGTGGAGTTGATGTCAAGGATGATGATAATGGAGGAGATGATGATGATGATACTTGTGAAGAAGATGAAGATAACAAAGTTGGCTTGAAAATGAATAAGGCATGCCTTAGACCAGGACTGAATAGCCAATCATGGACATCCCAATACACTTCCATTCTTACTTTGTTCAAATGAACAGATTCATTGCCCCTGAATTTCCATTGCAGATGCTTGACATGAATCACCAAATGACCATCTATTCTTATCTCCATTTCTGGATCAACCGCAGTTAATGAATTTCCATGATTGATGCTCCCACTGTTGTTGCTCCTATTTTTGCACTCAATTGAAATCTCATGTAATCTTCCCTTCTCATGAAACTTAACTCTAGTAATAAACTTTTTCTTACCAAAAATGTGTTCTTTTCTTGATATCAAAATTGGATCATTAAGAGCTGGTCTACATCCAGTTCTTCTATAGGCATCCTTCTTCAAATCTCCAAGAAGTAGCACGACTTCTTCATCACAGACTACTGCAACATAGTACTCTGAGCTTGGCTCTGTCTCCCCATTGAACTTAGCAGCCTTGAGATCCCAAAAGATGTCTACTGCTTTGCCTTCCACCACAAATCTCTTTGACCCATGTTTTCTCCAAAAGTACCATGGCTTCAGCTCAACTTTACATGTATGCTGGCTTTCCCCTTCAGGCCCTTCTACTGTTACAGATAGGCCATGGAGGAGCAAGTTCTTGCACCAAGTAACAGTGATCAACCGACATTGATCAGCAACTTTAGTCCGGTAAACTGACATAAAAACACTCTGTCCTGACCTAGTAACTCCAGCAGAATCATCCAAATGCCTCTCTGCAGAAGAGAAACAAGCAGGAATCCCAATTTGATCCTGCATCATTTTCTCTTCTTTGGTTTCAAGAACCTGGGGAAAAACCCCTCAGAAAGAGGATATTTACAAAGAAAAAGAAAAAGAAAAAGAAGATGAAGATGAAGAAGATGATTGTTGAGTCAATTGAACCCTGTGTATTGACACAGAGTAAAAGGGATTTTAGTTACTAATATGATGTGAGTCACAGATGCTGCCAGAATTGTTCTTGGCAGCATTAATGGAGCCTCTAAAATAAACACATGTATCCAAACTGGCAAATGGATGGCAGATGAATGAGATTGAGTGAAGAAAAGCCCTTTTTATATATTTTTCTATTTCGACTTAATCAATCGAATTGGATAGGACGAAAAGTATCAGAATTCGACAACAATTGCCACTGACTCAATTCATGACCATAAAGTAATTATTATTTATTAGTAAAGATTGATTTTTAAATTATATAAATCTATTGTCCTCTTATCTGTCATTATTTTTTTCAATGTAGCATTATTGATGTTTATCTCTATCTCTCATTGGTTAGTGAGTTACACATGTTCTTTAATATTCTTTTAAAAAGACAACTTTTTTTAATCCAATGTAAGCTTGATTCTGTTGCAGTTAAAATACTCACTTCCATGCTTTATAGAAAAGCCATAATGTCCTTCTGCATCAGATTTGGGGCATAGGCTTCTACGTACACTTTTTTAACTCTTTCAATGCATGACAGCACATGTCAGGAAGTTGAGTGGGGTGAAAAATGACCAGTCAAAATAATTCTTAAAGAAAGAGTAAATTACATTTCACCATTGATGCAGTTATAGAAATCTCCTACAAAATCTTCTGCATCAGATTTGGAGCATAGTTTTCTACACTTTTTAACTTCTTGGATGCATGACAAGCAAATGTCACAAAGTTAAGGTGAAAGATGACCAGTCAAATAATATATATATCATCTTTTTTTCTTATTCTTTTTCTGAGGAAAATATATATCATCTATTACTAGCAGGTAAATTACATAAAGTTAATAAATAGTATACAAGGATAGCCCTTGAAGTCAATGGAATTTACCTCAGAAATATATACCCTAAAATGTTACTTCGAATCATTCTTGACCTCTTCGAAAAGTACTCGGTGTTAGGGCATTCATGACTTCAATCAAATCCAGAGAAAAACAACAAAAGCTAAGTACAACTAGGGTTAGGATTTTTATGTAAGAAAATGAGGATATATGACCCCTACCAAGCCCTTAGTTATATCTCAAATGGTCCTATAGGGGTACTAGAGGAATCTAGGGGATGATTATAATTGAATAAATCTCTGGCTAAAATATAGGGGTAGTTGCAGATCTGGTCCAAATCAATCTTCAGCACTGTTTAAGTGAGTAAGGCTGAGGACAAAGTGAAAATAAAAACAAAAGAAAAGATGACTAGCAATTCTAGATCTGTCATTCAAATTTCAAAGGCAATCATAGCAGTTTTAGGGGAAGAAAAGTGACTGGTGCAGGTTCCCATATCCCACCAGATTTCAACAACTAATTCATATATATATATATATATAAATTAACAAGAGATTCTGGAATATTTTCTGGGACACACAATTTTAGGTCTGTTACAAATTTTTAACAGTTTGAGTCATTTTTTAAATTAGTTTTTTATTAAGAGATTATGGTCTTGAATTCAGGTATTAAGAAAAATAATTTCTGAAATGTGAAAAACAAGTTGGATGAGACAATGGAACATTAATTGGTTAGCAATGCTTAATGTTGCCCATTTAAATTGGAAGGAAAATGTAATGCCTTCTATTGGTCTTATCTTTATCAGACAGATCTATGTACTATATGCCCTTAACAGCTAGGCAAGGTTTTGTGTAAGCCTCCTTTTGAAAAGTTCCATTCCATCTTTCCCTCTGTTTTCCATTCTCCAGAACCCCACCCTTCCACCACCCTTGGGAGTTTTGCTGGTGTTATGGTATTAGTTCATTTCTTGACTATAATCTTTGGATGGAGGAAAAATATTGTTGCAAATTGTAAGAATGTTAGTTACATTTTCTTACAAGAAAGTGGTGGGAATAAGTCCCTTTTTTTTCTGGGGAAAACTTTCCAGCATTGGCTCTGGAAAAAGAAGAATTAGAAGCTGTGAGGAGGTAAAATACAAATCTTAAATGAAATCCCATCAGATTTCAACAACTACTTTTAATTAGACCATTTCTTTTAAACTTCTTTCCTCACAAATTTCATATCTTAATTGTTGTGTGCCTTTTAATGATATGGTTTGGCCAATTATATACCCGATTTGGTTTTTTTTTTCTTTTTTGGCAAAACTCAGAAAGAATTTTTATTTTTTATTTTTTGAGATATATTATATGTTTTTTTACAAGCTTTCACCAAAATAAAAAATCGAATCTCATGTAAGTTTTTGTGTTCTATTTTTCTTTAATTTATTTTTTAATTTTCAGTAATATTTATTGTTATTTCTGCTCTTTCATGAACTTTATTCAAAAAAAAACGTGTCAAAGTTGGCAAATTGACTATAACATTCCTTGAAGATTTTCTTCCATCTCTCATTCAATAAAAGTAAAATAATATATTTCCATTTTAAAGGACTGAAAGCTGGCTTAAAAAAAAAAAAAGGACTGTAAGCTGATGAGGATGGGGAATAGATTCCCTCTAGACATTGTACTCTCTCTCAAACGACCTAAATAAGTCAACATAACTATATTTACTTTCTCTCTCTGTTTAATTTATTTTGCACTCAAATCAAAACTACATGCTATGATAATGTAACTAGCCATCCAAATATGAAACTGAAATCCAAAACTCCTTGGAAACGTTAGAAAATTGCCCAACTCTAAATTGGAGTTGTAGGTTGTCTTCTCATTGATTTAAATAAAAGTCTTGCAAATTTTGTCATTTTATTCAAATTCTTAATCCAATAGAGACAAAGACAAGTGTTATGGATGACAAGTCTTGAGCAATGAAATTAAAGGAGTTAGTCTCACAAATCATATGGTGTCACATCACATATCTTGTCAATCCAATTATTTCATAATTTATAGAATTTATCTAATATATAAAATTGAGATAATTCCTAAATTATCTAAATTAGGTCATCATCTCTACATTCTTGATCCTATAAATAAGAGGCTAAAGTAAAGAAATTAGAAAAAGAATTCTTACAAGAAAAGCAATGAAGCTCTAACGTGTCAAATTCAACAAACAAAGAGATCAAGCTACCAAGCCTGGCTAATCAAATCCAACAAACAAATTCAAGATCAAACTACATAGTTTGGACATCAAATTTAAAAGAATAATCAGCGAATTTATGGAGATTGTAACATTTGTTTCAAATTAATAAAATTTCATCTTTTCTTCATTTTTTTTTAATTCACTCTATAATTTCTAAATCTCCACAACTATGGGTGCAATAATCTACCACTCCAATATTATTTGATTATTTCAACATGGTTACATTTATCCATTTCGTCTACAATTAATATTCGCATACAAGAATTAAAGAGTATCTTTGACATTAATGATACTAGTATGTTATTAGTCTTACTATTAATAGGGTTAGCGGTGAAATCATATGATTTAATTGTTAATGGAAATAATAAATATATTGATTTTAAAGAAAGTGAATATCTATTTTTGAACATTTTAAAATTAAAAAATAAAAATATTCAATTGCAAATAAAATGAGTAGACTTTGTTATATGGAATCAAATATTTTAATCATTTTCTAGATATATTGATCAAGCTACCTTTTCTACTTTTCTTTAAAAATAAAATAAAACGCCAATAGATAATTAGAAACTCAAAGAAATAAAGGCACTAAAGAAAAGTAATGGGTTTTGGCCCATGATTCATTATTGGACA